>FR990013.1:1468638-2668638 GCA_905404135.1 Hesperia comma
ACTTGTTGCTCCGCTCCTATCGTAGCGTGATGGTGTACAGCCTATAGCTTTCCTCAATATATGGACTACTCAACACAATTTTTTTTCAATTCGAACCAGTACTTCTTGAGATTAGCGCGTTCATAGAAACAAACTCTTGAGGTTTATATTATTACTAGCTGACCCGGCAGACGTCGTACTGCAACATATAATTATTATTAGGTAGACGCCCTCGCTTCGCTTTCGGAGACTTGTTGCACCACTCCTATTGGTCGTAGCGTGATTTTATTGAGCATTCCTCAATAATTAGATATAAAAAATCAATTCGAACCAGTAGTTCCTGATATTAGCGTGTTGAAATATACAAACAAACACAGCTTCAACAAACAAACTTCCGCTTTACATTATTTATTTATTAGTATAGATTAAGCATACCTAGATTAACGATAGTCCTCTGTATCCTCAGCATAGATTAAGTATACCTAGACTAACCATCCGTCCCATCCTCAGCGAAACGCGAGTACGATGACCTGCAGCGGCGCTACAACATCCTGGCGGAGGAGCGCGCGCACCTGGCCGGCGAGCTGGCGGCGCGCGAGCGCGAGCTGGGCCGCCTGCGCAGCGTCTCCGAGCAGCTGTTCCAGGAGTACCAGCGGCTGCGCAACCAGCACGAGGTGGACGCCGGGGTCATGCACAAGTGAGTGGTGGATAGGTGGGGGTTGTAATGATAAAAACTCATAGTCTCATTAGGAGTCCCTGTGAAGGGGGTGCCGTAGACATCACACTGGTTACAGCTGGATAGAGGTCGTAACGCTACGCCTACAAACTCATAGCTCTACACTAGGAATCCCTGGGTCGGGGGTGCCGCGTAGACATCACACTGGTCACAGCTGGATCAGTGCTATAACGCTACACCTACAAACTCTTCTACACTAGGAATCTCCGTGAAGGGGGTGCCGTAAACATCACACAATACGCACAAGTGAGTGAGTGGTGATGGTTAGGGGTTATAATAGCCCCATACTGAGAATCCCTGTTTAGGGGGTGCCGTGGACATCACTCGAGACAAGGACACATCAGGGCGATTTAAAGTCAAAAGTAAATTTCCGTCTCGCTGCAAATCAAATCCAGAGCCCTTTGAGCAGCGGTCTCGCGTGTTGACTATTGCGCCATTCAGGTCAAATGTTTACCTATGCTAAGACGTGCCAGCACATGCCGCCAAATGTGACGTTTGAAGGTGTAGCCAAGGAAAGGAAGGGGGGGGGCTTTCCTACCCCCTCTTTCCTTTAGATACCTTTTCCTGGAACTCGAATAAAGTACTCGTACTTACTGTTGTTGTACCCTTTAGAAATGTGCCTTGGAAATTCGTTTCGCTCCCTCCCCCTACGTCAGAATCTGGGTATGCTTAATATTCTGTGACATTATAAATTATAATAGAGGGAGGACGAACCACAGGGGCGTCCATAAATTACGTGAGGTAATTTAATAAAATTACCTCACCCCTGCCCCTGTGGTGGAATATCGTGAAATTTGGTTCAACCGTGACATTAGATGAGATTCGTTTTGACCCCTTAAAAGCCTCCCGCGATAAATAAATGACCACCAATGTATGACGTGAAAATTGACAGTTACAGATTTATGACTGATTTAAGAGTAATGTGAAAGAATAGTATGCTGATAAAAAATATGTTCAAACACACACTAAACAAACATACAATGTCACAACTGTCCAGAGATAAAGACTGGTAGAAGAAAACAGTACATTTCATATATGAAGCGCCTTATATGAAGCCCTGGTAAAAAGCCATCTGGAGTGTAATTCGGCTGTATGGTCTCCGGGTGAGATGAAATACATAACAATGTTGGAGCGCATCCAGAATAAGTTCGCTCGATTCCTCTATGCTAAGGTATATGGGGTCTATCCAGGCTATCCACTGCTGTATCCTACTTTGTTCGTCCTGGGCATGGTAGGATACACCAAACTGGAGACTAGGAGAGAGTTGTTAACAGCTAAGTACCTCTTCAAGGTCTTAAGAGGTTTCACGGATAATCCAGCTGTCCTTGAAAAAATAAGTTTATGCCTGCCGGATAACTACGTGGGGCGCCGCAGACGACCGCACTTGCTGGCGCTGCCGCGCGCGCGTAGCAACCTGCTGCAGCACGCGCCGCTTACGCGGGCGCTGCGCACGCTCAACTTGGCGGCAGAGCGTATCGACATATTTGGATGTACTTACATATACACTGAGCGAGTTCATAAAAGTTGTTTATGTAATTTTAGAAACCTTAAGTTAATTTCAATTTGTTTTTATTAGTTTTTATAAGTATTGTATTGATGTTTTGTTGAAATTTTTATATTTGTGTTATTTATTGAATTTTAATTTGATTTTATGTTGATTTTAATTTATTTATAAGTGACATGCTATTAGATTATTATTATTTTATTATTATAATTATTTTATAAGTTTGTGACATTATTATTTTGAGGAGAATTTTCATTTTGTTTTTTGATAATTGTTTTGTAACGGTAAATTATGTTGTTCTTTACTTTCTTTACTTTCTAATATAACTAGCGCATTAGGGAAAACCTGTAAAGTTAGTTATAATATGGGAACTAAATAAATAAATAAATAAATATTAGTTAACCTTAATGGTCTATCCTCAAAGTATGTCAATTTACAAAAGTAAATAACTCGCTTTTTATGGAATTAAGGAAGCAAATGAGCAGGCACCCTTCTATTGTCTACCATGAAACTGTGACCGACCTAGAACAACAATCAATTTAGGGACTAGGGTGGATAGTCCAGTAAGCTGATGGTGTTAGAATTTTAGTTGGTTAGTTTATTCATAACTTCTGAAGATTTGGACAGGGACTGTTAGTGATAGTTGGTCTTATTAGTGGGTGTTCGTAATAGTCCAGTAAGTTGTTTTTAGTATGAGTCTTGTTCTTATTCAGTCACGATGCGTTGCTACCCTTGAGGATTGCGATTACATGATATTTGATAAGGATAAGTTACGATTCACCTTCTTATAACTTTGAAGCAATGGCATTTTCTCAGAACCTACCGTATAGGTACCTATCGTACTTCCTTAACATTTGCATTTGATTGACTTAGAATAAAATGTACACGTTTCCGTACTATTTAATTAAAAATTGCGTTCACGCATTTAAACACGAAGTTAATTAATATTCATTAAGGATTTCTGTGAACGTTGCTGACGTATTTATTTAACGTAAGCATCGTTTTGTTTATAAGTAGTTTAGAAGTTCAATTGTTTGAATGATATTTCGATTAGATCGTCAGTTCAACTGTACAGTTTTCAGTTTTGCCTACACACGTGCAGTTTTAACTGTACAGTTAAAACTGAAGGTCTGTAGCCCGCATTACTTTCATTATGCGGGCTACAGACCTTCAGTTTTAACTGCACAGTTTTAACTGTACAGTCGAACTGTTCAGTTTTAACTGACGTTCCTAGTGTCTACACACGTTCAGTTTTATCAGTTGTGATCTCTTTCCACTCGAAGTAACACGTTGAAATGGCTTCACCGGATGACGCTGTGGCAATTGTTGGACTATTAGGTATGCATTTTGAAAAAAAGAAGACAAAGAACAAAGAAAATGTGGTGTAAACATTGGTTATTAAAAAGAAAACAATATACGCATAATAATTTACTGGAAGAGCTCAGGATTACTCCAAAAGACTTAATAACTTTTTTTTATGCATGCAGCATGCAGCACCACCCTTCCGCTGCCGCCCATGGCAATTATGACAGACTTAGAACAAGACCCAATTTAGGGACTAGGGTGGTTAGTCTAGTTAGTAGATGGTGTTAGAATATTAGTTGGTTAGTTTGTTAATATGTGTGAGGACAGGGACTGTTAGTGATAGTTAGTCCTGTTAGTTAATATTAGTAATAGTTAGTACCTAATTGTCTAGTTAGTAATGATTAGTATGAGTCTTGTTCCAATTCGGTCACAGATGCGTTGCTACCCCTGAGGACTGAGATGGTCGCCTCTAAAAAAGTGAAACCGGCTCCACACCTTCCTATCCGGAACACAATTGCTCTCAAAAACAATTATTATGACGGTAGAAATGGTACTGAGTACCTTGGCGGGCGGTGGTACTACCCCGGGCGAACTCTAGGCTCTACCACCTAGAATGGATGAAAAAAAGTACTTGCATCTGCTTGATTTAGTCACACCTAAAATAATGAAACAAAATACTGTTATGAGAAGTGCTATATCGCAACATGAAAGGTTAACAGCAACACTTAGGTTTTTAGCAACAGGAAGAACCTACGAAGACCTTAAGTTTTCAACAATAATATCTCCTCAGTCATTGCCTCAGCGATTGCCACGGTCGTGGTAATCTTTTGCTTTAACTTTCCATAAGCTAGGTTCAGAACGATATATTTCTATAAATTCTTCTAACCATTCACGTTGATTTGGCATGGTTATTTTAATTCAGAACGCAACAGAAACGTGTGCTCACTCCAACGATGCTTGAGTAAAACTGACAACTGTACAGTTTTTTGCTACACACCTTCAGTTTTAACTGTACAGTTTTAACTGCGCAGTTTTATCTAATGATATTTCGATTAGATCGTCAGTTCAACTGTACAGTTTTCAGTTTTGCCTACACACGTCAGTTTTAACTGTACAGTTCGACTGTACAGTTAAAACTGCGCAGTTAAAACTGAAGGTCTGTAGCCCGCATTAGAAGGTGTCGTAAGTCTCGTTGTTGTGAATTTGTTACTTATCTGTGGCACAGTTTAAAAAGTAGTGTGCGCGGGAAAAAGTGCCGCGTAATTATTCAATTATTTATTTTCCGCTGTAATGTGTCTAGCTTTTCCTTGTTTATTGTTTTGTATAATTCCAAATATACCACATTATAGATTTTGTGATTAAAATCTTATATTTGTGGCTGTGTTTGTGCGTGAAGTAAATATATTGGAGTCAATGCTGTTCAAATTCTTTCGGAAAAGTCTAAGCAAAAAGGAAAACGCCGGCAAAATGTAATTATTCTTTTATTTATTACGTATTTTTACTTATTATGTGGCGTTATTAATGTGCGTGTTTCGTAGAAAAATACATCAATTTGTTGTTTCACCGTATGAACCTCTCAAGCAGCACTTTGATAGTTGAGTGTTAACCTCCGCGTGATATTCAATATCAAGCCCAACAGTGGGATAGTTATAGGATGTTACGATGCATTGCTTGAGAGCCCTGTAGTTCATTAGTTTAGGTAAGATTCGCGTTCGATTCCCGGCCGGGGCAAACATTATTGTGACATATAATATATTCGTATACCCGGGTCATAAAAAATAGGTACTAAATATTATGTGAAGCTTGCCTTAGTACATAAGTGAAAAACGCACTTTAATCCGTTAAGCTGTTTCTAGGATTAGCGCGTAAAATCCCCAGATAAATAGACAAAATTTCTAAAAAGCATGGTTTTGAGTCGCCAATAATAAGTTTTTTCATGTTTAATGTAGCAAATTCTACTGAACCTTCTAATGGGTGATGAATGGCGGGATCATCTGCCTCCTAAAAGTCCTAAACGAAGTTATTAGTTGACTTGCCTCTCTTGCTTGAACAGACAGTCAGTTAGAGATTTATTAAAGTTTAGATGTAGGTAACTAGAACTACATTACCTACCGCACCTGTGTGTGCTTCCTAACCTCTCTGAAACACGTGTCAGATTCCCCAAAGACCATTCATCAGTAATAATTCCCATCACTCGATCAGTGGAACTTCAGCTTTGATGAATCCTTGTCTTGGTTTGCACGGGAATCAAATTCAAATTCAAATATTTATATCTTCGAAGTAGGTATTTACGAACGCATTTCGAAAGTCACTTTACGCCATCGCTTCAACAAATCCCTACGGAGAGTGGTCTTGGAAGAAGACCCCCCCCCCCCCCCCCCCGATCTCCAATGTCCGGTGTCGGTTTGTATCTGTCGGTCCATGGTCGGCCCGCGAATATTGGTCAACATACGGACGTGCTGTTTGAAGAGTAATAACCAAATATGTGATCAATGCGGCTGACCAAATATCCGCTGATAGCGCGTGTGGAAATGGCCTTGCTTTTATATTTTATAGGTACGTTTATCTGTTTAAATGTGCAGAGAAAACTTTCTGCTTCTATAAGGGTTTTGTAATCATACTGATTGTGGTGTCTTCGAGTATCACACTTAGTCGGTTTCCGTCAGAGACGTGTGACGACCTACTGCCTCGGAGTCTCAGTACGAACTGCCCCCAGAACCGAGTAAGCACGTGGCACCCACTAGCGCCATGACACTGACATCCGACATGACATGCACGTCATGATTACCGGAAACATCACTGTAGACGTCACACCTCTTTCCTTTTATTAAATTCGTTAACGTTAACTAAATTAATTTACCCTCAAAGTATTATCGTACTGTTTGAAATTAACAACATAAATTACACAATAAATTTTAACATGACCAAGTATTAAATTAATAAATGAACATAAGCCGTCATTAGAAATTATGTTTAACAATTTTTCCTTTACCTCCTTAATAACATATTCCCCTTTTTTTTATGTAACTCGCACTTACTCGTGTGAGACTTTTTATTAGGTTAGAACAAAGTTCTAATTTTATTTTATATTTAATTTGAACAACAAGTTTTTCAGATTACTTTAAATTTCTTTAATTGAACGCCAAGTTTTGTTTTAATTCTTTTTTTTTTCTTTTTTTTAGCTCTAAGGAGCCGGCAGAACAAACTCCATAACATTGCAACACTTGTTTAGAGCAAAATTACCAAATTTATTATTAACGCGAGTTTGTTTTAACTTTTTAACGCAATAGCTGTGGTCTCGGAATTTACCTGTAACAAGAAGCACAACGAAAGTATCTCTTAACGGTCGACCCATCCTGACTTATAAAGTCAAGAACATTTAATGCAATAGAATATCGACTTAACTTTTATTTGATCTGATTGCCATGTCAATATCGTCAATTCTTATTATTCACTCCCAACTACATTCATCATTCTAGAGCAAATTACAAGGTCACTAAAACATAATTGTGTTTTTTATTTCCAACTGGCATTTTTTTAGTCTGTCTAGTAATTATTACCCATGACAAAAGTATTTTTTAAAACTCAAATTGGTATTTTAGAATTGTCAAAGGGCTCACCGACCTAGTTATACAACACAGCTTTTAATTTAAAATTGCTCAAAACAAAATAGCTTGTATTCAACATAAATTAACTGGTTAGTTATCTTGAAACTATCTTAGCTCTTTTCAAAACAAGTTTTAACTCATCGAACGATACTCCACGTCCATCCCAATGCGACTGTACATTGGCACCCACCAATTACAGCACTCAACACATCTCTAGTGTTCTTACAAGGTCTAAAATTTAAATCTCTCAGCAATGAAGAAATCTTTGAAATTGAATGAACATTACGTCTCGAAAACAAATTTTAATTTATTTCTCCTTTAAGCTATCAGAAAACAGATACGATGATACAGATCACCTGTTAAGTTGCGTCCGATCCGAGGCAGTAACCCCCGGCAGAGGTGCGAGTAACTATGGTTTGCCATAGCTTCGTCATTGGTGGTGGAACAATTGCACTCCAGGACGTCCACGAGTGCACGCACGCTGCCGTCGATTCGGTTCCAGATAACACGTGCGCTGCTTTTGTTCCCAGTCGTCACAGGAATGACCTGTGTATCTTCGCAACTTAACAGAACAAAAATCGCTGTACACTGCATCGCCATCTGTGAGATTACTTCAAAACTTAAAGCTTTCACATGGTAAATTAAAGGCAGTCGAAGTGTGCTGCACTTGTTAATAAAAGAGTTAGGCCTTTCTCACACAACGGCATTTGTAAGCGACTAAGATGTTGTCAAAGTAAAGTGGCGACGCGTCTACGATGCGTCTCCTGTCAGCGAACAATGTCCGATACAACAAATTTTGGATTGTGTTGCAGTCGCGTAGCTAATAAACAGCGCAGTGTGAGAGGGCCTTGTGGAACAATATCCAACTGTTACTTTAATTTATAGTCCCATTGAGGCATCACAAATTATGTTCTTCTTTCAGCAAAATCTTTCGTCATTGACCACTAATTACAAGACACAACAAAAGGTCATGTTTCCACAAGGAACGAAATAAAACTGACGTTATAAAGCTCCAACATATTAGGTGTAACAAAATGAATTACAGTTGTCATACCGAAAACGCCGTTTTACTTTTACCTCCTTTCATGTTGCTATAGATAGGTGATGTCACCATGGGTTCCAAACTGATACCAGACGAGGTCATGGTATGAGAATATTTTCCTATGTATATGACTGTATAACATCCGACCATGGTACACAGTATAAAAGTGAGGTAAATACAGTTCTCGCTAGTCGTGCCAATAAAATTATACTAAATTGATTGTAATTTGTGACCCGATTTTTCAAATACCTTTCGACAAATTACTTAATTATTATTGCACGATGTGAATTTCAACAACTTATGCGCCACGAACGCCTATTACCTACCCCCTTTGTACTGGATAATGAGTTCAAGTTAAATAAGTTACGTACAGTTGGAAAACACGAATACTGGTTCCGAACCACTTTTCTTACTTATATGGAAAGAGACTGTACAATTTACAAATTGCTAATATAATATATTATAATTATGTCAAATAACACTGTTTGTCGCAAAATAACTTTAGTGCGAATGCACGTATGTACGAATTTATTTTAAACTAGAGAACCGCCCGCGCTTTGCTTCGGGACCCGTAGGTAACAGCCGCGTAGGTCCCGCTCCCGTAGGAATTTAGGCTAAAAAGTAGCCTACTACTCGCTCTCTTCACTCCACCCTGTCTGAGGTGTGTGGAGCCCTCGGGACAGTTAGTTCCCCTTTGGGGGTGTTTCGTCTCGCGGCCCATTAAAACGGGCCGGTCCTTGGGTTGGGCCCTAAGGCCCTTGGTTGTCCATCTGTGGCTAACCAATAGGTCAAGTCCGGTGAGTGGTGGCCTTTTTACAGGCCACAGAGTCTTAAAAGGGATGGGGTTCATCTTCGCGCCGCCCAGGCGATCGAGGCCCTACCGGGTGAATCCCGCTGGTGGGAAGCCCAGCAGGAGCCGATCAGCGCCGGGCGACGACTTACGAAGCCCCAGTATCAGTCAGTGCTAGGCCCGTCCCGCGCAACCAGCAAGTCGCGCGGGAAGGCCCAGCGGTCCGGTGGACGGGTGTGGAGCGGTGCCAGGTCCTGCAGATGCGGGAACCGCGACGCGTCGACACACCCGAACATGTTGCGTGCCAATCTCTCGATGAAGTCGTCCAGGCTCTCGACTCGAAGGTCCCACTGGATGACGGCGTTCCTGACGTACCTCGGTGCACCAGTCAGCCGGCGGAGCGCAATCGCCTGAACCGCGCGCATCCTCTTGCGCTGCGGTTCGCTGGCGAGCGCGTACCACGCCGGTGCCGCGTACGTGAGGCGGGATCTGATGTAGGTCTTGTAGACCCCGAGCTTCAGTCCGAGAGGGAGGCTCGAGGAGAGCACTGGTTTCTGCCATCGCGCTTCTGGAATTCGCGACGGCTTTCGTAACCTGTTGCTTCATCGAGAGTCTTCCGTCAATTTTTCCCCCAGGTATTTGGCCTGTGGGGCCCATTGGATATCTTGTCCGTGAAGCCCCAGAGTAGGATCCCGCTTGTTGAGGTATCCTCCTATGTTCACGGCCTGCGTCTTCCCGACATTCACCGACAGTCTCCACGCGGCGAGCCATTCGGGGAGGGCATCAAGCGCACGCTGCATCTTGACGATGGCGTGGGTTCTATTCAGCGACGTGGTGATGTACGCCACGTCATCGTCATACAGGGCAAGCGACGCCCCCCCCTGCCGCCGGGATGTCGTCGGTGTAGCAGGCGTAGCAGACCGGGGTCAGGCAACTCCCTTGCGGGACGCCGGCTGTGATCGGACGCTCGGTGGATTCGGCGTCTTCAACCACTACTCTGAACCTTCTATTTTCGAGGAAACTGAAGATCACCTTAAGCCGTTAAGCCGTACACCTTAGGTGGGAAGCAGGGTGATTGGCCTATAGCTCTCCGGCTTCAGCCTGTTTTTCCCCTGTTTGGGCAGCATTATGACCCTCCCCGACTTCCAGGCCTGCGGGAAGGTCCCGGTGCGAAGGATCCCGTTAAACAGGCGCGCGGCTGCTCCGATCGTCCTCTGATGGAGATGCCACAGCGCTCTGTTCGTGATCCCGTCAGCACCGGGGGCCTTGTTGGGAGGGAGCTTCTTGATGGTGCGCTGCACCAAGCCGGGAGAGATGACATATGCGGTGTAGTGCCGCCCAGTCGTCGCATGCTTCGTCCAGCTGTTCCTCCCAGCTCTCAGTCGCGTGTGCATCTAACTCGGCCTTGAGTCGAGCTGCGGTCCGGTTGAGCCGGTTCTTCAGCTGCGGACACCCGGACTCCTGCCAGCGTTTCTGCAGGCTGCTGAGGTGATAGGGGAGAGGTGGAAGTTTCCCCGGAGCCTTCTGCCCTCTGCTTGCAGCCTGCAGTGCATTTTGCTCGCTGACAGTGAGCTCGACCGCTAACTGGTCAACGTCCGCATCCGTGCGGATAGGCTGAGTTGGCGTGGTGATCTACAGTTGCTTCTCGAAGGTTGTCCAGGCCATGAAGCGACGGGGCCTTGGCAAGACTTTGCTGGGCTCCTTCGCCAGGACTAACAGGACAGGAACATGGTCGGACCCCATTCTGTCCTGTAGCGTCTCCAATCGTGGCTGGCAATGGAGGAGGTACACCGCTATGTCCAGAATTTTCCAGTCGCCCGCGCCCACCACCGGTGTCGGCGAGTCCAGCAACTTGCGGACATCAGCCAACAGGATAGTGCCAGCGGGCGGGTGGTACACTAAATACAGCCGGAGCGGGGAGTTCTCGAGGTAGAGCTAAAGTAGCCTATTACATTTGCCTATGACTTAAGTAAATTACATGTAGTATTTGATAGCGTAATTCAGAACTTGCAAATGAATTTTATTAACGCCATCTATTAACAACTCCGAAAATAAATATCTAGCAACTAACAAAACATCGATCTTCCCATGGGAATGGGATGTTTTACCGCGGTAAAAAGTAGCCTACGTCACTCTCCACCCTCCTAACTATCCCCACACACATAAACCTTACCATATAATAGCTTTGTTGCGACGTGAAAGCGTCACAAACAAACAAACAAACAAACACACTTTCACATTTATAATATTAGTAAGGATGTCATTATATTATATCCACTTTCATTGAATAGCAACGCATCACAAAGCTGAGACTATGCTTATTACTATCTGCCTGTTATTGTACTGTATACAAGGCTCCACGACATAATTTAGAGACAAATTGATTTTGACGCTAGTTAATTAAATATTCCATTTATTGTCATTACAACCTTCATAATTGTTTTATAAATATATATAAATCTCGTGTCACAATGTTGGTTCGCGATGGACTCCTAAACCACTTAACCGATTATAATAAAATTCGCACACCATGTGCAGTTCGATCCAACTTGAGAGATAGGATACTTTAAATCTCAAATTATTATAGTCGCAATTTTAATTTATTTCTAATTATTTGTCTCTTATTATTTGACATGACAATTTGACATGGCAGTATTATGACACCTAGCGCCACACAAGAGAACTAAATTGAGAGTGTTATATGTAACAGATGTCGATACCTTTCGACTGGGTTGAGTAAGTAATCAATAGATGGCGCTGCTATGGTAAATCTAACTTGCACCCGTGCGAAGCCGGGGCGGGTAGCTAGTTGTTTTATAAATAAAGAGCTTGGTCATGCGTTTCGTATTTTAGCCATGAGTATTAATTTAGTAAGTTCAATCTGTAAATGCGACTAGGAAAAGAAGCTCCTTTGAAGTCTCTTGCCGCTTCTTTAGCTTACCGTAGGCATTTGTTGAAGTGACGGAGTAGTTTGATCCTCGAAAAGTGTTTGTGAAACTTCCTTCGAATAAATATCTTATTCATTTGAATAATATCTTTGCTGTTATTTCGTACCTATCCATCTAATTAAGGACTAAAGTTACGTAGGTACCAAATCGTTCAACACTCAAAATTTGACAAAAATTGTTAATTCTTTTTTACCATTTACCACTCAAACCACTATTCACAATTTTAAATCATACATAAGCATCTGCACACATTATAGTACCTACCACATAAATAAACGTACTTGTATACTAAAATGAAGTCTTTCAATAATTAGTGCCTACCAAAGATAGTTAACATGTATGCTTAGAATATTTTATTATAAAATATTTCCCATTACTATTGCAACATGATGTAATTGAAATATTATTCTTTACTGTGTGTTTATCATCACAGTAAGTCATCTAATTTTACAACAAATAATAAGGAACTGAATTTAGTCATATTATGATAACAAATCTTTCCGTTTAAAGCTATTCTATGTTAACTCTTAACGGAAATAATTAAGTAAACAATATACCATAAGCAAAACCATCCGAATACATACTACATCTGAATAGTAAGTACAGTATTTTAGCCTTTGAACTCCAGTTTAAATAAGGGTTCTGGTATATATTAATAAGGTAAGTATTCAACATGGCGTCTCATTCGTAACAGTATAGGGATACCACATCATAATATGTATGTGCTGGTAACACAATACTTGTTATAATTGTATGATATATTTACAGTTTTTTATTACGCACATTTTAACAGCAGTCTCTAACCGGGTCGTTAGAGTTCGATCTACTGTTGTTAGTTAAACTTTGCTGATGGCACATTATTCACCCCATTGTGTTTCCCTGACTCGTTTATACCATCCTACTAATATTATAAATGCGAAAGTTTGTAAGGACGTATGTGTGTGTGAGTATTTGTTGCTCTTTCACACAAAACTACTGAACGGATTTTCATGAAACTTTGCAGTAATACAGCTTAGACATCGGAATAACATAATTTGTTAAAATTTATAGAGATTTTTAAAGGAACTGGTTTCCCGAAGCGAAGCGAGGGCGGATTTACTAGTTTGGTTTATAAGTTCGTGACTTATTTTCAATGCCCCATGGCAAAATTTACCTTTTGGTAATTATAAGTCATTTGACTTATTTTCCAAGGCCCATGGCAAATTCTACCCATTGGTAATTGTAAGTCTTTGACTTATTTTCTATGCCCCCGGCCAATTATTTCCATACCCTTGGCAAATTTTGCCCCTTTGGAAATTTCCTTTGATAATTATCTTTGACTTATTTTCTATGCCCCATGGCAAATTATTTCCATACCCCTGGCAAATTTTTGCCCCTTTGGAAATTTCCTTTGATAATTATCATTGATTTATTTTGTATGCCCTTGGCAACTTTTACTTACCCTTTGGTAATTCCTTAAGATGACACTTAACCAGTGTGCTGAACAACACGGCACTGTAATACACAGTGAATGACACAAATATTCACATTTGTCACCCATTCGGGCAAACAATAACAAGTTGTGCGCAAACGTTTTAAAATTGTTAACGCACATGTATTTACGTTACCTTTGCGCGCGTACACATGCATGCAGTGTTCTCGCATCGATGCGGAACAGGACTCAGAGCTCTTCTCAGTGGACATGTACGTACACAAGTGTGCCACACTGTGTGTTTACAAAAGTTAGGCACAGCCTTACCGGTGGAGACAGGAGCTAACCGCGATACCAGCTTAGTACTCGCAACACTGGAGTTTTGCACGAAATGTTTGTTTGCAAATGTGCTACACACTATTTTGGTGGAATCGTACCATACATGCTCCAATTACACCGGTCCGTACATCGGTACTAACTTATATCTGGACTTGGTATTTAAGAAGTATCCTTACTAATATTATAAATGTGAAAGTGTGTTTGTTTGTTTGTTTGTTTGTTTGTTTGTTTGTTTGTTTGTTTGTTTGTGACGCTTTCACGTCGCAACAAAGCTATTATATGGTAAGGTTTATGTGTGTGGCGATAGTTAGGAGGGTGGAGAGTGACGTAGGCTACTTTTTACCGCGGAAAAACATCCCATTCCCATGGGAAGATCGATGTTTTGTTAGTTGCTAGATATTTATTTTCGGAGTTGTCAATAGATGGCGTTATTAAAGTTCATTTGCAAGTTCTGAATCACGCTATCAAATACTACATGTAATTTACTTAAGTCATAGGCAAATGTAATAGGCTACTTTAGCTCTGCCTCGCGAACTCCCCGCTCCGGCTGTATTCAGTGTACCGCCCCCCGCTGGCACTATCCTGTTGGCTGATGTCCGCAAGTTGCTGGACTCGCGACACCGGTGGTGGGCGCGGGCGACTGGAACTGCAAGCATCCAGGGTGGAATAACCTAGCTGCCAACAGAAGTGGAAGGCTACTTTTTGATGCCGCTGAACAGCACAAAATTGCGGGCAAAATCGACGGAAGACTCTCGATGAAGCCACGAGGTTACGAAAGCCGTCGCGAATTCCAGGAGCGCGATGGCAGAAACCAGTGCTCTCCTCGCCCTCCCTCTCGGACTGAAGCTCGGGGTCTACAAGATCTACATCAGATCCCGCCTCACGTACGCGGCACCGGCGTGGTACGCGCTCGCCAGCGAACCGCAGCGCAAGAGGATGCGCGCGGTTCAGGCGATTGCGCTCCGCCGGCTGACTGGTGCGCCGAAGTACGTGAGGAACACAGTCATCCAGAGGGACCTTCGAGTCGAGAGCCTGGACGACTTCATCGAGAGATTGGCACGCAACATGTTCGGGCGTGTCGACGCGTCGCGGTTCCCGCATCTGCAGGACCTGGCGCCGCTCCACGCCCGTCCACCGGACCGCTGGGCCTTTCCGCGCGACTCGCTGGTTGCGCGGGACGGGCCTAGCACTGACTGATACTGGGGCTTCGTAAGTCATCGCCCGGCGCTGATCGGCTCCTGCTGGGCTTCCAACCAGCGGGATTCACCCGGTAGGGCCTCGATCGCCTGGGCGGCGCGAAGATAAACCCCATCCCGTTTAAGACTCTGTGGTCTGTAAAAAGGCCGGCACTCACCGGACTTGACCACAGATGGACAACCAAGGGCCTTAGGGCCCAACCCAAGGACCGGCCCGTTTTAAGGGGCCGCGAGAGACACCCCTAGAGCGAGCAGTAGGCTACTTTTTAGCCTAAATTCCTACGGGAGCGTGACCTACGCGGCTGTGACCTACGGGTCCCGAAGCGAAGCGCGGGCGGTTCTCTAGTTAACAATAAAATACAATACAAATACTCTTCATTGTTCACCAGATTTGACAAAAATAAGCTCGATATAATATCAAGAAAACAATCGGCGGTCTTATTGCTATTTAATTGGCGGAAAACTGCTTTTGTTAAGAATCAGGGTTAATAAAATATGAGATTATTATAAATATAACTTAATATTCGCGAATATCATAGTATAATTAATACCATCTAGGTATCTACGATTATTTGTAGTTTATAGGACTAAATATTGCGTTCATCTAAGCAACAATAATTTGCCTCCAAAGCTTAGGAAAGATATGTGATAACATAAGAAAAATAGTATGTAAATTTATACCCAAAACATAATTTTATAATTTTATATTTGAAGGGTAATTATGTTATTGTGATTCTAAGTTTTAATCAAAACTCTGGAGTTAACCAATTAGCAGACTTTAATTGCCAGAAAGACCTTGTAAGCACCGATTGTGTACACTTTTATTGTTTCTTAATTTTATTCTTGGCACAGCAGCACGTTAAATACAACAACATTTGTGAAGAATGAGAGAATATTTGATGGTATTTCCACTGCAAACTATGTACTTGCATTTTTCCAAATAGTTGAAGTAAAATAGTTAAAGGTGGCTACTTACATGGTTTAAATTTAGTTTTAAAGGTACCTTGTCGTTCGAGTGGGTTCGTCTACCCCCCCTTTTCCTTTTGATGTTTACGTGTTCCAATATATTACACCACGAATTGGGGCCCGTCGCCATGTGTGGTGTCTTCGAGTATCACACTTAGTCGGTTTCCGTCAGAGACGTGTGACGACCTACTGCCTCGGAGTCTCAGTACGAACTGCCCCCAGAACCGAGTTAGCACGTGGCACCCACTAGCGCCATGACACTGACATCTGACACGACATGCACGTCATGATTACCGGAAACATCACTGTAGACGTCACACTGATTACAGGATTATTACACTTTACCATGTTTACGTTTATAATTTCGCCATGACATTCCATCCATTTGTGGGCTAGCTGATAGGTACTAGTGTTCTACAAAAGTACCTACCTAGTAATTTTAAAAGAATGACTTATCCTATAGGAATTTATTTTTTATAAGTGCAATGCAATGAGCGCAGGCAGGTATTTACGATAAAAAATAATGATTAGATAAATCTCATGTGAGATTTAGGGGTGATTGGGGATTAAATCAAATATCACGTCATCTCACCAAGGTGGGACAGGAGGTTCATAAATTGCCAAAACCTTAGGTACTTATTAGATTCAGATAAAATAAATAAAGAGAGTTCAGATATTCTCCAACATCTTTCACTGTCAAGAAATATCCGAGGGAGATCCAACCGAAGACAATACATGTATTTGATTGGTAGTTTAACAGCGTTGTCGCGGTTAGTCACGTGGACTTGGCCCCCGCTTACATAACGTCGATACCACAGACCGACACACCTATCCTACGTATATGGTGTGCGTATGAACGGCTACCGGGAGATTCAAGGTTGGCTAATAATACAAATGACGTAGAACTTGTGGTGATCGCTGGTCCCGGGTTTGATTCTCGGTTGGTTTTGCAGGTTTGTCGTTTGTGATGTTTTGGTCATGTATTTTGATGATAGTGAGGTAGGTACCAGAGATGTGCAAAATTTAGTGAAGATTACAGATTACTTTTTCTGTTAGATACTCCATTTATCGTGGAAGACTTTAGGCTATATAGTATTACGCTTCGGCCAATCGGAGCAGAGTTACGATGCAAAAATAACAAGTTGCAAAAATGGAAAATAATTAGCCTTTTCGATACCAAGCGAGGACGTTCGCTAGTAATATAATGCCCGACACTGGTGTTATACCCAGAGGTGCCATAAACCACTGCTTATGCGTGAACACTCCAGGCGTGGACACTCCACCACAGTCGTTCAATACCAATCTTACACAAGTTTTCACTTTTCAATCGCCTCGCCGAATTCCGTTTACCACCCCTAAGCGTGCCGCCCGCGTGCGGTGCACACCTTGCACGCCCGCATACGAGGCCCCTGGTTATACAAGTCTGTAACAGCGTATACAAACTGGTGTGACCACGAATCAGGCATCAAAAGGCTTAGCGTAGTTCACGCGACCGAACTCTAGCAGAAATATACCGAAGCTACATAGCTACAATACTACTACTACTACTACTACTAGCTACACTACATGTTACATAGCTATGTAGCTATGTACTACTACTAGCTACATAGCTACATAGCTTGTATTTATTTAATGTGTTATTTATTGTTAACACCTGCCACATATTCTCACCGTCACCCAAGGTTGACTGGGAGAGAATGCCTATAGGCATTAAGTCCGCCCTTTGTAAACCTAGATTAGTAGGTATTACAATAAGATGTAAATAAAGAAATAAATACAATTAACACGCCTGTCTGTCTGTCCGTTGCCAGGGTGATGCAGCAGGCGGGCGAGTGGTACAAGCAGAACAAGCAGCTGAAGCGGCAGAGCACACTGCTGCACGCCGCGCCCCAAGCCGTCGACATCGACCTGGACGCCACCGATGTTGGTAACGTAACACTGCACTTAACTACACTACACACAACACCGACACACTACACTTTTCTGTGGCTTTTCGGTCGTTTTAAACTTTTAAATGTCACTTGCTACAAACCGTGAAAGAAAACATCGTGAGGAAACCTGCATTCCGGAGATTTAAAGGTGTGCGAAGTCCGCCAATCCGCACTTGGTCAGCGTGGTGGACTTTGGCCTTAACCTTCTCAACCTGAGAAGAGACCCGTGCTCAATTGTGGGCCATGATAGGTTAAGATGATTAATTATGAGTCTCTGTCACAGATGTCGAAGGAACCCCGCTTTGCTGGGTTCCTTTTTTCGCGACATCAAACCTACCTATTTTGTCGAGGAGATGACTGAATTAATGTGTATATGCTATTCTGTTCTCGCAGCATCGGACGCAAGCAGCAACGAGGAGGTGGAGTTCCTGAAGCGCACGGTGTCGGAGCTGAGCGAGCGGCTGGCGGCGCTGCAGACCGAGGCCGGCGTGGCCAGGCTGCACGAGTTCGAGGTGCACGAGCACAACATCGCGCTGCTGCAGGTCAGTAACACGTTGTTACCGTACACACGAGCAGCAACGAGCAAGTGGAGTTCCTGAAGCGCACGGTGTCGGAGCTGAGCGAGCGGCTGGCGGCGCTGCAGACCGAGGCCGGCGTGGCCAGGCTGCACGAGTTCGAGGTGCACGAGCACAACATCGCGCTGCTGCAGGTCAGTAACACGTTGTTACCGTACACACGAGCAGCAACGAGCAAGTGGAGTTCCTGAAGCGCACGGTGTCGGAGCTGAGCGAGCGGCTGGCGGCGCTGCAGACCGAGGCCGGCGTGGCCAGGCTGCACGAGTTCGAGGTGCACGAGCACAACATCGCGCTGCTGCAGGTCAGTAACACGTTGTTACCGTACACACGAGCAGCAACGAGCAAGTGGAGTTCCTGAAGCGCACGGTGTCGGAGCTGAGCGAGCGGCTGGCGGCGCTGCAGACCGAGGCCGGCGTGGCCAGGCTGCACGAGTTCGAGGTGCACGAGCACAACATCGCGCTGCTGCAGGTCAGTAACACGTTGTTACCGTACACACGAGCAGCAACGAGCAAGTGGAGTTCCTGAAGCGCACGGTGTCGGAGCTGAGCGAGCGGCTGGCGGCGCTGCAGACCGAGGCCGGCGTGGCCAGGCTGCACGAGTTCGAGGTGCACGAGCACAACATCGCGCTGCTGCAGGTCAGTAACACGTTGTTACCGTACACACGAGCAGCAACGAGCAAGTGGAGTTCCTGAAGCGCACGGTGTCGGAGCTGAGCGAGCGGCTGGCGGCGCTGCAGACCGAGGCCGGCGTGGCCAGGCTGCACGAGTTCGAGGTGCACGAGCACAACATCGCGCTGCTGCAGGTCAGTAACACGTTGTTACCGTACACACGAGCAGCAACGAGCAAGTGGAGTTCCTGAAGCGCACGGTGTCGGAGCTGAGCGAGCGGCTGGCGGCGCTGCAGACCGAGGCCGGCGTGGCCAGGCTGCACGAGTTCGAGGTGCACGAGCACAACATCGCGCTGCTGCAGGTCAGTAACACGTTGTTACCGTACACACGAGCAGCAACGAGCAAGTGGAGTTCCTGAAGCGCACGGTGTCGGAGCTGAGCGAGCGGCTGGCGGCGCTGCAGACCGAGGCCGGCGTGGCCAGGCTGCACGAGTTCGAGGTGCACGAGCACAACATCGCGCTGCTGCAGGTCAGTAACACGTTGTTACCGTACACACGAGCAGCAACGAGCAAGTGGAGTTCCTGAAGCGCACGGTGTCGGAGCTGAGCGAGCGGCTGGCGGCGCTGCAGACCGAGGCCGTCGTGGCCAGGCTGCACGAGTTCGAGGTGCACGAACACAACATCGCGCTGCTGCAGGTCAGTAACACGTTGTTACCGTACACACGAGCAGCAACGAGCAAGTGGAGTTCCTGAAGCGCACGGTGTCGGAGCTGAGCGAGCGGCTGGCGGCGCTGCAGACCGAGGCCGGCGTGGCGAGGCTGCACGAGTTCGAGGTGCACGAGCACAACATCGCGCTGCTGCAGGTCAGTAACACGTTGTTACCGTACACACGAGTAGCAACGAGGAGGTGGAGTTCCTGAAGCGCACGGTGTCAGCGCTGAGTTGTTACCGCTGTGCGTTACACGTCGTTACCGCAGCGTTACACGTCATTACCTCAGCGTTACACGTCGTTACTGCAGCGTTACACGTCGTTACCGCAGCGTTACACGTTGTTACCGCAGCGTTACACGTTGTTACCGCAGCGTAACATAATGTTACCGCAGCGTTACATAATGTTACCGCAGCGTTACACGTTTTTGTCACCGCAGCGTTACATAATGTTACCGCAGCGTTACACGTTGTTACCGCAGCGTAACATAATGTTACCGCAGCGTTACATAATGTTACCGCAGCGTTACACGTTGTTGTCACCGCAGCGTTACATAATGTTACCGCAGCGTTACACGTTGTTACCGCAGCATTACACGTTGTTACCGCAGCTTTACACGTTGTTACCGCAGTTTTACACGTCGTTACCGCAGCGTTACACGTCGTTACCGCAACTTTACACGTTATCGCAGTGTTACACGTTGTTACTGTTACTGTTACTGATCGTTGCCCTTCGTCCACTTTGTTGACGCAGTTGTAAGGTGTAACGGTTATTTTTATTGTTTAACAAGAAGAACAGTTTATCGTTTATGTAAATGCCTTCACTAGCTGGAAATCGAACCAGAAACCGGCACGGTAGATAAGTCATGTATCTGACTACAAGATAAATTTTGTCAATGACTTTTATCTCAATCTTCTCCATCTCTTTTCAGGAGATAGAGACAGAACGAGAGAAAACTGCAGCCCAGGAAAAGGAACTAGAAGACCTTCGCAACCAAGTGGACCGTCACAACCGGGTGTCCAAGCTGCTAATGGAAGAGGTCACCTCGCTCAAGGAGAATGCTGACAAGGACAGGGAGATGGCTGAAACGTGAGTGCGACAGAGATGGATATGTTAAACTAACGTGTCATAGTAAATACTAACGTTCAAATGCATTATACGAACATAATGGCTCTCCCTCTTGTTAACCGTTATCATCGCAATCCATATCTGTTTCATTATAAAGTATGACCCATTCTATCAAAATGTGAAAAATATAGGCCTTAGTCCACCGTACTGCCCAAGTGGTAGAGGGAGTCAACTAAAAAGTGGTCCGTCTTTTCTAATAAACTTACTGATATACAGGACTCGATACCTCGTATCACTGACACAATTTACTATGCCCCTGAACCCATAATTTAAACTTGAAATAACCAACTATATTGGAACTAGATTTATAATTATTTTCAACCATTCACCGTCCCCGTCAGGTACAAGAGCCAAGCGCGCGACGCCAAGAAGCGAGTAAAGGTGCTGACGCACCAGAGCGCGTTACTCATGGGCGAGATGGGCCCGGATGAGAGACTAGGGCTGTTGCTGGCTGAAGTGGACAGTCTCCGGGATGCCCTGGAGCAGCAGGCCGCGCGGCACCGGGATCAACTTGATGATCTGCAGGTAGGTCCACGGGACCCCCGTTGGGGGGACGCCGGGTGGAATACTGGGAGTTGGGCGTTTTAATTGAATTAGGCGTTATTTTGCGGAATCCATTATTACAATTTAGAGGTTAATCAATCTACTTTGCAACAATTCGCGAACAAACTCATATTGACTCATTGAGCGTGTGTTGTGCTGGGTTGTATGGACGCTTATGGTGAACTTAGGGTTTTTGGGATGCCCGATGAGGGTAGAGACTTTAGTGTGCATACATATGTGTATGGGGCACGCATCCAGCGTCATTTAAAATGTTGTGAAGATAAGGTACTTATTTACAACCCTCATAGTGCAACAAAATTAATAAAATTAAGAGGCTGTATGGCGTACTGGTCCCATACTAAAATTATGTTCATTAATTTTAAGATTTTAAAACTTACACGAAATGTTACAGCTAAAACTGGCAGAGAAACACGAAGACACAGACATCCTTCTTTGGGAAGAGAAGATAAAGCTAGCGGAAGAAGACGCCCAGAAAGCTCTGGAGCGGGCGGAGAGAGCTGAGAAGCGATTGGCTGAGCTGGAGAAGAGTAAACCCAGGCGGTCGAACCTCATGGGCAGGATCAGCTACTTCGAGAGCGGAGGTACTGAGAGAAGGGTTCTCGAGAGGGTCGATAGAGTGCAGAGTGCTGATAGTCCGGAGGTCGTGCCTGAGGTGGTGCCGGAAGTTGTTCAAGGTAATCATCATCGTCATTATTATCATCGTCGTAACCAACAGCTGCCCCACTACTGAGCACAGGTCTCCACTAGCAATATTGCGCAGGCCACCCCTATATTGTTTACAAATTGAAGGAATGAAAAGATTGAGTTTATCTTAATTTTTGTCTCGTAAGAGGAGAGGAGTTTTGAAAAATTCTCTCTGATTAGTGCTCCCACACACTCCCGAAGGAACATACATGCCACACTTTATCTTCATCTAGCGACCCGCCCCGGCTTCGCACGGGTGCAATGCTGATACTAAATACACTACAGAAAAACATATATGGCCTATGTCACTCGCCCCGGCCGGCCAGTACCGCCGCAAGCGCTACGTCCCGCAATTTTAAATCTGTAATATCTTCGAAAACATACAAAGAAATTATGTGCTGTAAAAGGCCATATAAATCTATGTTAAATCAACAATCTATTTAAGGTATTTAATTAAATAAGGAATAATGCTGTAGTGCTTAAAATCGCTTCGAAAATTAGCTATTATTTGCCGTAAAAAGTAAATGACAAAAAATGGTTTTGTGGGATATCGATAAGAGATAGACATATACCATCGCGGACTTTTATAAATCCTGTAAGGTTAAGCCTGCGTACGCAATGTAAGCGGCAAGAAATGTAAGAATTTACGACACCACATTAGAAACCCTGAAAATAACAGTATTTCTCCATTATTTAATAGATGTTATTATACATAAAAACCTTCCTCTTGAATCACTCTACCTATTACAAAAAATCGCATCGAAATCCGTTGCGTAATTTTAAAGATTTAAGCATACAGACAAACAGACAAACAAACAGACAAAAATAGCGACTTTGTTTTATACTATGTAGTGATTCAATCAATCCAATTTTTTCAGCTGTGCGTTGTCAGTCAGTCACTAAGTAATGAATGAATTTTATACATATCCATTGACATCCTCGTTTAAAACCAATAGTGTACAGTCAAGTAATCATTTATCAACGTTAATTCCAGAGCCCTCTGCGCAGCCTTCAGACCAATCCCCCCCGCCTGCCCCGACGCCCCTGGCGCCGACGCCCCCGGCAGTACCTACGCCCCCGGCCCCAACGCCCCCAGCAGTGCCAACGCCCCCAGCACCGCCGGTAGCGCCTCCGCCCCCGCCGCCGCCGCCCCCGCCACCAGCAGTCTTCCTGCCGACCAGCGGCGTAGACGACATGGCCAAGATGCTCGCCTGCAAGGGTGGCAACTTGAAAAAGAGCAAGCAGAATGATGGTGAGTTTTGGTGGAATGTTGCACAAATACTTAATCTGTAAATAGGAAATAATCCTTACTAATCCTTACTAATATTATAAATGTGAAAGTGTGTTTGTTTGTTTGTTTGTTTGTTTGTTAATTATATACGTGCGGCTGCAGGGGGATACATAAAAGACCGAATTCTAATTAAAATTATTTTATTTCAAATCGAATATTACAGATTTGAACTAAAATCTATATTAATAATTCTAAGTAAGTGACTAAGTTATTTTACATTCTAGTGGGAACTGTCTATCTTTCTCACGGTCCGAACTGCTGACACCAAGCATTTCCATTCTCACGAACACGATGATGCCGAGTCGGCAGTTCCTTCGCCGGTTTAGGCCCCAATCCCATGATAAAGGCTGGTTTCAGACTTTTATTATATAACATCTCCCTCCGCAAGTTCTGCACCTATTTGGAGACTGTCGTCGAAAATAGTGCAGACAGTGAACAGGGATTGTGTGAACAATGAACAGGTTTTATTTCTTTCATTTCTATGGAAGTTCCTGGACATGATTGATTTTCTGGAGGATTCAAAGTATAACTTTCAGCTGGTTCCTGGTTTCTTTTACGCCGCAGAAGAAATAAAGTTACTGCAAGTACTGCCGCACAAAATAGTATTAAATATATGGGCAATGTGGTATGATAGAGAACATCCACTTGAGGTGTCTTCAGGGTTACAGTTTCTTGCAAGGCAATTTTTGAGTTACTGGAGTGCAAGCTTCCCAAATCTATGGTATTCAATTTTATAGTTTTAGCTGGAGAATCATATGGTTCCTTTTTATTGATTTCCATGTCCATAATCTTTAAAAATTTTCCTTTGACTTGATCATGATGATTAGTTGCAGTAAATGCTGGAGTTTGAACACTGCAGTCCTTTGGTATAGTCATTAGATAACTACCCTGTAGCATTCTGTATTGGTCTTGAGAACAGCTTAAACGAACTTTCGTTAGGTTTGGAAAGCTCATTACGTAATGGTGGTCATCTAGTTGCTCCATGGCTTCGGAGGTTAAGACAACTGAAGCAAATCGACAAGAATCTATGATCTTCTGACTAATTATAAGATACTGGATACAATCCGACTGCACGAAGTGATGGTAGATAATGTTGTCCTCGCAAAGGTGACCGTGACTGTACTTCGGACATTCTGTCTCAATGTACAAAAGACTCTTTTCGTGAATTGCCACATATGGGTAGATAGGAGTCAGGACCTTACTATCGCGATTAGGGGCTAAGGATAATTTATATAGGGTGTAGTTAGTAGGACGAACAATGGGAAACTTAAAAATCAAAATAATTTCATTATCTCTATAATAGTATCCTAATTTAATTATATCAAAATACTCCCTAAAACTAATATCTAGGATTTCCTTTTTGTCATAAAGAATATCTAACCTATCTTTCATAGCTTTAAATGTATTATAGTTAAGTGCCGAATGGTGATTACTTTTTGCTCTGATAAATGCCAGTAAGTTCTGTAATTTTGAAAATTCCTCAGATAAGTTATATATACTATGTTCTAGTTCAAGAAACTGTTGAGCTAAGAATACATATTTATGCAATTCCGTTTCGAGCTTAGCATTACTATCTAGTATAACCTTAATAGTTTTCTCTATATTAACTTGATTTTCTACAATCTTATCTGTGACATTTAAACTCCTTGACACCCACTGCTTACTTAAACTGATTTGATGGTTAATTTCTGCAATTATGTTATTTTCATTTTGCTGCAAAACTGAAATGGCATTATCATATTTAATTGCATCTGTATAATCTAAATTCCCAGATATACTTTTGATAACTGAACCGAGACCGTCTATTAGTCCTCTTTTTACTCGTTTTATTTCAAATGTATCTAATTGATCTGATATATAATCTAATTTATTTTGTACATACTTAACACGCGGCTCAAAAATAGATAACGATTTGTCTAATAGTGGAATTAGACCTTGCAATTGCGCTTTGACGGTTTCTAATTTATTCCTAACATCTTTTAAATTTATAATTTGGATAAAGGAGTGGAAATGTGAAATGATTCTAGTGGGTCCCATGTCAAAAGGCAGAATACCGGGTCCATCGGCGAGGTTCTCGAGTTTAATTTCGTCTGCTAGGCCCAGGGTCAGAGCTTGGGCCAGCAACAGGAGCGTCAGGATTTTCAGAGCCCTGTAACAAACGAGCGCTATGAGGTACTCGTTTCAGCCGTGACTTAGGTACAGGACCTGCCTTTTTCCGAACATAAATGTGTACTGGCAAATCAGCGAGTACCTTATCGTGTGTGTAACGAGCAGCCAATTTTTGTCTGTGGGCTAAAGGATTTCTGATTAAAACTGCCTGTTCAGGTGTGAATTCCTCTTCAGGTTCACGATCCTTATTAGCGTTCTCAATAATCTCTGTTCGACGTTGAATTGTACTTTCATTAATAATTTCATATAATTTAGACATACGTTTACGATGATCCTGAATATATTGTTGTAATAAATGTTGTGTTATATTTATGTCCAAGGGATCACGAGGATCTAGATGCCCAGTGATTACATCGAAAGGTCTGCATTTAGTGAAATTATGTATAGAGCTATTGTAGGCCAATATAGCATATGGCATAAGGTTTGTTACTAATTCTCCTTGGTATTCTAATCTTAAGATACGCAAATGTTCTAATAATGTAGAATGTAAACGCTCTACAATTCCATTTTCATTAGGTGTATTGGGACAAATTTTATGATGATGAATTTTATGTAGCCTACAAAATTCTAAAAATATCTGATTAGTAAATTCAGGACCATTGTCTGATGTAATCGATAAAGGAAGTCCATGATGGGTAGAGAACTTTAATAAGGCCTGAACAATGCTAATAGCGGTCGCATCTCTCAGGTAATATGCCTGTGCATATTTTGAGAATGCGTCAATTATCGTGAGATATTTGTAGCTTTCCACACTAAATAAATCTATATGTACTGTTTCGAATGGTTTGGAAGGAGGAGGAACGATTTGAAATTTTGGTTGTACGGGACGTCGATCATATTTGGCCTGCCCACAAATGACGCATTCGTTGATGTATTTTGAAATTTCCTCTTTCATTTTAGGCCAATAATATCTTCTTGATAGCGATAGGTAACACTCATTGATCCCCCTGTGATTAGTTTTACCCACATGATAGTTTTTTATAATCTCCTGCTGCTTTAAGTAATCGGTAACATTCTCTACTTCGTGTTTTGTTAGTACAAGATTCATTGCCGAATTTTTGAAATGACGTTGTAGGATTGGTATGACAGTGTACATTCTTAATGGAGGGTTAATTAAAATTCCAGTTTTAATTTTTGGGTTAACAAATTCTTTTATAGCTTCAATTATATCTTTTTCTAAAGTAGACTCAGAAATTTGAATGTTTATTCTTGTAAATGTATCAAATGGCTTAGTTATTTTTGGTTTCATTTTTATATCACCTACAATGTTAAATATAATTTGCTTATTAAATAAATTTAAGGGCTTATCCACAATAGGAATTTCCAACACAGGGTTTTCAGCGTCGCTATGTGCAGTATCAGTACTAGAATTAGCAGTTTCGGTTCGGGAATCAGATTCAGATGTATTAACTATAACTGAACTAAAATCTTCGTTAAGAATTTCAACACGAGATAAGGCATCGGCATTAGTGTTAATTTTTCCAGGCTTATAAATTACAGTAAAATCGAATTCGCTAAGACGAAGTCTCCAACGCGTTAAACGGGAATTGGGTTCTTTGATGTTCATGACCCATTGCAATGGACGATGGTCGGTGACAATTTTGAATTTTCGGCCAAAAAGATAGGGACGAAAGTATTTCGTTGCCCAAACGATCGCCAGCAATTCCTTCTCGATTGTACTGTAATTAATTTCGCTTTGGTTTAGGGTTCGCGACGCATAAGCAATTGGTTTATCGGAACCGATAACACCTTGCGAAAGAACGGCTCCAATGGCAAAATTCGAAGCGTCTGTGGTAAGAATAAATTCTTTCGTAAAATCGGGATATTGAAGAATGGGATCATTAACTAGAAGTAATTTACATTTCTCAAAACATTCTATATAATTTTGGTCAAATGAAATTTTGGAACCTTTCTTTAAGCACTGTGTCAATGGTTTAATAATCTTCGCAAAATCGGGAATGAATTTCCTATAATAGCCGAGAAGTCCCAAAAATCTTTTTATTTCTGTGGGGGTTTTAGGTAGAGGATATTTTTTGATTGCTAGTATTTTATCCGGATTGGGTTTAATACCGTCCTTGCTAATGATATGACCTAAATATGGTGTCTCTAATTTTAAAAATTCTGATTTGTCCATTTGGATTTTAAAGTTGGATTCGCGTAATTTTAAAAATACTCTTTCTAAATTATCCATATGTTCCTGAAGGGATGTACTAAAAACTATTATATCGTCTAAGTAAACCAAGCAAATTGTATTCTGTAATTCACGTAAAACATTATCCATTACTCTTTGGAATGTCGATGGACTATTTTTGAGACCCATTGGCATTCTAAGGAATTCAAAATGGCCGTGTTCTACGGTGAACGCCGTTTTATGTATATCTTGAGGGTCCATTTCGACTTGATAAAAACCACTAGCAAGGTCGAGCGTAGTAAAATACTGGCAATGTCCTAATTTATCCAATACATCTGCGATATTCGGAATAGGATATTTGTCATCTATTGTTTTTTCGTTCAATTTCCGAAAGTCTACCACTAATCGCCATTTTGGTTTTCCGGATGCGTCAGGTTTTTTTGCTACTACCCAAATAGGAGAACTCCAGGCAGAATTAGACGGTCTAATAATACCCTGTTCCAACATTCTGCTAATCTGCTCTTGCACTTCCTGTCTGTGAATATACGGATATCTATAATTTTTTGAATATACTGGTAGCTCATCAGTAGTTTTTATAGAATGCTTAATTTTATTAGTAAAGGTAAGTGGTTCGTCTTCTAAATAAAAAATATCTGCATATCGTGAACAAAGAACTTCTAAATTTTTACGCTCCTCGACGTTTAAATGATCGGTACGCAGGCGTGAGAGTACATCTTTTACGCGTTGCGTTTCATTATTTACCGTTTCAAATTCAAATTTATTAACTTCAGCCGGTAAAGTTCGATCCATTGTAAATATAACATCATTTCGGGAAGGATTACTAATTTCAACAATTCCTTTACCATTACTAACAGTTGTTAAGCATTCGCCTATAATACAATTTGAAACAATCTGCTCTGCTATGTAGACGTCACCTTCATTAATATTCATAGGAATTTTTAACAGCTTTGAGGTACCTGCCGGTATTATTTCTTCACATAGGTTAAAATTTTGTGAATTATAAATTTTAATAGGATTAGAAGCGGTTTTAGTGATTAGTACTTTGTTTTTATAATCTATTGTAGCTTCCCATTTATCTAATAGGTCTGTTCCAATTAGGCCGTCGAAAAATTCATGAAATTTATATATATAAAAAGTTACGTCACACGGATCATTAAATTCATGAAAGCTAGGTAAAGTTATTGAATAATTATTTCTAGTTTTAGCATGCACATTACTTACCTCAAATGGTTCATAATTTAAAGGAATATATTTAAAATACTTATCTACAGCGGTAGGGCTCAAAAATGATTGATTAGCCCCTGTATCAATCAATAATTTTAAAGGTGGAGAATTAATCTGAATATAAGGAAGTTGACGTTGGTTGTGTAAATTAATTTCTATTTTGGTTTGTCTAATTTCGGAGTTTCGTGAAAATTTGAATCATCACGTTTTTTATCAGCTTCCAAATCAGGCATATTTTGATATTTTTGCGAGCACTCAACAAATTCCGGATTTGATAATTCATATTCGTAAGGATACTGAATTTCATAGCATTGGTAATAATCATCACTAGGTTCGTTAAAATCTGTATAATAATAATCATCATTAAATGTTATATCATCAGCACAGTTATTATAATTAATCTCCCTGGCCTTGAAATAATTATTTGGCGGTGGGTTCCCTGATTTGCGCCAATCGTGTCCGGTGAGGTTGGAAGTAGGTGGTAATTGCCTCGGAACAAAATGACTAACACCGCTCATAGGACGCGGGACCATTTGATAGCTTGGCCTCTGGGCAACTTGAAAAGAATTATGCCGCGGGTTATAATTAGGCGGAGGCGCCCTAAAAATTTGCTGAGTACGTGTAGGACCAAATTGGCGAGGTTGGTAGAAACTTGGTCTCCACTGGGGTGGAGGATGAGACATTATTTGAGGTCGCGAGGGACCTGGCAAGGCATAATTAATAAATCCCGGGGCAGGTCCTTTATAATTATTAAAATTAAAACTATTCGGAACTGTAAAATTATTTAACATTTTTCTGTCAGAAATACGTTCGTTGCGATTTTGAATATATAAAGTATTAATTTCTTCATGAACGAACTGTAAAGCTTTCTCCATAGTTTCGGGTCGCATGCATCGAATGCGCATACCTAGCGGGTCATTTAGACCCCGTATGAACGCTTGCAGGGTTAATTTCTTGTATAAATCGCGTTTCGCATCAATAGTGGTTTGAATAGTATCGTGCAAGCTCACATAGGTCATAATTGTACTGAATAAAGTTTGACAGCGTTCGTAAAATTCTTGAGGACTACTAGAACCTTGTCTTAAAATGGATAAATCATTGTAAAGTGCGGATTCGTCGCGGTGATCCGCAAAATTATTCACCAAAGTACTACGAATGCCATTCCAGTCACTAGGAATTCCATTTGCGTTGATTAAACTAGCAGCGGGTCCTATTACCTTATTTAATACACCATTAATAAAAGCACATTTAACTAACTCGGCACTATCACTTTTGCAAAATTCGGTTGCTAACTGGTCGCATAAATTAATAAAACGAGTCAGCACATTCGGGTTGCCATCAAAATCTGGTAACAGTCTTAGGGCCTTGAAAACTACGTCTAATTGATCTGACATTTTTGAAAAAATAGGTTCCGAATTTTCAACACTAATATTTCTTAAACTATCTATATAAGAATCCCTACTACTACTACCTAACCTAGGTTCGCGAGACTTCTTTAAATGAAAAATTTTGGTAATTTTTTTTTACAATATTAGTATAGGAAAAGGAATGAGCAAATCACACGAAAGAAATCTAATGTACTTACATAACTTATTTTCGGCCTCCCTGCGTTATCGATGTCTGGATACCTGCAGCACGACGTGGTAGGTTGCGGATACTCTTACTGGTGACTGGACAGCCACACGGGCGGCTTTGCGTTTTTCGGAAATCTTCCAATTTTCGGAAATCTTCAGCGCGAAACCGACCGCGAGTATCCTACCGACTGCGCCAATTATATACGTGCGGCTGCAGGGGGATACATAAAAGACCGAATTCTAATTAAAATTATTTTATTTCAAATCGAATATTACAGATTTGAACTAAAATCTATATTAATAATTCTAAGTAAGTGACTAAGTTATTTTACATTCTAGTGGGAACTGTCTATCTTTCTCACGGTCCGAACTGCTGACACCAAGCATTTCCATTCTCACGAACACGATGATGCCGAGTCGGCAGTTCCTTCGCCGGTTTAGGCCCCAATCCCATGATAAAGGCTGGTTTCAGACTTTTATTATATAACATGTTTGTTTGTTTGTTTGTTTGTTTGTTTGTGACGCTTTCACGTCGCAACAAAGCTATTATATGGTAAGGTTTATGTGTGTGGGGATAGTTAGGAGGGTGGAGAGTGACGTAGGCTACTTTTTACCGCGGAAAAACATCCCATTCCCATGGGAAGATCGATGTTTTGTTAGTTGCTAGATATTTGTTTTCGGAGATGTCAATAGATGGCGTTAATAAAATTCATTTGCAAGTTCTGAACTACGCTATCAAATACTACATGTAATTTACTTAAGTCAAATGTAATAGGCTACTTTAGCTCTGCCTCGAGAACTCCCCGCTCCGGCTGTATTCAGTGTACCGCCCGCCCGCTGGCACTATCCTGTTGGCTGATGTCCGCAAGTTGCTGGACTCGCCGACACCGGTGGTGGGCGCGGGCGACTGCATCCGGGGTGGAATAGCCTAGCTGCCAACAGAAGTGGAAGGCTACTTTTTGATGCCGCTGAACAGCACGGCTACACTGTCGAGGGTGTTGCACACCGTTACCGCGGCTCTGAATAAGAGAGAACGCGTGTGTGCAGTATTCCTCAACATGGAAAAGGCGTTCGACCGTGTTTGGTACGACGGCTTTCTCGGCGTCGGCGCCGTCGGCGCCCCGGAGTGCCGTTAAGGTGATCTCCAGTTTCCTCGAAAATAGAAGCTTCAGAGTAGTGATTGAAGACGCCGAATCCAACGAGCGTCCGATCGCAGCCGGCGTCCCGCAAGGGAGTTGCCTGTCTCCGGTCTGCTACGCCTGCTACACCGGCCCTGTATGCCGATGACGTGGCGTACATCACCACGTCGCTGAATAGAACCCACGCCATCGTCAAGATGCAGCGTGCGCTTGATGCCCTCCCCGAATGGCTCGCCGCGTGGAGACTGTCGGTGAATGTCGGGAAGACGCAGGCCGTGAACATAGGAGGATACCTCAACAGGCGGGACCCTACTCTGGAGCTTCACGGACAAGATATCCAATGGGCCCCACAGGCCAAATACCTGGGGGCAAAATCGACGGAAGACTTTCGATGAAGCCACAGGTTACGAAAGCCGTCGCGAATTCCAGAAGCGCGATGGCAGAAACCAGTGCTCTCCTCGAGCCTCCCTCTCGGACTGAAGCTCGGGGTCTACAAGACCTACATCAGATCCCGCCTCACGTACGCGGCACCGGCGTGGTACGCGCTCGCCAGCGAACCGCAGCGCAAGAGGATGCGCGCGGTTCAGGCGATTGCACTCCGCCGGCTGACTGGTGCGCCGAGGTACCTACGTCAGGAACGCCGTCATCCAGAGGGACCTTCGAGTCGAGAGCCTGGACGACTTCATCGAGAGATTGGCACGCAACATGTTCGGGCGTGTCGACGCGTCGCGGTTCCCGCATCTGCAGGACCTGGCGCCGCTCCACGCCCGTCCACCGGACCGCTGGGCCTTTCCGCGCGACTCGCTGGTTGCGCGGGACGGGCCTAGCACTGACTGATACTGGGGCTTCGTAAGTCATCGCCCGGCGCTGATCGGCTCCTGCTGGGCTTCCAACCAGCGGGATTCACCCGGTAGGGCCTCGATCGCCTGGGCGGCGCGAAGATGAACCCCATCCCGTTTAAGACTCTGTGGCCTGTAAAAAGGCCACCACTCACCGGACTTGACCTATTGGTTAACCACAGATGGACAACCAAGGGCCTTAGGGCCCAACCCAAGGACCGGCCCGTTTTAACGGGCCGCGAGAGACACCCCCAAAGGGGAACTAACTGTCCCGAGGGCTCCACACACCTCAGACAGGGTGGAGTGAAGAGAGCGAGTAGTAGGCTACTTTTTAGCCTAAATTCCTACGGGAGCGAGACCTACGCGGCTGTTACCTACGGGTCCCGAAGCGAAGCGCGGGCGGTTCTCTAGTAAAACTATAAAATAAAAAAACTTAGCGACAGACGATGAGAAACTGTTTTAATAACTTAAGTCGTATGAATATAAGTAAGCGAAAAATTAACCAAACTAAAATGAAAAAATAAAATCCAGAGCTTACAAACAGGGGTTGTGATTAATTCATTACAAATATTAAAATTCTTGCTGTGCAATTTAATTACTAAGTGAGCGACTAGAAATACAAAGAGGGCAACTTTAATGATGCAAGTTTTACATAACAATAAAACTTGTATTATTGGCAGAGACGATGCACAGCATCTGTGAGAGTGCGTCAACTACTTCCCTTTTACTTACAACCAATCAGAGCTCCTTCCGGTCTATCTCGGCCAATCAGCGCAGAGTACAGTCACGTGGTCTCAGGTGATCGCTACCTGCGATAGTAACTTACAGATTTGCCTCATAGAAGTCTAAACTTGCATCATTATTGGGCATGTGACGATGCACAGCATCTGTGAGAGACGTGTTTATATCTTCTGGTGACCACGAACGACGCTATGTGATAAATCTTTAAAAAAAAGGTAAAAATAAAGTACCTTAATGAAAAACAATATCATATTTTCAAAAAAGAAGGAATAATTAAATATCACACAGGTAATCTAAAATCATTTATAATAATAAAACAATTAGCTATACGTTTAATGAATATTAAATTAAAAATTAAATCATATTGGCTCAAAATTAGCCGCAAGGTTAAATTGTGAGGGATTGGATTTTCCTATAATCTGTTTGTGATAATATTTTGCGAAAGTATTTTGCCTGCGCCAGTTGCCCCGTGCGAGGATCTCTTCTGCTGAATAGTTGTCGTACCAATTTAAGGATGCTACAGCCGAGCGCATGCTGCCGGGCGTAGCAAATATGCCTGCATCCCTGAGTATTGATTTTACCCAGTTCCCTATGACCGTCCGCGAAGCAGGTTTATTAGGACCTCGTATTGTAATAAACAAGTTATTATGACACTCGGCAGTGCGTCTTTCGACACCCAAAAGAATAACCTGTCTTAGCCAATATAAAGGACATATACTTTTATCATTATGTTGTAGCAGCTTCCATCCTGATTGCCGGTAGGTAGAACTGTCCGTTTTAGAGCCGAACGTTGGGTATAGGATACAAAAATCACCTTTATCCATGTAAAGGTCCGAAGAAACTTTTAGTAAGGTAAGGTCATGGACACGTCTTCCTGACGCAAGCAAGAGGATGGAAGCTAATCTACGCGATGCTTCAAACAATGTTTTATTAGTAAGGGGATTTGCTTGCAACCAGGCCACAAGATCGCTGGGATCCCAGATAGGAGGTTTCTCTGGCTTTGGTTTTTTAAGGGAGATAGCTTTCAAAATGTGTTTAACCAAAAAATTTGAATTTAAATTTTCGTTATTAATAGGCTTTCCAAAGGTTAAAACAACAGATTTATGCAACAAAATCGTAGGATAAGCCAATCCCTCTTCAAGGTACAAGTATGCTAAAAATTTTGATAAACTGACACCATTTGGATATTTAAAGTTAAAGTTATTTGCATGACACCACTTAACCCATCGGCACCATGCCGGCTGATATGTCTTCAATGTAGATTCTCTCCAGCTAGATGTGAGTAATGACTTTTCGGCTTGAGACCAACCATCGGTAATCTCGCTCCAGCCCCAATTTTCCAAACATAGAGCTCCATGTCCTGTACTCGAGGCGGAGGTAGACCAGTACTCCGATCTACCAGCATTCGATCTAAATTCTTGATTTTCATCGGTCTGCTGAGTGCTCTGCGACGAAGGTCCGGCAGCCAAAATGCCCTCTTCCACATCGGTGCTACTAAGAGGAATATTCCCTGAGCCGAGTTCAGGTGATGTAAAACGCGCGGTAGAAGGCTCGGAGGCGGAAATACCCAGGCTAATGGGAAGTTCCACTCGCGACTGAAAGCATTGCAAAACTGGGCTCTGCGGTCCCGGCTGTCCTTCGTTACATACCTTCTGACTACCCTTGTTTCTCTGCTGGCAAATAAGTCTATCTGGGGAGTTCCGAAGTGATGGAATATGGTCCTGACGGCTGGCTGTAAGAGGTGCCATTCGGGAGCAATCTTTCCCCTTGACAATTTGTCCGCTATGTCGTTGTATTTCCCTGGAAGGTATTCTGCCGAAATTGAAATATTCCATTGGTCTAAAATCTTTAAAAGGTGATGAGTCATGTTGAGTAGCGCCATGGATTGTGTGCCTCCTTCTTTTTGCACGTAAGATATAACTGTGCGATTGTCCGATTGAAATATCAATTGGCATCCTTGCAGACGGTGTTTGAAGCGGGATACTGCAGCTATGACCGCATGCATTTCCTTGGGATTGCAATGCCAACGCTGTTGATGGGGTTTCCATCTCCCTGATGTCGTTTGCTCGTCCAGTTGGGCCCCCCACCCGTAGTCTGAGGCATCTGTGGTTAGAAAATGTTGAGGTAATCTAGGGTGCAAGCTGCTTTTTATTTTGGTCATCTCCAATGTTCCAATCCACCACTTCAAGTCGTTCAGGCACGCGAGCGGTATTTGAGTTGGTTTCTTGGCAGCCCGAGAGCCCTCGATCCTGCAAAATCTCTAAAGATGCCGGCAATGTAGTCGTCCTCTCGGTACAACGAAATTTGCAAAATTGAGAGTGCCCAAGAGGATCTGAACCTCCTTCAAACACATCTTTTTCTTGAAGAGAATTTGTCTTACCAATGCTGTTGTCGTATGTATTTTCCTTAGTGGGAGACTTTTGAAATTTCGATTTGTGTTCCAGATTAACCCGAGATACTCTATTTCTTGTGTGGGAATAGTTATGGACTTTCTGTAATTTATAGTCCAGCCTAACGTCTCGAGAGTCTTTAAGGCCAATTTCACCTGTGATTGTAGAAGGGTTTTCGACTGGTTGGCTATTAAGTAGTCGTCCAGGTAAACAAGGACCCTCAAGCCCCGAGATCGAAGAAATTGGGCCACCCAATTTGTCAATGCTGAGAAATTCTTGGGTGCACATGAGAGGCCGAATGGTAGGCAGGACATCTGGAGTACTTGACCTCTGTAAACCAATCTCAGAAACCTTCGATGGCACTTCGTTATGTTTACGTGGAAGTAAGCCGAGGACAAGTCGATTTTTACCATCCAGTCCTGTTCCTGAAGAAACTGAGGAATTTGAAAGTGAGATATCAACTTGAACGGCTTTGGGATGATATATTGATTTAACCGTTTCAGGTTGAATATGGGTCGGTCGCTCCCGTCTCCCTTCTTTGTTAGGAACATGGTTGACAAAAAACTTGGTCCCAGACATTTCTGATCCGGCACTTCTAATACGCCCTGGTCTAATAGAAGGTTGATTTGCTCCGTCATCTTGGCCGACTGTGCTGTTTCGAACCGACGAAGGGCTTTCGGTGAAGGATATACTAGGATTGGTTTGGAGGTAAATGGCAGACGCATCCCCGTAATCATTTCGAGGAGAGCCTTCGGAGCTCCAAGCATCTGCCACTGCCTCCGATACGCTCGGAGGCAGCCTCCGTAAAAGCTGTTCGTGGCCGGCGGTGAGTCATTTATGAGATTGCTTTTTAAAACCATTGGAGTCTTTCTTGAAAGGCGCCTTGGACTTTGTCGATTGTTTAAAGGAGGAGTTAGGCTTACCTTTTCTGTTAAACACTTCCTGTTCCCGTGAACGAAAGGAACGATCACCAGTATTGGTCCTGTTTGTAATAATCTTAGCCTTCACGCTTTGCTTTGGCGGTTCCTTGTCCGACTTAAACCAGGGATGAACCCACTTATCAATGCCACCGGTGTTTTGGATATATGAACGAAGCTCGACCTCGTTAAACAAGCTTTTCGAACTTGGAGGTATCTTACGCAGACCCTCTCGCAAGTTCTTGTTGGGGATCTCGCCCAAGATACGCTCCCGGCGAGTTTCCACGTATTCAGCTCGCTTTCCGCAAACAAGCTGCATTATGTCCTCACTAGTTTTGTGGAACTTTGAGTTAGGCTGAAATAAGCCCGATATTTTATCAAAAACACTAGATGCCGATAAACGAGTATCTGGTGACGCAGCCCAATCGACAAACTGTTGCAGGTTACGAGTTAGCAATTCACGTTGCTGTAGTAAAGCATTACTCAACGCGGCCACCATATGTATACTGGTCGGTGATGGGGGAGATGAGTGAAACGATCGAAGCCTCAAGTAACACTGATTTATTGGCAATCAATTAGCATACACAATACAGATGTACATACCAAAAATAGGAAAGTATAGGTATGCACTTTGCATACACTGCATCACCACCGCTAATTGAAAAAAAAAATCCACATTGAGATATTTTTTTTTTTTACATGTACACAATCAAAATGTTTAGTTTAATTGCACAAATCAAATTACAATTATTTCAAAGTAAGTTATAAAATTTTATCATGAAGTCAAGATTCAAAAACAAGTTAACTTATTTATAAACGTATTGCACTAAATAGGTATTTATGTATGGTATAACATGTATAATAATTGATGTAAATAAAAATTTAGTAAGTAAAAATTTATGTAAATATATTTAAGCTAATAAAAAAATATTATGTAGGTAAGTTACAATTAAAAATTTAAATAATAAATGGTTTAGTGCGGTTTTTATGCACAATATCCGCTTTTCCATTTTTTAATATTCTGACATTGCAGCCAAGATCGTCTAAAACGAGATAATTATGGTCCTAGGTAAATGCTTTGCATTTTGTCATTACTAGGATTTCTTAATAACAAATAACTATTTCTATCATAGTATACAGGCTTGATACAAGTATCATTTTTCTCTTTTCTCTTTAATTTACTTTGTATGAGATTGTTCTTAGCGTCTCTATGTGCCACTTGCAATCTGTACCTTAACTCTGAAGGGTAACTGTCATAGTTATACAAAGGAGTAACTACATTATTATTTAAATTAGATGGTAGCATGCACAACTTACCGAATACCAATTCGTAGGGCGTGTACTTCGTTTCCGAATGAATAGTATTGTTGTACGCGAAGCACCAGTACGGCAACCAGCTACTCCACGACGTCGGCTGCTTCTCACAGTTAATCCTAAGATACGCACCCATTGTCTTGTGTGTATTTTCTAAGGCTCCGATGGATTCGTGATGATACGCCGTCGAACTTATTTGATTTATCTGTAATAATCGGCATACCTCCTCCATAGTGCTAGAAATAAATTCGCTTCCCCGATCGGTTGCTATTTCCCGAGGTATCCCAAATCTCAAAATGAAGTTTTCGACAAAGCAACGAGCCACGGATGCGGTATCTTTAGAGTGTAATGGATACGCCTCCACGAACTTGGTTAGTTCGCATTGCAAAGTGAGCACATAACAACAGCTATTTACGTCTTTAGGCAAGGGACCTACTAAATCTAGATAGACTTTTTCAAAAGCCGAATTCGCCGTTGTCGTAATAGTCATTGGCTGTTTGGTATATACCGAATATTTATGTCTTTGGCACTGTTCACATTTTAAAACAAACTCCTTAACATCTTTCTCCATGCTCGGCCAAAGTAAAACTTTTTTATATTATTTAACATTCGCCTAATTCCTGCGTGGCCACTAGTAGGAAGTAGGTGAAAGTCATTTATGATCACGCGCCTATCGTCTATGTTATTTATTCTTTGCACATCATTTATTATGCATATGCGCGGACCCGACCATGTTTTATAACTTTTTATCCTCTCAATTAACCCAGCTAAAAAATGTTTAGTTTTCTCATTTTTCATAATATATAACTCTTTTATTTTTACCTTTTTAGCTAGCATAACCAAATCCCTCACTAGAACGTCTCGCGTTAATAATGATCGAGATAATGGTTTAAGGTATATAATACACTTGCTGGGTACATAAAAAAAGTATTTCGAACTTTCCGAAATAAATTCCGTTTCCTGTAATTTTTTAAATTGTGTAGAGTTAATTATTAATAATTCAGTAAAATTATTCGGTTTTTTAATCATTTCCACAACTCTTGGTTGATCAGACCTTGAGCTAGTGGGAATATTAATAACCGACGAATTTGTACTGTCCCTACTCAAATTACAATCTTGCATTGCTCTCTTTTGCCCTCGCGTCATCACATTCATAACTTTCTCATTCATACCTTTTAAATCTTCTGACGACATACAAATGCGCGACAATGCGTCTGCAGCCACATTGTTGCTTCCTTTCAAATACTCTACCACAAAGTTATATTCTTCTAGCTGTAGTCGAAATTTTATTAATCGACTAGACGGATCTTTCATTCCGAATAGATACACTAACGGCCGATGGTCGGTCTGTATTTTAAACCGTCTGCCGTATAAATAAGGTCGGAAATATTTTACACTCCATACTATCGCTAAAAGCTCTTTTTCGATAGTAGGATAATTCATTTCTGCCTTATTTAAACTACGACTGGCATAAGCTACAGGTCGACCGTCATTGTTACATAGTACCGAACCTATCGCTATCCCTGAAGCGTCCGTCTGCAAAATAAATTCGTTACCCTCTGAAAAATTTGGATACTGAAGAACCGGGGGTTGCATTAAACATGATTTTAAAAAATTAAACGAATTCTCACAGTCCTCCGTCCAAACAAATGATACATTTTTACAGCTCAATTTATTCAATGGATACGCTTTCTCAGCAAAATTAGGGATAAACTTGCGATAATAATTGGCGAACGCTACGAAGCGTTTAGTTTCGTCTGTGTTTTTCGGGCGCGGATAATTTTCTAGGACTTTGGTTTTTTCCGGATCTGGCTCTATACCATCCTTAGATACGATATGACCTAAATATAAAATTTGCTTTCTTAAAAACTGACACTTAACGGGATTTAATTTTAAGTTGACTTTACGCAACCTACCGAACACATCTAATAAATTTTTATTATGATCAGGCAGTGACCTACCGAACACGACCAGATCGTCCTGGTACACCAAACATTGTTCATAATTTAAGCCAGACATCGCCACAGTCATCATCCTTGAAAAGGCGTTTGGACTGGTTTTAAGCCCCATTGGCAATCGCGTCATCTGATATTGATTTTTGGTAGTTGTGAAGGCTGTATACGGTCTACTTGATTTCTCTAAATTAAGTTGGTAAAATCCCTGATATAAGTCAAGATGCGTAAAGTATATTGCTCCAGACAAGGAGTCCAATATATCAGAAATATTAGGGAGGGGAAATTTATCTTCTTGAATTGAATTATTTAACTTCCTATAATCTATAACGATGCGCCATTTCTTACCACCAGATGGGTCACTTTTCTTCGGTACTAATAACAAAGGGCTAGACCACGCACTCCTCGCTTCCTCTATTATTCCATCTTCTAGCATACCTTCGATTTGTCTATCTATTTCTAGTTTCTGTGATTGAGGGAGCCTATATGGCTTAGTATAAATAGGCGAGCTATGGGGTTTTATATCAATAGATTGTTGATACAAAGGGGTAGTTGACAATCGGTCCCCTGGCAAGTGAAATATATCCGGGAATTTTGCACAAATACTTTCAACCGACTTTTGCTCTTCATCAGTCAATCCTTTCAAATCTAACATAGAAAACAACCTTTTAACCCTTTCCGCATTCACACATGGCTTATTAAATTGACAAATATAATATTCGTTTAAGTGCGAATTATTAAGTGCATAATAATTTAATTGAACGTTTGTGTCCCTCGTATTCAAAATCTTTACAGGTATTTTGCCATTTATAGGTTTCGCTATAACACTTGCTAGAAACACTCCTTCGCATAATTCCTGATTGTTAATAACACACTCCTGGGTTGCATTTGTGTTGACATAATGCAAGGACTCACTACGCGCAGGTACAGATAAAAGGCTAGTGTTATTGTTAGGTGAATAAAAAAAGTTTAATGTAACAGTTTGATCTGATTTTGTAGTTAATTTTAAGGTATTTAATTCGAAGTTTAAAACTGCTTTATATCGTTTAAGAAAGTCCTGCCCTAATATACCGTGTAATTTGCATGGAAGTTCATCGAAAACATAAAATTTGTGTTCAAACTCATGATTATCATAATTTAATTTTATGTAAACAACACCAAGCGAAGACAATTCGCCTCCTATTCCTTTGACACGCGTACTCCTTTTATAGAATGGAATTCGTAAACGTTCGACATGCTCGTATCGTATTGCCGACAGAGAGGCACCCGTGTCAATTAACCAACTGCAGTTACTATGGCCTATGTTTAAAGAGACTCGATTTAAACTATTGCAAGCATAAATATAATTAGGCTCGAAAAAAATGATTTAATGTTTCAGATATAGGAACATTATCTGTGTCAGAACTAGGAGTATTAGGTGACTGATGTTCGGGCTGATGATGAGTTGATGATGAAATAACATTAATATGCCGATTGGTCCTTTGAGTAAAATATCTGTGCGGCCTGTGTCCGCGGGGTTTGCCTCTACCAGACGTAGACCTCGACGCTTGCTGCTGCATAGGTCCCCTATATGCACCCGGTTGCGCTAGCTGCTGCTGTCCACGACGCTGCGATAGTCCTCGCGCCGGTCTATATGTATTATATCGGCCTCGGTAGCCCCTAAGAGAGTTGTTGTTTCGGATGGACTTAGAGTAGTACGTACCGACAAACTCTGACGACGGTGACGTCTCCACCTCCTCATCCTGAGCCCCTTGTATGGCCTCGGTGAGAGACCCGAAGTCACGGGCGGCGACTATCGTGCTTAACCTACGGTTCCGCAGTCCGTCGGCAAAGCGTTTTATGGCAAGCTTCTCATTAATAGGTTTAAGTATGGAATGCTTTGCCATGTCCCCATCGGCCTGCGAAATCGTAAGGTCGACAAAAAGTTCAGTTATTTCACGTCCGAAATCTGAAATAGATTTATTATTTTGTTTTGTACTTTGCAGTTTACTTAATAATGCCGTAGATGATTTTTTCGGCAGTAAGATTTTCCTCATATCAGTTAATAACCCTTCAACAGTTTCGTAACTTGCAGATAATTTTAGCTTGGCACATTGAGACAACCTATTTTTTAACACAAAAGTAATTAATTTATTTTTGCATTCCGGTTTCGTGAGCAGAGAATCATAATACTCTACACTGTCTATCAGCTGTTTAACACTAAGTTCGTCGTCCGACATCAAAGGCAATAATGTTAGTGCTGTTTTTAAATTAAACACGTCCGAATCTACATCGCGTAACGCCATTTTTGAGGTTTGGGCTTCGATATCGCTCTCAGAACACAAGGTCAAAATTTCGGAATATACAGTATTAAAATTACTATTTATTTTAAAAATCAAAGTAACTTCATTCTTATCTAGCTGTCCTTGAACAATTTGATTTTTTATAATATCATTAGCTTTAGTGTACTTTGAAAATAAATCTCGTGCTTCATTTAATTTTCTTAATCGTACCTCACCTAATCTACGTTTAGGGCCGATTTTTATAAGGTAACTTCTTAATATCTTTAATTCCTCGAAAATACTAAGCAAACTTTCGGCCATAACATTACCATATTTAATAATTAATAAAGTTTATATGTAAAATAATGTCTCTGTACTACTATTATTCACTAATAATTCATGAAACACTACACGACTCACGTTACACTCACTTGTTGCATTCACTTACGCGGGGTGCGATGCTCTCCCATCAGACCGGTGAGTTGCCCTGGAGCCTCATCTGCACCACGCCTGCCTGCGCTCGTCGCTCAATCTTCTTGTTCAGGCACTTCACGATGTACCTTGCGGAGAGTGCTGCGATGACCAGGACCAAAACGATCATCATCCAAAAAATGTAGATGGTAATATTTCCGACGTGCACCTGGATTGTCTCGGAGTGTTGGTCCACTTTGTTCTCGTAACCAAACTGCGTGATAATGTCTTCGTGGCTGGTACGTGCTGGGGTGGACTTGGATGACCCCATGGTCTTGATTTATTACAAACGATTATCAAAACGCGCGCGGCGAACTTGACACCTTAGCGACGGCGACGCGGCGCGGGCGGTCCGACATAAAAGGCAAGGGTCGCCATATACTGGTCGGTGATGGGGGAGATGAGTGAAACGATCGAAGCCTCAAGTAACACTGATTTATTGGCAATCAATTAGCATACACAATACAGATGTACATACCAAATATAGGAAAGTATAGGTATGCACTTTGCATACACTGCATATGTTCTGAATTAGCCACATAATCCTTGCCTTTTATGAACTGGCGAAGTTCATCATTGACCTCCAATTCCACAAATCCTGGAGTTGCGTGATACGATTTTAAAGTCTCAGTATATCTTACATCCTTCCAATATGACTCATTAAAGCGCTGGAGAGTCTCGAGCTTCTTAACGCGCTCCGGATCCGCATGAGGTATTTTCGGATCCTTCACCGCCGTATTTATATTACTTAGATGTAAGATGGGCGGCTCGCTTGAACATGTGGCAGCAGCCGGTCGAGTCAAGGAGAAGTCAAAAGACTGCGAGCTAGGGCCAGGCATCGGTTCTACACCGGATACGGGCTCCCCCGGGGACGGCAAGGGTCCGCCAGGTAGCTGCGATAAGGCAGGGTCAGTAGGCGAGGTAAAATATTTATGCCATAACAAATTTGTCAATGCGCTTACTTGATAAGTTAATTTATCTATGTTAGACTTACCCTGTTTGCCCCTTTTTACCTGGGGTTGAGAGTCGTCCGATTCAGCGAAGCTCGAGTCGCTTGACGACGATGATTGACGGCAGCGCTTACGAGCGGCTGCCCCTCGGTCTGGTGATTCCGGTAATTCACATGGTGAACCCGGCAAATCACCTGGTAATCCGTTTATTTCATCGTCCGCCATTGCAAATAAATGGCGAGTTCACTCAAACTCACTTAATATTTTCACGAACTTAAAACACTGAGGTTAACTTTGTAGAACAAATTTTAAGTGACTCCTTAAAATAGGTGTTCACTGTTCGAGAAGTAACGACGCTATGAGGCAAATCTGTAAGTTACTATCGCAGGTAGCGATCACCTGAGACCACGTGACTGTACTCTGCGCTGATTGGCCGAGATAGACCGGAAGGAGCTCTGATTGGTTGTAAGTAAAAGGGAAGTAGTTGACGCACTCTCACAGATGCTGTGCATCGTCACATGCCCAATAATAGTAAGATTATTTTTCCAATTGAAGTTTTGCATAACAAACTAAAGTAATGCCAACTAGAAGCGATACAAAAGGTCGTTTACCTGGAAAACGAGTGAGGAGTTTACAATCTTTTTCTATCTCTTTCCATCTTGTGTATTTGTCGTACTGTCTCGTTCTCGCGGCAAAATTATGGCAAGGTCGAGATGGGTTCGTAAGCATTTGGTCGACCATTTGACTAATATTAAAATAATAAATAATGATTCATTCGGTTTCGGAACGCGCTCGTGGTGATACATGTTGTTTGTCGAAGTTTTGTTATTTTTCGTTGTTTATTTAATTATTGTTAGATTGTTATTGTTGATTATTTTTACCCTCATTTCCTTATACATTATTGTTAGAAATAACGGGTCTAGTGGTGGCGCTGGCGTGACGTCACATCGGGTGACTGGTGGCGTGAGCGGCGGAGTGGAGGAGCAGTACCTGCACTACCTGGGGTGCGGCCGGAGCAGAGAGCGGTCATTCTCGTGTTGGCATTCGGACGTGACGGACGTACTATTTATAGTAGTTCAATATTGTGTTAACGTTGTAATGTAATTTCTCTGATTAAAATATTCGATGTGGTTATCGTTATTTTTCTTTTTAAAAATCAACTCGACTCTTGATATATAAGATCAGAAGTTGGATTCGAACGCAAAGCCTGGCTCTTGCTGACAAAATTATTTTCCACGTAAATGAAAACCCGTTATTTTAAATTTTTAGTGAGGTGTTGTGTTATGTTTCAACAAACCGTGAGTACATTTTCTTGAATAATGACAAAACGACCTTCGCGGTCTGATCAAGGACAAACTGTGCACTATAAAATCTGCTTCGGACCGTCACGTCCAACTCGTGAATGCCACACTACTGTTGCGAGTTACAGACTTGACACTTAGCCGGTTAAGCACGTTTGTTTCCAATAAATTGTCACCACATTAACGTCATCAAAGCCGCTATGGTAATTACGAACAGCGAATTAATAGAAAACGACGAGATCGTTCTCCGGATGGTGCATTGCGGAGCACAATGGAGGCGATCTTGTCTTGACTTTCAGAGCTCGAGGAGCGGTCTGTGGCGCGGTCTACGTGCACACTTCGCAGCCCACACGGGACGTCTCGCGGTCCTCACCGGGCGCTAGAGCGGCGGGCACCTCGCAGTCCACATCGGACGTCGTGCAGTCTACACCGGGCGCTGCCATCACCACCGCGCTGTCTGCGCCAAGCGTCGCCATACGCCTTTGTCGGCGTCGCCCAGGTGACGCCCGGCGTGCTGGCACCGGCAGCCCCGCCGTCATCGACACGGTCTGCACCCGCTGCTGTCGCGGCGTATCGTGCGCCGCTACCGCGCTGCGGCGACGGTTGTCGCCAGCGCGTCATCCACCGCCTGTCGCTGCTGTGCCGCATCAACAGTCGAGCGACTCACGCATTCTACAAATCGCATCGTGGACGCGGTTTACTCAATTGGAAATTTGGTGAGATCTAACCCACATTAATACATTTCAAATCTTGATCCTAACGTGCATAATTTTGATATTTGGTGCGCGAAGGTTAATCAAGGTCACGAGCTTAATCTATGTGATTATTGTGAGTGCCTATAACGTTTTGCCCTTTTGCCTTTGAGGCGATGTATGTATATGGTTGGATGGTTTGTCTCCAGTGTTCGCACATGAACCATTTTTAGGTTATTATTTCGATTAGTCTGCCTACAGAATAATGATCTCGCTAAATGATTTTTGACCATGTGAAAACAGGCTCTCTTTGCTTCGTACTCTGAATACGTGCGTAATATTATGTGCGTAAGTCAGTTTCGTGTAATATTGTGAAAAGTTTATTTGATGATCTAAAACACTCCACTGCCATTCAAAGTATTAGACGAATTAGTAACATTTTACCCGCTTTATTCTCAAGCTCCTACTATTACAAATTTGAAATAACTAAAGTAGACGTAAGTTCACACGTAAAGTGCGGATTTATGTTGCGTTTAGAAAGCGATTCTAGGTTTTAAGGAGTTGGAGACCAGGACCTTGTCTGGTACCCCTATGAAACCAAAGCTGACATCTGGTTATGGTTACTTGTAAGGAGGTAAAAATAAAATACGCGGTATTGGTATGACATAGGTACTTTTATTTTATAATTTTATTACAACTGGTGTGTTGGAGTTTCATGACTTCAATTTCATTTCGTTCCATGGGAAAACATGACCTTTTGTGTGCCTTGTAAACAGTGATCAAACACAACAAATGAGACATCGCAAGTCACAAAATTAATCTACTTACGTTCACAAAAATTGTTAAAGTTAATGGGGTAGATTAGATATAGTTGCGCGAAAAAAAAAAACAGTTGCTGCTTTGCTTTGCTTTGTGTTGGTTCATTTTCAAATGATAACGTGATACTGTCTACAGTGCGGTGAATTTAACCTCACTTGAAGTGTTCATTCTTGACATTAAAGTTCCGAAAAAAATATTGCATTCAACTTGTTAGCGGCGCTGAAAACCATAAATAAAAAAAAAAAAACATGTTCTTGCGAAACTTGACGAAGTATTTCATCTATAGCAAGCACAATTAGCTTACGCGGTCAAAAAAAAAAATGGTTACAGACAGCTTCCTAATTAACATTAATTTACAAGTGCGAGTTATTCAATTAGGTTTTTATTTACCTTGATACTAATACGTTTTGGTTTATCTTATGTATCGCGATGCAATGCACTTTGTACTCTGTGTTCCAGTTAAGTTTTTGAAGACATGCGGGGTCATTGGCGGAATGGCATTACTCTGCATCGATGGCATGTAAGCTATGCTGCCTAAATGAAGAGCGAGGACAGTTCTGCCGCCGAGTGTTGCGCGGAACCACATCGTAGCCCGCGTGCGCGAGTTCGCTGCTGGAAAGCGCTGGCGAGTGTCACTTTGATGAGCGCTCCTCTCAACCCTAGCATCATGGATTGAAACTTGGGTATGACGCAGTATCACAGGTGATCTGTATTGTTCATTTTATTTTCTTGTAGCTTTTGTGAACAATAAAATTGTTCTCATTCTTGAGACATTGCGTACCTACTTGCAAATTAGCATTGCTTTATATCAAGTGACGATTATCTGCTTTAAAGTGCTCAAAAGAATATGAGTAGACGTATTGTGCGTTTTTGCCTTAAACGTACCATAGGTATGAAATGTTATGCGTCAGAAATAAGTTCTTGTGATATCACCTTTCAAAAGTGGAGTTCAGTTATATCCTTCAGCCATAATAATGCCTTTTACGTTTTAGCTGAGAATACTGGTCGATCTTAAATGAAATTGCTCAGTAATAAGTCTTGGTCAGGTACGGCCGAGTCCCAGGAAAGTACTACGCTTTCATTCACGCCAGCGGCCCCGCACCTCTGCTGTGGGCGACTTCGTCTTCGTGATCAAGACCTCGCAAAGTACTGGCAAGCTAGACTTCGGTATGCGCGGCCCGTACAGGGTATTACGTGCGTTACCACATCGTTGCTATGAGTTGGAGCTCTTAGCGGGTTCTTACGGCAAGAAGACACAAGCCGCCTCTGAACATTTGGTTCAGTGGCGCGGCGAGTGGACGCCAGATACGTGTTCCGCATTCTTTGAGGGCGGTTAGTATACAGTACACACTGCCGTGGTAATAGTATGGGCATGCAAATACGGCCTCTGCCGTTAACATACTTACCATACGAAACTACACGCATCTCAGCGTTGTACTTTCACAAAGCATTCTTTGAGGGCGGTTAGTGTACACAGCCATGGTAATAGTATGGGCATGCAAATACGGCCTCTGCCGTTAACATACTTACCATACGAAACTACACGCATCTCAGCGTTGTACTTTCACAAAGCATTCTTTGAGGGCGGTTAGTGTACACAGCCATGGTAATAGTATGGGCATGCAAATACGGCCTCTGCCGTTAACATACTTACCATACGAAACTACACGCTTCTCAGCGTTGTACTTTCGCAAACTTATTACCTTCGTATACTATTTTACCGATCTATGACGTCCGTAAGTAACGTCATACAGCGGTAAACTGGTACATAGACGTACCAAATGCACTGTATAAAGGGCTTCGTAATGTTGCCTTCTATAGAGTTCACATTTTCTAGTATGGTGCGACTGATGAGAGTCCGGAATCTTATTAATCGCATTTCATTTTTGATGATAAATTCATTTTTACAATAAACAACTAGTCTCATTATTTTGAAGTTTTATAATCGTTGCTAAAGGACGCTTGAGTGCACGCTTGCGCTGGTAGCAATGATATTAAATTCATAGCTTGCCTTAATACCTTTTGACATTACTCATATTTGTGTCTCATGTGGATTACAGAGAACGAGCACAGCGATGATCAGGATGGGCGAGACGGACAGGAGCATGAGACGTTCGAGGACGAACTCGTGTCAGGAACGGCCGTCTCACAAGAACCCCTCTCTCCTCTACCTGGGCCGAGCGGATTGCATAAATAGGACGACGTGCGGTAGATCGGGCCCTGCCATCACCACCGCGCTGTCTGCGCCAAGCGTCGCCATACGCCTTTGTCGGCGTCGCCCAGGTGACGCCCGGCGTGCTGGCACCGGCAGCCCCGCCGTCATCGACACGGTCTGCACCCGCTGCTGTCGCGGCGAACCGTGCGCCGCTACCGCGCTGCGGCGACGGTCGTCGCCAGTGCGTCATCCATCGTGCAATGTGTGACGTGGTTTTGTGAGTGGCCTCGTCATACAGTTGCCGTTTTTGCAATATGTGGGCAGGAGACGTCCTTCCACATAGTTGCGCAATGTGTGGTGTGGTTTGTGAGTGCCATATCATGCAGTTGCCATTTTATTATTTATTTCATTCGAATGTTTGGCGAATTTAAGAAGTCCGGAATTCTTTAATTCGTGATTCATTTTTTTTAAATTATTATTTTCACCTTGTTTTTGAAATACATCTCTAATACAAGTATTGCATGTCTGAAATTATTTAGCTTTGTTTTATTTGTCAAATTAATTTCACGAGACCTTTGTTGGTTGTACTTGAGTGCACGCTTGTACTTCTAACAAAGTTACTTCGCCATACTTTTCTTCCAATGTTGCTTACAATTATGTTGATCACAGTAATGGTCAATAATTAAACAAAATCTTATAATGTTAAACTGAAAACGTCGGAGACATTGTGCCGTCTTCATGCATGGTGAAAACTTCAATAGTCTGGCGCGCCTGCCTCACCTATGGTGTACCTTTTGCTTTTGAATTTACATGTGCGCTTGCCTCTTTGGCAGCTACCGGTGACGTGTGAAACCTCTAAATGTGTTCAATTATGAGATAACAATTTTCAAGCCTTGGTCGTGGTTATTTGAGCACAACTTTATGGCTATGACACGGAGCTGTTAATTGTTATCAAATTCAGGATTGCTGGATGAATAGCTATAGAGGAGTGTTTTTTTGCAGATGATGACGCTCGTGGCATCTCTTCACACTCCGCAGTTACGTCGAGTCGAGGACGCCTCGCTGTCAGGAGAGGCCGTGTTAGAAATAACGGGTCTAGTGGTGGCGCTGGCGTGACGTCACATCGGGTGACTGGTGGCGTGAGCGGCGGAGTGGAGGAGCAGTACCTGCACTACCTGGGGTGCGGCCGGAGCAGAGAGCGGTCATTCTCGTGTTGGCATTCGGACGTGACGGACGTACTATTTATAGTAGTTCAATATTGTGTCAACGTTGTAATGTAATTTCTCTGATTAAAATATTCGATGTGGTTATCGTTATTTTTCTTTTTAAAAATCAACTCGACTCCTGATATATAAGATTATTATTATTCTCGTTATTAAATGTAAATCTACAACATAATTCAAATTTTATAAGAATAACATGAAACAAATTAGACTGAACTGACTGAGATACCTCCCTGCTATGCCTATCATTTTAGTATTATTATTCTCACATCAACTCATTTTATTTTTATTAATTGTTAGTTTTTTAGAATAACAATTATTACACATAATAACTCAATTTGGTAGATATTATCCTTACTAATATTATAAATGTGAAAGTGTGTTTGTTTGTTTGTTTGTGACGCTTTCACGACGCAACAAAGCTATTATATGGTAAGGTTTATGTGTGTGGGGATAGTTAGGAGGGTGGAGAGTGACGTAGGCTACTTTTTACCGCGGAAAAACATCCCATTCCCATGGGAAGATCGATGTTTTGTTAGTTGCTAGATTTTTTTTTTTTTTTTTTTTTTTATGGAATTAAGATAGCAAACGAGCATGCAGTACCACCCTTCCCCTGCCGCCCATAACAACTGTGACCGACCTAGAACTAGACTCAAAGGGACTAGGATGGTTAGTCCAGTTAGTAGATGGTGTTAGAATATTAGTTGGTTAGTTTGTTAATAAGTGCGAGGACAGGGTATGTTAGTGATAATTAGTCCTGTTAGTTAATGTTAGTAATAGTCCAATTAGTTATTGTTAGTATGAGTCTTGTTCCAATTCGGTCACAGATGCGTTGCTACCCCTGAGGTCTGAGATGGTCGCCTCTAAAAAAGTGAAACCGGCTCCACAAACCTTCCTATCCGGAACACAATTGCTCTTAAAAACAATTATTATGACGGTAGGAATGGTACTGAGTACCTTTCCGCAGCTGAAGAACCAGCTCAACCAGACCGCAGCCCGACTCAAGGCCGAGTTAGATGCACACGCGACTGAGAGCTGGGAGGAACAGCTGGACGAAGCGTGCGACGACTGGGCGGCACTACACCGCATATGTCATCTCTCCCGGCTTGCTGCAGCGCACCATCAAGAAGCTCCCTCCCAACAAGGCCCCCGGTGCTGACGGGATCACGAACAGAGCGCTGCGGCACCTCCCTCAGAGGACGATCGGAGCAGCCGCGCGCCTGTTTAACGGGATCCTTCGCACCGGGACCTTCCCGCAGGCCTGGAAGTCGGGGAGGGTCATAATGCTGCCCAAACAGGGGAAAAACAGGCTGAAGCCGGAGAGCTATAGGCCAATCACCCTGCTTCCCACCCTATCTAAGGTGTTCGAAAAGCTCCTGCTGCGACACCTAGCGCCGCATATTGCCCCCAGACCGGAGCAATTCGGGTTCCGGCCGGAACACAGTACGACTCTTCAGTTGTCGAGGGTGTTGCACACCGTTACCGCGGCTCTGAATAAGAGAGAACGCGTGTGTGCTGTATTCCTCGACATGGAAAAGGCGTTAAACCGTGTTTGGCATGACGGCTTTCTCTACAAGATCTCGCAGTCGTCGGCGCCCCGGCGTGCCGTTAAGGTGATCTTCAGTTTCCTCGAAAATAGAAGCTTCAGAGTAGTGGTTGAAGACGCCGAATCCACCGAGCGTCCGATCACAGCCGGCGTCCCGCAAGGGAGTTGCCTGACCCCGGTCTGCTACGCCTGCTACACCGACGACATCCCGGCGGCAGGGGGGGCGTCGCTTGCCCTGTATGCCGATGACGTGGCGTACATCACCACGTCGCTGAATAGAACCCACGCCATCGTCAAGATGCAGCGTGCGCTTGATGCCCTCCCCGAATGGCTCGCCGCGTGGAGACTGTCGGTGAATGTCGGGAAGACGCAGGCCGTGAACATAGGAGGATACCCTCTCGGACTGAAGCTCGGGGTCTACAAGACCTACATCAGATCCCGCCTCACGTACGCGGCACCGGCGTGGTACGCGCTCGCCAGCGAACCGCAGCGCAAGAGGATGCGCGCCGTTCAGGCGATTGCGCTCCGCCGGCTGACTGGTGCACCGAGGTACGTCAGGAACGCCGTCATCCAGTGGGACCTTCGAGTCGAGAGCCTGGACGACTTCATCGAGAGATTGGCACGCAACATGTTCGGGTGTGTTCGGTTCCCGCATCTGCAGGACCTGGCACCGCTCCACACCCGTCCACCGGACCGCTGGGCCTTCCCGCGCGACTTGCTGGTTGCGCGGGACGGGCCTAGCATTGACTGATACTGGGGCTTCGTAAGTCGTCGCCCGGCGCTGATCGGCTCCTGCTGGGCTTCCCACCAGCGGGATTCACCCGGTAGGGCCTCGATCGCCTGGGCGGCGCGAAGATGAACCCCATCCCGTTTAAGACTCTGTGGCCTGTAAATAGGCCACCACTCACCGGACTTGACCTATTGGTTAGCCACAGATGGCCTTAGGGCCCAACCCAAAGACCGGCCCGTTTTAACGGGCCGCGAGACGAAACACCCCCAAAGGGGAACTAACTGTCCCGAGGGCTCCACACACCTCAGACAGGGTGGAGTGAAGAGAGCGAGTAGTAGGCTACTTTTTAGCCTAAATTCCTACGGGAGCGGGACCTACGCGGCTGTTACCTACGGGTCCCGAAGCGAAGCGCGGGCGGTTCTCTAGTTTAAAATATATTGTGTAAACAAAATTATCCTTACTAATATTATAAATGTGAAAGTGTGTTTGTTTGTGACTCTTTCACGTCGCAACATGGCTATTATATGGTATGGTTTATGTGTGTGGGGATAGTTAGGGGGGTGGAGTGTGACGTAGGCTACTTTTTACCGCGGAAAAACATCTCATTCCTATGGGAAGATCGATGTTTTGTTAGTTGCTAGATATTTGTTCCGGAGTTGTTAATAGATGGCGTTAGTAAAATTCATTTGCAAGTTCTGAATAACGCTATCAAATACTACATGTATTTTACTTAAGTCATAGGCAAATGTTATAGGCTACTTTTTAGCCGAGATTACACCGGGAGCGGGACCTACGCGGCTGTTACCTACGGGTCCCGAAGCGAAGCGCGGGCGGTTCTCTAGTACTACAATAAATTTAAAATTAAAAAGTTTCAAAAAGTTGCATACCCCTGCTTTGCCTAATGACCTTGCATTGGTTTTGTTTACATTTTGTATCGCTTCTCGATGGCCTTACTTTACTCGGAAAGGTGTGGAGCAAGGGTAAAGGAAGGTTCAAGCTATCAAAATCATAACAAGTTAGTGAGGGTCGCCGTTTTTGTGCTCACCAGTTGGCGCCACTGTCGAGTGAGGTCCTGCTGCCAACTTATCTGGCCCAGAGGCAAAAATTGGAACTAATGCTAATGTTATACTGTTGTCAGACAAAGACAAAGACAGTAGCGCCCCCCTTACCGGGTCAGATAAGTTTGTGGCACTGTACATAAATAGTGACAAGTGACATTTAGACAAGTGAGAAATGACAGATAGACCTCACTTTCCACTAGCGCCTCTAGCGGCGAATTCACACGCTTTTACCCCCATTCACTATGGTTAGGTATAAGTTAGGATGGACTGCAAGTATATTAGAACCACAGTGAAAAAAGGGACCCCTGAAGGAGGTCCTATCGACACTTATTTAAAACACTTTTCTGAGTGAACTAACGCAACTGTTTCCAGGCGGCGCAATAGACGCGATCGTGGACCAGATCAAGGGCGGCAAGTTCCAGTTGCGGCCGCGCGAGGTCTCCACTCATAGGCCAGACGAGCCGCCGGAGGCCGTGAAAGAGATGCTGCAGATCCTGGGCACGCTGCGCAAGAGACGGCAGCACTCGCGCTCCGATGGCTGCTGATAGTGTCGGTGGGGGGATAGGAGGTGTGGTGGGGGGGATGCTGGTACAGGGAAATACTGCAGATCCTCAGCATGCTGTGTAAATGGAGACAGCACTCGTGGTCCGATGGCTGCTGACCGGCTTTTGGAATAGGTGGTTGGTGATCTTTTTTTTATGGAATTAAGATAGCAAACGAGATTTTTTTTTTTTATTGAATTAAGGTAGCAAACGAGCATGCAGCACCACCCTTCCGCTGCCGCCCATGGCAATTGTGACCGACTTAGAACAAGACCCAATTTAGGGACTAGGGTGGTTAGTCCAATTAGTAGATGGTGTTAGAGTGTTAGTTGGTTAGTTTGTTAATAAGTTTGAGGACAGGGACTGTTAGTGATAGTTAGTCCTGTTAGTTAATATTAGTATTGTCCAGTTAGTAATGATTAGTGTGAGTCTTGATCCAATTCGGTCACAGATGCGTTGCTACCCCTGAGGACTGAGATGGTCGCCTCTAAAAAATGTAACCGGCTCCACACCTAGGGTTGCCAACCATACTTTATTATAAAGTATCCTACGTTATTTTTAGTAATTATACTTTATACTTTTGCATACAAATAAAGTATGTGAAAATACTTTATTTTCAACCTTTCTTTGATCAGCCTAGCACCTTCTGCTGCCGCCCATTGTCATGTGACTGTGACCGACTTAGAACAAACTCAAATCATTGACTCAAATAGGCACAGGCTCATTATGAATAGGTACCTGCTTAAATATTTAACGGTCCTTATTATAAATTAAAACAGATGATGGTAACGATTTATAATTACTGAACGAAATGTTAGATGTCATATCAGATGTGAATGTGACAGTGCCAGATGACATAATTTCACTATCGACGAAATTCTATGAAAATTATCCGTTGTTTTGTTTATAATTGAAGAATCCACGATAAATATAATAGTACCTACCTACTTATATAACATTATAGCAATGCGGTGATAGCCTAGTAGTTAAGAATTCCGCCTTCTATTCGGAGGTTCCGGGTTCGAATCCCAGGGCACGCACCTCTGACTTTTCGGAGTTATGTGCGTTTTAAGCGTTTAAATGTCAATTGCTACAAACGGTGAAGGAAAACATCGTGTGAGGAAACCTGCATGCCGGAGAGTTCGCAAAACTCAAAGGTGTGTGAAGACCGCCAATCCGCACTTGGCCACTTTGGGTTTGATTAATTTGTAGTTACGAAAATTTTACACCTAGATGGGTTGAATTGAGCGCCATCTGTCGAGTAGTTTTTGAGTTATCTCTGGTTGTCGATGTTGAAGTCGGCTATTAGTCTAGGCCCTACCACCTTGAAACGTCATTGATCATCTGCAGGCTGCGTGATGGGTGGCGGTGGATGGTCGGTGATGCAAGTTGTGTTGGCTGTTTGGTGATGGTGGTCACTGACTATCCGTCTACCATCTACCGACAGATGGTCAATTATACGTGTCGTATGTTAGCAGACGATTGGTAATAACACTCGTTTTAGCTGTTTCGTGATGATGGTCATTGACCATCCCTGACCATCAACAGACCGATAGAAAACACGTGGTGTATGTTAACGGCTGGTTAAAAATGCTACGCGCTTTTAGTGGCGATAGTCAGTAACCATCCATCGACGTAGGGTAATAATGTGTTGTGTATACTAACGGCTGATTAAATACCATTCGCCGTCGCTATCTCATCACGATGGTCACTGACCGTCCACCGCCCGACGGTAAAAGTGTACGGTGGATGGTCAGTGACGATCAATGACCGTCTCAATCAGGACCCAAGTCCGCTAATTTACAAATGCTTCAATTATTACGTGCTATGTATTTATTTTACAAATGTGACTTGATCATTACAAATACTCACTTTTGAGATGAAATTCCCTATTGCTCGTTGCGAATGTGAACGAAAAACCGTAATCATTTTCTAAAGTCTTCATAAGACACCGATTGGATTTGCATTTATTTTTTAAGTATATCGTTTGATGCATAGTTTACACTTCAAACCATTTTCGGATAATATATAGTTGTAAGAACGACGACATTTTCTCAACCAATATTTTTCTGAAGTTTTAATATAAAGTTTTCTACATCATGTGTACTTATATTATATTTTCTTCATAACATAGACAATTTTATATCCATAAGGTGCGTAAAAAATGTAACGAGAATCCTTACTAATATTATAAATGTGAAAGTGTGTTTGTTTGTTTGTTTGTGACTCTTTCACGTCGCAACATGGCTATTATATGGTATGGTTTATGTGTATGGGGATAGTTAGGAGGGTGGAGAGTGACGTAGGCTACTTTTTACCGCGGAAAAACATCTCATTCCTATGGGAAGATCGATGTTTTTTTAGTTGCTATATATTTAGTTCCGGATGTTGTTAATAGATGCCGTTAGTAAAATTCATTTGCAAGTTCTGAATCACGCTATCAAATAATAGATGTAATTTACTTAAATCATAGGCAAATGTTATATCTGATGTTGAGGAAGCTGCCTCTGGCCTACCCTCTACTCGTGCTACACGAACGATATTCCAGCGGAGGGGGGCGCCATGCTCGCCCTCTACGCGGACGACGCGGCGTACCTGACCACCTCGATTAAGTCAGGTCACGCCGCCGTTAAAATGCAAAGATGCCTCGACGCCCTCCCCAAGTGGCTACACGAGTGGAGGATGGCGATCAACGTAGGGAACTGCGTCTTCCCTACGTTGATCGCCATCCAATTCGGAGGAACCACGATGCGCGACCCCACTCTAAAGCTCCTCAACCAAGACATTGCCTGGACAAGACAGGCCAAGTACCATGGGGTAACCCTGGACTGTTCCCTGACTATGAAGCCCCACGTGACCAACGTCGTAAATCACGCCAAGGCAGCAGCTGTAGCGCTACGTCCAGCGCTCTCCTCGAGTCTTCCGTTGAGGGTCAAACCACCATCTGGAAGACCTACATCCACCCCAGACTCACGTTTCAACAAACCGTGAGTACATTTTCTTGAATAATGACAAAACGACCTTCGCGGTCTGATCAAGGACAAACTGTGCACTATAAAATCTGCTTCGGACCGTCACGTCCAACTCGTGAATGCCACACTACTGTTGCGAGTTACAGACTTGACACTTAGCCGGTTAAGCACGTTTGTTTCCAATAAATTGTCACCACATTAACGTCATCAAAGCCGCTATGGTAATTACGAACAGCGAATTAATAGAAAACGACGAGATCGTTCTCCGGATGGTGCATTGCGGAGCACAATGGAGGCGATCTTGTCTTGACTTTCAGAGCTCGAGGAGCGGTCTGTGGCGCGGTCTACGTGCACACTTCGCAGCCCACACGGGACGTCTCGCGGTCCTCACCGGGCGCTAGAGCGGCGGGCACCTCGCAGTCCACATCGGACGTCGTGCAGTCTACACCGGGCGCTGCCATCACCACCGCGCTGTCTGCGCCAAGCGTCGCCATACGCCTTTGTCGGCGTCGCCCAGGTGACGCCCGGCGTGCTGGCACCGGCAGCCCCGCCGTCATCGACACGGTCTGCACCCGCTGCTGTCGCGGCGTATCGTGCGCCGCTACCGCGCTGCGGCGACGGTTGTCGCCAGCGCGTCATCCACCGCCTGTCGCTGCTGTGCCGCATCAACAGTCGAGCGACTCACGCATTCTACAAATCGCATCGTGGACGCGGTTTACTCAATTGGAAATTTGGTGAGATCTAACCCACATTAATACATTTCAAATCTTGATCCTAACGTGCATAATTTTGATATTTGGTGCGCGAAGGTTAATCAAGGTCACGAGCTTAATCTATGTGATTATTGTGAGTGCCTATAACGTTTTGCCCTTTTGCCTTTGAGGCGATGTATGTATATGGTTGGATGGTTTGTCTCCAGTGTTCGCACATGAACCATTTTTAGGTTATTATTTCGATTAGTCTGCCTACAGAATAATGATCTCGCTAAATGATTTTTGACCATGTGAAAACAGGCTCTCTTTGCTTCGTACTCTGAATACGCGCGTAATATTATGTGCGTAAGTCAGTTTCGTGTAATATTGTGAAAAGTTTATTTGATGATCTAAAACACTCCACTGCCATTCAAAGTATTAGACGAATTAGTAACATTTTACCCGCTTTATTCTCAAGCTCCTACTATTACAAATTTGAAATAACTAAAGTAGACGTAAGTTCACACGTAAAGTGCGGATTTATGTTGCGTTTAGAAAGCGATTCTAGGTTTTAAGGAGTTGGAGACCAGGACCTTGTCTGGTACCCCTATGAAACCAAAGCTGACATCTGGTTGTGGTTACTTGTAAGGAGGTAAAAATAAAATACGCGGTATTGGTATGACATAGGTACTTTTATTTTATAATTTTATTACAACTGGTGTGTTGGAGTTTCATGACTTCAATTTCATTTCGTTCCATGGGAAAACATGACCTTTTGTGTGCCTTGTAAACAGTGATCAAACACAACAAATGAGACATCGCAAGTCACAAAATTAATCTACTTACGTTCACAAAAATTGTTAAAGTTAATGGGGTAGATTAGATATAGTTGCGCGAAAAAAAAAAACAGTTGCTGCTTTGCTTTGCTTTGTGTTGGTTCATTTTCAAATGATAACGTGATACTGTCTACAGTGCGGTGAATTTAACCTCACTTGAAGTGTTCATTCTTGACATTAAAGTTCCGAAAAAAATATTGCATTCAACTTGTTAGCGGCGCTGAAAACCATAAATAAAAAAAAAAAAACATGTTCTTGCGAAACTTGACGAAGTATTTCATCTATAGCAAGCACAATTAGCTTACGCGGTCAAAAAAAAAAATGGTTACAGACAGCTTCCTAATTAACATTAATTTACAAGTGCGAGTTATTCAATTAGGTTTTTATTTACCTTGATACTAATACGTTTTGGTTTATCTTATGTATCGCGATGCAATGCACTTTGTACTCTGTGTTCCAGTTAAGTTTTTGAAGACATGCGGGGTCATTGGCGGAATGGCATTAATCTGCATCGATGGCATGTAAGCTATGCTGCCTAAATGAAGAGCGAGGACAGTTCTGCCGCCGAGTGTTGCGCGGAACCACATCGTAGCCCGCGTGCGCGAGTTCGCTGCTGGAAAGCGCTGGCGAGTGTCACTTTGATGAGCGCTCCTCTCAACCCTAGCATCATGGATTGAAACTTGGGTATGACGCAGTATCACAGGTGATCTGTATTGTTCATTTTATTTTCTTGTAGCTTTTGTGAACAATAAAATTGTTCTCATTCTTGAGACATTGCGTACCTACTTGCAAATTAGCATTGCTTTATATCAAGTGACGATTATCTGCTTTAAAGTGCTCAAAAGAATATGAGTAGACGTATTGTGCGTTTTTGCCTTAAACGTACCATAGGTATGAAATGTTATGCGTCAGAAATAAGTTCTTGTGATATCACCTTTCAAAAGTGGAGTTCAGTTATATCCTTCAGCCATAATAATGCCTTTTACGTTTTAGCTGAGAATACTGGTCGATCTTAAATGAAATTGCTCAGTAATAAGTCTTGGTCAGGTACGGCCGAGTCCCAGGAAAGTACTACGCTTTCATTCACGCCAGCAGCCCCGCACCTCTGCTGTGGGCGACTTCGTCTTCGTGATCAAGACCTCGCAAAGTACTGGCAAGCTAGACTTCGGTATGCGCGGCCCGTACAGGGTATTACGTGCGTTACCACATCGTTGCTATGAGTTGGAGCTCTTAGCGGGTTCTTACGGCAAGAAGACACAAGCCGCCTCTGAACATTTGGTTCAGTGGCGCGGCGAGTGGACGCCAGATACGTGTTCCGCATTCTTTGAGGGCGGTTAGTATACAGTACACACTGCCGTGGTAATAGTATGGGCATGCAAATACGGCCTCTGCCGTTAACATACTTACCATACGAAACTACACGCATCTCAGCGTTGTACTTTCACAAAGCATTCTTTGAGGGCGGTTAGTGTACACAGCCATGGTAATAGTATGGGCATGCAAATACGGCCTCTGCCGTTAACATACTTACCATACGAAACTACACGCATCTCAGCGTTGTACTTTCACAAAGCATTCTTTGAGGGCGGTTAGTGTACACAGCCATGGTAATAGTATGGGCATGCAAATACGGCCTCTGCCGTTAACATACTTACCATACGAAACTACACGCTTCTCAGCGTTGTACTTTCGCAAACTTATTACCTTCGTATACTATTTTACCGATCTATGACGTCCGTAAGTAACGTCATACAGCGGTAAACTGGTACATAGACGTACCAAATGCACTGTATAAAGGGCTTCGTAATGTTGCCTTCTATAGAGTTCACATTTTCTAGTATGGTGCGACTGATGAGAGTCCGGAATCTTATTAATCGCATTTCATTTTTGATGATAAATTCATTTTTACAATAAACAACTAGTCTCATTATTTTGAAGTTTTATAATCGTTGCTAAAGGACGCTTGAGTGCACGCTTGCGCTGGTAGCAATGATATTAAATTCATAGCTTGCCTTAATACCTTTTGACATTACTCATATTTGTGTCTCATGTGGATTACAGAGAACGAGCACAGCGATGATCAGGATGGGCGAGACGGACAGGAGCATGAGACGTTCGAGGACGAACTCGTGTCAGGAACGGCCGTCTCACAAGAACCCCTCTCTCCTCTACCTGGGCCGAGCGGATTGCATAAATAGGACGACGTGCGGTAGATCGGGCCCTGCCATCACCACCGCGCTGTCTGCGCCAAGCGTCGCCATACGCCTTTGTCGGCGTCGCCCAGGTGACGCCCGGCGTGCTGGCACCGGCAGCCCCGCCGTCATCGACACGGTCTGCACCCGCTGCTGTCGCGGCGAACCGTGCGCCGCTACCGCGCTGCGGCGACGGTCGTCGCCAGTGCGTCATCCATCGTGCAATGTGTGACGTGGTTTTGTGAGTGGCCTCGTCATACAGTTGCCGTTTTTGCAATATGTGGGCAGGAGACGTCCTTCCACATAGTTGCGCAATGTGTGGTGTGGTTTGTGAGTGCCATATCATGCAGTTGCCATTTTATTATTTATTTCATTCGAATGTTTGGCGAATTTAAGAAGTCCGGAATTCTTTAATTCGTGATTCATTTTTTTTAAATTATTATTTTCACCTTGTTTTTGAAATACATCTCTAATACAAGTATTGCATGTCTGAAATTATTTAGCTTTGTTTTATTTGTCAAATTAATTTCACGAGACCTTTGTTGGTTGTACTTGAGTGCACGCTTGTACTTCTAACAAAGTTACTTCGCCATACTTTTCTTCCAATGTTGCTTACAATTATGTTGATCACAGTAATGGTCAATAATTAAACAAAATCTTATAATGTTAAACTGAAAACGTCGGAGACATTGTGCCGTCTTCATGCATGGTGAAAACTTCAATAGTCTGGCGCGCCTGCCTCACCTATGGTGTACCTTTTGCTTTTGAATTTACATGTGCGCTTGCCTCTTTGGCAGCTACCGGTGACGTGTGAAACCTCTAAATGTGTTCAATTATGAGATAACAATTTTCAAGCCTTGGTCGTGGTTATTTGAGCACAACTTTATGGCTATGACACGGAGCTGTTAATTGTTATCAAATTCAGGATTGCTGGATGAATAGCTATAGAGGAGTGTTTTTTTGCAGATGATGACGCTCGTGGCATCTCTTCACACTCCGCAGTTACGTCGAGTCGAGGACGCCTCGCTGTCAGGAGAGGCCGTGTTAGAAATAACGGGTCTAGTGGTGGCGCTGGCGTGACGTCACATCGGGTGACTGGTGGCGTGAGCGGCGGAGTGGAGGAGCAGTACCTGCACTACCTGGGGTGCGGCCGGAGCAGAGAGCGGTCATTCTCGTGTTGGCATTCGGCAACATGGCAATTGTGACCGACTTAGAACAAGACCCAATTTAGGGACTAGGGTGGTTAGTCCAATTAGTAGATGGTGTTAGAGTGTTAGTTGGTTAGTTTGTTAATAAGTTTGAGGACAGGGACTGTTAGTGATAGTTAGTCCTGTTAGTTAATATTAGTATTGTCCAGTTAGTAATGATTAGTGTGAGTCTTGATCCAATTCGGTCACAGATGCGTTGCTACCCCTGAGGACTGAGATGGTCGCCTCTAAAAAATGTAACCGGCTCCACACCTAGGGTTGCCAACCATACTTTATTATAAAGTATCCTACGTTATTTTTAGTAATTATACTTTATACTTTTGCATACAAATAAAGTATGTGAAAATACTTTATTTTCAACCTTTCTTTGATCAGCCTAGCACCTTCTGCTGCCGCCCATTGTCATGTGACTGTGACCGACTTAGAACAAACTCAAATCATTGACTCAAATAGGCACAGGCTCATTATGAATAGGTACCTGCTTAAATATTTAACGGTCCTTATTATAAATTAAAACAGATGATGGTAACGATTTATAATTACTGAACGAAATGTTAGATGTCATATCAGATGTGAATGTGACAGTGCCAGATGACATAATTTCACTATCGACGAAATTCTATGAAAATTATCCGTTGTTTTGTTTATAATTGAAGAATCCACGATAAATATAATAGTACCTACCTACTTATATAACATTATAGCAATGCGGTGATAGCCTAGTAGTTAAGAATTCCGCCTTCTATTCGGAGGTTCCGGGTTCGAATCCCAGGGCACGCACCTCTGACTTTTCGGAGTTATGTGCGTTTTAAGCGTTTAAATGTCAATTGCTACAAACGGTGAAGGAAAACATCGTGTGAGGAAACCTGCATGCCGGAGAGTTCGCAAAACTCAAAGGTGTGTGAAGACCGCCAATCCGCACTTGGCCACTTTGGGTTTGATTAATTTGTAGTTACGAAAATTTTACACCTAGATGGGTTGAATTGAGCGCCATCTGTCGAGTAGTTTTTGAGTTATCTCTGGTTGTCGATGTTGAAGTCGGCTATTAGTCTAGGCCCTACCACCTTGAAACGTCATTGATCATCTGCAGGCTGCGTGATGGGTGGCGGTGGATGGTCGGTGATGCAAGTTGTGTTGGCTGTTTGGTGATGGTGGTCACTGACTATCCGTCTACCATCTACCGACAGATGGTCAATTATACGTGTCGTATGTTAGCAGACGATTGGTAATAACACTCGTTTTAGCTGTTTCGTGATGATGGTCATTGACCATCCCTGACCATCAACAGACCGATAGAAAACACGTGGTGTATGTTAACGGCTGGTTAAAAATGCTACGCGCTTTTAGTGGCGATAGTCAGTAACCATCCATCGACGTAGGGTAATAATGTGTTGTGTATACTAACGGCTGATTAAATACCATTCGCCGTCGCTATCTCATCACGATGGTCACTGACCGTCCACCGCCCGACGGTAAAAGTGTACGGTGGATGGTCAGTGACGATCAATGACCGTCTCAATCAGGACCCAAGTCCGCTAATTTACAAATGCTTCAATTATTACGTGCTATGTATTTATTTTACAAATGTGACTTGATCATTACAAATACTCACTTTTGAGATGAAATTCCCTATTGCTCGTTGCGAATGTGAACGAAAAACCGTAATCATTTTCTAAAGTCTTCATAAGACACCGATTGGATTTGCATTTATTTTTTAAGTATATCGTTTGATGCATAGTTTACACTTCAAACCATTTTCGGATAATATATAGTTGTAAGAACGACGACATTTTCTCAACCAATATTTTTCTGAAGTTTTAATATAAAGTTTTCTACATCATGTGTACTTATATTATATTTTCTTCATAACATAGACAATTTTATATCCATAAGGTGCGTAAAAAATGTAACGAGAATCCTTACTAATATTATAAATGTGAAAGTGTGTTTGTTTGTTTGTTTGTGACTCTTTCACGTCGCAACATGGCTATTATATGGTATGGTTTATGTGTATGGGGATAGTTAGGAGGGTGGAGAGTGACGTAGGCTACTTTTTACCGCGGAAAAACATCTCATTCCTATGGGAAGATCGATGTTTTTTTAGTTGCTATATATTTAGTTCCGGATGTTGTTAATAGATGCCGTTAGTAAAATTCATTTGCAAGTTCTGAATCACGCTATCAAATAATAGATGTAATTTACTTAAATCATAGGCAAATGTTATATCTGATGTTGAGGAAGCTGCCTCTGGCCTACCCTCTACTCGTGCTACACGAACGATATTCCAGCGGAGGGGGGCGCCATGCTCGCCCTCTACGCGGACGACGCGGCGTACCTGACCACCTCGATTAAGTCAGGTCACGCCGCCGTTAAAATGCAAAGATGCCTCGACGCCCTCCCCAAGTGGCTACACGAGTGGAGGATGGCGATCAACGTAGGGAACTGCGTCTTCCCTACGTTGATCGCCATCCAATTCGGAGGAACCACGATGCGCGACCCCACTCTAAAGCTCCTCAACCAAGACATTGCCTGGACAAGACAGGCCAAGTACCATGGGGTAACCCTGGACTGTTCCCTGACTATGAAGCCCCACGTGACCAACGTCGTAAATCACGCCAAGGCAGCAGCTGTAGCGCTACGTCCAGCGCTCTCCTCGAGTCTTCCGTTGAGGGTCAAACCACCATCTGGAAGACCTACATCCACCCCAGACTCACGTACGCGGCCCCAGCCTGGTACGCGCTCCCGAGTGAACCACAACGCAGGCGTCTACGCGTGGTTCAATCGAAGACGCTGCGCCGGCTGGCAGGGGCGCCGTGGTGCATGAGGAACGCCGCCATCCAGCGGGACCTCAGAGTTGAGAGCCTGGACGCCCACGTGGAGGACCTAGCGCAACGGATGTTTGCGCGCGCGGACGCGGCGCGGTTTCTGCACCTGCGGAACCTGGCGCCGCTCCACGCCCGCCCCCCGGACCGTTGGGCACTCCCGCGCGACCTACTGCGCGGGAGCAGCCCGACATGAACCACCTCGGACAAGACCGCAAGCCGCCGTCCGGTCGCAGATCGGCTCCTGCTAGGCTTCCCACCAGCGGGTCTCACCTGGTAGGGCCTGATCGCTCGGGCAGCGTGAAAATCATCATGACTCCCCGGACTAGACACCCATACTCCACATAACCATCTGGACAATCTTCGAGGATCCATACAGGGGCCCAACCCAACGACCGGTCCGTTGTTACGGACCGCGGCAGACACCTCAGTCAGGGGGCCACCGGCCCCGAAACTGAATCCCCACGGCTATGTTAGCCGTGAGTGAAGACAGGACGGATTCTGATGTTGATGTTCCAGTATGTCATATTATAGGCTTATCTTTGGCCGAGATTCCTACGGGAGCGGGACCTACGCGGCTGTTACCTACGGGTCCCGAAGCGAAGCGCGGGCGGTTCTCTAGTTATGTATATAATTAGGACATATCACTGGTATTTTGAAAAGTATATTTTGGTGTTTGGAATTTTTACAAAAGTTATTTTTACAAATAAATGGAGCTTAAATGTATTAAATATTACGCTAAGACTGTTACTGGTTAGTAAAGTGAATGCCATTATGATAAGTAAATAATAAGGTGTTGCCATGTTAAAACTAAATGTTGCCATTTGATACGTTTGTTGTATATGCGGTGCGATCATTATACAATTTATTGAAAGGCATAATGATAACAAGGAAAAGGTGATTACAAAAAAGATATTATTTAAGACAATTTACTCTGAATTTTAGAAAATAATGACATTTTTATTTACAACTAGAATAATAATTACCATGTAATCATCGTTAATTGATCTGAATACTCTTATTATTTTAATATACTTAAGTATAGTTTTACATTGATATTATTGTTATATAATTGTAGCGGACCGCTTCGATAGCTTATCCTAGAGCGTGGACTGTATGACTGAATAAAAAAAACTTCTTCACTATTAACCGTGTTTTATTTCCGGATGGAGTACTTCTTCCTAAGGTTTACAATCGTATACTGGAGGAATACTGGAGGAATACTGGTTGAATACAATTTTGCCACCGAAATGGCCCTTCTTATATGTGCCAAAGTCTATTCTCAACTATCGCTAACCATTAATACCCCGATCGGCTCTCAGCCAATCAGATTCGAGAAATTTTTGCACACGACACTATAGTACCGTTTCATCTTCCGTCTCACGCGTTTGCACACGGCACTATAGCGCTATCGCGTCAGTTCATCTTGCTCTTACATTTCCTGTCCTTATCGCTATCGTGAGTATCTCTTTTACTCTTAGTATATAAACAAAATAATAAACTATTGGCACATATTTACAATGATTTTCCTTACAATTAACTTAATAGTAGTTAGAATAAAAGACACCCCGTATGAATTCTTTATTTCCTACACACTAAATGGATATCTTAATCTAATTAAACTACTATAATACATGTCAATCAAATACATAGGCGCTTATTCTACGTCTAGCTGTTGCCGTCCGTAACAGTCTCCCCCCGGCGAAGACTCGTCGTAGCCTCTCGTACTTGTAGGACGGCCAGCTTGGTCGCAGGTCTTCTAAACACGCCTCCTCTGGTGCGGACGTCTGCAGATCTGACGATTCCGTCTGGTCCCGGGTGCACTCGCTCGACGATTCCTCGCGGCCATGTGTTGCGAGGCAGCGAGTGGTCAACGACCACTACTAGGTCTCCCGGCTGCAGTTGTTGTCCTCCGCCGTTGCTAACTTGCCCCCGTGGGATGAGTGTAGGCAAGTACTCCTTCACCCAGCGCTGCCAAAATCTATCTGCTAGCGCCTGGGCACGCCTCCACGTGCTGCGGTCTGCCTCGCTGCATGGTCCGGTGCGCGGCAACCCTGACGACGACCCGATGAGAAAATGGTTCGGCGTGAGCGCTTCTTCGTCTTCGGGATCGACCGATACGTGCGTGAGCGGTCGCGTGTTCACGCTGTACTCGGCCTCGGCGATCAGCGTCTGAAGTACCTCTTCCTTCGGCGACTTCTGGTTGAGCGTAGTACTTAGCGCCGTTTTGACGGAACGCACCAATCTTTCCCACGCTCCCCCCATATGCGGAGCGCCCGGCGGTATGAAACGCCAGTCGGTGTTGTACTTCAAACCGAAGTCTCGTAGCTCAGGAATCCACTTCGCGTATGCTTGTCGTAGCTCGGCGTCAGCCCCTCTGAAGTTGGTCGCGTTGTCAGAGTATATAACGCGTGGCCAACCTCTTCTTGCAGCCATCCGTCTCAGCGCCATGATAGCTGAGTCCGTGGAGAGCGATTGTACGATCTCTAAGTGTATCGCTCGGGTTGTGAGGCACGTAAATAACGCGCACCACCTTTTTTCATGTCGACGGCCGATGGTCACAGTCAGTGGCCCGAAGTAGTCTACGCCGCTGTAGGTGAAGGCGCGATGACCTGAATCTAGCCTTCCTTTAGGTAGGTCCCCTCTCGGCGGTGTCCTCGGGCTTGCCTTGTATACTCGACAGAACTGCCAGTCTCTGGCGATTCTTCTGACTGTCGGTCGTAGGTGCAGTATTATGTATAACTGCCGAAGCTCGTTAACAACCCTCTCGTTGTTCGCGTGGCCCGCTCGACGGTGAAAACGCTCTATTAGCAAGCGCGTAAACGGGTGACGACCGTCGAGAATTGCCGGTGCGTTGGAGTGCGACGCGACGTTGAGAGCGCCTATCCTGCCTCTCGCTCGCACAATCCCTTGGTCTATCTTCGGATCGAGCTTCCTCAGTTTACTATTGCTCAGCGGCGCTTGGTTGTTGCTCAGCCTCTTGACGTCTTCGTAGAACGAATCGCGTTGCGCCCGCTGTAGCCACCTCCTTTCTGCCGCTTCAATATGCGACACGTTGAGGTGTAGCGTCTTATCCTTTTTCTTGAGTTTTTCGATGAACAGGTGTACCATCGCTGTGGCCCGTATTAATTTGTCGTAGCTGGCGAAGCGATTGACGTCGGGCAGTGCGTCGTTCGTAGGCGCGGGCTCCTCTTGCGCGGCGTAGCTTGCGGCTTCTACGTGTTCTACGTGTTCTACGTGTTCTACGCGTTCTACGTGTTCTACGCGTTCCGTTTTCTCCGTAGGCCATTGCGCTTCCGATTCGCGTAGGAACGACGGTCCGGTGAACCATCGGTCTTCACTGCTGACCCGATTCGTCTGGAGTCTGGTCGCGTCGTCAGCGACGTTCAGAGACGTAGGAATCCATCGCCAGTCTTCCGCTTGAGTCAACTCGGCGATCTCGGCGAGGCGGTGTGATACAAACGGCGTGTATCGTTTTGCATCGTTTCTTATCCAATGGAGGACGGTTTTCGAGTCGCTCCAATAAACGATCCGCTTCGGTGTCCACGTATGCTCTCTGATGATCGTGTTGGCCACTCGTGCCCCGATGAGAGCCGCTTGTAGTTCCAGTCTCGGGACGCTAACTACTTTAAGCGGCGCGACTTTCGCCTTGGCCATCACTTGGATCGTCTCGATGTACGTAGCGTGAACGATCCTCCAGTAGGCTATCGTCGCGTAGGCTTGTTCACTTGCATCGGTGAATACGTGAAGCTCGATGTTTGCTTCTGACGTCACGTTGAGGCTATAACACCGCGGTATGGCTAACGCGGAGATATCTTCGAGGCGCCGGATCCACTCGTCGAATAAATCGGCTTCGTCTGTGGGCAGTTGTTCGTCCCAGCCTATTTTCTTCGTCCATAATCGTTGAAGAATCATTTTTCCGACGACGGTGTATTGACTTATCAGTCCCAATGGATCGTAGATCGACATGACGGCGCTCAGTGCCTCCCTCTTTGTCGGTGCTCGCTGTCTCTTTCTTACTTCGTCGGGAACCCTCTTCGTATCTGTGTTGAACGTTAGAGTGTCCAAATTCGGATCCCAACGAAGCCCCAGTGTTTTTTCCCGTTGGTGAGACGCGAGCTTGACGTTCGTATTCTTCGATCGCTTTTCTTGTGGGATACTTGCTAGAACTGACTTGTTATTACAATTCCAGCCCCGTAGGTTGAAGTTCGCTTGCCGATGGACGTAACTTATTTCTTCTATCATTTTGATAGCTTCTTTTTCCGTCGCAAAGCTATCTAAGTAGTCGTCCATGTAGTGCCGCTCTTGAATAGCTAACGCCGCCTCCGGGTAGTCGTATTCGTGCTCGACGGCGTTGCGGTTCCTCACACTATGAGCGAGGTACGGCGAACTGTTGGCTCCAAATATCATTGACGTCATCTTCATTTTAGTCGGAGTATCTGTGGGTCTGTCTCTCCACAGAAACATCTGAGCCGGTTGGTCTTCAGGTCTTATTTTTATCTGAAGAAACATCTCTTCTATATCGGCTGTCACGGCGATCGGTTTCTCCCTAAAACCGAATAGAATCCTCGTGAGTGATGCTAACAGGTCGGGGCCCTCTAGCAGGAGGTCGTTGAGGCTAACCCCCTGCACTTTGGCCGCTGCGTCGAAGACCATTCTTGTTTTCCCCGGCTTGTTATGGTTCACAACTGCGAAGTGAGGCAGGTACCATTTCACTGGACTCGATTCTTCGCTTCCATCGCATTTCGTGGCGTAACCTTTTTTGATTAGGTTATCTACTTGCGCCTTGTATTCAATCTTGAAGTCTGGCTCTCTTGATAGTCGTTTTTCAAGCGTAGTTAATCTTCGTAGAGCCGACTCGTAGCTCTCGGGTAGCACCGGATTATCCGTTTTCCACGGTAGGCCGACTTCGTAGCAACCGTTTTTCCGTGCTACGGTTTCCTCGAACAACTTCGTAGCTCGTTCATTTTCGTAGCTAATTTTCTTCTTCGTAGACACGCCGAGCGAGTCGATGTCGAAGTGCGACTCGACAAGCCGCTGTAACTGCGTGTCACAGACGTGTAGCACTTGCTCGTCGTTCTTCATAATCGTTTTACGCGGCGCTGTTCCGTGTAGAACCCACCCCAGCTTGGTCCAGGACGCTGCGGGTTCTTTTTGTCTTCCTGTGCGTATCTCCCGTGATATAATCAGATGCCAGTTGTCAGCACCGATTAGTATGCGTGGCTTGGCTTGACCGGCGCATATCTTCCTGCTGACATCACGGAGGTGTGCATACCGACTTAGGTTGTTCGGTATACATTGTTCGTGAAGCAACAAATCCTTCATAGTGCGTGCTGTGACGTCGTGCGCTTCCTTTTCACGCAGCCCTTGTATCTTGATCTTCACAGCTTGGCTCTCGATAGTTCTCCGTCCGTTGATTCCCTTGATACTCAGCGGTTGGTCCGTTCCCCCGTCGGTGATTCGTCTGGCCAACTCCTCGTCTATCAACGTGACGGTCGAGCCTTCGTCTAGGAGGGCGTGTGTAATGAGCTCCCCCCGTGGCCCGGTGAGCTTGACTTTGCATATTTTCAGGTAAACGACGTCGTTTTTCTTGTTCGTCACGCTCATGACCGCTTCCGATTTTCCTTCTTCGGAGTTAGTCTCGCGGGCCTCTTCATTGTAGTTCTTGTGCAGCAATGAGTGGTGTTGGTATTTACAACCTCCCACGCCGCACGCCTTGGCCTTACAGTTCAATCGACTGTGTCTCTTCTTTAGACACTTGAAGCACATCTTATTGTCCTTTGCCCATTGCCATCGCTCGTTCACTTCCAGGGCTCGTAGTTTCTGACAGTCGGGCGTATAATGTCCTCCGGACTGGCACATAAAGCACTTCTTTTCTTCCCCGGTTACTTCGTTTGTCGCGTAAACCCGTTGTGCTTCCTTCGCTATGGTTCTCTTGGCGAACGTTCTCTTTTCCGGTTGCGTTGGAGCGCTTCTCTTTGTTACGTGAGCGTATCGTAGCATCAGGTCCGCCTCGGACATGAGAAACTCCGAGAACACCGTCATCTCGTCGCTTTCCATGACTTGACGCTCGTGCGCAGCCGCGTACTCCGCCCACTTAGTAACTAGGTGCGGACTTAGCTTCTCCACGACGTCACGTACTAACATCGGGTTCTTCAGGTAGCCCCGTCGATCCACACTCTTAATCGTGTAGACTATGTTTTGGATCTTGATTGCTAGCTCGTAGAGGTCGTTACCGGCGTTCGTCATCTTGGGAAGCCTCTTCAGATTGTCGATGGCTTGGTCGATAATATACTCCGGCCTTCCATACTTCATTTCAAGTGTCTTCATAATGATCTCCGGGCTTGAAGCGGTGAACAACTGCGAAGAAACGATTTCCCTTGCTTCTCCTCGTAGGCAATTTCGTAGACGGAGCAAGTTTTCCGTAGGCGAAAACTTGTAGAGCTTCGTAGAATCTTCCATCGTAGCTTTAAATGGTAGCCACTCCGCTACGGCTCCCGCGAAGATCGGTAATTCCGTCGACTGACGAGGCGGCGGTCGCGAGGTGATCATCTTCTCGAGCGCGTTGGCCAGTTGTTGTATGCCGCGCTGCTTCGGGTTGTCCCCCCATTGCTCATTAATGGAAGGACGAGCCTCCTGTGGCTCTTCCCCACACCTCGGCCGTCTCTCCTCCATACTCTTGTCGACCCAATCCCTTATACGATCGTTCCCGCACGCGCTCTCTGCGTACTGGGACTGCGCTTCGGCTTCGATGATCGACATTTCGGCGGCCAATCTTGACTTCACTAACTTTTCCTTCATCTGCAGTCGCTTCTCTTCTAATTCCGCCAATTCTTTCTCCGCTTCGTACTGCGCCAGACGTGCCCTCGCTTCGGCGCTCGCTCGCGACGCGTTGGAGAGGACTGTGCGTGTCGGCGACGTCGGTCTTCTTGCCGGCGACGTGTGCGATTTCGCAGCTTCCTTCCTCGCTGGCGTACTGGCGGGGTTGACCGGCGGGCCCATCAATGTTCCTTCCGTTGTCGACAGCAGCGTAGGTGATCGGTTGAGCCGCCTTCCTTGCGGTATCCCTCCCATCGTGGACGGTGATTGCGGCGAGTCTTCATAGATCCGATGTAGTGGAGCTCCCGGCGCGCTCTTTGCGCCTGGTTGCGCCTCTGACTCGCAGAATCCGGACTCCGAGCGAACACGGCTTCTCGTGTTCATTGTGGACGTGGCCGTAGATTCTTGAGCTCCCCGTTGAACTCGAATCTTCCAGTGCAGGATCGCTTGAGCTCCCCGTTGAACTCGATCCCACTGCGGATCCTCGTGGCTGGTCCCGTTGAGTCGTGGCTTGGTCCCGTCGAGTACTTCCTGATCCGGCTATCGAAGGACCACAAAAACTGTAGCGGACCGCTTCGATAGCTTATCCTAGAGCGTGGACTGTATGACTGAATAAAAAAACTTCTTCACTATTAACCGTGTTTTATTTCCGGATGGAGTACTTCTTCCTAAGGTTTACAATCGTATACTGGAGGAATACTGGAGGAATACTGGTTGAATACAATTTTGCCACCGAAATGGCCCTTCTTATATGTGCCAAAGTCTATTCTCAACTATCGCTAACCATTAATACCCCGATCGGCTCTCAGCCAATCAGATTCGAGAAATTTTTGCACACGACACTATAGTACCGTTTCATCTTCCGTCTCACGCGTTTGCACACGGCACTATAGCGCTATCGCGTCAGTTCATCTTGCTCTTACATTTCCTGTCCTTATCGCTATCGTGAGTATCTCTTTTACTCTTAGTATATAAACAAAATAATAAACTATTGGCACATATTTACAATGATTTTCCTTACAATTAACTTAATAGTAGTTAGAATAAAAGACACCCCGTATGAATTCTTTATTTCCTACACACTAAATGGATATCTTAATCTAATTAAACTACTATAATACATGTCAATCAAATACATAGGCGCTTATTCTACGTCTAGCTGTTGCCGTCCGTAACAATAATCATATCACATGTGTTTAATTAAGTTATTTTAAGAATATTTCGAGTTTTTAAGTTTATTGTGTTTTACGAAAATATATCCTTTTTATACTGCGACTTTTAATTCGATTCAGTAAAATGATGTACGCTAATGTCACTTTCGAAATAATGTTGCCAGATTTTCAATAATAGTGATTACTCACACGATTAACGAACGATGTTTTGATTATTCGATTATTCTTTTCTCAGTATGTTTATTATGATGTGTGATAATAAAATATAATTCAAATTCAGAAAACAATACGGAAAGGTTATTAATTTAAAATTATATATGTAGTAAACGAAAAATAATAAACACCGGTGCATGCATGCTTTTAGTACATACATGCACTAAAAGCGCTTAACAATTAAAAATCTAGGGGATTATTGATATCAATCGCATTTTTATATGTAGTTATTGATCCTGTAATAACTTCATACAGTATTTTAGCGATTTGCTAAATTATGCGAAACGATTATAATCCGATTAATATTTTCATCAAATCGAATAATTTGTGTCCTGGTAACATCACTATTTTTGTGATAATAATAAACGGTAACACTGGAAATGTCATTTTACTGAATCGAATTAAAAGTCTGAGTATAGTGATGCATCGGGAGAGTAGTAAAACGGCTAACTTCGCATTTATAATGCCGTCTCTTTCGCACGCGTCCAATATCGTGAGTTAGATAAAGACAGACCTACATCCCGATGTGTCTATTTATGTAAAAGGATAACTTCCAGAGAGATTGTATGAGTGAGAGTTACCTCGTGGTGCCATTGTTGAGTTGCGTGGATGATTATATTTTAAGGTATTTTGTAATAAAAGTATTATTACTTTGAAGTGAAATATATTGTTCTGACTTAATACTTTGCTCTTTCTATTAACCCTTATTTAAGAATTTAGTACCCTAAACTCTTGAAGCATCCTCCTTGTGGGTTAATTATATACGCATTAATAGGGCGGACGGAAAAATTTGTCTTCAGATGTCAATTCAAACATAAAAAATATTCGGACCAGGTTGCGGGTAGATCTGTCAGCGGTGCATATATGCTTTGTGTTTTATTTCGTCTTTAAAATTTTATTCGAAGTTTTCTGTGCAGTAAATCTGTTTTAAATTGGACAGTATAGTTGTGGTTAAGTGCACAAGTGTTATCCTTGTATAAACTTTCCTGGTTTTTATAAACTAATAAGTCAGTGCAAAATCAGCTGATCGACATTCAGCTGACCTCACAAATTCTGTCGTGTATTGATATTGCGCTACCCCGTGTGATATTATCCCGTTCTGTTTGACTTTCAAGAGTATAAATCTGTGCCACAGCTTTTCAGACTCCAATTAATTATAGCAAGACTATAATTATTACTTGTATAATTAAATCAACTAAAATATTATTGGTACGTAACGCCATCTACAGTAAATATTGGTGAATATCTCCTATCTACGAAAATGGTGTCGAAGTGCAATGCGTGTGGGAAGTTCGCATCCGCGGACGGCGTGAAGTGTAATCAGTGTGCATCAATATATCATCGCCAGTGTGCTAACTTCAACGCTGATTCCCGTCTCCCCGCTAGATGGCATTGTAAGTCCTGCAAAGGAAAAGGTAAACAAAAAAATGGAACACCCCAGTCAACTGGCTCGGAGGGTGCTGACTCAGACCTCACTGATAAAAATCCTGATAATGCGTCGGGTAGCGAAGAGTTGAATCTGGCTCAGGAAATAAAATTAATTCGTGCACAACTGACTACCATTGTGCATGAAACTACTAGCTGCCGGCAAGAGATGGCGTCTTTCAAACAAGAAATAGTTAAGTTTAACTCCACTATCGCCGATTTTAACAAGCGCCTTAACACTGTGGAGGATAAAGTTAACAACATTAACAACCGCTTAGCTGACGTCGAAAGTAAGATGGTCTCGTTCAATGGTACGGACCTTTCAGCTAAAATAGAAAGCCATCTGAATGACCGGGATCAGGAGGGTTACCTTTGTGATTTAGAGATCGCAGGGATTGAGGAAGTCTCGGGAGAAAACCCCACGCACATAGTCACCTTGGCTGCAAAAAAACTTGGTGTCATACTCGACGAGCGTGATATCGTCTGTGCAGAGCGCAGAGGGAAGGTGCGTGACGTTCGAGGAGGTAACGGTGCAGGCCTGCATCCCCGCGTGCTCGTCGCGCGCCTGTCTCGTAGGACTCAACGAGACGAAGTGATCCGTGCCGCCCGTACCCGCCGCGGCGCAGACACCAGCGGCATCGTGTCAACTCAGCCGCCGCGTCGTTTCTACGTGAATGAACGCCTCACTTGGTTTAACCGGCGGCTTTTTCGAAGCGCACGAGAGGAGGGGCGGAAACAAAGTTTTCAATACGTATGGACGCGTGACGGCCGGACTTACGTTAGACGGGATAAGGAGTCACCTTCGTATCGTATACGCACCGAGTCAGATATTGAAAAAGTTTTCCATAAAAAGTAAAAGTACTTTTATAAATGTATTTTTAATCATTGTTGTTTTTATTACTTTATCCTTTAATGTTATAATTTCTGTTAGTGTCGTTGTCCAATATTGGCGTTTAATGAAACAAGTCTTTTACTTTAATAATAATATATATATTTTTCATACACATAATATCAATCACATATCAATCAACCAATTCAATATACAATACACACTGCCTGCATTCTACAAAGTACCCCTATTTTTTACTAAAATACAATTGAAAAATTTCAATATATTTCGACGCAAACACAAAATTAAATACAATTTATTGAATTTTTTAACAATGAATATTTATACTCTTTTTTATTTTGCTGTCATATCATCTCATCTAGATGACTAATTCAAAAGCTATTAAATTTGGTCTTTTAAATCCAGGCTCCCTAGGAACAAGGCATGACGAATTTATTGCCGCGTTACTGGACCTAACGCTCGACATCTTGGCTATAAATGAAACCTGGCTAAGAGAAGGAGAGGAGGGACGTGCCCCTTCAGTCCCTGGGTATAAGCTTATACATCGGCCTCGCCCAGCCGCTGTTAAAAGTGGTTTGGGAGGCGGCGTTGGATTTTTCATCCGTAAGGGCTTACGTCTGCGAGTGCTCTCTCATCCGGTTTCTGAGCTTGTTGAGCAAATGTGGCTCAGTGTTTCTTGCGGTGGGAAAAATATGTTGCTAGGAACGGCATACCGACCCCCTTGGCTGCCTTTGCAGACTTTCATGGATGGGCTCACCGATTCTCTCTCGTCATTTGAATGGCATCATTACACGGTGTTACTGGGAGATTTTAATATTGACATGCAAAATCAGCAACTCAGTAACACTAAAATAATTTGCGACTTCCTTAAACTAAATAATTTGATACAGTATGTAACTGAACCTACTCATTTTACAAGCCACAGTAAAACACTTATAGATCTCATCTGTTCAGATACACCTGTCAAGCATGTTACGGTCACCTTCATACCAGATTTAAGCAGTCATGCAATTGTATCTTGCCAGCTTAATGTAGTGAGAAGTCGCATCCCTCCCAAAATGCTTACGTACAGGCCATTAAAAGATATCGACTTAAAACAATTTCGCGAGGATCTTCTGGCCACTGACTGGGGAAGTATTCGATTTCTGCCTGATGTAAACGACATGACAAGTCAGTTTACAGCAAATGTCTTGCGGCTTTTTGATATCCATGCCCCAATAAAAACTCTACGAATCAGAGATAGACAGCACCCATGGGTCACTTATAATATTAGACAGATGATGCAAAAACGGAACGAGGCTCATGTACGTGCTCGTAGAAGTAAACTGGACGCGCATGTTAATTTTTATAAAGATCTTAAATCCATCGTAGCTACTGCACTGCATACAGAAAAAAGGGCATATTTTAAATTTTACGTTACTTCAAATACGCATAAGCCGGAGGTTATGTGGAAGCATCTTAGGCAACATATTACTCTTAAAACCAAGACCAATATTCCTCTTCCGCCTGGCCTCGCTGATCCGGATTTAATTAATACTCACTTTCTAAACATCCCCGGTAACAGTAATGCTTCTTTATCAACTATAACTTTTTATGAATTTAACAGGCACGGCACGGCAAGGTTTAATTTTCACGAGGTGTCTGAAGATGATGTTAATAAAACCATTAAATCCCTGCACTCCAATGCTATCGGGTCGGATGGGATCTCCCTGGGAATGCTCTCATTGACATTACCTAACACGCTTGAACTCTTGACTGCTATAATTAACACCTCCTTTAAAACTAGTACTTTTCCTAATATCTGGCAGCAGGCATTGGTCAAGCCTATACCTAAAACGGAGAACCCCATGAATCTCAAGGACTTAAGGCCTATTAGCATATTACCGTGCGCCTCCAAAGTTTTAGAAAAGATAGCCTTTTCTCAGCTGATGCATTACTTAAATGTAAACGATATTCTCCCAAGCACACAATCTGGATTTAGACAAAAACATAGTACCACCACTGCCCTGATAGACGTTGTGGATAATTTACTATCAGCCCAGGACGCGGGGGAAGGCACCATCCTCGTTATGCTTGATTACACTCGAGCTTTTGATTCGATCAATATACCCTTGCTGTTGTCTAAGTTGTCGTACTACGGATTAGAGATAGAAGCCGTTAAATGGTTCGATACCTATTTCCGGGAGCGCTCTCAAACAGTTGTCCTGGAACAATACGATGGAGCTATAATGTCACGTAGCAATCCTGTTACGAGAGGTGTAGCACAAGGTTCAATACTCGGGCCTTTGCTATTCATTTTGTACAGTGCGGATATTATAATGCAAATCAAACATTGCAAATACCATATGTATGCCGATGATATCCAACTATATATCTCCTTTAAACCTTCTGATACAAAGGCTGCTGTTGAAAAATTGAACGATGACTTAAAACGTATTTACAGGTGGTCAGACAAAAATACTCTATCTTTAAACCCTCAAAAATCTAAATACATGTTAATAGGCACCAGAAAACAAATCAAAAAAATATCAGCTGAATCTCCTTGCGTGCATGTCAACGGGGAAATGATTGAGAGAGTATCGGAGGCCCGGAACCTAGGCCTTATAATGGACGAATCGTTACGGTTTGAATCCCATATTAATAATACTGTTCGTAATTGTTTTTACCGCCTTAAAGTCATTTATAAAATAAGGGACTGCATTGACACTAAACTGCGCATTAATTTGTGTGAAAGCATTGTGCTATCGAAAATCAATTATGCGGACACTGTTATAGGACCTAGACTTTTAGCGCGTTCCCAAAAATTAATCCAACGGGTACAGAACGCCTGTGCGAGATATATCTTTGACATTCCCCCACGTACTCATGTTAGTCCTTACTTAAATAACGCCAATATCTTAAACATGAAGTTTAGACGACAGCTACATTTTGCTTCATTACTATTTGGCATCGTCAAGGATAAGTGTCCCCCTTACTTATACAGTAAATTACACTGGGCCAAAAATCATTTCGTTCTGCACGCCACCAGGTCGTCTTCTTTCAAGCTAATTTATCCGAAATATAGCACTGCAGCATTTCGTGGCAGCTTCAAGTATAGCGCCACCAAATGTTGGAACAACCTGCCTCCACCTCTTCACGGCCTAAAAACAATAAGGAATTTTAAACTCAAATTTAAAGCATATTTATTAAACCTTCAGAAAACAATTTAGTTCACACATACCCTTCTATCACACACACACACACACACACACACTCACACACACACACACACACACACACACACACACTCACTAATCCACTCACTCACGAACACACGCACGCACGCTCACACGCACATACGCACAAACACACAATTGAGTTAGATAGTCAATTTAATAATTATAAAAAAAATATATATATAATATAATATGCATTATTACTTACATAATTGGGTATCGCCGACCGGTTAGATTATTATTATTGCTTATTTATTGCTTTGTCATATTGTTCCTTCGACGCCAATATTGTCCCTTTGTATTATTAGCATGACTTTATTTTTTCTTTGTTTTTGTTTGCATAAATAGTTAGTTCTCTTTAAACAAATGTAAATGTTACGTGGGTAGTTTCATTTGTAAGCAGAGAAATAACTTGTACATTCAATCATAACTTTGTGTATAGTTAATAGTTTATTGCATTTTCTTTCGAATTTGAACATTGTTGTCGAAATTAGAAAGTACTGTTATAGTTAATTATGTTCTGATTTAAAATTGCAGTCAGCATAATTTAATTTTAATGCCAATTAATGCTGCTCCGCTTACCGATCTGCACGCGACTAACGCGGACGGGCGCACAGAAAATCAGAGGGCTGTGGTAAAACAATACCGCGCCATTTCTCTGAGTGCGACCCTTTTTCATCATGTTGGCACTTCTGCAGCTGCAATTTTGAATGAAACCAAATAATCAATTCAACTCACCATCTAAATTTTGTAGAAGTGTTTTATGTTTTATGATGAAATAAATGTTTCTATGTCTATGTCTATGTCTATGTCTATGACCATGGCTCGATAAAAATACCATATTTAATTTCTCATATATAAATATTTATTATCCTTTTTACTATACAATGCTATAAATAAATATTTAAAACAGTGAATCTTGATTTCATAAGAACGATATAAACAGCGCAGGAAAGTAACATTCCGAAGACGTTTTGGTCTCACTCTTGCTTTTAACTGGTACTAAAACCTCATCAAATCTGAAAAGGAATTATGCAACTTTAGTATTTCTTAACGCAAACGAGCGTACAGCACTACCCTTTCGCTGCCGCCCATAACAACTGTGATGTGACCGACCTAGACCAAGGCACTTCTTAGGGTCATACTATACGAGCGGTTTTCCCGCCGCGGGAATCCGCTTCTGAACCGCACTAGTCACAATTTAATATGAAAGTTGTATGCTGCATACTACACTGCGCGGTTTCCCGTCGCGGTTCACAGGCGGGACAAATACGACCGCCGCATGCAGCGTCAAACCGCCGCTGATAACCGGCGCTATAAACTACACGGGCGGTTTCCCGCTACGTTACGTCATTCGGCGCGGGACCTTGGCGCTCGCTCGTCGTTCGTGCGCTTGCGTGGCTAGTGTCGCGTCAAAATGTTTGATACGGAGCGTTTTATTGTAGAAATACAAGATCGACCTGCTTTGTATGATGTACAGTCGAAGGATTACGCCAATTGCGAATTAAAAGCGAAATTATGGATGGAGATAGGACAGGAAGTGGTTGCTCATTGGGCTGATTTAGGCCTAGAAGATAAAAACAAAGCTGGTAAATTTACTTATAATTTTATTTTTTATATTAATTTAATGAATCATCCTGTTTTGCCAAGGAACGGCCCCAGGGCCATTAAAGTATTCAACAAACGAATCTCTTACTGCAATGCCACTAGATCGGCCTCCAACTGCCTGGACTCCATCGAATTCTTCCATATTACATCGAATCGTATCTTCAAATAGATAACCATCTCTGCGTCTTACGAAGTTGTGTAATACACAAGCTGCTTTTATAATGTGTTTTGCACTCAGTGGATTGATCATGATGCTTGAATGAAAAATTCGCCACTTGTTACTGAGGATACCAAATGCACATTCCACAAAGCGGCGAGCTTAGGCTTTGTTATATTTCGTAAGGAAAATGGTCTCATAACATTTTTATTTAAACCGAACGCAGCATCACCTACAAATACAAAAGGCACAGGAGGTTTTCCTATATTGTTAGGAAGATGAGCTGGCTCTGGTAAATCTAACTGAGAACGAGTTAACTTTTGCCCGAAATTTGAACTTTTGAAAATTGACGAGTCACCTTCTCGACCTGGAGCACCAATGTCAATGAATGTAAAACAGTAGTCTGCGTCAACCACTGCCAATAAAATAATCGAATGATATTTTTTATAATTATAATATTTGGATCCAGCATTCGGAGGGCAAATAATTCTAATATGTTTGCCATCTATGGCGCCAACACAATTAGGAAAGTTCGCTTCTTTGTAGAATTTCTCAGCAATGTTTATCCATTTTTCCTTATTTGGTTTTGGCATTTCTAAAGGTGCCAATTCTTGCCATACAGACTGACAGGTTTCTTTTACAATAAATGGTATGGTTTTTCGAGAAATTTGAAAATCATACTCCAAATCAGTGAAAGTTGCTCCCGAAGCCAAATATCTGAAAAGAAATAGATGCGACATTAATATATTTCTTCTTTTTTGCAGTAAAAGATCTGATGAAGAAGTGGAAGAATATTAGAGATAGTTATATGAAAGAAGTAAAATCAGAAACTACCACAGTGTCGGGACAATCGGCTCCAAAAAAAAGAGATATGTTTATTTTGACTTGTTATCCTTTTTACGCCCTAGCCTCAGTACTGCAGATGAACGAGAGTCCAATGTATCTCCAATACCTTCGACTTCATCACAAAATCAGGATTTTGAGGAAGATAATTTGATGAGACCACCTCGACAAAACCAACTTCCTCCCAAAAGAAAGAAACAAAAGGAAAGTACCCAAATTCCTCAAATAACAAAAATTTTGAACGAAAGTTTACAATTACAAAAGTTAAATAACGATAGTGACGCAAAAGGAAATCGAGCATTTCTTATGTCCTTTGTACCCATTATGGATTCTATGACTCCAGATTTGGCTATGGAAACCAGATATGAAATTATGAATTTATTCAGAAATATACAAAGAAACGAAAGAAACCGCAGTATTCCTAGCAACTTGTTTGAATTTCTTTACCAGAGGAACCAGGATTCATCTGAGAGCTCTACCCTAGCTAGCTCTAGTGTATATCACGAGACATTATCTCGAATGAACAGTGTCGTATCGCCACAAAACGATACTGCTTCGTACACATCAACGGAAAATGATGATTATTTTAATGTTCTGCAGTACTTGCCTCAATAAAAAAGATTACATAATAAAATAATGTTATTTTATTTACCTACCTGAGAGTTACAGCCAAACGTTCTGTAGGTGTGATGGATCTTCGCATATTTGTATCCTGTTTCTTGATACGATGGCTTATAATTGATAGAAGTTCATCAAATGAATTCACAGACATTCTGTAGTAAGAGAGGAACTTATGAGGGTTATCGCGGTGTGCACTAAACATTGAATGAAATATTCCCGAAGTTAAACGATTACTTAACACTGGTTCCACCCACACATTGCGCTTTACTTTATTTTTTAATAATTCTATTAATATAAGAGCTGCAAGCGCAGTTATCATTGGCGGGTCCATGTTCAAATGAACAGAAGACAGCGATAAACCGCGTCCCGTGTAGTTTGATGGTCTGCGGCAGCTTTGGCGAGCTGATTCCCGCGGCGGGAGAACCGCCCGTGTAGTATGACACTTACACAACGCTATATATTTGCAAGCGACTCAGATCTTGTATGAAAGCGACGCGTCTACGATGCGTCTCCTGTCAGTGAGAAGTGTCAGGTACAGTGAATTTTGGATTGCGTTGCAGTCGCGTAGCTAATAAGTAGCGTAGTGTGATAAGTGCCTTAGGGACTAGGATGGTTAGTCCTATGATGTTAGAATGTTAGTAGGTTAGTTTGTCAAATGAACAATCCCGAGGGCAGGGACTTTTAGTGCTAGTTAATCCTGTTAGTTGATGTAAGTAATAATCAAGTTAATAATTATTGTTAATAATTATTGAATGAAGGTCGCAAGGTTTAATAAATAAATAAATACACAGAATATTTACACACCCCTCCATGGAGTATGCTGTAGACAAGGGCGTAGCCACGGTGGGGCAGGGTGGGGCACTTGCCCCACCCTGGCTCTGACCTGAGGTACCTTTCAGGCACCTACCGAAACCTAAAAAATTAAATAATCCAGGCACAAAATACCTACATAATATCAGTAAGAAAGTTAACACTTAACGTTGACACGTAACGTTCTGGGGTTAATTTTTTCATCTAACCGCAAGCGTGTCGCATAGCATTCATCTGCCCGACTACCCGGGAGTCGAGAATTCTGGTCGCTGGCTAAGGCTGTCGAGGGCAACTTCTGTCGGTCTTCTTTTCCACCACTGCGATTACCAGATAAATCAGTTGTCCACACGGCAAAGGGGAAATCCGAACTTCTTGGCACCCGCAGTTTTGGGTAAAAAATTTAAATGTTGTGATAAAAAGGCACTTTTACTTAGTTGTGCCTTTTCACTGTTAATTATTAGAATAAATAATTCCTAAAATGTTGTCATGAAAAGGCACAACTGAGTAAAAGTGCCTTTTCACTTAAATTATTAGAATAATTATAATTATCAATTAAATATCCTACTTCCTACTAATATTATAAATGCGAAAGTTTGTAAGGATGTATGTGAGTGAGTGTGTGTGTGTGTTTGTTGCTCTTTCACGCAAAAACTACTGAACGGATTTTCATGAAACTTTGCAGTAATATAGCTTAGACATCGGAATAACATAATTTGTTAAAATTTATAGAGATTTTTGACGGGACTGGTTTCCCGAAGCGAAGCGAGGGCGGATTTACTAGTATTACAAATAAAAAGGTGAAAAACAGGTATACCTCACATGTGCCCTTTTATTGTAATAAAACTTTAAAAATGGTACAATTGTGCTCATTAAGCTTATGGTATCTCTGATAATTTAAAAGCTAAAAATCCACAAAAAACCAGGCGGATAGGCCGTTTTTTCCTGATTCTGAATATATATTTTTAGCAACCAGAGGTGGAATTAATTAAAAAAAATAACAAATTTAACAATTATTTATTCTTATTCAAAATAATAATTTCACAAACAACTCTTAATTTACGGAATTAAACAATTTATTAAATCAAGGAAATAAGGAGCTAAAATAATTGCACTTACTGCAAATTGCGCCGATCACCGAGTCAACAACCTCACTGTACGAAAGCCGACGAGCAAATGACTTGCTGGTATGACAGTAGCTCTATTTATGCGTTTTGTGAGGGTGACGTCACGACCGGTACAAGTTGTAATAAGTTTTTGGCCAATACGGCCTATCCTGATAGGGCGTCGTCCTCGACCGCAGCTTCTTCGTGGTGGCCGCCAGGGACATCCACGACGCCGTCGACAGGGGCAGATGATGGTCCAGGTCCGCCATCATCTTCTTCGTCATCCGAATCTGTTTGAGTAAAGGCAATTTTTATAAGGAGCAATTTTATAAAGAGCAGCCTATTCAATCATCCATCACACATACAAGGCCCTCTTTCAATTACTCATACTTAGCTAATTGTATCACTCACAAACGTTCATCACTTCGATCAGATTTTCTTCCTCAAACATTATGTCAGTCAACCTCATATACCAGACTAAATATTAAAATTCTTTATATGTGTGTGGTTTTATTGTGTAACCCAACACATTACATAATTACCAATTACTTAGGTAACCGGTCTGCGAGGCTGAAACCACTATGCGTTTAGAGAAACGCATCTGCAAGGCCGAAGCCCATATGCATTGAAAAATGCATCTGCAAGACCGAAGTCCATATGCATTGAAAAATGCATCTGCAAGACCGAAGTCCCACGCATTAGGTAATGCGTCTGCAAGGCCAAAGCCCATATGCAGTGAGAACTGCATCTGCATGGCCTCTCAAGACCAACTCCAAAGTTCCCGTTGCCGTTGCGTTCATAGCACCCGTCTCAAATAGGTGGACTCCTGCACGGGCGCTTGCTTGTACATATGTACCTATGCGTGTCTGTGCAAGCCACACATGTACAGAAGTGGATGTCTACAACATAAGAAAAGTAATGTTAACGTAAATAACTTACTTTCGAAAAACGCTGCGCAACTTTCAGGACACCACTCTCCCTTCCATGGCACCATATACTGCGCCGCCGCTTGTGTAGTTTTGCCACGAGCGCCGCTTACTAACTTGAGTTCGTAGCGGTCGGCTGGCAATTTCTTGGTGACACGATAGGGACCTCTCATGCCAGAGTCAAGTTTTCCCGTAGATTGGGAATACTTAATAACGAAGACCTGGTCACCAACTTCGAAGATCCTGGGAGAGTGTCTGTGACGATTTACATAGGAGTCTTGTTTCTCTTGATTCGATTTTAGCAAACCCATTGCCCTGCTTCTGTTTAACTCCCTCACTGCTTCATGGTTGGGGCTCGTATTTTCCACAGCAAGGTCTCGAATAAGGGCACGAATAACAGGTGTAGTCGCATTCGTACCAATTAACAAGCACAAGGCTGATTTTTGAGTCGTCTTCTGTTTTGTTATATTTAATACCAGTTGTATTTTATTCAAAGCTTCAGACCACGTTGAATCTTTATTGCGACTTTCAACACGTATCAAGTTAAGTACGGTACGCACGTAACGCTCTACTTGACCGTTGGAATGGTGCATTTCGGGCGTAACGTAGTGTATGTCACATCCCTGTTCAGATATCCATTTGGTAAAGCTGGAGGATTCGAACATGCGCCCACGGTCGCAAACCAACAGTTTAGGGACGCCAAATAGGGAAATCGCACTATTTAGGACGCGCTTGAGCTCATTGCTATCTTGTTTGTAGATAGGGTAAATTAAACAAAATTTTGTAAAAGAATCCACGAGCACTAGAACGAACTTGTATCCATTGGACTCGGGCAATGGTCCCAACACATCAGCGTGAATCGTATTAAACGGAACATCAGACTTATCCCAGGATGTTATGGATTGTAGGGGTGCTCTTAGGACTCGTTTCTTAGAGATGCAGACCAAGCAATGAGACGTGTATTTCTTAACAAAAGATCTAAGGCCGGGAAACCAGAAATGCCTTAGTATAAGATCTAATGTTTTGTCTGCTCCAATATGCTCATGCTCATCATGAAACACCCTTAACAGACTGAGCCGATGTCCTTTAGGGATAAAACACAGTAACCGAGGTTCTTCTCCCACTGGTGTATAACGATAATATAAAAGGTCGTTTTGATACACATAGCGACGCGAGTCCAAGAGGCCGTCCCTCAGCTTCTGTACTAGATCCTGTGTTTCGTTATCAGCCGACTGAGCCATCTGTGCCCAATTTAAAGGTTTAGTTATGTGGTTAACCTGCACTCCTGGATTACGGCTTAAATAATCTGCATGACCCATCATGACTCCTTTCCTATACTCGATAGTAAAGTTAAAATCCTGGAGGTAGATCCACCAACGCGCCACTCGAGGAAGCAGGTCCTTCTTACGCTCAGTGGCTTTAAGAGCGTTGCAGTCAGTTATTATTTTAAAGGTTACGCCGATTAAATAGTGCCTAAAATGTTGTAGAGCCTTAACGACTGCTAACGTTTCTAATTCGTATGAGTGGTACCTGCACTCTGCCCCTTGTGTTACTTTACTAAAATAGGCTACCACACATTTGCTACCATTAGCACGTACCTGCATTAGCACAGCACCATAACCTGCGCTGCTGGCATCCGTATGGAGTTCCACAGGCAAGCTAGGATTAAAGATCGCTAGTATTGGTTCGGTCGTGAGCTGTTTTATAAGATTGTGACGAACTTGTTCCTGTTCCGGTCCCCATTCGAACTTGACATTTTTCTTCACAAGGCGGGAGATACATGCGGTCTTAGTGGCGTATCCCTCGATATATCTCCGGAAGTAACCGGCCAGCCCTAAAAACTGGCGAACCTGCTTAACGTTAGTTGGCACGGGTGCGTGTATTAATGCCTCAATTTTCCTGGGGCTCGGTCTAACCTGACCATGACTGATGACTCTGCCCAGGTATTCGACTTCCGTGGTGAGGAAGGAACACTTTTTAAGGTTAACTGAGAACCCGGCTTCAGTGAGGGTCTTCAACACCTCACTTAACAAATTAATGCCCTCGGTGATTGTCATACTTAGTATGAGTACATCGTCTATGTATACCAGGACGTTTCCTGACTCAATGAATCGTTTGAGAGTGTTGTTGATAATACGTTGGTAAACGGTAGGAGAGTTACATAAGCCAAACGGCATTTTTAGGTATTCATAGTGAGATTCCGGAGTTACAAAGGCTGTCTTGTGTATGGAGTCCTCGTCAATGGGGATTTGGTGAAAGCCTGATGCCATGTCCAGGCTAGTAAAGAATTTTGAGCAACCAAGCCGATCAATATGGTCTTCAATTAACGGAAGAGGATATCTGTCTTTGACAGTGATGCGGTTAAGTGCGCGAAAGTCTACGCACATCCTATCCGAACCATCTTTCTTCTTAACCAAAATGATTGGGCTTGCGTAGTCTGACGTACTCTCTGATTATTTTTTTATCCAACAAGTCTTTTATTATTTCGCGGACTTTAAGTTTTTCTTGGTAAGCCAAACGGTAGGGATGGTAGGCTACGGGAACATCGCTCAACAAGTTTATGTGCATTTTGCCCGTCGTCACTGTGGTTGTAGCTGTACCAGATATGAGAAACTGCGAGAACTTATTTATTACAGACATAAGCGAAGCTAGTTCATCACCTTTGAGGGGAGTGTTTATTTCATTAGATACTGAAGAGCTGCTGACCGTGTTCACCTTCGAGACCGAACAAGCGGAGTGGGTTAAATATTGCTTATGTTTGGTCCGAACAAACGTAACGCCGTCTCTGTTAAGAACATCCGTTCCTATAATAATTGGGGTGTTCATGCAGTACTCCGGTACTATAATGAAATCTATGTCCAGGGCAATATTACTAAATTCGACGGTAAGCGTGACGTATTCGCGAGCAATTATTTCGTCCTTACTTATTCCTTTTAGAACACAATATGTTTGTTTTCGACAACAAGAAAAGTATTTGAGTATTCCGGACGATATTAAGGACACATTTAGAGCGCCACTGTCTATTAAAACATCGACGGGTATGCCTTGTATCACTGCCGTGCTTATATCGTTGCTTCCCGACACATTCGAAAGTTCCTTACACAAGTTAACCTTCCGTTGGTTAACATTCTGATTCATAGACCTATTTTTAGTAAAACACTCGCTTTCTTTATGCCCAATCTTTTTACAAAATGAACACGTATTGTTGAGGTTGTTTTCGATAACTTTACGCTTATTGGGGCAATTACAACTTAAATGACCGGTCTGGTTACAAGCAAAACATTTTTTTCCACTTCGGTCTATGTGACGTTTTTTAATAGCATTATGGTGTGGATGATGATCGTGTTTTCTGATGGCTGGTTTCACATAAATTGCTAAGAATGAGACTAGGTTATCAGTAGTGAGGTTGGCGTTCGCGGCTGCTGCCCGAATTTGGACATCATTTATGCCTCGTATTATTATTTGCACCATGAGTTCTTCACTTAGCCCTTTAATAATACGTAAACGCAGGAGCGATCGTCGTACATACTCGGCGTACGTGGGGAACTTATCAGAGGTAGTGTTCATAACCTCGAACAGAGTCTGTGCGTAGTCAATTTTTCGAGGGCAAAGAGCATTGAATTCCTTGACAAAGTTCGACCATGATCTATCGTTGGTGGACCATTCATTCAACCAGGTCCTGGCGTCTCCTTTTAAGCAGTGAGCAATACGCGATAAACATTCCAGATCGTCCCAGCGATTAGTCAATCTTGCACGGTTAACTTCCTCACACCACACCTCAAAGTTATTTATGGCCGGATCAAAGTTAGACACATAATAATGTGACTTAGTTTGGCTAATTGTGATCAGTGCATCGGCGATTGCTTGCGATATAGATGGCGCAGAGTTATCACGTTGAGGTAGATCCGTGTGATTAGATGGCAATGGAGTTCGAGATAGGCTCGCGTTACTTTCCTCGATAGCATTTAAACGCGCCGTTATTAAATCCAGTGCTTGTTTCACGGAGCTGTCACGCGTGTGAGAACGTGACCTATGATGGTCATACCGTGAGTGCGACCCACGCGAGGGTGTACGCGGCGAAGACCTACGGCGACTATACCGCGAACGAGACCTATCCCGGAATGACCGCGAACGAGACCTATCGCGGAATGACCGCGAACGAGACCTATCGCGGAATGACCGCGAGCGAGATCTATGATGGTGTCGGCGCGATTTGCTGCGAGAACGCGTTGCCTTACGGCGGCGTATCGTCTCGTGTGATTTTTCGCGAGAGCGTGAAGATCGTGGCATTTTTTGTGCAGATTAACAGTTGTTTGTGAAAAATAACCTTAAAAAAAACGGTTGTGAGTTTATTTAGTCTGGCACTTCTGTGTGGGCACAGGCCAATCCCACTTCTGATTTTAGCAACCAGAGGTGGAATTAATTAAAAAAAATAACAAATTTAACAATTATTTATTCTTATTCAAAATAATAATTTCACAAACAACTCTTAATTTACGGAATTAAACAATTTATTAAATCAAGGAAATAAGGAGCTAAAATAATTGCACTTACTGCAAATTGCGCCGATCACCGAGTCAACAACCTCACTGTACGAAAGCCGACGAGCAAATGACTTGCTGGTATGACAGTAGCTCTATTTATGCGTTTTGTGAGGGTGACGTCACGACCGGTACAAGTTGTAAGTTTTTGGCCAATAATATATAACTCAATTTCACAAAAAATTTTAGTTGTGTCCTTTTTCGTCCGTATATACATATTAATCTATGTCGGTAACACGCTAACACGGCAGAATTAAACTCGTAATGTACCTTACCATGTGTAAACTTCCACCCAAAATTGGTTTGAACGAGATCTAGTAAGTAGTTTTTTTAACACGTCTTAAATCTTAATTTACCTTTTATTCAATCAACTCAAATATACCTATATATTTTTATAATCTGTTACTAGCTGCTACGTAACCCTTCATGAGCGAGTCCGACTCGCACTTGGCCAATTTTTACTCATAAGTCTGACAGACGAGCACTAGTGTCCCTCGATACCAAGAAGTCGAGTGAACCAGATGGTGTTTCCGCAGTGGTGCTTAAGACGTGTGCTCCCGAGTTTACTCCGGTTTCAAAGCGCCTATTTTCGCTATCCTACACCACTGGAATAGATACCGTCTTCATGGAAAGTAGCCCTAGTTCATCCTATCCCCGAAAAGGGCGGTTGTTGCTCAGATAAGAAACCTATAAACGCTGGTGTTCCCCAAGGGTCTGTGCTGTCTCCTTTGTTTTTTTTTTTTTTTTGTTATCGAGGGGGAAACCTTCAAAAGGTACCCGGTGCCGTGGGAGCGACACAGGGTTATGTGGGATTTGGGATTTTTACCCACTAAAACCCCCCCGGTGGCCTACCTCAGCGCTTGTGGAGAACCCCGGGATCTCCAAAGGAACACAACCGGAGTCCTCCGAGCGCGGCGCCCTTGGGGCTCTGCCCGCGAGAGACTAAATGCCCCATCGCTAGCCTTCCGTAAAACGGTATGCGGCCACACATACCGTCGTCCTTCCCGGGGTTGCTGATGGACGGTTCGAGCTCCCACTCTAGCCGCCCACAACCCCGAAAGCCCCCTTTTAGTCGCCTCTTACGACAGGCAGGGGATACCGAAGCTCGTATTCTGGTCCCGAGCTACAGGGACACCGGTGGCGCTATGTGCGTCCACCGCGGCGCCGTGCACGGCGCGTCTGTCTCCGGGCAGGATCAGCGCGTTCCCTGGCCCGCTCGGCGTCTTCCTTCGCAGACATTACTTCACTGCAGAAGGTGATCATGCCGTTCCAGGCAGATCCGCGCTGAACCATGCTCCTCACGATGGCCGCAGGCCGGAGGTCTGGTCCCATTTTTTCGATGAGGATCTGCCGCTGCGGTTCCCAAGCCGGGCAATACTGCAGCGTATGCTGAGCAGAATCCTCGTCGTGCCCACAGTGATGGCACTCGGCCGTCTCTTGCCTACCAATCCTACTCAGGTACTCACCGAAACAACCGTGTCCGGTAAGTATCTGAGTAAGATGGAACGTCACCCTTCCGTGGCTCCTGAGCCAAGCCTCAAAATTAGGCAAGGTGGCCTCTACGACCCGTTGGCGTAGGCTCCTCGATTCCTGAAGCCGATCGTGCCAGCACCTCAGTGCGTGCACTCTGGCGTTTCTCCGAAGCGTTTCAACCGTCTCTTCGTCGAAGTTTTCAGTCCTCTGGCGGAGGACACGGATCTTATGGAAGACCCTTGCGTCCAAATCCGCCAGAATGTCCAGGGGCGGGAACCGCCCTAGGACTGTCGCCGCCTCATACGATATAGTCCGATAACCTCGGGCGACTCTGATCGCGATCATACGCTGCGCGGAGTTTAACTTCCGCACACGTCGCCGGCAGCTGGACAACTTGTCCGACCATACCGGTGCACCGTAGAGCGCGATCGAGCGTACTACACCCGCGTAGAGACGGCGGACCTCTTCTCGCGGTCCCCCGAGATTTGGCAACAGTCTGTGCAACGCACCCGCTACCCTATGGATCCGGGGGACTAGACGGTCGAAGTGTTCATCGAAACACCAGCGGCTGTCAAGTGTTAGGCCCAGATACTTCATGTACCGGCCTATCCTGATATCCGTTTCTCCGACACGCACTGTGGTCTCAGCTGGCTCGGTTCCTTTGCGGAGTCCGTGGAACCATATCGCCTCGGTTTTGTGGGCCGCGACCTCAAGACCAATGCTGCGGATCCTCGACACGACGCATGCCACCCCGAGCTCTGCTAGTGGAACCGTCCTGTCAAATGACTCCCCTTCGCACAGAACGAGGGTGTCGTCGGCATAGCAAACGATGCTCACACCCAAAGGGAGCACCGTTTTTAGCACAGCGTCGTATCCGAGGTTCCACAGCAGTGGACCCAGGACCGAACCTTGCGGCACTCCACGCGCGACCCTCCTCCCGCAAACAGTGCCATAACGACCGGGGAAGTGGATGCTCCTCTCCGACAGGTACGCCATGAGCACGTTTTGCAGGTAAGCCGGCACGCGATGGACGGAGAGTCCTCTCATGATTGGGCTCCAGGGCAGAGAGTTAAAAGCGTTGACAATGTCAAGGCTAATCGCCAGGACTACTCTACCTTGGGACATGGCCCGCTCTGAGAGCGCTCGGACATGCAGGATGGCGTCCACCGTCGAGCGTTGCTGTCGGAAGCCGAACTGGTTTTCGGACAGGTCCGAGCCGTGACACGCTAGGTGCCGACTGATTCGAGCGGATATAATCCTCTCGAACAGTTTGCCCACCTCGTCCAGCAGGCAAATGGGTCTGTATGCCGAAGGGGAGTCCTGTGGCCGACCCCGCTTGTGCAGCAACACCAGCCTCGCACTTCTCCACAATGAAGGGAATTTCCCTTGGCGGAGGCACGCTGTGAACAGCCGCTGCCCCCCCAGCACTGACAGCACTAAGACCCATGCTTGCCCTGGGATTCCGACCGGCCCCGGTGCAGCATTCCTCATCGCCATGCGTCTGACGGCAGCATGGAGCTCACCCTCGGATACTGCCCATTCGTCCGACCACGCCAATGGCATCAACGACGACGGGCCTGGTTCCTCGGCGATTGCGGGAAACAGGCAATCGACGACCATGTCCACGAAGAGGGGATCGAGCGTTTCCGTCAATGAAGGCACCCATGGACGCAGCTTTCCCAACATCATCTTGTAGGGACGGCCCCACGGATCCCGGTCGAGACCGTCCACGAGTGCACTCCAATTCTGGGCCTTGCTGTCGGCGATTGCGCTCTGCAGCAATACCGTTGCAGCCCGGTACTCCGCGTACTTCGATTCCCTCTCCGTGGCACTAGCTGACCGACGTCGTCGGGCCCGAGTGTACTGGCGGCGTGCGCGCAGGCAAGCCTCGCGCAACTGGGCAATTCTCTCCGACCACCAATACACTGATTGCCTCCGGCTTGGCCTGACACGCGGCATCGCGGTATCGCAGACTGCCGTCATGTCTTCCGCGAGTCTCTTCGCCTCCTCCTCGGGATCGTCGTCTCGGGCAGGGTCGGACCATTCCACGACGTGAGCAGCGGCCACCAACAAGTCCCTATCCATCCGCTTCACTGCCCATCGCCTCGGACGGTCGGGCGCTAGGCGAGTATCGACTGGCGGTAGTCGGAACACTACGTCCAGAACGATGTGGCGATGGTCGGACAGTGTGACGAGCTCTTTTGCCACTCTCCAGCCCGTGACCATACGTTCGGCTGGGAGAGTCGCCCATGAAAGATCGACAACTGACTCTCCCTGCCAGCGGACACATGTACTGACCGAGCCACGGTTCAGCAGACGTAGGTCCAGTGCAGCAGCCCACTCGAGCGTCGCCTTTCCCCTCACGGTGTCGCGGCTGTTTCCCCAAGTCCGTGAGTGGGCGTTAAAATCGCCAAGCACGATCACTGGACGGGGAAGACAGGAGCGAACACAGTCCGCCACCCGGTCGAGGTACGCCTCGTACGCCGCCAAGCTGCAGTTGGGGGAGACGTAACACCCCAGCACCGCCAGGGGACCCCACTCTACTGCGATTAGGCCCTGCTCGGCATGTAGCCTCGAGCATGGAGGATCTCCATCGCTGCCTCTCCAGTGAATCGCAACAGAGTGGGAGTCGTCCCCGAACCAGCGCGGATGCGTTGGAATGCAGTAAGGCTCCGCCATCACAGCCAAAGAAACCGAGCAGTCCACGAGGCATTGCATCAGTATGTCTTGCGCCCCGCGGCAGTGGTTCAGGTTCCCCTGCAATAATTTGTGTGACGAAGACCTATACATCAGCTGGCGTCCATTGTTTCCGTCGGCGCGCTAGGGGCCGATGCGCTAGGTTGCGCAAGCCCGTTAGCCCGTACCGAGCTGGTGGTCGTGGCCACTGCATCGCTTCCTCCGCTGCCTCGTGTCTTCCTCTTTGGAGGCGTGCACTTTTTGCTTCCCATGCGGTGGTTGGCTGGGCGACCGAGATCCGCGCACAGGGCGCACTTCGGTGCCTGTGCCACGCACTGGTTTGCCCTGTGACCAGGCTCACCACATACGTAGCACAGCGCGCTCCTATCCCTGGTACTTGTGCATTGGTACCGAGCGTGTCCCATTTCGAGGCAGCGGTAGCATTGCAGCGACCTGGCGGGCAGCACCTCGACTCTGGCCGACACCCAGCCGACGAGGAGCCGCTTCGCTTCTGCCAGCTTACGGATGGCCGCCAGAGGACAACGCACCCAAGCGGTTCCCAGCGTCTTCTGGGACCGGCGTATCTCCCCAACTTTTACGTCACTCGCGACGCACCCGCAGGTTTGGGCGATGGCGCTGGCGATGTCTTCTTGGGTGACGGAATCGTCAAGATCCATCACCCTTGCCTCCCCTTGTTTTGTGGGCCTTGCCACCTTGACCCCCAACTCCGCGACAGCCTCATGCAGTTTCCCTGCAAGGGCATCGGCCTTCCCGGCACAGTCTTCGCCTGAGACCTGTAGAAGAAGGCCACCGTTTATGGCCTTCTTTTGCCTTACCTCGCCGATGCCCAGGTCGGACAGGCTGATGCGGTCCTTTGCGGTCTTCATCACTTGTGCATAAGTGACTTCAGACCCCTCAGGCACCGTTACGGTGACCGCTGCCGTTTTCGGCACTCTGGGAAGCCTCTTCTTTTTAGTGGGCTTTTTGGCCTTCCTCGATTCCCACACCGGCCCGGGCACCTGAGGGGCCTGGGCTGCAGGGGGTCGTTGGGAGTTCTTTTTTACCCTCCCGTGACTCACAGACTGCTGCCGAGTCACTGCCGCCTGTGCCGAAGGTCGCTTCTTGGACCTTCGCCCAACCACAGTCGTCCAAGGCAGCTCTCCGCTCTCTGCCTGCGTGGCGGGGGTCCATTCGACTGGAGGCCGCTCTGGTGCTGTGGCCAGCGGCCGCTCTGGCGCTGAGGCCGGTTGCCGCTCTGGCACTGCCGCCGTAGGCTTCCGCGTCGCTGTGGCGGGAAGCGCCTTCTGCCCTAGCGGAGGCCTGATGCCTGCCACCGCTCTGCCCGGGAATAACTCGTCCCTGAAGGATGCCAGCTTGCTATCGATCAAGGTACCGATCTTCGCCAAGAGGGCGTCCTCCTCATTCCCTCCTCTCACTTCCGGCCGTTTAGAGGAAGGGCGGGGGTTTGCCTGCGCGCTGGAGTTGCTTTTTTGGCGCAACTCTTTAAGTTCTGCCGTGAGCTCCTCTATCTTTTTGCTCATACCGGCCAGTTCCGAGCGCAATTCCGCATTCTCCTCCTCCAGGTGTGCAGTGGCCACACGCTGCACCACCTCCGTCGTTGCTGCCTGGATGTTGCGCACCGCCAGGCGAATCGCGCGGACGAAAGTCCCTTTAAGGTTGCGGGATCGGTCAGCAACCTTCTCTATGACCTCTAGGTTCTCGATTATTTGGGAACCTAGGTCACCGGTAAATGAAATGAAATGAAATGAAATGAAATGAAATGAAATGAAATGAAATGAAATGAAATGAAATGAAATGAAATGAAATGAAATGAAATGAAATGAAATGAAATGAAATGAAATGAAATGAAATGAAATGAAATGAAATGAAATGAAATGAAATGAAATGAAATGAAATGAAATGAAATGAAATGAAATGAAATGAAATGAAATGAAATGAAATGAAATGAAATGAAATGAAATGAAATGAAATGAAATGAAATGAAATGAAATGAAATGAAATGAAATGAAATGAAATGAAATGAAATGAAATGAAATGAAATGAAATGAAATGAAATGAAATGAAATGAAATGAAATGAAATGAAATGAAATGAAATGAAATGAAATGAAATGAAATGAAATGAAATGAAATGAAATGAAATGAAATGAAATGAAATGAAATGAAATGAAATGAAATGAAATGAAATGAAATGAAATGAAATGAAATGAAATGAAATGAAATGAAATGAAATGAAATGAAATGAAATGAAATGAAATGAAATGAAATGAAATGAAATGAAATGAAATGAAATGAAATGAAATGAAATGATTTATTTCGAACTTGGTTTTTACAAACACTTTTCGAATGTCATCTACGCCATCGCTTCCACAAATCCCTACGATGAGTGGCCTTGGTAGAAGAAGCGGCAAGAAACTCCCAAGGAGTTTCTTTTTTCTTCCCCACTCACAGTTACAGAGAACACTTATCACTACTTATGGCTATATTTCAAACTCATGTCCAGGCTCTTTCATCTTGAAAATATTCATCCAGTTTATAATAACCCTTCGTCATAAGAATGTCCTTAACATGAGTTTTTAGCTTACAGTATGGCATTTCCGTTAATTCTAACGGAATTTTATTATAAATTTTTACGCATCTACCCATGAACGAGCCACCAGTTTTACAAAGCCTAAAATTTGGTACAATCAGCTTAGCCTTATTCCTAGTATTAATATTATGGACATCACTTTTCTTTAAAAAACTATCATGGTACTTTTTAACATACATAATATTATCCAAGATATATTGTGATGTAACAGTGAGTATATTAACTTCTTTAAACAGATCTCTCAGCGAGTCCCTAGGTCTGAGGTTGTAAATTGCACGCACTGCCCTTTTCTGTAATATAAAAATAGATTCAATGTCTGCAGCTGTGCCCCACAACAACAAACCGTAGGACATCACACTATGAAAGTAACTAAAATAAACTAGTCTTGCTGTTTCCACGTTAGTTAAGAGCTTTACTTTCTTAATAGCGTAAGCAGCAGAACTGAGTCTCCCAGACAAGGCTTCAATATGGGGACTCCATTGCAACCGAGAATCTATCGTAAGGCCAAGAAACTTTGTAGAATTTACTAAGTCAAGTACTTCCCCATTTAGAAGTATGTTAGTTGGCACATGTTTTACATTCGGTAACGTGAATTTGACACACTTGGTTTTTTTCGCGTTTAACATCAAGTTATTACAAGTAAACCAGTGTAGTACCTGCGAAACAGTATTATTCACATCGTCAAAGCAATGTTTTCTTCTATCTACTTTAAAAACTAAGGATGTATCATCAGCAAACAATACAGTTTCACACAAATCCCGAGTAAAATGAGGAAGATCGTTTATGTATATTAAAAATAGCAATGGTCCCAGTATTGATCCCTGAGGCACACCCATAGAAATGTGTGCTCCTGAGGACTCTATACCATTAATCACTACTTTTTGTACACGCTCCGACAGGTAAGACTTTATAAGGCTAAGTGATAGTGCTGAGATACCATAATGCCTAAGTTTATTTATTAATATGTTGTGATCAACGCAATCAAAGGCCTTTGAGAGGTCACAGAATATGCCAATAGCATCCTGTTTGCACTCCCAGGCAGTAAAAATATGCTTGAGAAGAGCAATGCCCGCATCAGTAGTATTTTTTCCTCTCGAAAAACCGAACTGATTTGCATGAAATAATTTATTTTTAGAGAAATGTGACAGCAGCTGGTTGTAGATAATTTTTTCAAAGATTTTACTAAGAGCTGGTAAAATAGATATTGGTCTATAATTAGTGGGGTCGCTTTTTTCACCAGCTTTAAATAAAGGTATTATTTTACCATGCTTCATTAAATTAGGAAAGCTGCCATCATCTATACATTTATTAAAAATAATACATAAATGTGGTGCAATGGAGGCTATAATTGATTTAATGACAACTGTAGAAAGACCCCAAAGATCAGTTGACTTTTTAATATTAATAGAATTGAAGGTTTTTACTATTGTATCAAAAGTGATGTGGTTAAATGTAAATGAATTATTGTATTTATCAACACATGACTCCATAATATTCAAAGCTAGCTGAGGGCTGGCCTGCAAGTTTTTTGTAATTTCATGTGGTATTTCCGAGAAGAAATCCTGAAATGTGCTTGCAACTGCATCATCAGAAGACACATTTTTGTTGTTGACTATTAAGGCAAAACTACGATCATTAGATTTAACTTTACCTGCTTCTTTATTAATAATGTTCCAAGTGGTTTTAATTTTATTTCCAGAATTCTTGATTTTATTTGATATGAAGATCGACTTAGCTGTTGCACAGACTTGTTTAAAATTTTTTGAATACCTTCTTACATAATTTATAAATTCTAAGTCTGTGGAAGTAGACTTTTTTGCATAGAGTTCAAAAAGTCTTAAATTCTGCTTTTATATATTCCTGTTGTTGCCCAATCACTAAATTTAGTTTTTTTAATGCTACATTCAATTCTTTTTTCCTTAAAATTATTGTTAAATTCGTACTTTAAATTCGGTAGGCTGTTCACACATCTCCCTGCCTAGTTCTTCGGCACTTGGGAGGGTGGCTTTCACTCTGGACTTTGTGGCTGGTGCCAGGAAGTCCAAGGAGTCATCCATCGAGCTCTGTCGTGGCCCAATAATCTTCTTTGTCGGCCGCTCCGTCTCGCTTCCGCTCACCGGCATTGGCCGTTTACGGCCACCGAGAGACGTTGCGGTGGAAAATCCCGACAGTCCCGACATCAAAGAACAGTCCGACAACTCTTCTGCATCTGACGTGGCGCCAGGTACCGGCCCTGGAGTTGCAGGTTTTGCCCTACTCCTGGTGGTTCTCCTTGGCCGCCTCGTGGTCGCTTGGACAGCGGGCGACTTATTTTTATCCGTCCTCTTCTCTATATCCGTCATCGTAGGCATATAATCGGTGTCCGTTTGGCGTTCGCGTGGGTCGTGTTTACGGAGGTCGGCAGATAGCCGACCTACGAGGCAATTAGTGCCCCCTCCAGATACGGTGGGGCTGCCTCCTACCGAGGTAGGAGGGAGGGGTTCTCCGCTTGGCGCGGTACCCTCCTGGAGTATTTGTTTGCTAATTGTCTTGTCCATTTTCCGTGTTTTTTACAGGGTAGCTCCCTGGGTTGCCCACAATACACATCTTCAAGTTGGGCACCAAAATCATGAAGATGGTTCCTCCCCGGAATCCCTCGCTACGAGAGAGCTGGGGAGGGTTTCTACAATACTCCCCGGGTCAGCCGATACGGCTGAGCTGAGGAGTGAGGGCCACACTGGCGTCACTGCGTCCTCGGAGTCCCCTGATACAGGAGAGCGGAGGACGCGATGAGGTCTCCCGGGAGTCTATTAGCTTCACCGTGCACTGGCTTGTGCACGGCTACTGAGCCCCGCCACCACGACAAGGTGGACTCCCCCGGCGGGGCTGTGCTGTCTCCTACTCTGTTCATTCTGCATATTAATGATGCTGGGGCGTGCAACCGGTATTCATTGCTATGAAGATGACAACACAGGAGGAAACTTGTGTCTGAAGTTGAGAACTCTCTGGAGAAAGTCTCGGAATGGGGACGACTCAATTAAGTTAAGTTCAACCCTGAGAAGACACAAGGTTGCGCATTTTACGCTTAGAAAACCCCATTTGTCATGGCGCCTCCATTCCAGGGTACCGCGCACGCTGTTAGTAAATGTGTCGGTGTGTCGATGTCATCTGGAAGCTAAGGCCAAATTGGCCTCCGAAATGCTTGGCGTCATGAACCGGGCGAAGCAGTATTTCAATGCGAAGGACCTACTGATGCTTTATAAAGCTCAGGACAGCTTTCACATGGAGTACTGTTCTCATCTCTGGGCTGGGGCGCCACAATATCAGCTTAGTCTTTGATGCCGTGCAAATGCGCGCAGTTCGAGTTGTCAACGATCCACGAGCCACTAACAGGATAGAACACCTAGGTTTTAGGAGAGAAATAGGATGCCTCTGCGTGTTCCAACGACTTAACAACGGTGAGTGCTCTGAGAAATTGTGCGATTAGGTGCCAACTTCACCCTGAAGTGACACCCTGACAATGAAGTATCATTGTCATCCCTTGGATTCGTGGCGAACAAGGACGCTCCGATTTTCACGATCATTTTTGCCGCGAACTTGCAGGCTGTGGAATGAGCTTCCTTCTGAGGTACGCCCGGAGCGCTTTAATATGAGGTTCTTCAAGAAAGGTGTAAAAAGAATTCTCCTTCAGGACCGGCGTTGCACTGGTGACTCCCCTGGTGTTGCTCGTGTCCATGGGTGACGATGACCACTTACCATCAGATAGCTCGTCCGCTTTCACGTCAGCCCTTTAGGCTATAAAAAAAGACCGTGGGTATAGTTTGCTAGTTAAGGCCATACCTATTTGAGGTATCCTAGGCAATCCCGGTAGTATGGTCGGAGTTAAAGGAAAAACACAGGCAGCGGCTTCCACAATTTTTTAATGAATGGCAAAAGAACAGAGCATTTACATCTACCTACATTATATTAATATTTAGGTGCTACCCACATATATCTCACCTCCACCCTTATTTTAAACTTTATTTTACAAATGAAATTAATAACTAAGTACTCTAAGATATTTAAAAATACTATACAATGCAAACCATACCATATTTGTCTTATATATATTTTAATATAAAATTAGGTAACAATAGAAATTTAGGTATTTTAATAATAATCTAAAGTTAAACCAAATTAATCAATTTCGAAACCATATCTTTTGGGGCGAGATCTAAGCCTAGGCCTAGGGGGGCTCACGGGCGACCCAGCATCCGGTGTGCCTGGTTCATCTTTCGTTCGATCTGGTGTTTTACTATGCGACCTCGTCCCCCCTTCATCTGGCACTCTATCTGGCGCCTGACCCGCTGACTCCGAAATATTAGAATGACTAATTGCCTCATCCGGGCTGGGCGTTGATGGCTGGGGCGTTAATGACGCGGCTAAATCATAAGTAGTAAAAATTCGCTTTTTTAACTGATCTATATGTCTTTTAATAGGTGGACCGTTTTCTCTTTGGATCAGATAACTTCTTGTCCCGAGTTTCGCTTCTACAAGACCTTCTAACCATCTTCTTCCCCCTGTGTAATTTCGAAACCAAATTTTATCTCCTACATTAAATTTTCTAAGCACATCTGCTGTATTATCTACCTTGGCTCGAATCTGGCTCTTTCTTACTCTATCCTCGACTTCCCTATGTCCTCGTAACAAATCTAATCGAGATCTTAAATTCCTACGTTGTAATAACATGGCTGGTGATACCCCTGTACTACTATGGTCGACATTCCTATAAGCCAATAAATAGGCTTGTAATGATGCATCAAGGTCACATCCGTCTCTTATTACACGCTTTATATTAGCTTCACTTGTATGTTTGTATGTTTGTATGTTTGTAACCGACTTCTTTGGGCGCGATTTTGACCCACTTTAAACGGCCAGATTTCGTTCAAACTTTGTAGATTTATCGAGTTCCGATGACATTACATTAATTTGATAAAATTATTCCAATTTTCAATTTGCAAAATAAGATTTTTATTTTTTTTACTCTCACACTACTGCCATCTACCAAATGGGATATTAATTTTAAGATATTATCAAAATAACACCATGCACCCCACGCTTTTTTTAAATAAAATATTTTTTTATTTACACTATTATTAATTCATATTTATTGAAATTTTCAACACTATTCTTAATTTAAATTTATTAAAACTTATTTTCTTTTTTTTAGTTCGGTTTTTTTAAAAGCGTGTTTTTTAGTTTTTTTAAACTATTATTTTTGACTTTTTTACGGCTCGCTTACAAAGTTTCACCGCACTCTCGGCAGCACCATTCGAGGATGGATGGTGAATGGCCGCAAAAGTCAACTTAATACCATTCAATGCCATAAAGTCTGCATATTCTTTGCTCATAAAGGGGGGGCCGTTATCCGAAACGATCTCTTTTGGCAAACCAAAACGAGCAAAAGTTTCTCTCATCACCTTAATGACCGCACAAGCCGTTGTTTTCTGCATTTTAAAGACTTCTAACCATTTTGTAGTCGAATCTATGATTATTAAAAAAGTATTTCCATGAATGGGGCCCAGGAAGTCTACATGTAGCCTAGTCCACGGCTCAGGTATATACGGCCACGGCTGCGGCGGGGCGCGCGGCGGAGCGGCGCTCTCCGCGACACACGTCGCGCAACTTCTACACGTGCGCTCAATGTCCGCGTCGATCCCTGGCCACCACATTACACTGCGAGCCACACTTTTCATTTTTACCATCCCCATGTGGCCAGTGTGTAATTCCTTTAGTAAGGTTTCACGTAAAGCACTAGGTATGACTAATCTGTAACCCCACACGACACAACCCATATCTAAATATAACTCATTTTTACGATTGTAAAATGGTTTCATAGTATCCTCTTTTACGTAATTAGGCCAACCTGATTGTAAAAATAATACTACTTTTTGTAACGTTACATCTTTACCTGTATGGTCTTTCACGGTTTTCCTATCTATGGGTAAAAAATTTTGAATAAAATTTACATATGTATGCTGATTTTTGTTTTGAACAGCCCGCCCTACCGGCAACCGCGACAAGGCATCTGCTGCGTTATTGTCGCTGCGGACATATTCAATTTTAAAATTGTAACCGGCTAGTAATATTGCCCAACGCTGCATTCTGCTGGCCGCCATTACCGGTATTCCTGACTTATCCCCAAAGATGGTAACTAACGGCTTGTGATCGGTTCTTAAAGTGAATTCTCTGCCATAAAGATATTGATGAAATTTTTTAACACCGAAAATTATAGCTAAGGCCTCTCGTTCTATTTGAGAGTAGGCTCTTTCGGCGCTGTTGAGCGAACGCGACGCATACGCCACGGGCCGCTCGCCGTCGGACGTGACGTGCGATATGACCGCCCCGACGCCGACGCTGCTCGCGTCCGCCGTCATTATGAGTGGCTGATCAGGGGAGTAATGTGCTAAAATAATGTTAGAAGTAAGAATTTGTTTTACTTATTCAAGCGCTCGATCGCATTCCATATTCCACTGAAATTTACTATCCTTTTTTAATAATAAATATAATGGTGCCAATATAGTACTAATATTCGGTACGAACTTAGCATAGTACATTACGAGCCCTAATAATGACTTCAACTGTGTTACGTTTTCCGGAATCGATGCCTGGTTAATAGCTTCAATCTTTTTAGGGCAGGTTTCTACACCTCTGCTACTAATGACAAACCCTAAATAAGTAACAGACTCCGAAAAAAAAATGCATTTATCTTTCCTAATTTTTAAACCATATTTCTGTAATCTACGAAAAACCTCGTTTAATGTAGCCATATGCTCTTCGTCATTTATTCCTGTGATGATAACATCATCGAGAAAAACACCAACTCGACTCATGTCTCCGAACAGCTGTTCTAGTTTTCTTTGGAAAATACCGGGACTGGAGGCTAATCCATAAATTAACCTGTTATACATAAATAACCCCTTATGTGTGTTTATCACCGTATATTTTTTTGATTCATCTAATTGAAATTGGGCATAGGCCTGTGATAAATCAATTTTAGAAAATTTATGTCCACCGTGTAACTTAGCCAGAAGATCCTCCACTCTCGGCAAAGGAAAACGATCCACTTCGAGACATTTATTTAAAGTTAGCTTAAAATCGCCACATACCCGGATGGTGCCGTCTTTTTTCATAACGGGCACGATAGGCGTGGCCCAGTCGGACGTGGTGACGGGTGTTATAATCCCTTCCCTCACCAAGCGGTCCAGTTCGCGCTCGACCGGCTCCCGCAGCGCATACGCCAGCGGACGAGCTCGCATGAACACCGGTCGCGCCCCCTCTCGCAGACGGAACCCCACCGTTCCGCCCGTGAACTTCCCTAGGCCATCAGCAAACACTTCACAGAATCTGGATCTGAAGTTTTCTAGGTTAAAGGAATTGCCTTTTTTAGTTACAAGATTACAAGTTGTCAAAGGCAAACATATTGATAATTCTTTAATCCACTGTCTACCTAACAAATTGACTTTAGCATTCTGCACAATATATAAGTCTAATAATTTACACAGGTTATTGTATTTAACTGACGGTGTAATTTTACCTACTGGCACGACACATTCCCCCGTATAATAACGTAATTGAAGGTCGCTTGGCTTTAACTTACAATTTCGAAAATATTTTTTATAACAGTCAAAACTAATACACGATATAACACTGCCGGTGTCTATTTCCATAGATAAAATTATTTTATTTATTTCAATATTAACTGTATACGGTGCCAATATTCCTATATCTTTACATACAATGGAAAAATTATTTACCTCGTCACTGTCCTCGCTATCCATGCCTTGATACGACACTGCCTCCTCATTTAAATTGTATACACTTCTACTTATATTAGGGCAGACCTTCTTCAAGTGCCCCTGTTTGTTGCATACCCGACAGACATACACATTAAATTTACATGTATTGGAATGATGTCGACCGCCACATGCATCACACTGGCCTGGGGCCGTCGAGCGCTGGCCCTCGCGCCGCCCGGACCCTCGCCGTAGGCCCTCGTCGGTGCCGCTGTTCACGACCGCTCGCCTCGCACTTGCGTTCCACTCCGCCGCTCCTCTCGATTTTGTCGAGAATGATGCGTTTTGTTGACGTGTACCCTCCCGAGGCGCACGGTTTGTTGCAGCTGACTCTCGGTAGCCATTGCCTCTGCCTTCTGGTGCCTTTTTACCATACGCAGTCAATGTATTTACCGCTGACATTTTAACCTGGCTGCTGTGGTCCATTAAAGCCGCCTGCCTTTCTGCTGCCTCCATCGCTATCGCGATCTTGAATGCGGAATCGAATTTGATGTCTTCTTCCGTAAATAACTTTTGTCTAATACAATCGCTTAACAAACCGCACACAAACTGGTCTCTTAAATTTTCTTTCAAACTGTCGGGTAGAAATTTACAATCTTTCGAAAGTCTTTTTAATTCCGCCACATATTCTGCTATGCTTTCTTCATTTCTTTGTACACGTTGCCTAAATTTATACCTCTCCGCTAATAAACTTGGTTTAGGCTGCAAGTGATTTTTCATGATTGCCACGAGTTCGGTATATGTCTTGGTTGACGGTTTCTCCGGTGTACACAAATTCACCATTAATTGATACGCCTCACTGCCGACCACCGTAATTAATGTCGCCACTTTCACCACCGGTTTAACATCGTTCGCCACGAAGTATTGATCTAACCGGTCAATGTATAAGTCCCAATCGTCCTTCGCAAGGTCAAACGGTCCCATCTTGCCAACGGACATTATTAACCAAAGACGCCAAAATCTTCGCCGTCTCCTTAACACACGCGAGTATTGTAGGTAGGTACATGTCGGCGTAAACTCCTCATCGTCGTTGTTATGATCCATGATTTAAATGAAACTCCTTGGGTAAATGATAAATCTCACTTTAATTTACTCACTTACACACAAAATACAACAATTGATTGTTAAACCGGCAGAGTAACGCCTTATACAAAATTTGATACGAAAATGGTACAGTTCTAACCGCGCTCTCTCTTAAATACAGTTCGGAAAACAACCCTACCATACCCCTACCCTTTTACCTGCTCCTTTTTACCTGGCGCAGGTAGCGTGATTTACAGTAAACAAAGAAATAGAAATCGAAACAGATTTTCATAATAAAAATACTTAATAATATTAAAATATTAATTAATTTAATTAATTAGACACAAAAAGGTTCGCCGCCCATACGGCCATACTGCTATAGCGCGCTCCCTGCGCTAATCTTACATAATAACATTTCGACTTCATAAATATCAATATAACATAACAAAGCGCTTACAGTTATAACTCATAGCAAAATAAATAAATCATACAACGCAAGCATCTCCCATCCTGGGATTTAGCCGAATAGAACTCAACAGGCATCACCCATCCTGGGATCTAGCCAAAACACACAACAGGCATCACCCATCCTGGGGTCTAGCCTCTAAGACCGGGAAAAGGAAACGCATGGTGGCCAGCCAGCGTTAAGGAAGGAAATGTGGAAAGGAAAAATAAAACAAAAATACCACTTTATTAACACATCATTGAACAATATTTAAGATAATTTTAAATACTTTTTTCTGAGCCATCTGTCTCATTATCCGCCCATACGGAGGATTCATTACTTTCATCAAATGGATCTGCCTGTCCCGAAGGGGCAAGTCTCAAACAGTCATGACTAGCGATCTTTTCTGAACATCCGCGTAGATTTATATGCTTTAATTTGTAACGGTCGTTAGGTAAAATTTCTAAAATTTCCATGGGACCCTCAAATTTAGGTCCTAATTTTGTAGTGTGACGCTCGTGAATACGCATTAAAACGAAATCTCCGACATTAAAGTGTTTAATTTGAGCTTTACCCTTATCGAATCGAATTTTGTCCTGAATAGATCGCTCGTCCATCCTATCTTTACTAGCGTTCCTAATAGCAGTAAGATCATCAACAGGTTCATCATCATCTACTTGGAGGAGCTTGATAGCTGGCGGAGAGCATTTTTTGCCAAATAATAACTCCATCGGACTTTTTCCAGTGCTTTTGGATATTGTGCAATTTATAGCTAGTTGTAAATCTTGGATTGCATTGTGCCATGGTTTATCAAGCTCCACCACTGACATATTATCTTTAATGATCTTCATAATGCGTTCAACCTGACCATTAGCCCTGCTAGCTCCTCTTGCTACAACGTGATGTTCTATACCGAAATTTTGGCAAAATTTCTTAAAGTCCAAAGAAGTCATGCTTTTATCTTGGTCAGTTATTAATCTAGTGGGGGTGCCAAAAATAGTAATAACCTCGCGAAAACACCTAATGGCAGATTCTGATGTTCGATCTGTTGTGTAAACTAAATGAACGTATTTAGTAAATGCATCTATATAAACGAAGGCATATTCAGGTTGGTTACGTTTCCCATTCATTTGACCAGTAATATCCGCATGCACAGTATGAAACGGAATTGTAATTTTGTCAATTGGGTGCAAAGATATTTGTTTGGCACCTGAAAAACCTTTCCTGACTCTACAACTAACACAATTCTCAATGAATTTTCGGACCAATTTTGACATATTAGGAAACCAATATTGTTCTCTTATTTTTGCCAATACCTTTTCCCAACTGAAATGCTGAAGCGAATTATGGTAGTGAGAAATAAGATTCCATCGGTAACTGCGAGGAACGATGATCAATTTTCGTGTTTTATTTTCTATTTGCACTTTTCGTCGTAGTAGTTTATCTTTTAAAATAACATATGTGTCTGCAAGATTTTTAGGAATGTGAAGTGTGTTAAATGGATATGCACCTTTATATTATTAAGTGTGTATGTTCCTTTATATTGTTCAATATATTTTTGCTTACGTGTTTCCATTATTTGTAACGCTTTATAATCCATTTCAATAAACTAGAGTCGACCAGCACACTCGTTTTATTGTGAACCCCCAACATTACATGGCGACCCTGCCAAAGGGTGTGCTAAGGGGATGATCTTCATTATATAGTTATTAAAAGTTATAATTAAATACGAAACGGCAAAGTTATAAAGTTATAAAAGTTATAATGTGTCGGTCAACGGTCCAGAAGGAAGACGTATTTATTACGCAAAATGCAGCCGGTGGAAACAACGACGCGTTGGTGAAGGACATTGGTAATCACCTTTCCCAGCTGAGCATCGTCACCATCATCGTTGCCGCAGCAATATGTATGCTGGTAATGTACATCGCATTTAAAACATACAAGAAATGCCATCGCCGCTGGATGCAAGAAGAAATCGGTCTTAGTGCCCTGCAACGCGTCAGAGAATCACTCCGGGTACGCACCACAACTACAAATTGACCCCCAGATAATTTGTTTTTTGAATTCATAACGTGTCAAATTTCATAACTCTTTAACTTAAAAGATCTAAAAGCGTGCACGAGTACACAGTGAATATGATACATGCGGACATAAACGCTGACGCGCAACTTTATATTGAAGGACTTTCCCAGTAATTACCGTAATAAGATTCTTTTGTTTGTGATGTATTAACGTGAATTACTTATAGTTCGTAAATGTTAATTTTAGAATATAATGGTCGATAGTTTGTTAGAATATTATAATGAGTTATTAAATATAAGAAGATATTTGGTTAAGAAAGGACAGTTAAGGTATGTAGGAAACGTTGTAAGCGTTAAGTTACGCGAAGCAGAATTAATATATCAGGAATGTACTCAATTATTTGCGACTTTAGAGAAGAGTAAGGATGAAAAATTTGTGACCGTAGTATTAGATACTATTCAGAATATTCGAAAAGTTTTCCAAGAAATAAAAGACTTATGTATTATTCCTAAAATAAAAGCTACGAAAATGGAATTTGACCTAAAGGTGGCGTGTAGTTTGATTCCAGCTATGGACGGTGTAGAGGAGACGACTAAGCGCTTAATTGACACTGCTGAGATGTACGCCGACATGATAGACGAAAAAGGTAAGACCATATTAATTACTTTTATACTTAAAAGTAGATTATCGGAGAGTGCAAAGTTACGCATTTCAGGTTCATATAATAGCATCAACGACCTTCTTAAAGATATGAGACAGCATCTGTTGCCTAAAAAATCTTTTACCACACTGCAGTCTCGGTTACAAAACGTTCAGCAAGGTAATAAATCAGTAGAAAATTATGGTACGGAGGTTGAAAAACTGTTCACCGAATTGACTATAACACAAGCTGATGGTAATTCTGACGCTTTTAATGTATTGAAAGCAGTGAATGAAAAATTTGCCATTAAACGGTTTTCAGATGGACTGCGCAGCTCGAGGCTTGGCACGATAATCTCCGCGCGCAACTACGACAGCCTGAAAGATGCCATCCAAGCTGCGAAAGATGAAGATATTACAACTCAGTCAACATCAGGTAACGTCATGCATGTAAGCAATCGGGGACGCGGTTTCTATAACTCAAACAGACAGTACTCTCGTAAATTATATAATCATGGTGGTCAATATTATAACAATTACAATCGGGATAACTTTAGAGGCAATTTTAATACAGCTAACTATTCAGGTAGAAATAATTATCGCTCTTCAAGTAGGTACACGAGGGGTAACCGAGGTAGGAGATATTATCATAGGACCCGTGGAGGCTCACAAAATTTGTTTTCAGCAAGTCACTCTCAACAAGTTGATAATGTTCATCAAAATAATAGCAATATTATTAAAAATACTGAGGCTTCTCCCTGCCAGTTTTTTCGATCTTAATAATTTTGTTTTATCGTTTGATGGAAATGCTAAGTATGTTACGTTTTACCTTAATAAAATTAAATATTATTTTTTATTAGATACGGGTGCTACAATATCGATAATTAGAAGTGAAGCTGTACCAAAACATTTAGATATACAGCAAGATGACACCTTAATCAATGGGATTAGTGGTCAATTACGTTCTCAAGGTGCAGTAAATTTAACCCTCAGGCAAAATAATGATTTATTTGAGCATCCTTTTCTTATTTTTGACTCCCTTCCATTAAAAGCTGATGGAATCATAGGCTTGGATTTCCTGAAAAAGTTTCAAGCTACTATTGATTTACACACGAATAAGTTAATACTACACAGTTGTAGAAAATTGCATTACCTAAACTTAGTTAATTACTGTGATGTGATAAAAAATGTGCTGACTCTACCTGCGCGATCTGAATCTATATTTTTTATTCATGTAGACAATGCTATGAACGAAGATGTGATAGTGTGCGGAAGAGAATTAGAGAAGAATGTGTTTTTGGCAAATACGATAGCGAAGGTAAAGAATAATAGGATTCCTGTTAAAATTCTAAATGTTAATGAAAAGGAAATAACAATACCATCTTTTGTTCCTAATTTAGAGACGTTGAGTGATTACAATATATGCCAGTTTGGTGAAAGTAACATCAACTCTTGTAGGATTAAGAAGCTTCTGTCACAGTTAAATTTAAATTACTTAACCGGAGATGAAAAATCGTCTATCGAAGCTATTTGCACAAAATATTCCGATATTTTCTATGTAGAGGGTGATAAATTATCTACTACGAATATATATGAACAATCCCTTATACTAAAACAAAATCCTACTCCTGTTTACGTTAAGCCTTATAGGTTACCACAAGCTTTAAAACCCGAGATAAATAAGCAAGTAGATAAAATGTTGAAAGAAGATATCATAGAAGAGGCATGTAGCGAATGGTCAAGTCCAATTCTATTAGTACCGAAGAAAAATAGAGAAGGAGATCAAAAGAAATGGAGACTGGTTATAGATTACAGAAAATTAAATGAAACTATTTGCGATGATAAATTCCCTTTGCCCAATATTAACGAAATTTTAGATTCTCTCTCTGGTGCAGTTTATTTTACACATCTCGATCTTTATCAGGGTTATTACCAAGTCAATTTAGAACCTAACAGTCGTAAATATACAGCTTTTACGACCAGTTCAGGTCAGTATCAGATGAAAAGGCTTCCAATGGGTCTCAAGACAAGTCCCAGCGCCTTTAGCCGAATGATGTCTGTCGCAATGTCCGGGTTAACCTTTGATAAATGTTTAGTTTATCAGGACGATTTAATCGTATTTGGACGTAATTTAAATATTCACAACCAAAATTTGATAAGTGTAATGGAGAGAATGAGGAAAGTTAACTTAAAATTAAACCCTAAAAAGTGTGAATTTTTAAAGCGAGATATCCTGTATTTGGGTCATGTAATTTCAGAAAAAGGTGTTTTGCCTGATCCCGAAAAAACCAACGTATTAATCAATTACCCAGTTCCTCAAAATCCAGATGAAGTGAAACGGTTTGTCGCATTTTGCAGTTATTATCGTAAATTTATTAAACATTTTGCAGACATAGCGTTGCCACTAAATCAATTATGTAGAAAAAACCAACCATTTATTTGGAATAATGAATGTCAAAACGCTTTTAATACTTTAAAAAATCTATTAACCTCTTCTCCAATTCTACAATATCCTGATTTTTCCGACAGCAATGAATTCGTTATCCAAACTGACGCATCGGGTGTTGCAATTGGCGCAGTTTTATGCAATAAAGATCTAAGACCTGTTGCATATGCAAGTAGACCTTTAAATAGGGCAGAGAAGAACTACCCTATAATTCAAAAAGAACTTTTAGCTATCGTATGGGCTGTGAAATATTTTCGGCCGTACGTGTATGGAAGAAAATTTACTATAATGACAGACCATAAGCCTCTGATATATCTTTTTGGTATGAAAGACCCATCGAGCAGACTTCTTAAATTCAGATTAGTATTAGAAGAATATGATTTTAAAATTAATTATGTGAAAGGTAAAGAAAATGTAGTAGCGGATTCTTTATCGAGAATATGTATGACTTCAGATGACTTGAAGAGTATGAATGAGCAGGTTATGGCTGTGATGACTAGGGCTCAAAAAAGAAAGATGGATGATTTAGATGTTAGACAGAGTGGAAGTGACAAAACGCACCTTAGTAAGTCCACAGACGATTGGAAGGATCCACCAAGCGTCGTGGATATACTAAGAAAACCGTGTGATTCAGTAGAAATGATGTTAATTGAAGGTAAAGAATTAAGAAAATGTAAAAGAAATAATTTAATTACTAAGGAGTTTGAGTGTTTTGCATATGTTGCAAGTAATAATATATTATATGTCAATCTTGATTTCAAGGCACATTTCTCGCGAGCCGAATTTGTGCAGAAATTAAGTTTGTTCTGTAGTAAGTTACGTATAAATGAAATTTGTATAATTAAAAATAAAGAGAACGTTGACTTTATTAAAAATATTTGTGACGAGATACAGTCTCTAGCAAATTGGTCCGGACCACGACTATGTATATTGCGAGGAATAACAAGAATTACTGATAACGAGGAAAAACGTATTATTATGAATGACTTCCATTTATTACCATCCAGTGGTCATGCTGGTATGCGTAGAATGGTAAATACAATAAAGAGAAGATACTACTGGCCAGGTATCGAGAAAGACGTGCAAGACTTTGTAAATAAATGCAAACAGTGTCAAAAATCAAAATATTTTCGTTATATTAAGGAACCGATGGAAATTACAACCACGGCTTCCTCAGCATTTGAGAAAATATATCTAGATGTAGTGGGACCTTTAGATCGTGATATCGATAATAATTGTTATATTCTGACCATCCAGTGTGAGCTAACAAAATTTGTGCAAGCTATTCCCCTTAAAAATAAAGAAACCGTATCCATTGCAGATGCATTTGTCAGACAATTTATTTTAAAATTTGGTATTCCCCAAACCATAGCGACCGATAGAGGCACGGAATTCATCTCGTCGACCATGAAAGAGGTATGTAAAATTCTTAATATCGAAAAATTATCATCAACCGCTTATCATCACCAGTCTATTGGAGCTCTTGAAAATGCACACAAAGGCCTGGGTGCATTTTTAAGGACTCAATGTGAAGATCATACTGATTCATGGAGTTATTGGTTACCATTTTGGTCTTTTAGTTTCAATAATACAGTTCATTCAGAAACAAATTATACGCCATATGAACTCGTTTTTGGAAAACTTTGTCGAATACCGAGTAATATCGTTAATCATATCGATCCATTATATAATAGTGATAATTACGCATCTCAGTTGAAATATCGTTTACAGTTAGCTCATGCAGACGCAAAGAAAAATTTATTAGCTAAAAAACTTGTACGAAAGCAAATGTATGATTTATCTAGCAATCCTATTACGTATCAGAAAGATGATTTGGTTTTGTTAAAAAATGAAACTGGACGTAAATTAGATTCACTCTTTGAAGGACCCTATGTAGTTCAAGAAGATTTAGGATGTAATGTTAAGATAAGTAAAAATCAGAAAATTGAATTAGTACATAAGAATAGAACTAGACCTTTTATTCAATAAGTAAAATTTTCAATATTAGTTTATTATTTTGATTGAATTTAATACCAATGCTATTGCAAGTATTGTAAATGTCATTAATTTTTAGAAATTTTGTACTAATAGTACTTAAGAACTTTAACTGTTTAGTGGTATACTTATGTGTACTTTTAATGAAAAAAAATCATTACGTTGATTTTTTTTGTTTCTTTCGGAGGGAAGGTGAAGTGTGTTAAATGGATATGCACCTTTATATTATTAAGTGTGTATGTTCCTTTATATTGTTCAATATATTTTTGCTTACGTGTTTCCATTATTTGTAACGCTTTATAATCCATTTCAATAAACTAGAGTCGACCAGCACACTCGTTTTATTGTGAACCCCCAACATTACAAATGGAATCAGACTGTAATTGGTCAACTATGTCCTTGAGTACAGGGTCACGCTTTTGTTCGATTAGTAACCAATTGTGATCAAGCGTTGAAGCGTTGACAGAAAATCGCAACATTTGAACTGAACAAGATGCACCAATATTACTCATAGCAGGGACTGGTTTTAATGAGTTTGACGTATCGACTGGATTCCTACTAAAATAATCTGCGTGAGCTAATCTGTCTCCTTTGCGATACTCAATTTCAAACTGAAACGACTGTAAGAAGGACCACCAACGATGTACTCGGGGAGACAGTTCTTTCTTATGCCTTGAGGCCTTAAGCGAATTACAGTCAGTCACAACCTTAAATGAGCGTCCATATAGGAAATGGCGAAAATGCTTAATTGCTTTGACAACGGCCAGGGTTTCAAGCTCATATGAGTGATATTTGCTCTCGGTACTGGTCGTTCTCATACTGAAATAGCCGATGACATGAGGGGTCTGATCTTGTCTCTGTATCAACACCGCACCGTAACCGAGAGCGCTAGCGTCAGTATGTAGTTCGGTTGGTAAGTCAGGGTCAAATATTGTCAACAGAGGGGATGATGTTAAGCGACTAATTATCTCTTGTCTGGCTTTTTCTTGAGCTTCAGTCCATTTCCATGGTGTGTTGGATTTCGTGAGGTTATACAATGGTATCATTATTTTGGAAAAATGTGGAACAAATTTTCTAAAGTAGCTTGCTAACCCATTGAACTGACGAAGCTCTTTTATATTTTTAGGGATTGGCGAGTTAGAAAGTGCTTGAATCTTTAGAGGACTAGGCTTAACCGTGCCATGTTCAACCAGATAACCTAAGAATTGAACAGAGGTTTTCAAAAAAGAACATTTTGCAATGTTTAATGAAAATCCCGCATCTGTCAGACGTTTAAGGACAAGATTTAAATTTTGCAAACCTTCCTCTGCGGTCTTGGATATAATTAAAATATCGTCTATATAGACAAGAGCGATTTTGTCTTTATAGTCACCTAAAGCCTTATTGATTGCTCGCTGATAGACCGAAGGCGCGTTACAAAGTCCGAAAGGCATTCGCAAGAACTCATACTGGCCATCAGGGGTCACAAAAGCGGTTTTTTCTATTGAGTTTTTGGCAATAGGTATTTGGTGAAACCCTGCGGCCATATCGAGACATGTAAAATAACGCGCCTTCCCCAGCTTATCAATTTGGTCCGCGATTAATGGTAACGGGTAATGGTCTCTAAGTGTATTGGCATTGAGCTCCCTGAAATCAACACAGAGTCGATCCGAACCATCTTTTTTCTTTACCAACAAAATTGGGCTACTAAAAGGAGAAGAACTGTCACGGATTATATCATGGCCTTTGAGTTCACTAATAATGCTTTTAACCTTCTCACGTTCTACAGGGGATAATCTATATGGTCTACGCTGAACAATTTTATCCGGATTTTTCAATTTGATCTCTAACTCACCCGTTTTAACTTTTGAAACATTATACCCTGTTGTAAAACTTTGTCGGAAGCTATTAACAATATTTTTTAATTTGGCAAGCAAATTTTGGTCTTTAATGTCGGTATCAAGTTTTGAAGAGGAGCTTAATTTTGAACATTCATTTACAAGCTTTACATCGTAATGGGCATCTTGTTTTACTGAAATTCCGGTATTAGTCAAGGTAACACTGAGACCAGGGATTTGCAAAAGGTCATAACCGATCAAAATATCAAACTGAGTCTGCGTATCGCCGACTACATAAAACTCTAGCTCTACACTCACCTCATCGATTTCGACAATGGTTGTGATGGTTTGTGTTGAACGAACTGGACAACCGCCAATACCCGAAAATACAACATCTACAGTTTTCCTTTTCCCCGGTATTGAGCCAGAAAAACGTTGACGAATTAATGAACAATCGGCGCCTGTGTCAAACAAACAGTTGTAAAGTTTAGTGCCGATTTTTACTTTCGTAGTACTACGATTTATCGAATTACAAAAATTTATCGATTTACTTTTTAAAGTTAAATTACGTTCGTCGTTTTGTTTCCGAAAGCAATTCTTCTCTAAGTGGCCAATTTTATGACAATACTTGCACTCTGTAAACTTTAAGGACGTACCTGGAACGACTGTGTCTTTAGGGGAATTGGGCTTGGGGGTCAATACAGGTGAAGGGACAGTAGTCAACTTACAATCACGGAAACGGTGACCTTGCTTGTTACACTTAAAACACGTAACTGTTTGATCGTTCCTCGCAAGGGGTTCAGATACTCGTGGTTTTTTAATATTGCTGTTAGGTTTTTCTAAAGTATCAAATTTTCGTTTACGGTAAGTTTTTAAAACTGAGACTAGCTTGGGCAAAGAGTCAGGTGTGTTTCTTAATAATTCCGATCTAATGTGTTCAGGATAAATACCTGTTAACAAAGCGTCAATAACCTCGGCGTCTGAAGCTTCCGGCCGGACCCGTTTGAAGAGTGTCCATCCAGTTGTCGCGTACTCGGCGTAGCTGGCAGCTTGATCCGATGTGTAACTGCGCCACTTGGAAACGTCGTCAGCATACCGAAACTCCTTCCCAAATGTCCGAATCAAATCTTCCTTCACCTGCTCCCATGAAGTAGATTGGAGGGACCAGGTGTCGGCCCATATCTTCGCTCGTCCTTTCAGTTGCATAATAGCTTTCATGCGTGCTTCTTGAGGCGAAATATTGAAGGCAGCGATAGTCTCGTCAATATTTGCACACCAATCCCTGATGTCGTGTGAACGGACATCCGGGTCGAACGGTGGCAAGTAGAAGTTGCAGCGATCACGTGGCGGGATAGTGGCAGACATCGCCGCAGTAACCGCACTCGTAGCTGCCTGTTTCGTCACGGTTGTTAACAGGTTCATCACTTGTTCCATCGTGAAAGTTGGATCGGGTCGATAATTCGTGCCTCTGGAGGCTCCAAGTATAGGGGATTGTGATCCCACCGCTGCTGTCGGCGTAAACTCCTCATCGTCGTTGTTATGATCCATGATTTAAATGAAACTCGTTGGGTAAATGATAAATCTCACTTTAATTTACTCACTTACACACAAAATACAACAATTGATTGTTAAACCGGCAGAGTAACGCCTTATACAAAATTTGATACGAAAATGGTACAGTTCTAACCGCGCTCTCTCTTAAATACAGTTCGGAAAACAACCCTACCATACCCCTACCCTTTTACCTGCTCCTTTTTACCTGGCGCAGGTAGCGTGATTTACAGTAAACAAAGAAATAGAAATCGAAACAGATTTTCATAATAAAAATACTTAATAATATTAAAATATTAATTAATTTAATTAATTAGACACAAAAAGGTTCGCCGCCCATATACACGTAGCTCCTCGTCGCCACTGAGGTATCCTAGGCAATCCCGGTAGTATGGTCGGAGTTAAAGGAAAAACACAGGCAGCGGCTTCCACAATTTTTTAATGAATGGCAAAAGAACAGAGCATTTACATCTACCTACATTGTACTTCACTGCATAGTCTCTTTAATGATAATATCGACATGTAGTAATCGCATCCGCCAGCCCTTAAGTCACGAATATTCAGAGCTAAAAAACCTGAAGTCAAATCAGTAAAAAAGAAAAAATCACCTCCTAGTGTCGCCACCTATTGATAAACGTCATTATCGTTTTTCGTGCAGCCCGCGTTACGTACTGTCTCCGAAATATTTTCCTTTTTTTAAGTATTTTTACTAATATTAGGTATGTCGGGACGTAAAAAACGCAAAAGAGAAGATAGTGAAGAAAGAATAAAAAGGAAAATAATGAAATACGAACGAAAATTAGAAAAAGTGTACACGAGGCAACGGACGCCATCACCGGCGCCTACGCTCCAAAGTGTCGTTATAAGTGATGCATCACCGGATAATAAAGACAATGAATCGATAGCTGAACAGCCCGAAGTATTAAACGAGGACAACCCAGGTACTTGATTACATTTTAGGTATTCTGTTTTATTCTCACGTACCGACATCTTTAGGTTATGTCAGTAGGTACGCGCCGACACTATAATTAACGACATTATAGGTCAGGCCGTTCGCTTGTCACCTATTTAGGCGATCTGGCGATACGGTTATTGTGAAAGTTAATTGGTATTTACCTCTTTAAACATGGGTATTCACTCATATAACGCAGTGCTAATGGTTATTTCTATTGAGAAATTAACCAATTAATCTTAATAAAATTAGTACAAAGACCATTGTTATTAGTTTTCTTTCTACTATTTAGTAGATATAAAGCCATCCACTTTTAAGTGGTATGCAGGTGAATAATTTATTCATCTCATTATTTTATATTCACACAGACACCCTAGATGAGGAGATCATCAACATATTGGGCGATGCTCCAGACGAACAGCCCTATGGGCCACCCATCCATAAGGAGCTGGCAATCCGATGGACAAATGCCATCAAGAATGGCCTACCTAAGGAAAAGAAAAAGGAATTGATTAAGAAGTACCTTCCCCCGGAAAACTGCAAAACAATAGATGCCCCCAAGTTAAATTTAGAGGCCCAAGCAGCTGTGCCTGAGGCAGCAGTCAAAAGGGACAAGGCTATTGTTAACAAGCAATGCCAGATAGGTTCGGTACTTACAGCACTTGCCATGGCCTTCGAGAAATTATCTAAAAATGGAAAAGATAACTTACCAATCATTACTCATGTGAGTGAAGCTGCTCTCTTACTGTGTGACCACCAGAACCAGGAGTCCATCATGAGAAGAAACTTCATTCTTCAAGGCCTAGATCAAAGTACTAGGGATTCTATTAAAGATACAGAAATTGACCAATGGTTGTTTGGTGAAAGTTTTGCAGAAAAACTGAAAGCTTCGAAAGCTATAAAAAAATCTGGTCAAGAAATAAGTTTGAAAGCAAAGAAACCACTGCAGCAAACACAGCGGAAGCCTTTAAACTACAGAAGCCCGGTGACGAACCAATACAGAGGTCAGAGATTTCACACCGGGCCACAGCGGAACTACCAGACCACCAAGAAACCTCGAGGACAGCTACCTGTACCCCAGAGGACACAATCCAAAGCACCTCTGAGATCAGCCAACCATCGGAATTAACCCAGGTTAGTCAACCATATTGCGGTAGACTAATATATTATAAACATCAATGGGCACAGATTACATCTGACCCTAGGATATTGAGCTGGATTGGTGGTTATAAAATCCCATTTAACCAAACACCTTTCCAGCATATGGTACCAAAAAATGAGTCGTTTCCGAATTGTGAAGTGCTTAAATTAGGTGAAGGTGTAGCTAAGCTCCTTACAATAGGCGCTATTGTTCAGTGCGACCCATGTGAGGGACAATATTTGTCAAAGATCTTTACTGTGCCCAAACCTAATGGTGGCAGTAGATTTATACTTAATCTAAAACAACTCAATAAGTTCATAAACACCGAACATTTCAAGTTAGAGGACAGTCGCACAGTAACTAAATTAATGACACCAGGTTGCTATATGAGTACCATTGATCTTAAAGATGCATATTTCTTATTACCAATCTATGGTAGCCATAGGAAGTATTTACGCTTTTATTGGAAGGGAAAAATTTTTGAGTTTGCAGTTTTCCCCTTTGGACTTAACACAGGGCCATATGTATTCACAAAACTCTTAAAACCTGTCATGCAACATTTAAGGTCTAGAGGTTATGTGTCAGTCATTTATCTGGATGATATTTGGTGCTATGGCCGCTCCTTTTTAGAATGTAATAGGAATGTGCAAGAAACCATTAATTTGCTTACACACTTAGGTTTCATTATAAATTATGAGAAAAGTTCTATAATACCCAATACCTCTGTTAAATTTCTTGGTTTTCTGTTTGATTCACAGAAATTTACTATATCCTTACCACAAGAAAAAAGATTAAATATTGAGAATTCTTTAAAGAAATTTGTTAGTATGAAATTTTGCAAGATTAGAGAACTTGCACAATTAACAGGTCTACTGGTCTCAGCATGCCCTGCTATTGATTATGGTTTTTTGCACACCAAAGAATTAGAGCGACAAAAATACTTATATTTAAATAAATTTCAAGATGATTATGAAAGAAACATGCCCCTGTCAGATAAATTAAAACCAGATTTTATGTGGTGGCTAGCTCATATAGGAACATCAGTCAGTAATATAAAATGTGGTAAATATGCCCTTGAAATATTTTCAGATTCGTCACTGACCGGTTGGGGAGGTTCATGCGGAAATGAAAAAGCTGCAGGGTTGTGGAATGAGCATGATAGACTTCAACACATCAATTATTTGGAATTAATGGCAGCTTTCCTGGCACTCAAGACCTTCACAAGTAATCTTAAAAATTGTGAAGTATTACTACGCATCGACAACACTACAGCTATTTCATATATTAACCGAATGGGCGGGGTTCAATACCCTCATTTAAACTCGGTCGCAAGAAAAATTTGGGAGTATTGTGAAAGTAAAAAATTAATTGTATTTGCTTCATACATAGAATCTTCTCAAAATGTGATTGCTGATGCAGAATCCAGAAAATTACATTCTGATATTGAGTGCGAATTAAGCGATAAATATTTTTATAAGATAGTCTTAACTTTTGGTGAACCTCAAATAGATTTATTTGCTAGCCATGCTAATAAAAAATGTGACTTATATGTATCATGGAAAAGTGACCCTGATGCTCATAAAATTGACGCATTTACCATATCATGGGCCCCGTATTATTTTTATGCATTTCCCCCTTTTGTTTTGATAACAAAGGTACTACAAAAAATAATCTCTGAACAGTCGGAGGGGATTGTAGTAGTACCAGACTGGCCCACACAGCCTTGGTATCCCATATTTAAAAAACTAATAAATTCCAAAGTATTATATTTTGGTCCTAATACAAGATTGTTCAAATCCTATTCCAGCAGGCCCCAATTTTGTCAGAGCCTTATCCTGGTTGCCGCGCGCTTGTCTGGGAAGCGTTTTCTCGACGAGGAGTCTCGGAAGCAACAGGAAATATAATGATAGCGTCCTTGTCTGACAACACCTTGAAGCAATACAACACACACCTGAAAAATTGGTTTGATTATTGCTCTAATTTAAATATTAATTACTTGGAAGCGTCAGTTCCACATGTATTATGTTTTTTAACGAAATTGTATGAAAAGGGTGCTGTCTACAGCTCTATTAATTGTTGCCGATCGGCATTAGCCCTTATTTTAGGTCAAAAAATAAGTAATGATGATAGAATAGCGAGGTTTTTAAAAGGCATTTTTCGACTTCGCCCCCCACATCCCAAATATGATACAACCTGGGATGTTTCCATGGTACTCAATTTTTTATCTAACAAAGGGGATAATAGTCAGCTTACCTTAGAGGATATATCAAAGAAGCTAATTACACTGTTAGCCATTGTAACTGCTCATAGGGTTCAGACATTTTCGTTAATAAAACTGCCATATATTCAAACACTTTCTGATAAAATATATATTAAAATACCTGATCATATAAAAACGTCACGCGTTGGGAGTTCGCAGCCCAGTCTGGTGCTACCATTTTTTAAAAATAATCTTAATATTTGTCCGGCCACTACATTGCTAAATTACTTAGATAGGACTAGTAATATTCGGAAATGTGAAAAACTGTTTATTGCATTTAAAAAGCCACACAATTCTGTAACTTCTCAGACGCTTAGCCGTTGGATTAAGGACACCTTGAAAAATAGCGGCATAGACATATCGGTTTTTTCGGCGCATAGCACGCGACACGCCGCTACGTCGGCGGCTAAGCGCATGGGAGTTAACGTAGACACCATTAGAAGAACAGCTGGATGGAGCAGCACTTCTAGGGTGTTTGCTAAATTCTATAATAGAGAAATAATTGATTCTGCTGATGATTTTTCTGTGATATTAAATCACCACTAAACTTCTGCATAAAATAGGCTCTTAACTTATATTTAAGCAAAATATTATTGTATTGAAGCTTGTAAAAGAAGTATTTAAACAATTATACATAATTGGTTTCTCATATTACAGGCTTGTTATTTTACCATCTCTAAACATCTACATGTCGATATTATCATTGAAGAGACTATGCAGTGAAGTACAATTAGAAATTAAACGTACTTACCAAGTAAAGTTCCAATTTCAATTGTACGAACTGCATAGTCTCGAAATGATAATATAAACCCTCCCGCCCATTCTTATTTACAACAAGAAATAACCCTTATAGCTTATAGTATAATAATTGGCGTAAAATAATCAAGCCTCTACCTCTACATAGGTGGAGTAGGTACCTTCCGGATGCTGGATCTCTGAACTAAATGACGTTTATCAATAGGTGGCGACACTAGGAGGTGATTTTTTCTTTTTTACTGATTTGACTTCAGGTTTTTTAGCTCTGAATATTCGTGACTTAAGGGCTGGCGGATGCGATTACTACATGTCGATATTGTGACAGCCCTGGCGTATCTGCCTCGCTAAACAATAAACAATAGGGGCCATAAACATGTCGCGCAAACAATAGGAGCGCGGCAATCTCGAAACTACGCGCACGACGCTTCGCCTTACGGCAATAGTCATAAGGGCGAACGTCGGTTGCAAGGAACATACTAGAATTTTAGACGAATCTGGCCCGTCCGGAATTAGCGAGAAAGTTCTGGATTGGCGTGAATGGTGCGTGAGTGGTATAAAAAGGGGCGATCGGTCAACCGCGGACATTCTAGTTTCGGAAGCGAAACCAGGAAGATACCAGCGATACCTACGAGCGATACCAGTGCGAAGTGAAGTGATTTCTACGTGCGATACAGTGTTCGACGAGTGTGTTTACGAGTACCTACGTGCAGAGTGTTTTAGTGTGTACTGCGTACGTTGTGTAATTTGTGTATCTACGAGTACAATAAAGTCTTTGTGGTACATTTTGGCATTTTCTCGAACCCAGTACTCCTGACACGTAACAATTGGTGACAGAAGCGGAATGCCTGTAGTACCGCAGAGAGAAGAAGGTATTCGTACGCGACGGCAGACGGCATTAGATGCCGCGCGGATGGAGTCGCCCGGGCGTGACCGCACGGAAACGGAGGCCGCCGCTGAACCTTTGAATACATCAGCTGCATCAGCGCCGACACCGAGTGCATTCGATATGGCCTCCTTATTAGCCGCCATACAGCAGAGCCAGCGCGAAGCCATGGAAAACATACAGCGGAGCCAGCGCGAAGCAATGGAGAGCCTGCGCGAAGACATGAAGAGCCAGCGCAAGACCATGGAGGCAATCGACGAAAAGCTGGATGGTTTTCAGGGAGATTTGAACGTCGTGAAGGAGGACCTGGAATTGGTAAAAGTGCGTACATCCGAGCACGACCAAGCCCTAAAAAGCGTTGACGCGTCAATCAACAGCCTCAGTGCGTCAGTAAACTCCCACGAAACTAGGCTGGTGGAGTTAGACAACAAGCTGCAGAAAATAAGGGTTTTGGGTACGGCAGCAACCAGTTCATGCTCTGGGGCCCCGAAATTTAAGGTCCCAAGTTTCGACGGCACGACCTCGTGGACGGCGTTCAAGCATCAGTTCGAGGTAGTTGCAAATGGGAATGGCTGGGAGGACGAGCACTCGTTGGAGGCACTCACCCTAGCGCTACGAGGAGAGGCACTGCTTGTGCTTGAGAACCTGCCCGCCGAGCGACGCACCTTCGAGTCGCTATTTAAGGCCCTGGAAGCTCGATACGGGGAAAAGCATCTCGAGCACGTGTACCGCGCACAACTTAAAGACCGAGTACAGAAGTCGAGCGAAGGACTACAGCAATGGGCTACGGAGATCGAGCGCCTCGTACGCCGAGCCTATGCATCGAGTTCCACACCGGTCGAAGACAGAGTTTTAGAGGCGTTCGTCAGCGGAATACGGGATCCCGAGGTGAGAGCAACGGTGCGCTTGGGGCATCACGCAACATTGGAAGCAGCTTTGGCGCATGCCCTTGAAGTGGAAGCGGTACGAAGCGACTATAAAAGTTGTAAGGTGCGCGAAGTCGTAGCGGCAATTCAACCTCGTACTGGGCCTATCTGCTACGGATGCGGGGAACGAGGTCATATTAGGCTTAGCTGCCGGACACGGAAACAACCGAAATCGGTGTGGAGGGCTACGCAAGTGCAAGAGCTAGAAGCCGCCTCCGCCGCTAAGAAGACTGTCAAGCCTCCTACGAAGACCTCGACGGCTACCCAAGTTGACACCCAGGAGCTGCTAAAATTAAAAGGCGTCAGCGCCACGGGACGGGCAGCGGCTGGACTTCGTCGAGCCCCTACTGTTATAGTGTCACAAGCTTGTGACGGGAACAGCCTGGTAGCTACTGGTGAGATAAATGGCATACCTTGTCGATTTACGATTGACACAGGAGCATCGAAGTCCATCGTTCGACCGGAACTACTCAAGAGGACTATCATGTGGGAAAATGGACGACCATCATGCAATCTACAGACAGCGACAGGCCAGCCAGTGACCGTCCTAGGAGTTACGGAAGCAAGACTGAAACTCGGAAGTGACGTTTACACGCAGTCTGTTTTGGTAGCAAATATAACTGACGACTGCATTATCGGATTGGACTTCCTACAGACACATCGCTGTATAGTCGACGTAGCGAAAGGAGTATTAAGCTTCCAGGATCAAGAAGTCTTCTTGGAGGGTTCATCTTCAGGAGCAGTGTACTGTTTGAGGACAGTGAAGCTGGCACCCAGATCGGAAACCTTGGTCAAGGTTAGGTTTCCCGAAAAGATACAGCTGAATCGATGTGTCGTAGTGGAAGACTATGGAGATCATCCCAGTTGGATCACGGCAAGGACACTGCTCATGACCAAACGCGACGCTAAGTTAAAGGTCATCAATCTTAGCAACGTGCCGATACATCTCGCAAAGAATACGGTCATTGGCCGATGTGAAGCCGTGGACAGCTTAAGGAAGGTACAAGAAAACTCGGACAAACCTCGATCAACGGATCACATGACATCTTTGCTGGAGGCGACAAGGAGGAATTTGAGCTCCGAAGAATATACTCAGGCAGCAAAGTTGTTAATGGACTACAAGGACATCTTTACCAGAGGAGATAGCGACCTGGGAAGAACAAATCTTGTCACTCACCCAATAGATACCGGCAATACTTCACCGATCAAGCAAAGACCGAGACGAGTACCATTGGCAAAGGAACACGAAGTTGCAGAAATGATCGAGGACATGGTGCGCAGCAAGGTCATCGAACCGTCAACTAGCCCTTGGTGTTCACCTGTGGTACTCGTGAAGAAGAAGGATGGCAGTACCAGATTCTGTGTCGACTACAGGATGCTTAACACCGTTACCAAGAAGGACAGCTACCCTCTGCCTCGGATTGACGACACATTGGATATGCTCGGTGGAATGAAGTGGTTTTCGACGGTCGACCTGAAGAGTGGTTACTGGCAGGTAGAAGTACGGCCAGAAGACAAGGAGAAGACTGCCTTTACCACCGGAACCGGAAATGGCTTGTGGCAGTTTCGCGTAATGCCTTTTGGATTATGTAACGCTCCTGCCACTTTTGAGCGTCTCATGGAGCGAGTGTTGGTGGGACTTTTGGGGGACGCTTGTCTGGTATACCTCGATGACGTCATAGTCATGGGACGAAACTTCGTGGAACACAAGCGAAATCTGGAGAAGGTATTCAGACGATTCCGTGAGTCCAACCTAAAGCTCAATCCGAAGAAATGTGACTTCTTCAAGAAGGAAGTATCATTTTTGGGACACATCATATCGGACGAAGGTGATCGAACTGAACCAGACAAGATAAGAGCTGTTCAAGAATGGCCGACACCAAAGAACAAGACCGATGTGAGAGCCTTCTTGGGGCTATGTGCCTATTACCGTCGGTTTGTGAAGAACTTCTCAGAGATAGCCAAGCCATTACACCGTCTCACAGAGGACAAGAGAATCTTCAGTTGGGATTCCGATTGTGAAGATGCGTTTGTTCGCTTAAAGGAACGTCTGTGCTCGGCTCCGATTCTTGGCTATCCCAGAAGAGAAGGGAGATTCATAGTGGACACGGACGCTAGCAATACTGGCATCGGAGGAGTACTATCCCAAGACCAGGACGGCCAGCAGGTGGTCATTGCGTACTTTAGCAAGACCCTTTCGAAACCGGAAAGAAATTATTGTGTGACTCGGCGAGAATTACTGGCTGTGGTGAAGACCCTTCAGCACTTCAACAAGTATTTGTTGGGACGCGAGTTCACAATAAGGACGGACCACGCTGCTCTGAGGTGGCTTCTGCAATTCAAGAACCCGGAAGGCCAGGTCGCGAGGTGGATCGAACAGCTTCAAGAGTTCAACTTCGTAATAGAGCATCGCAACGGAAGAGCTCATTCGAATGCCGACGCCCTGTCACGACGCCCATGCTCCGAAGAATGTCGACATTGCATCAAGCATGAGGCCAAAGAAGAGGTCAGGGTGATAAGGATGCAGGACCTAGACGAATCTTGGGGAATGGAGCAAGTAAGCCAAGCTCAGAAGGAAGACAAAGACCTCAGCCTGATCATGGAATGGAAAGCCAAAGGACAGAGGCCCCTGTGGAGTGATGTGTCAGCCTCGAGCGCAACGACTAAGGCATACTGGGCTCAGTGGGACAGCCTTATATTGGAGAATGGCGTGCTTTACCGGAGCTGGGAATCACTCAACGGAACGGAAAAAAACCCTGCAAATGGTTATTCCCAGGAGTAAAGTGGCTGATTTGCTGAAGCTCGTACATGATGGCACTTCTGGTGGGCATCTCGGCATCAAGAAGACCCTCGTAAAGATACGAGAACGCTTTTATTGGGTGCGGTGTCGAGAGGACGTTGAAGATTGGTGCAGGAAGTGTACCGTGTGCGCTTCAGTGAAAGGGCCCCGCACTAGAACCAAGGGAAAACTACAGCTGTATAATGTCGGAGCCCCTTGGGAAAGAATCGCCATAGACGTTGCTGGCCCATTCCCTCAGTCTGAAGACGGGAATAGATTCATCATCGTGGTTCAAGACTACTTCAGCAAATGGCCGGAAGCGTTTGCAACTCCGAACCAAGAGGCGAAGACCGTGGCCAAGAAACTTGTCGAGGAGGTAGTATGCCGCTTTGGTGTACCATTGGAGTTACACAGCGACCAAGGCAGGAACTTCGAGTCGACGTTATTCCAGGAGATGTGTGACCTTTTGGGAATAAATAAGACACGTACCACACCGGCGCATCCTCAATCTGACGGCATGGTGGAGAGATTCAACCAAACGTTGGAAAATCACTTGGCCAAGGTCGTCGAGGAACATCAGCGGGACTGGGATCGGTACATTCCTCTGTTCCTGATGTCATATCGCTCTGCCATACACGAGTCTACGGGATTTACACCCGCTAAAGTTAACTTCGGAAGAGAAATGCGTCTGCCGTTGGATTTGCTGACCGGTACACCGCCAGATGCCCCGAAATCAACCGTTGAATACATCTCGGACTTACGGACCCAATTGGACGAGACACATGATTTTGTGAGGGAGCAGTGCTTGAAGACAAGCGAAAAAATGAAAACCCGGTACGATCGCGATGCCCGGAAACATGGTTTCAAGGAGGGAGATTCCGTATGGTTGCACAATCCACTGCGGAAGAAAGGGAAGTCTCCGAAGCTACAAGCACGATGGGAAGGCCCTTACACAGTTGTCACGAGGATTAATGACGTGACCTACCGAATCAGACAGGGGGACAGAAGAAAGCCGAAGATCGTGCACGTGGACAGATTGGCACCATTTCATGGATCGAATAATGCTCGGGACGAGCATGACTAAGAGGGGGGCAATGTGACAGCCCTGGCGTATCTGCCTCGCTAAACAATAAACAATAGGGGCCATAAACATGTCGCGCAAACAATAGGAGCGCGGCAATCTCGAAACTACGCGCACGACGCTTCGCCTTACGGCAATAGTCATAAGGGCGAACGTCGGTTGCAAGGAACATACTAGAATTTTAGACGAATCTGGCCCGTCCGGAATTAGCGAGAAAGTTCTGGATTGGCGTGAATGGTGCGTGAGTGGTATAAAAAGGGGCGATCGGTCAACCGCGGACATTCTAGTTTCGGAAGCGAAACCAGGAAGATACCAGCGATATCTACGAGCGATACCAGTGCGAAGTGAAGTGATTTCTACGTGCGATACAGTGTTCGACGAGTGTGTTTACGAGTACCTACGTGCAGAGTGTTTTAGTGTGTACTGCGTACGTTGTGTAATTTGTGTATCTACGAGTACAATAAAGTCTTTGTGGTACATTTTGGCATTTTCTCGAACCCAGTACTCCTGACACGTAACAATATTATCATTTCGAGACTATGCAGTTCGTACAATTGAAATTGGAACTTTACTTGGTAAGTACGTTTAATTTCTAATTATATTAATATTTAGGTGCTACCCACATATATCTCACTATTATTTCAGAAAGTTGCCCCACCCTGAGCCCAGGGCTGGCTACGCCCATGGCTGTAGATCTCAATGATGAGGAGAAACCCATGCTCAATAGTGGGCTATTACCGTGTTAAAAACCCTTAAACACAGCCTCATACCTACTTGAGTCTCTGAGAATGAGGAATTGCTACTCCCCGTTAAAACAAAACTACTACCAGGCGTTAGGCATGGCCCACCTGCTTAGTACACCTATATAATATTATAAGTAGACCACGGCCACTTTTTCTTACCTGTGGTGCACCTTAGTACCTACCTAGATGAACCACGGACACTTCTTGCCGACGGCCCACCGGAATAATTTAATGGAATGGCAAATTGATCTTTTGATGATTTTTTTTTCCGAGCTCCGACCAACTAAATAACTAATAAAATATTTAAAAGTTTGGCATTCATGCATTTAATTCATGCCATTAAGTCATTTCCTTCACTTGCATATCAGTGTTTTGTTTTTCTTTTGCGACTGTAATTGGCGTTTGAAGTACCAGGAGAGCAGAATTGCTCAGGTGGTTTCTAAACATGTTTTGTTAGTCTACCCTTTATCATTTGTGATGATGGCTATCACACTGGCTGCAGCAAGGACGATGAACTTCCCTATCGATAGGTTATTTCCCAAAAATAAACTTCAGCAGCATCTTTACACATTGTTTATTACAACGCATACACATTATTCTCTACACTTTATATTTAATTACCAATTAATTTTACAAGTATACATTCGGGCAGAACTTCGCCTTACAACTGTTACAAAAATAATGACCTGCACTACCTTAGTTCGCCATATTTATATCCTACTCTCAACCCCACTTTTCAATTAAATCGGAAGTCAATAGCACTTATATAATCTCAAACGATAAATGAATTTATTAATAAATCGTAGGAATAAATTATTATACACACAACTATATAATTATTGTAATTAATAATTAATGTTGGGTTATATCGGGGTGCCGGAAGTAGAACTTTTAACACTCGGCCATCCTGCAACTGTCGTGTCTCACGGCGGTCATCATTAGGTCATCATTGCTAGTCTGCTCGCGTCCCGATTTGTCACTGATCTACGGCGGCATCTGCAATTGAAACACCGAACGAGTAACTGGTTCTTGTAATTACTGCAAATTTAATGGAGATTGAATGACAATCTTGTCACGTAGAAGTTCGCCATTTGTACTAAGTAATAAATAATAATCGGGCTTTTTTGTCAATAAAAGTTAAATAAAATAATATTTATTTTTCTTTGGTAACGTTTGTATTCTCCTCAATCGCATTTTTTTCTGTTTATACAATTTTTATTTACTGTTTATATTTTTCTTCCAATACAGAACTTGATTTTTTTACAGTCTAATGTTAAGTGAAGCCCATCAAAATAGAAATCTGAAAAGTGCATTCAAATCGGATAAGCAATTCTAGAGGATTAGTGTGCACAAACCTACAGGCAAATAGACAAAATGGTAAATAAATAAAGACACACACATATTATAAATTTTTAAATTTGTTGCCATGTACAGAAACCGATCAGTTAAAGTTTTATTAAGTACGTACAGGATAGAAAGTCAAACTGTATTTATTTATTTTATCCCATTGCTATTAATGTAACTTACACAAATTTGATTTTATTTCACACAGCTTTAAGTTTGATTCACACAGCTTTGAGTTTAATTCACACAGCTTTTAATTTAATTCACACAGCTTTTAATTTAATTCACACAGCTTTTTATTCAATTCACACAGCTTTAAATTCCATTCACACAGCTTTGAATGTATTTCACACAGCTTTTTTAATTTAATTATACCGTATTTGTTTATATAACATAGGATAAATGGTTTCAATTAATCCTGTTTTTCCCAAAACTCATTTCCACTCAAGCCTTTATAATATACATTCGTAAGTATTTTGTTCGTATTTTGTTGAGGAAGACATGTCAGAAGTATGTAATGTTTTAATTTTGTGAATCGAGTAACTAGGTATGTACAATAAGACGAACGTTAAAAACTAGGAGCGACCATTTAGAAGCAAATTCAAATTCTTATGCGAACCGACTCCGTTTTCTCATAAATGCTAGGACGTCAAACGGGAAAACGCAAACAAATATATTTTTAACTATTTCCAAAAAAATATTTATCCATGACGTTATATATGATGGCTGTAATATATAATTATGTGAACTAGTAATAATAGTACATATGAACGTGTGTGTAATAAATGTGAACGTGTGGTTGGTGCATGTTATGATTGGTGAAAGATATTTATAATAATACTACGGCAAATACATATCTGGAGTTTTAATGGTTATTTATGGATATATATTATTTATGATTATATCGGTGGAGTTTAATATATGGAGTTAATAACAAGGCGTAATAAAGACCTTATCAAATAAAATTATTAAATTAGGGTTAGTTTTTTTTCTCTTATGATAAATTAATAATTCATTAATAAATGCCCATGAAGAAGTAATTTTTATCTTTCGTGTTTTAATGCAATTGTATGTAATCGAAATGATTGTATTGGTGTACTTACATGAGATCGTAAAATACTGATTATATTCTATTGTAGGTAAATTAAGATTTTCAATTAATTTTTTTTTGTTTTACGTATGTTTAATAAGCATAAATAGTAGCATCTATTTATTCTATATAATATTCCATGTAATCATTTTATTTATGACTAATGAGTACACATCACTGCTGTAGGTAAGGGAAATGGTCACACTGCACTAATATACCTAATCAGTAAGTTTTAATCTCGTATAAATTAAATTCTAATAATGTATTGTTGAAGAACCTTAACAAATGAATAATATAACGAGGTGATATAAGTGGAATAAATAAGCCAATAATGTTATATCAGCGAGGTTATTACCTAACTACATATAAATAAATCTTGTTTGTTTTAAATTTTTGTTTCATTGTGTTGTACCTAAATATAACGTTTGAATTAATATAGGAACATAAATAAACAATTATTTTATTGAAATATTATTTACAGCATTAACACAAAGTAACACCTTCAATTGCGTATATACCTAATTACTTATTACTTTTTATTTATTTATTCCAAAATATTATCACTAACATTAGGTACAGGTGTTACGTCCTAATGCGTTTAAGTGTATTTCATATAAATTTCTTAATAAACACAGTAAAAATAATATCTTAGTAAATCATTATTATAAAATGATTATGACGAAATTAATTAAGGTATTTACTTGATAAAATTATCAATTGGCATAATTTAAGAGATAATACGTGATGGCAATAATTGTGTTGAATATTTAATACTTAAAACATGCGTTCTAAGTAATAAACCAATTAATTGAAAATTGTAATGTAAGTAGGTATATCACAAACGAGTCTATGTATGTAGGTTGATCGAGTTTGAATATTATTGTGAATAACGATACATAAATAAATTAATAAACCAAGAGCATAAGTGGATTGAACCCAAAATTTCCTTCAATAAATATGGTAACTGTAATCAAGACCATGAAATATACCGTGTAGTTATTAATTTTATTTCGGCACACATAGCATTATTTGACTTGAATTACTCATTTAATATTCATGACCCATGTATCAATAGATAATATGACTATTTTGTCAAATTCCCTCTTTCATGAGAAAGAGCCAATTAGCCATAGCTTTCGTCAATAGATACCAAATATAAGATACATATTTACATACATACATATAATACATAGATATGTTAACATATCACTATACAACAGCGATTATATTGACCAATAACTTAAGTACAATACTCAGCGTATATATGTTATTGTAAAGCAAGTCGTTAATGAGGATTTTTTGGCTGCGGTGAATCCTGACTATAGATGCGAAGCCGGTTATTAACGTTTTTAACCAAGCGGTTAAAAATGCATTTTTCGTTATTAACGGTTAATTAACTGCATTTTATGCATATTACGGTTAAATACAAGAAACTTGTTGCTCTACTCTTTTTGATCGTAGCGTGATGGTGTATAGCCTATAGCCTACCTCAATAAATAGATTATTAAAAACAAAAAGATTTTTTCAAATCGGACCAGTAGTTCCTGAGATTAGCGCGTTCAAACGAACAAGCAAACAAACTCTTCCGTTTTATATTATTAGTATAGATTTATAAAATCTTAAATGAAATCTTTACCCTTCGGATAACGATTTATCACTTAACCTAGGAGTTTACTACACAATAAGAAAAGATTATTTACCCTTTTTCGTTGCCATGGTAGCATAATTAACCGTTAATAACTGCATTTTATAGGTAGCTAACCATAAATTTGGTTAATTAACGGTAGCTAACGGGTTTTTTACAACTATAATCCTGACCGTGCTACCAGATCATGATTATGTCAAAAGTATATTATGTAGGTATGTTGTCATTAGAACTATCAGAATGTATGTTGAAAGAAGTCTAGTTAATTCGCAAAATTATTAAAAAAAAAATAACATTAGGTATCGCATGTACAATAAAAACTTATTGCAACTTACTATTGATCGCTTGTTTCTTTTAATCCTCTGTAGGTTAATCTGTTTCGCATTTTATTTTTATCTATTTATCTATTATAATTTATTGCACACCATGACAACAAATCGGAATAAAAATATTGCAATTTATATAACTTTTGCACAAAAGGCTATAGCAAAATTGCGATTTCTTTCAGAGTACCTTTGGGAAGATGATAAGGAGATAAACCAAAAAATTGCTTTCCTACTACTAGATTCTGTCCTTGCTTTGCTTCGAGAAAGTTGTTGTTTACGTTTGTAACCATTTATCCGTAATATTTTGTTTGTCGTAGAGCAATGCTTAAAAACTTAGTCTTCTTCAATAAAGTGAATAGTCAATTCAATACTTGAAACACTAATCCCGGAGATTAGTTAAAACTTAAAAGCTTTTTTATATGATAAAGGTTATACTACTTTCATAATAGCCTTACAACCTGATTGTGGGGACACACAGCATTTCTTTAGTAACCTCATTGATCTATCGTGCAGTTCTACAGCATTTTCATAGTAGCCACACAGATCCACTATGTAAGCACACAGTATTTTCATAGTAGCCATACAAATCTGCCAAGTAGACGCACAGAATTCTCATAGAAGTCACACAGATCTGCCAATAGTCCTACAACCTAACTATGGGGACACACAGCATTTCTTTAGTAGCCACATAGATCTCCATGCAGTTCTACAGCATTTTCATACTAGCCACACAGATTCACCATGTAAACACACAGTATTTTTATAGTAGCCGTAAAAATCTGCCAAGTAGACGCACAGAATTTTCATAGTGGTCACACAGATCTGCCATGTAGTCACTTTTCTTATATAGTAGTCACACAGATTTATTTATTATGGAAGATAACGGCTTGATCGTTTGTTTTTATTCTAACCACACAGTCTTGTTATTTTGTTATTTATTTCCTTTTTGTATTAACTTTTTTGAAAATACTATTCTGTTCTAATGCTGACAAACAAATAAATTTCTATAGCTCAATTGTACACCCTACCCTGTTTCCAAAGTTATTTATGTATTCAGCTTAATAGGTTGTCTAGAAGAGATCGCTATTTAGTGATAAGGCCGCCTGTTGTACTAATCTCTGTGTGATAATGTGATCATGTAATATGTTTTGGCGTATAATAAAGAGGATTTTGTTGTTGTTATTTCACTTTAGATAGCAACAAGACAATTATTATTATTACTATTATTTTCCATGTGAATACGTACAAGTGCTTTGTGTTGTCGTGTAGATATACCTATCGTTAGGTAATTTTATCTTAAAGTTTTGTGAAATAATAATCTGAAACGGGTCAGCAACCACTAACCAAAACATTCAATATTTAAGAAGTAAGAACTGTCATAAGGTTTTATAACCTTCTAAGAAATACACCACTTCCTTTGATTAAGACAAAATGAATATGACGTACCTGTTCGTTTCTTTGTTCCTTGGATCACAAGAAGTCCCCGCCGCATGCCAGCGATTACTTTGGTAGACATGGATGGCGTGTCAAAAAAAAATCTCCGTTCCTTTGACCAAGATAATATGGGCTGTAAAGGAAAATATCCCCACTTCTGAAGTGTGATGATGGCTATCACACTGGCTGCAGCAAGGACGATGAACTTCCCTATCGATAGGTTATTTCCCAAAAATAAACTTCAGCAGCATCTTTACACATTGTTTATTACAACGCATACACATTATTCTCTACACTTTATATTTAATTACCAATTAATTTTACAAGTATACATTCGGGCAGAACTTCGCCTTACAACTGTTACAAAAATAATGACCTGCACTACCTTAGTTCGCCATATTTATATCCTACTCTCAACCCCACTTTTCAATTAAATCGGAAGTCAATAGCACTTATATAATCTCAAACGATAAATGAATTTATTAATAAATCGTAGGAATAAATTATTATACACAGAATTATTATACACACAACTATATAATTATTGTAATTAATAATTAATGTTGGGTTATATCGGGGTGCCGGAAGTAGAACTTTTAACACATTACTCTGAGGTCTACCCGCTCACAATGACGTCACCTTAAAAACGTAAACGTACGAGATGTATGTACTTCGCGTAGATACCTATTCATTCATGCGTTTAATTCATTAAATTACGTCACTTATTCACTTGTTCATATCGTCCAATCACACAGTGTTTTGTTTTTCTTTCTCAACTGTGATTGGTCATTGAAGTACCAGGAGAGCAGAGTAGGTACTGAGGTGGTTACTAAACATGTTTTATCAGTCTACCCGCGCACAATGAAATTTTTTCATTCTTTCATGTATTTAACTCATGCCATTTGATTTATCAGTCTTCCCGCGCATAATGAATTTTTTTATTCATTCATGCATTTAATTTATGCCATTTTCATTGTTCATTATATCCAATTCATTTCTTTCGTGCATTCAATGAATGGTTCCCATGCATTATTTTACTTTATTCTTCTCTACTTACTTACTTACAAGATTACAATACTCAAATTTCAAAAATGGATAGCAGGTAACACAGACGGATTGTAAAAAAATAAAACATAAATATTTAAATAATTTATTCATTGACGTCGTAACAAGTGCTTCATCAAACTTGTATTAAATAAAATAAAACATAAAAAAAACAACAGTATAAATCTTTAAAACTGTAACTGATTTAAACAAACAAATGCCTATTGGACGGATTCTGATTTAACTATTGTCTAAGTACAGACATAACAAGCCGTTTTGGTGTTCAAAAATATTATATAGTGCCACAAACTTATCTGACCCGGTAAGGGGGGCGTCACTGTCTTCGTCTTTGTCTGACAACAGTATAACATTTGCATTAGTTCCAATTTTGGCCACCGGGTCAGATAAGTTTGTGACACTATAAAAAAAATGTATACAAATAATATGTACTACAGATTAAAACAACACAATATAAATTATTAAAAATTAAAAACAAAGTACATAAAAATAAAAGTGAGTAAGTATACATTGATTAGGACAAATTCAAAACAAGGCCAAATCATTAACATTATTAACTTATGCCATTAAAATATCTTCTGAATTCAATTTACCTATACAAAATTATATTCCCTGGCCACTTATAAAAAACCATGGTCGAACATTGAACTGTGTTCCTAATTTGAATTTAAATCATTTACAGCTAAAACAAGCTTACTGTGTAAGTTCTGTCACAGATAATTAACATTTCACTAAACTACCATCATCTTCTTTTACCAAATTGGAATGGCTGCAGTCTAACACTGGATATGTTATGGATAGCGAATACAGAATACATGAACACTGGTCTTGCTTCCCAGGGGACGGGCCGAGAACTAACCAGACCAACAATTAAATTAAAAATTAAAAAAACCCCCGACACAAACATTTAAAAAGTAAAAAATAATATCTTTAAAAGTAATACGTTGCGTTGCGGGACCGCACCTAACTACTTATTCATTATCTACGTTTTTTTCATAAGTATCACATACCTACCTTACCATTTATCAATATTTTTTTGTGTTAAAGTTAGAAGTAAATGGAGCGGTCCCCCAACGCGACGTATTACTTTTAAAGATATTATTTTTTACTTTTTAAATGTTTGTGTCGGGGGTTTTGAAATGTGGGTAGGTGTCAAAAAAGTGTCACGTTTTTTTCCGAGCTCTTAAAGTTTATTTATTTAAAAATATAAATAAATTGTATTTATGTTCACTACTTACTTGTGAGACTAAGCTACCCATTGGCTTTGAATCCTCAATATAAGATCACACAAGAATTATCCATATATCACTGCACTACCAGACTGCAATCATGGAATCACTGAAAGAATCTTTTGCCTCTATCACCGAACTGTTCCATACTAAAATGAACGATTTTCATCAAGAACTCAAGAATTCCAGTCCCACTCCACATACTACTTCGTCACTGGCAGAAGAATTTTGCTCCTTCAAGAAATTTGTATCTTCAATGCTAGTGACAATGCAACGTCAAATTGAATTTTTGGGCAGAGACATGGACCGTATGGAAATGCAGAGGAGGCGGAAAATTTTGCTTCTACATGGCATCACCGAGTCCAAGACGGAGGACACTACTGAGGTTGTGTCTAAATTAATTACTGACAAACTGAAAGTTCCGGGGTTCTCCAGTTCTTGTATTAGCCGCTGCCATCGATTGGGTCGTTCCGTTGGCCAAAAATCACGACCAATTATAATTAAATTACGTGAGGTGTCGATGCGTGATAAAATTTGGTTTTCAAAAACCAAATTAAAAGGCTCAGGTGTTACACAATCCGAATTTCTGACTAGAAATCGTCATAGCATCTTTCTGGAAGCTAGAAAACGCCACGGGATTACAAATTGCTGGACTAGAGACGGCATTATAAACATCCTGACACAGGACGGCTCGGTTCACCAAGTTGAGTGCTTGGCGGAGCTCGACGCCATTCCTGGTGTAGCCGGTCCGGTATCGTCTGTGCAGCCAGCAGTTGCAGATGGTAAGCCCTCTGACAAAACTGCTGCTCCTTCCACTCGTATAAAACGAGCAACACGCAAGTAATTTACGCTCCTTCCTTCTTGTGTTACGTGTTTTCGGCATGATCATTAGGATTAGAAGTGATTGACTTTTGTGAGTTACCCCGCAATGCATGCATCGATATACCATATTTAGCTACATAATAAACTTTGATATTGTCAATTCGGGTAGACAACTTCGGCGGTACTTTTGTTTTAATTTTTAATATAGTTTGTAGTTAGTACTTTGTTTTATTATCGTGTCACTGTTATATAGTACTCACTTTGGAATTAGGTAACTTATAAAGTTAAGGTTATTCTGACAATGGCATCTGTCAGTCAGTGTCATGTCAATTTGACATCTTTTTACTATGCAAATGTCTCAGTCATTCAGCCATAGACAATATTATGTTTCTGTTTTTTTTGTAAATTGTATGATCACAATCGCCGGAGTGGTTGCTGGTTTGTCATTGTAATGATAATTTTTGTCATGCGGATGTATTGTTTATTAGTTATATATCTAATTTGTGGTTATAGTTAATTGTTAGTTTTATTTTGTGTAAAAATTGTTAATCTCCTACAGAAGCCGGCGGGTAGCTATGGTCTTACTCTGTGGTACTTTTTTAAATAACTTTATTTTATATTATTTTATTGTATTTATCGTTTATATATTTTTTTTATACATAGTTGTAATTATTTTATGAACATTACTGATAGTGATGATGAGTCCAGTAATTCTTCTTTCGTCTCAGCGTCCAGTGGATTGAGCAGTAGCTATGAAAGTATTCCTCCAGTAGATGTGGCACTAAATTCTTATTTCTCTGATCTTTCTAAAAACTTTAATGTTGTTCATATAAATGCTCAGAGTATACCGGCACATTATCCTGATTTACTCACCACCTTTGATAGCAAGAATATACACGCCATTCTGGTATCCGAATCATGGCTTAAACCATGCTTGGCATCTACATCATACTCCCTCCCAGGATTTCACCTCATTCGGAACGATCGCTCATTCCGGGGAGGAGGTGGCGTTGCTATATATCTTCGCTCCCACATCCCTTTTTCGATCATAAGCATGTCACCTCAGTCCCGAGATGGGAATATAGCAGAATATCTATTTATTGAGGTGTTATTCTCCCATACCAAAGTACTTCTTGGTGTTGTGTATAGCCCTTCTTCAACCATTGACTACTTTTCTGCATTTGAACAGGTTCTGGAAGAGACTATTCCTTTGTATAATCATAGCATTATCATGGGGGACTTTAACACGTGTCTCTTAAGGGATGATGTTAGATCTACCAAGCTAAAAAATATTACTGAAGCAGCCAATATGCATATACTCCCTATGTCAGCCACGCATTTCTTTCCAAATTGTGCCCCATCACTTCTAGACATTATATTAGTCTCCTCTCCCGATCATGTTGCTAAGCATGGTCAATGTGCTGCTGATGGTTTCTCATTTCATGACCTCATTTTTGTGTCATACAAAATCCGTCCTCCTAAGGCAAAGTCAAGTATTCTACTTCAGCGCAACTTTGCGGGTATAAATCTGGAAAAGTTACGGCAGGATGCAGAAAAAGTCAATTGGCAGGTCATTTATGATGCAACTACTGTTGACGAACAGGTCACATTGTTTAATTCCCTATTAGTACAACTATATGACATTCATGCACCTGTTCGTCCGGTAAGAATGCGTCACACTCCTGCCCCTTGGCTTACAGACGACATCAGGACTCTGATTAATAGGAAAAACAGAGCGAAGGCAAAATATAAGTCAGATCCCAGTGACAAAAATCGTGAGAAACTGAGGAATGCTCGGAATCGCTGCAATACGGCGTGTAGAGACTCACAACACCGCCATATCCACAATTCTGTATTAAATGAAGACCCGAGTAGGGTTTGGAAATTTCTTAAAAAACTTGGAGCTGGCAAACAACTTAACTCTCCTGATGTAAATATTGACTTAGATGGTCTGAATCATCATTTTTCTTCTTCAGCGTGCATTAATAGCGTTGATAAGCTTAATACTTTAACAAATCTTTCTAGCCAGACCAACTCCAGTAATTCCTTATTTGACTTTAGTCAATTTACAGATTGTGATGTTAAGAAGAGCATTTTGTCCATCTCGTCTGATTCCGTCGGTAGCGACTGTATTAGTCGTAAAATGGTCATTCCTCTACTTGATATCCTTACTCCTGTTATCACACATATCCTCAATCACTCCATCCTTACCAGTTCTTTTCCCGCTCCTTGGAAGGAGGCACATATTATCCCACTTCCTAAAAATCCTAAACCATCCTCTGTCCAAGATTACCGACCAATATCCATTCTTCCATTTTTGTCCAAAGTCCTTGAACGCCTCGTCCATCAACAACTTAACTCCTTTCTTTCCAGCCATAACCTTTTAAATCCTTATCAGTCTGCCTTTCGCCCTGGCCATAGCACGGCTACTGCATTGCTGAAAATAACGGAAGATATCAGGCTTGGTATGGACTGCCAGAAGCTCACAGTGATGGTGCTGCTAGATTTTAGCAATGCCTTTGGCACTGTGGACTTTGACATCCTACTCGCAACGATGCGCTCACTTAACATATCTCCGACTGTTATTGACTGGTTTCGTAGTTACTTGCATGGGCGTCGGCAACGTGTTAAAGTCAAAGATTACTATTCCTCGTGGGGTAGCATAGATGCCGGCGTACCGCAAGGTGGCGTGTTGTCTCCTCTCTTATTTTCAATTTTTATTAATTCCATAAGTTCCCAACTATCTTCTCTCTACCACCTTTATGCAGACGATCTCCAAATTTACAGTCAGTCCTCTTACCAAAATATATCTACTGCTATTACTGCAGTGAACACTGACCTGACTCGTATTTTGCACTGGACTAAATCACATGGCTTACAAGTCAACCCTGCCAAAACCCAGGCGATTATTATTGGCAGCTCGCGGCTAATTAGTAGAATCGATTGGTCATCACTACCACCTATTGTCTTCAACGGTGTTATTATTCCGTATAGCCATACGGTAAAAAACCTGGGTGTGATGATAGATCGTAGTCTTTCATGGGTACCTCAAGTTCGGGAAGTCAGTCGAAAAGTGTTTGCTGCCCTGGGATCCTTCCGTCGTCTATGTAATTTTCTTCCAGTTCCCACTAAAGTTGCGCTTGTTCAATCCTTGCTTCTACCTATTCTTGACTACGCCGACACTTGCTATCTTGATCTCACTGAAGAGCAATTAAACAAACTTGAGCGACTTCAAAATGTTGGCATACGGTTCATATTTGGCGTACGTAAATATGACCATATCTCTCAATTTCGTGCTAAGCTTAAGTGGCTCCCTATCCGACTTCGCCGGGATACTCATATACTTTCTACTTTACATAGTGTGCTGGTTAATCCTTTGACGCCGTTGTATTTGAAGGAACGCTTCAACTTTATGGCCTGTTCCCACAATCTTTCCCTCCGCTCTAGCACTAATCTTTCCCTCTCTACTCCTACTCACTCCTCTAATTTCTATCATAAGTCCTTCACCGTCTATGCTGTTAAACTATGGAATTCCTTACCACTCACCATTAGACGCTGTGAAAGTCCCTACCGCTTTAAAAATCTAGTTAAATCGTTTTTTCTCAACCTCACGACACAACCTAATTAATCTTCCTTCCTCTTCACTATGAGTTACCTACACTGTTACACATTATCAGTATTCGTATAATATCCTATTTTTATTTGTATCCTATATTGTTTCCTGTGCATAATATATATATTTATATATATTTATATATATATGTATGTACATATATATTACGTATATATTATATTTATGTAAGTTTATATGCATGTATAGATTTATTATTTTGATATCTCTATATTATATACTTTTTCTTTTTTTTTTAGTCCTCTAATTGTGCACCCTACCGATTTTTGCTTATTTATTTTTTTTTTCCTACCCAAAGGTTGTCTGGAAGAGATCGCTGCTTAGCGATAAGGCCGCCTTTTGTGAAATTTCTTTCCAGTATAAATGTATGTTGTAATGTCCTGTTTGTGCACAATAAAGAATATTTGTATTGTATTGTATTGTATTGTTTTTTTAATTTTTAATTTAATTTTTTATTTCATACATTTTATAGGTAAGAACATTATGGATTCAGTTATAAATATTCTCTTACTGTACGCTATCATTTGAGACCCCACACGAGTATTTTGCATACATACGGCTATTCTTCCCCGCTTTCACCCCCCACAACTATTAAACGGCTCAACCGATTTTCATCAAACATATTTTAAAACATGCGCCCGTAAGTTCCCTTTAATACAAAAAAAAACTAAATTGAAATCGCTTCATCCGTTCGGGAGATATGATGCCACAAAGGGACAGAGTGATATTTCTTCCCCACTTTCAACCCCAACAACTTTTAAACGGCTCAACCGATTTTCATCAAACATATCTAAAAACACGCGCCCGTAAGTCCCCTTTAATACAAAGAAAACTAAATTGAAATCGCTTCATCCGTTCGGGAGCTATGATGCCACAGACAGACAGACAGACACACAGACATACACACACACACACACACACACACACACAGACACGTCAAACTTATAACACCCCTCTTTTTGCGTCGGGGGTTAAAAAAAGAAAGAAATTAAATACTGTTATATTTTTAAATCGAATAAAAAATATATTAGATTAAGGTACAGGTACTGTGCTACAAACTTATCTGACCCGGTAAGGGAGGCGTTACTGTCTTTGTCTTTGTCTGACAACAGTATAACATTTGCATTAGTTCCAATATTGGCCACCGGAACAGATAAGTTTGTGGCACTTTACCTAAATGAAATTTAATCATATTTATCCCACTAACAACAAGAAGCACTACAAAGGTACGAAGTTATGCAGCCGGTGTATTTAACTAATGTTAAATTTATTGTACTGTGATGTTATTTTTTTCCTTGGTCCCGTTTACAATCATTTTCTATTTCTAGCCATTTACTTCTTCCTACTAAGTACATACATTTAAAATATTACTTTACGTCACAACCTCTAAATCTGAAAATATTTTTTCTTTGCGTTCTCAAAGCTACACTATTTGAGCCATCAATTGTGTAATTATAATACTGTCAAAATGTATTAAAATCGTGTAAATACTTTGTATAAACATTACGATATTCTAATACAACACTACGTACATATTATTAGACAGTCAAGTGAATGTAATAAGCCAATATTTTTACGTCGTTGAAAAATTAATATTTTAGATTACGACTTCTTTACATTTTAATTTTTTTTTAATATAGGTATCCATTATTTTTTTAAGTTCTTTAAAATATGTGAGCAATTGCTTAATATCCATTCAGTTGACGATAAGTCACAACTTATTGTTCCAACAACCGTCATATTAACTACCTACAACAAAACGTTAAGGCCCACCCACACCAGCATTGTAGTTGTGTGATACCGGTAATGCACCAATTTGATACCGGTATCCTAACAGCAACACTTAATTTAGAAAGCTCGAGTGTCATTAGTTAATTTCATCCTACTAATCCTACTAATATTATAAATGTGAAAGTTTGTGTATTTGTTTGTTTGTTTGTTACTCCTTCACGCAAAAACTACTGAACCGATTTTCATGAAATTTGGCACACACATAGAGGGCAACTTAGATTAACATATAGGATATTTTTTATCCCAGAAATCCCGCGGGATCGGAATTTACGCGGGAAAACCTTCTTCGCGTATGGGGTATAAATAGCTTCTAAACAAACATTAATATAAAACTAACAAGTCTGTCTTCCCGGAAATCCCGCGGGATCTGGAGTTACGCGGAATAAACTCCTGCGCGTAGTTGCGGGCTTAAATTTTTATGCGACCTTTACTAGGAGATTGAGGAAGTTTTGAAGCAACATATAGGGTACTGTTTATCCCTGAATTCCCGCGGGATTAGGATTCACGCGGTAAAAACTCATACCCGGGAATGAGGTCGTGGGTTCAGATGTTTATGGGACTTTCAGTGGGAGGTAGAGGAGGTTATGGAGCATTATATACTTAAGCTACTTTTTGTTCCGGACTTCCCGCGGTATCGAGATTTACGCGGGAAAAGCTTCCATGAGCGAATGAAGTCGCGGGCTCATTAATATCTATATATCGGGATGTCTATACATATATCGGGAATCGAACCGGCTTTTTTTCTCATGATCAACTTTATGTTGCTTTTTCGAGGGTCAGCATCGCTTTAGCTGGTCTTTATGTTTTAGCACCCGAATGAAAAACTACCAATGTAGTTTAAAAATATAATAGTTTGGAATGAAAAAACCCCGACGTTTATATCTTAAAGTCTTTTTATCGATTTTCTCAAGATCTACATAACGGATTTTTGTACGGTATGACTAAAACGTAGTAAAAAATCAACTGTTCTTAAGATGTGTGGAGTGTGTCTTAATATGTGTGGGGTCGGGATTAACGCAGGAATAACTTTGTGACACACTGAGATCCACGCGGGCGGAGCCGCGGGCAACAGCTAGTAGGTATTAAATGCCAAAGCTGTAGTGCAGTGTGGTATCCCTCAGCACAACGCTAATGCGGGTTTAACCTTCACGTTATTAATATCAGATCTCAAGTCCAAGGTTCAGATCATTATATAAAATAGTCCTCTTTTACAACAGGTCTCTCTAGGATCAAAGATTCTTCTCATTACTGTTGAAGTGGAACAACTTGTCATGTTGTTCTAACAACATAACAAGTTGCCCGATATTAAAAGCATCACAGACTAAGACTTAATATCCGATATTAATATAGCTAAGGCCTACTTAAATTCGATAGAACTAAGTACCTCGCCAATAACGGCTTCATCGCAACGCTTTACATTGTGCATACTAATTAGGTACCACAATAAACACACTATATTCATTAAGTAGAAAAGATATCAAACAAATAAGGTCAAATGAGTTTTATCAAGCCAATTATTTTTACGTATTATTCTGTCCAATAATATAACCTATGGTCCTCTCTAGAACCATAATATATTACTTATTTAAAAGTAATAACCGATAATTTATACCGGTATTAACAACCGGTATTGCATTGCAAAGCGCTGCGACGGTACCCATCGGTTGTAAGGGGCGCCTTACACGGTGTACTCGCGCAGCTTGTCGACAACGAGTTGCCGGTTGCGCTGGATCCAGTCGATGTTGACGCGCGCCTTCTCCACGCCCTGCTGCACCGCGATGAGGGACTCCTCGAAGTACTCAGAGTTCTCGTCGCGCCACTTCAAGAACTGGGGAGACAAGAATGTCAATGTTAATGTGCGGGAGAAGCGAATATTTATAGGTACATACTGTAATGTTTTTGTAAATTGTCGACAAACGAAATCGAACCATCTCATGGTAAATATTCGTCGCGCATGGACAACAGTAGCTAAAACAAAAAGCATCACCGAAGTTTCTGCCAGCCGAAAAAAGGGAATTGAAAGAAAGAACGGTTATATTTTAAGGTTAAAGTAACATATTTTAAGTCAACTCAATAAAAAATACCGTTTCAACATTTTTTTTTGACAATAAGTAATTCCAGACTTTTTCAGACGCAAATCGAGGGGAGGTTTAATGGTATCTATACAGAGATGGCCAGAATATTATAATGATTACAGATTACAATTAAATCTCGAAGCCCGGAAACGCTCTCGCCTTTCGAAAAGAGTATAAAGCGTTTTCAGCGTTGGCATGTCAGTGTCTCCAGGTGTACCAATATTTTTTATGCCTATCTTTATAAATAGTAAGTATATTTAGTGGGTTACCTGGTCCAGTTCCTTCTGCGTGGTGAATTGATTTAGCAACGTAGCCACGATGTAGCCCAGCCGCCGCTTCTGTCCCTTGAACCTGCAATTGTACGTGCTTCGGTGAATTTTGTGACTTTGGTAAGTGAGCTGTTAATATAAAATCAAATAATTTGATATTTTACACAGACATCGTGAGTGGCAGTCACGTGGCGTGGCGGATAAAATAATATTCTTTCATACACATTATATCGATGTAGTTATTCACATTTAGCGCGCAGACACGTGCCGGCGCCGGCCAGCATTCTCAACAAGAATGTTGTATCTGTGCCGGCGCGTGTTTGTGCGTGTCTGTATGTGTGAATGAAGCTTTATTGTCATCTATAGACACGAGCAGTCGCCGCGCCAATCGTCTGTACCATAATCACAGGAACGTTAGTAGCATTTGTGTGGGATGTTAAAGCCATAGAGATATTACACTAGAGTGGGTGAGCCATACGGCTGCCCATACATTGCAATCGCCCCCGGTTAGAAAGAGAAACAACGATAACGGTAATTACCTATCTCTCTCCGATCCCGACGAGCCAGCAAGAGAAAGGTGATTACTAAAGATTTCGTCTCTTTTTATCCGAGGTACGCTCTGAAGCCTGGCTTCTGCCCTCTAGTGTAATATCTCTATGGTTAAAGCATCGCAGCCTAGCTGTCAAGGAACATCATAATATAAAGGGACACTTACGCATTATAAATTTCGTGTATCCGGTCGTAGATGAAGTCGCGCGCGACGTAGTAGCCCACGGTGGAGCGCGTGACGGCCGTGATGACGGCCGCCGCGTCCTGCCGCCGCACCTCCGAGCCCTCGGTTATGGCCCACTCCAGGTACCTGCCACAGACCAGGGGAGGATTAGGAACCCAGTCGAGGGATGGATTAGGGGGAAGAAACATTCCGTCTTGTATTATCTTGCACAAGTGCACACACACTAAGTACAGTAAGGTCATTATAACTCGGCCGCTCTGAATATACCTACAAGTGTCTGCGCCAAATTGGTGGTAGGAAGCGGGGAGTGCGGGCGGCAGTATTCGCTATGTGCGAAGCGGGTGGTAGGTGTACCAACACGATCGCAGCGCACAACGTGACAAAAAATGGAAACTACTTCGGCTGTGTGTAATACTTTCGAACCCGGTTTTTATGATTATATCCATTGCACACATACACTATTCAATAAATTGCACTCAAATATAGTCAACAAGTATCATTTACTCTTTATTTTGGTTTTTAATTGCAAAAATACTAACAATGTTTAGGTACTTGTCATTATTTGACAGTCGCCGAAAAAGTTGCGCGTCGCCACCGTCGTGCACGTTCCCAATAGGTACGCCAATATGAAGTAGCGCATTACAAAACACTGTCATGGCCGCCGTGTTTTCATTGGTCAGTTAGGTACTGTACCTGCGCAAACATCTCGGAAAACGAAGTTCAGAGCGGACGAGTTATAATGACATTAGGTACTGTAATAGCAAATATACATACTGCGACAGTATCCAGACGTCCCGCGAGCACGCCAGTGCGCCGAGCAGCATGTCGGCCGCACTGGCCACGTTGGTGGCGCGGCGGCGCGCGAGGGCGAAGCGCCACTCCGCCACCGAGCCGCGCGCCACCGCCACGCAGTACACCGTGCGACGGAGGTCTACAAGTTCACTTTAGCAGCAACAGTACATACTGCGACAGTATCCAGACGTCCCGCGAGCACGCCAGCGCGCCGAGCAGCATGTCGGCCGCACTGGCCACGTTGGTGGCGCGGCGGCGCGCGAGGGCGAAGCGCCACTCCGCCACCGAGCCGCGCGCCACCGCCACGCAGTACACCGTGCGACGGAGGTCTACAAGTTCACTATAGCAGCAACAGTACATACTGCGACAGTATCCAGACGTCCCGCGAGCACGCCAGCGCGCCGAGCAGCATGTCGGCCGCGCTGGCCACGTTGGTGGCGCGGCGGCGCGCGAGGGCGAAGCGCCACTCCGCCACCGAGCCGCGCGCCACCGCCACGCAGTACACCGTGCGACGCAGGTCTAGCGGGATGCTGGGGAGATGAAATTACGTAAATGAATGAATGACTCAGATGACATGAATGAAGTTTATGCAAAGTATTAGGTTTTTTGCTAGTCCATACCTACTACACCATCGCTATGGGCGATACTTGCACCCTCTGTCAATTCGAACTGTACTGTACTGCGAGTAAAATTCGTCATAAGAATACATTTGACATGAGTTGTACGGTATAGTATGTTTGGTCAAGTGTACTTGTCACCGTGCATCATCGCGTGACATCTGTGCGCTAAAACCCGAATAGCGCAATGGACACCAAGCCGAATCACCACCTAAGAGTCCTGGGTTCGATTCCCAGCGAGGCGGAAAGAATAATGAGGTTAATCTGTTCTGGATCTGGGTATCTGTCCTTGTCTTGTGTGTTATCTATGGCACCCATGACACAGGGAATTCTAGAGTGGCCCATGCGTGTGTAGCGTTAGCTACCACCAGGGCAGCAGGGTACTCACGGGTTGTTGGTGTCGGGGCCGTCGGAGTCCATCCACTGGCGGTACATGTCGATGGCGTTCTCCTCGCAGCCCGGCACCTTCATGCGGCACGCCCAGCTGCTCGTCATCGTCTGGAATACATCGCCACTTTATGTTACCCTTGGCTCAGTTGGAGGAGATCGTAAGATAAGGAATGAAGAGCTATCTTTGCGTTGCCGCCCATGACAATTATGACTAAGCTAGAGCAAGACTTTAATCGAGACTAGGATGGTAGAAATGATACTAATTAACTAATTAGAAGTAATATTTTCCGGGGCTCACTCTCTTTTCCTCTAGCATCTTCTGCCATCACGAACTCTTCTGCAAAGAACGACCCATTCTAAATTTTCATTTAAACCAAGTAAACCTCACCTGCATCTTAACGCTGTTCAGATCATCGCCATTGAGTATAGCCTTGACGGCCAGTCCGCCCGCGCGGCGGTAGGCGTCGCCTATGAGCCGGCGCACGAACTTCTGGAAGGCGCCGTAGTCGGGCGAGCGCTTCAGTACGGTCTCCAGCTTGGCCAGCGCCGCCAGCCCCGTCGACAGCGGGAGGTACTCCGTCTCCCGGCGGAGGTAGCTCGCCAGTCTGTAAGTTTGGGAAGTTTTGTTAGCCACAACATCATCTTTCATCTCAACCCATCATGATCCACTATTGAGCACGGGTCTCTTCTCAGAAAGAGAAGGTTAAGGCCATAGTCCACCACGCTGGCCAAGTGAGAATTGGCGGATTTCACACACCTTTGAGCATTGCGAACTCACCGGCATGCAGGTTTCCTCACAATGTTTTCCTTCATCGTTTGTAGCACGTGGCATTTACTTAAATGCTTAAATAATAATAATAATAATAATAATAAAAATTGTTTATTGCCTCTTTAAAACATACATACGTTAATACAAAAGAAAAATACAATTAATGGAGACAAAAGGAGACGGCTCAGCCTTGTCTGTATCGAGATACAAACCTCGTACAGAGCTGTTTTTCAGCCGCTCCCTCCTCCCTGAGGTGTTGTGCGGGAGTCTAAAGTTACAGGCTCCCCATTTACCTGACTTATAGTAAACTAAATAACTAATCTACGTACAATAAAATTAAATTAAATGTAATTAAAGAAGACTAAACAGTAAAACCAAAATATAACAATTAAAAATATGCATATAAACAGTACCTAATTACAATTAAAAAACTAACATGACAAAAAAATATATAAAATAAATAGAATAAACTTTCCTTTCTTTTTTTTCTTTAAACTGTGTGCGTGCATGTGTGTGTGTGTGTGTGTGCGCGCGCGCGCGCGCGTGTGTGTGTGTGTGTGTGTGTGGGTGTGTATGTGTGTGTGTCCTTATAATTTTTTTCCGAAAAAGTCCCGTAAGTGTAGAAACTTAACATAAGGATGTTTCAAATTCTCTGCAGCGAGTTGTCTTTTTAAAAGAGCAGATTTATATTTGGCTTTGAAGCATTCTATTGACATTTTTTTTCTCATGGGTGGGGGGAGGTCATTCCAGATTCTCGCCGCAGTGAATTTGAAAGAACCCCTATATCTTGCTGTCTTGTGTGCGGGTGTATAAAGAAGCATTTGTGTGTGAGAGCGAATACCTCGACGGGAAATATCTTTGATCCAGGTGAGTTTTTCGAAAAGGTATTCTGGCTTTTTGTTTCAAATTACCTTTTGGACTATCGATGCATAGTGTAACTCTCTCCTGGCGCCCATATTGAGTATGCCTTTTTTATTTAGATATGGGGTTATAAATTGTCTTCTTGGCACATTACAGCAATATCGAATACGAGTTTTGTACTCTCTGTATTGCTCTTTCGGTATTAGCTGCTAATTTAGGGCCAAAGACTGAGCTGCAGTAGCTCAATTGTGATAATACCAATGAGTCACACAAGAGAAAGCGTAGGTCCTCTTTAATATATGGTCTTATTTTGTATAAGGTTTTAAGTTTAAAGTATGAACTTCTAATCTTGTTATTGATGTGTTCTACAAATTTTTGCTCTCCGTCTAGTATAAGCCCTAAATTACGAGCGGTTCTTACTTGTGTCAGAGTTTCATCGTCAATTTTAATCGTATTCTCGCTGTCTAAAACAGTTTTTATTTGGTTTTTTGTGCCCAGAACTAGAACTTGAGATTTGGAGGCGTTTAAAACTAGTGAATTATTTTGGGACCAGGTTTGGATATTATGGAGATCCTCATTTATTTTGTTTATTGCCTCTTTAACATTCTTGGGGTCAAAAGAATAATACAGCTGGGTGTCGTCTGCGTATAGATGGTATTTGCATGATTTTATTTGCTTAGGCAGGTCTGCTGTGTACAGAGAGAACAGAATTGGACTGAGTAAAGAGCCTTGGGGTACTCCTCTCACAATTTTCCGTAGAGTGGAAAATTTCTTTCCACCATTGCATCCATCTGTTACCACAATTTGTTCTCTGTTGGATAGGAATGATTGAAACCATCTACACGTTTCTTTAGAAAAGCCATAGTGCGCTAACTTGTTTAAGAGGATTTCAGGTTGTAGACAATCAAATGCCCGCGTGTAGTCCAACAGCACCATAATACTGCTCAATCCCATATCGGAGGCCTCTGTTAGATCGTCAGTGACATTTAAGAGGGCAGTTTCCGTGCCATGCCCTTTTCTGAACCCTGATTGAAACTTTGGTAGAGGGTTATTTGTTTCTAAGTAATTTAGCATTTGACAAAGTACAATCTTTTCTAAAACTTTAGACAACACCGGGAGGATAGAGATAGGGCGAAGATCTTTTAGTTCACTTACTGTGTTCTTTTTAGGGATGGGCTTGACTAGAGCTCTTTTCCATTGCGTTGGGAATGTACTGGTTTCGATAGACTTGTTTACTAAAAATGTAATAATAGGGAGAGTCACAGGTAAAGTTAATTTGACCATTTCAATATTTAGGTTATCATGCCCTGCGGCTTTTGTTTTTATTTTATTGATAATTTTACTAATTTCTATTTCATTTATCGGGCTTAGGTTGAAAAGAATATCGCGTGGGCATTCGTTACATACGTTATAATCTTGTTTAAGTTCTGGTTTATCACATGGCGGCAAGTCTAGGAAATGGTCATTAATAATATTCGGGTCATTAAGATGGTGTGGGATTATATTTAAATGAGTAGTTTTAATTTGTACAGCATTTTTTATATTACGCCAAAGCGACTTCGGATCTTTTAGGTTGTTGTTTATGCAATGGTTAAAGTAAGCTTTTCGTTCGTGTCTACGGGTTGCTGTGACTAAATTTTTTAGGGTTCGGTAGTATTCACGTGAACAGTCTTTTTTATCCTTCTGGGCTTTTTCTAACGCATCGTCACGCAAACTCATCATGAATAGCAGCATATCTGTAATCCATGGCTTTGGTTTATCCCTTATTGTCAGCGTACGGACAGGTGCATGAGCATCAAATAATTGACTCATATATGCGTTGAAAGTTTGAACCATTTCGTCTACGTTCTCTAGATTATAGATAGAATCCCAGGGTATGAGTTTTAGATCTAAAGCGAAAGCATCAGAATTAATATTTTTTAAGAATCTCTGTTGTTTTATTTGTCTAAAAAATTTGGGTTTTCTAATGTCCAAATCTAACAGTACCAATGCATGATCACTAAGACAACGATTGTGTATAACTTTAATGTTTTTGCATTTTGTGGGAGTGTTAGTCAGGACGAGATCTAATATAGTTTCAGTCCGATCAGTGACTCTCGTTGGTTCTTTGACCACTTGTTCAAGGTTATGTTGATAGCAGAATTGCATTATATCTTTTGCTGTATTGCAATGTTTGTTTGCCATATTTACGTTAAAATCACCAAGTATACAAGTGTAATCGCATTGCGCCATTGAATTCAGGGAGTCACTCAGAGCATCCAGTGTTTCTGTAACACCAACACTGTTTGGTCTGTAGGCCGTACCAAGGGCCATTGAAGCTCCCGGGAGTTGAATTTCTAGCCACATCTGCTCTAGCGACGACGCTGGGTGTTGCCATACTTTAGTATTTATTTCCTGTTTAATGTAGAAGCCTACACCTCCGCCCTTTTTTTGTTTCCTAGCTCTATGTACAAACTTATAATTTGGTATTATAGGCGCTAATTCATCTTCTCCATCTTTTAACCACGTTTCATTTATAGCTAATATATCAGGAATGTGATTACGAACAGCCACAAGAAGTTCATCCTGCCCAGTATTCAGAGATCTAGCGTTTAATAGTCCTATTCTTAGATATTTATTTTTAATAATTACCATTCAGAGAATAATAACTTAATATTCTGATAATGCTATGTATGTGAAGTAATTAAAAACTTGTAATTAATAAGTGTGTTGTGTACGGTGTGTCAGAAGGTGTGATTGATATGCTAATTGTTTGTGTAAAAATAGTGTCAATTACAGATTTCAGGAAGTAAACTTAAAAGAAATGATTAAATACATTATTTGCACCATAACAGAATCTAAATACATAAAAATCGTTTGTTGGTGTGTATGGGATGGAAAGATATCAGCTTTCATTATGGTTAAAAACCTTTGATAAGTCCATTTCATTTCTTATCCGAATCCGCGGTTTCCCTTGTTCCTTGCGCACAAATATCTTTCCCTCCCGTACCCATACATATTTAAATTGTACTTCGCGGGCAAGGGAGCGTGCTTTTTGAAAAAGCTGGCGATTAAACCTTGTCAAGCGTTCATTAATATATAACAGTTTGGTGGGTCCAGGTAGTTCAAGGCCATCGCTGTTAAGGTGACGTCTGGAGCGCGCAGCTTGAAGCAGGCCGTTCCGTGTATCACGGCGTGCTAGGCGCACAGCGATTGGTCTTGAGCGCGATAATGTGCTGTTCTGTTCTGCCGGACGGAGTGGGCCTACGCGTTCTGCTGATACGATGTCTTTATCGTCCAACTCCATACCAATTTTCTTAGCGACCGTCAGAATAATGTGGGTGCAGTTTCACATTGGGTGTTTCTGGACAGCCAGCTATCTCTAAGTCGTTAGAGAGTAAGTTTTGGTCTCTTTCCGCGATATCAGCCTGCAACTGCATTACGATGCCCTCAATTGGATGGGTTTGGGCAGGTTTGGTTTCTGACTTACTTTCTAACATTGAAACTCTAGCTTCCAGTTGCTCGATCCGACAGTTTTGGTCTTTAATGGCATTTGTTAGACTACTGATAGCTTTTTGTACTCTGTCCATTTCATCGTGTAATAAATTTTTCATGTAGATTTTTAATTCATTCAGTATATCCGTGTAAGAATTTATGGTGACGTTCCCAACGCCTTGTACTGGGCTGCTCGGCTCACTGGATGGGGTTGGAATTGACACCTTGGATCGGACCGTTACATTGGGATTGCCACTCTTGGGGACATGCGACATGGTGGATGAATCCGTTCGTAGGTTCGTTACTCCCTCTACGGTTGCCGTGGTGCCTCGTATAGGGGTGTTAGAATTGCCTTTTTTTGGTAGTTTGCTTAGACATTCCGGGCATTTCCAATGTTCTTTTCGCTCCATTTGACGAAAGTTCTTTGTGCTGATGCTTGCGCAATCCAGATCGTATTTCCCCTTACATTGCATACATTGTAGATAGTCTTTGTTTGTTATAGAGTTTTTGCAGCCGGCACAACTTTGAGAGTTATTCATTTTAACTGTTTTTATTTATTAATGATTGAACCAAAACTCTGCTCTTTATATAGTTCGTATTAATTGTTTCTTTTAAATTTTTTCCCAAAATCTTAGGAAAATTTTTAATAAAATTTCATTATGAAAAAGAAAAAAAAAGAAACAAAATGAAAAAAAAACAAAAATACAGTCCAGGTGATATTATAATAAAACAGAAAACAAAACTTTTCACTGAGTTTTGAACCCTAGATCGACGGAGTTCAGTCAATGTAGTTGCATACAAAGCTACCGAAGCGTACGGGCACTGTGTGAATAATTTGCGATTGCTTGCTTCTACGTCCGTGATTCATCACTATATAGCTAGCAACAAGAGCATGAGTCATCAGCGCTCACTGCTTATCGCTCGAAACTGGAACAGAACTAGATTTCTAGATTATAGATAGAATACTGGAACAGAATAATCACGAAGTCGGGCAATGCTCGTCGAGGAAATTAATAAAAAGAGGAGTGGCACAAGGGTCTATACTGGGTCCATTACTTTTTATCTTATATAGTGCGGATGTAGTGAAAAGCATAAAAAACTGCAAGTTTCACCTATATGCTGACGATCTGCAAGTTTATATATCATTTAAAGCTACAGAAACGAAGACTGCTATTCAAAAACTGAATGAGGATCTGCAGCGTATTAACAATTGGTCTGAAAAAAACACACTCGTCCTTAATCCTTGCAAGACGAAGTACATGTTAATTGGTACTAAGAAGCAAGTGGAAAAAATTGCTGCAAGTAACCCATGTGTTCATATTAATAACGTACAAATAGAACGGGTCACGCAAGCGCGAAATTTGGGCATACTTATGGACGAAGCGTTACGGTTTGAATCTCATGTCGCAAATGTTGTGAGTAGCTGTTTTTATAGGTTAAAAGTCTTGTACAAAATTAGGGCCTATATCGACACTACTCTCCGAATAAGGCTTTGTGACTCATTGATCCTTTCGAAGCTCAATTACGCAGACTGTGTGATTGGACCGAGACTCCTAGTGCGAACGCAAAACCTTATTCAACGAGTGCAGAATGCGTGTGCAAGGTTTTGCTTCAATATTCCACCTAGAACTCACGTCACTTCTTACATTAACAAAGCAAATTCACTTAAGATGAAACAACGCAGGAAGCTCCACTTTGCTACACTGCTTTTTGGTATTGTTAGGAACAAATCTCCTCCTTATCTGTACGATAAACTCTCTTGGTCTAAAAATCCACATGTTAATCGACTCGCGTTCCCATGCAGCTGTTCTGTAGCTTTTCGAGGCAGTTTCAAATACAGTGCCACCAAATGTTGGAACAACCTGCCTCCACCCATTCGGAATCTAAAAACAGTAAATGGTTTTAAATTGGCATACAAAACTTACCTACTTAATTATCAAAAAATGGAAGTCTGAAACAATCGCATTCAACCAATGCATACTTGCACACACACACACACACACACATACACACACACACACACACACACACACACACACACCACATGCACGCTAAGGTGGCACTGAACAAAGTTCCCTTGTCTTGAGTCAATTGTAATGGAGCGATTTGACCATGCTTGTTAGTTGGTTGTCAAAACAGTACCTACCTTCATGGTAAAAAAAACCATACCTGACATATTTTTCGATATTGTACAAATATATTAAATGAGTAAATAAGATAATTTTATTATGTATGTATATATACCCGTTCTATTGGCAACGTCATAATATTTATAATACTTATAGCTTACTTTTTATAAATTATTATAATATATTACGTTTTTGTTACTAATATTATGTATTTATGTTGATTTCAATCCACCACATAGCGAAACATGCGAGACAAAAGAGGACTGCGCTGAAAACCAGTAGCGATGGTTCCTACCAGTTCCATTGCGCATGCTGAGCGTAGCCCTTTTTTGTCACGTGGTATGGTGCGAATACATACCTACAAATTAGCTTATAGAAGAATGTTTGTGTGTTAAGTGTGTACCATTCTTTCTTTCTTTCAAACTCTATTCACTTTAACCAACGGACACTTGAGTTTTATTTGAATTTTAAAACGAATTTACACATTTGTTTTTGCACTTTTTGTTGTTTTTTCACTGTCAGTTTATGGTAGTGAACTTTAACTTTGTATTAACACAAATTTTAATAAGAAAAACACTATGCGAACTATTGAATTTAATTTTTGTTTAGAGAGACACAGACTGTACGTGTTAACAGCTCCGCGGTAGGCGGGGGGACCCCTTAAAACGCTCATAATTCCGAAAGGTCAGAGCTGAGTACTCTGGGATTCGAATCCGAACCCTCCAAATAAGAGACCGAATTCTTAACCACTAGGCTATCACTGCTACATTAACATCCTTTCGTACGGACTTCCCGCTTTGCGTCTTCACGCTTTGCTTCATGAAGGACTGGATCAAATTTGCCTTACTTGACCACGATTACATCGCTACTTAATATCAAATACGATTTTAACCAAACATTAACTGACTGACTGACTATCTAAAAACTGAGCCAAGATCATAAAGTATAGTTCACACTTGAGCGCAACGCCGTAGTCCAGATGGCTGGTCCAGGCGAGCGCGAAGGCGTCGGACAGCAGCTGCACGCGGCCGAGCGCCGGCACCGCCGCGTACTGCGGCCCGCGCAGCGCCGCCGACAGCAGCTCCCAGTTGCGCTGGTCGTAGTTCACGCGGTACGGCGCTGGGGAGGGGACCAGTGTATATTGAGCTCGTGGGTTGGAGGGAGTGGTTGGATGAGGTGTTCAGAGGAGTTTAGGTACCAGTGTATGTTAAGCTCGTGACATTGGGAGTTTTTGGATGGGGAGTTCTACAATCTCCTATAGTGGACAATTGCTCCCAGTTGCGCTGGTCGTAGTTCACGCGGTACGGCGCTGGGGGTCACGGTATTCTTGGTATCAGTGTATGTTGAGCTCATGGCTCTAGGGTAGTTGTTGGGTGAGGAGGTCAGAACTGCTTTGGTACCAGTGTATGTCGAGCTCGTGGCATTGGGAGTTGTTGGGTGAAGAAGTCAAAGCTGTTTTGGGTGCCAGTTTATATTGAGCCCGTGGCATTAGGGTGGAGTTGTTTGGTTGGGAGGTTACGGCACTTTTGGTTCCAGTATATGTTTCGTGTAATCGTGGCATTGGGAGTTGTTGGATGGGGAGGTCAATAAGCCTACAAGTCTACAAGCTCCTGAAGTGGATAATTGCTCCCAGTTGCGCTGGACGTAGTTCACGCGGTACGGCGCTGGGGAGGTGCCAGGTTATGTTGAGCTTGCGGCATTGGGTGGGGCGGAGGTCAGAGTTGTTTTGGTGTATATCGAGTGCCAGTGTATATCGAGTTCGTGGCATTAGCAGAATTGTTAGATGGAGAAGTCACAGCAATTTTGGTACCAGTTTGTTTTGAGCTCGTAGCAAGGGGTGGAGATGTTTGGTTGAAAGGTATCAGCACTTTTGGTACCAGGGTATGTTGAGCTCGTAGCATTGGGAATTGTTCGGTGGGAAGATCAATAAGCCTACAAGTAGTTCACGCGGTACGGCGCTGGAGAGTAAGGTGGGACCAGTGTATTGTGAACTTGTCGCATAGGACGTTTTGTTCGGTGCCTACAAGTCTACAAGCTCCTGTCGTGGACAACAGCTCCAAGTTCACGCGGTACGACGCTGGGGGACAGGAGGTGGGACCAGGTTATGTTGAGCTCGTCGCTTTGGACGTTTTGTTCGGTGGGGAAGTCATGGCCGTTTATATTGAGCTCGGGGCTAAAACCCAAAGGGGAGTTGTTGGGTGAGGAAGTCAAAGGAGTCTTGGTACCAGTGTAGATTGAGCTCATGGCATTGGGATGACACGTTTGGTTGGGAGGTTACGTCACTTTTGGTACCAGTGTATGTTGAGCTCGTGGCATTGGGAGTTGTTCGGTGGGTAGATCAATAAGCCTACAAGTCTACGATCTCCTGTAGTGGACAATAGCTGCCAGTTGCGCTGGTCGTAGTTCACGCGATACGGGGCTGGGAGGAACACATGGTTAGTGCCAGTGTATTGTGAACTTGTCGCATTGGACGTTTTTGACGTTGAAATCGTGGCACTTTAGGGACCGATTTATATTGAGCTCGTGCTGTCACACTTGATGAGTGTGAGCAAATTAAGAGAAAAAAAAATAGGAGGTAAATAAAAAAAGTTTATCAGTAAAAAAAAATATATATTTTATAGTTGAAACGGGTCGTGAGGTTAGTCCAGACAATGTAATGCACTCGGTTCAGTTCACTACCGCACTCTCCTGAGCGTGCTCCCGAGTCCTGTGGGATAGTTGCAGTGTCCCAAGTCCTAATTCCGTCCTTGTTATATTGGATCCTCCGGTATAGCTTCTCTTATGCTCCGTAATAATTTATAATCCCACGGGTGTTCCTGGAATAAAGGATACATTAGGACACTGCATGAGAAGAGCGTGCAAGCATCGCTAGGTTTATGAGGCAGTAATGATAGCATAATAGCGCTTGCAAGGCAACAGGAAATCAAGGCAGTGAATAGAAAGTGAATGCAGAAACGGTAACAGTTGCTAGGCTAATAATAATCATTTATACTAGTGACAAACAACGAACAAGAACTACACTACGGCCAATTTATATTTAAATACATTATTCAGTTAAATTATATTATCTTAACAATTCACTCAACGCAATCTTATAATTCGTCTAGAAATTCGTTGTAAAGCAAGAAAACATGAAATAAAAGGCCGTACGTAATACTACTTATTGATACACTTGACGGTTACAAGTTATAATTTAAATTACGTGAGCAGAAGAAAAAAAGCATTATTGTAAGATGTGTGCATAACTCACCCAGTTGGGATTATTAAGAACTTAGTAGGTACTATTGAATCAAGGTGTACTTATTCGCAGATAATAATCAAGATAAGTAGTCTAGATGGCACAGAGATGGCACACTAGATGGCACAGTAGGTAACAGTTACAACGACCTAGCGGCAAGTGAGCAGCGAGCGGACTGACTGCGTTCCGTCAAAATGGCCGCGCCGCTGCCCGCCTCGTAAACCGGCCGGCAGGAAAGAATGCACCGTTAGATTCACTATATAGAACTTTGTGTGTAAATATTATTTCTGTAAATGTTTAATTTTTTTTTGTCTAAGTTTTTTTTTAAATTTTGTCTTATAATATTTTTATATGTTATTTTAAATGTTTATTTGTTGTTTTTTATTTGTAATATTGTTATTTTAAATTAATATTAGATAATATTATAGTTAAGTATAAAGGTTAGAATTAAGGTTAAATGTAAGTTTATTGTACTTTGTTAGTATAAGTTTTGATTTTTTAAATATATTTAATTTTGATTTTTTTTATAAGTTATAGTTTTTACTTAAGAAGTTAAGATAATATAAGAATATAAGATAAGGGCATGTAACGTTTCGTTACAGTGCTTTGGGGGCATTGTAGGGTGAGGGGGTCAGAGCTGTTTTGGTACCAGTGTATTTCGAGCTCGTTGCATAGGGAGTTGTTGGATGCGGAGGTCTACAATCTCCTGTAGTGGACAATAGCTGCCAGTTGTGCTGGTCGTAGTTCACGCGGTACGGGGCTGGGGGGCAGGTAGTGGGACCAGGTTATAATGAGCTTGTGGGGAGTTGTTAGGTGGGTAGGTCAGAGGAGTTTTGGTACCAGTATATATTGAGCTTGTTAGAAGTCAGGATGGAATATATAATAAAAACACAAGCAAACTTTATTTTTAATATTATTAATAGCCCAATTTGTATTACTGGTAAGACTTAATTAGTGTATCCGTGATATTTATTAACAAAAGACAATATTTAATAACAAAAGGCCCTTCCCCTTTGGACGCTATAGTGAGCACTCGTGTTTTAAGTTGTCTAAATAATTAAATAATTTAACGTAAAAATTCGCAAAATACAAATATTAAAGTGTTCAAGTACCAGGAGCGCATAACGTCTGCCAATAGAAAGGAAAGGTTGAAGTGCAAAAGAGACGGCACCACTTGGAGACATCGATATCTGCTCATGCGCTGTCATAGATCAAGAACTTACCAGTGGACCAAGTAGGTACAATTATATACTCTGAGCAATAGTAATGTCTGTTCAACGATCTCCGCCGGCAACTCAACAATCGCAGTTAAGACCTCCTAATTCTTCAGTGACAACACAACACTACAACTCCGACTCTGCACTGAATAAAGCTAGCGATTTGTCGACAGAAGATACTTATTTCAATGTAACAAAACGACAGAAACGGAACTTTACAGAGCATATAGACGAGCCCTTGACATCCGTTTCGGGCCTTCAATCCTTACTCTCTGACTTGAAAGTTCAACAGGACCAAAAATTTGAAACTATCAATAGGGCGCTTATGACGATAGTTACACAAAACCGAGATATACAAAAGTCTATATCATTATTAACTAAACAGCATGAGGAACTTCAAGGTGAAATAAATCAACTAAAGCTAGAAAACAACGATTATAAACTAAAAGTTAGCCAATTAGAAGCGAAATTAGATTTAGCCGAAAGGAAATCTTGTTGTACCACCATCGAGATTCGCAACTTACCAACTGTAGAGGGCATCACCAAGAAGGAATTAATAACCATGGTCCAATCAATAGGCGCTACTATAGACTCTGAAAAGCCAGTGCTAGATTCCGAAATAAGAGATATATTTAAAAAGAAATCTCACGTGGTAGTGGTTGACTTCACATCAGTCCTTCGGAAGGAATCTGTTATAACCCACTACAAAAGATACAATAAAGATAGGCGGGGTAAAAACCTACCGGGTCTTCAATCTGACCAGATTAATTTGCAAATGCCTGCTCGTCCTATCTATATATCGGAGTATCTAAGTAGCAAAACGAGACGCATATTCTATCTAGCTCGCGAAAAGGTCCGAAACAAATCGCTTGCCGCCTGTTGGATATCCTTCGGGAAAGTTTTTGTGAAGCAGGAAGAAGGTGCAACGCCTATACGTATTAATACGGAATCCGAACTACTTTCTCTGTGACTAGTTTTAGTATATCTTACTACTAAGATCCCTTACCTCTCTCTTTTGTCATATGTTTTTAAAATACTTCATAAAATTTTTCTTCTATATTTTTCCAATTGCAGATTTACACATACTTGCCCATTTCACACAACCATACACACTCAATCACACGATCACACTGTACATAATATAACTGCACTATTAACACATCCCACTCTTAGTTCGTTCAAACATCGTTCATATATAAATTGCACATGGAAACCATGGAAACTTCATGAAAACAGATTTAAATACTTGGCCACTAACTCATCATATCCTGCTCCCTACTATAGTATAATTCATTTACATCCAACGTCACGTGAGTATTGCCGTGACGGTATCATACACCATAAATCATAATGGTTACAAATCAAACTATTGATTCACTAGGACAGGATCTGGATGATATTCAAGTGGCCCAATCTATTATCTGTAACATTGACGACATTAAAAACACATTCCATGTACAAAAACCAACTTTAGCTTACTCTCGCAAAATATCCGTAGCATAAATTGTAATATGAACAACTTGGAAACACTCTTACAGCGTTCATTGATACCATGGGACATAATAATTCTCACGGAATGTTGGCTGCCATCAGCAAAGTTCATACCGCATCTTGAAAATTATTTCTACGCTATGACCACTGATAATAAAACGCAAAATGAAGGAGTCGTTGTATATTATAACTCTAGCCTAAGTGTTACCCACGAAGAACCTGCACTCGATAACGCTAATTGCCTGCTTCTCAAAATAAGTAATGTCACCTGTATTATAGCTATTTACCGTCCCCCAAGTAAAAAAAACATTAGTGATTTTGTTAGATCTTTAGACGTCCTCCTTGCAAAATTAAGTTCTTTTAAAAATATAATACTCTGCGGTGATGTTAACATTGACATTTCCCCCAAAAGTACCGATCAGCGGGCCCATGAGTATCTAAATGTTTTGGCCCTTCACGGTTTGCTTCCTGGACAATTCACTCCTACGTACGGCAAAACATGTTTAGACAATTTAATTTTAAGAACTAAATTACCTGCAAAATGTCTCACTATAGAATCATCAGTCACTGATCACGAATGCGTTGCTGTCAATATTGAATTCAATTCTACCACAATGGGATATCAGAACTGTTTCAGCTCAAAACATATTGATTATGACGGTTTGGACACTGCTATACAAAATATAGACTATTCCCTAATACAGGATAGTACGGACGCTAACTTAGCAACGGATCTTCTTGTAACATCTTTGTCGTTGGCAATCAAAAATAATTCATTCACAATTAAACAGAACAATAAAAACCGAATCATTAAGCCATGGATTACAAAAAGACTGCTGCGATGTATGTCTCACCGCGACTATTTGTACAGGAAGTTAAAAAAGGATCCAGAAAATGAAATTATTAAAATTAGCTACAAACGTTACCGAAATTTTTGCAATGGAATATTAAGGAAGGCTAAAAGAACTTATGAAAGAGAGCAAATTGAAGGAGCTAAAAATAACAAACAAAAGCTGTGGGAGGTAATTAAAAAAATAAATGGGTCTAACAAACTTATAGATCATTCTATATGCTTGATTTCATCTAATAACAATGAACAGCAAACTGTAAATCAGGTCAATAATTATTTTGCTAATGTAGGTAAAACGCTTGCAGAATTACAACAGTCCTCTCCTAATGCCCTACATAACGAGGTACCTAGTTCTTCTACTCCAAAATCATTTGTTCTAATGCCAACAGACGAAGGTGAAGTTTTTAATATTATTATATCCCTAAAAGACAACACTGCAGTTGGAATAGATTCCATTTCAGCAAACATAGTAAAGAGATATAATCACCTACTTATTCCATCTATTACCCATATCTGTAACCTAGCCATGTCATCAGGTAAATTTCCCAAGGCATTTAAGACCGCCTTAATCAAACCAATTTACAAGAATGGGGTAAAAGACTGTACCAGTAACTATAGGCCCATCTCCATCCTTCCGACCTTGTCTAAAATCTTAGAACGCTTAATGAATAATCGCCTTATTGAATATCTAGAAACTAACCATCTTCTGGCTCCAAACCAATACGGTTTCCGAAGACACAGGTCCACTGACGCTGCGGTACATGAACTTATTACTTCTATCATTACCAGTTTAGACGAAGGAACAAAATGCGCAACTATTTTTCTAGACTTAGCCAAAGCATTCGACACTGTGTCAATTCCACGCCTCCTAATAAAATTAGAGAGAATTGGAGTAAGAGGTCAAACGCTTAATTTGTTTGCCGACTATCTTACTAACCGAAAGCAAAGGGTTAAGATACAAAACTCAATAAGCGATGAAGTAACCATCGAGTACGGTGTTCCGCAGGGAAGCATTGTCGGCCCTACTCTCTTCCTGGTCTACATTAACGACCTGTGTAGTCTCCAGCTATTTAATGGTAAAATATTAACATTTGCCGATGATACTGCCCTTTTCTTTACAGGAAATGACTGGGAAGAAGTATTTAAAAATGCTCAGTCTGGTTTCAATAACGTAAATAACTGGTTGAAATCCAACATCTTGATATTAAATATATCTAAAACGAAAATTATGGCGTTTGCTCCACGGTCTAATGGTCTTCCAGTTCAATCCATGTCTATTAGGGCGCATACGTGCTCTGCAAATACTTCCCTGTGTACTTGTGATAGTATTGAGCGTACAAGTATGATTAAGTATTTAGGCGTCTCGATTGACCAAACATTAAACTTTAAATCACACGTAGAGACATTAGTATCAAGACTCCGTAAGCTCCTATACTTATTTAGAACCTTGCGTCATATATCTAACCATAGGATTATTAAGATGGTTTATTTCGCCTTATCGCAATCACTTATACAATACTGCATCTCATCCTGGGGCGGCTTGGCAAAATCCCATCTTATTCAAGTGGAAAGAGCCCAACGTGCCATTCTAAAAAGTGGAGCGGGGCTGCCTTTTCGATATCCTACCCTCGAGCTATACAAGCACTGGGAAGTTCTGACCGTTCGTCAAATCTTTGTTCTCCAAGTCATACTTAAGAAACATTCCCAACTTACATACAATCCAGAACTCATTAGAGACAAGCGTAGGAAAGGAGCGGTATGCCCTATTCGGATATGCAACCTCACACTAACGCAAAAGTTCTTTTGTTATTTAGGAAGCTATCTATATAATAAAATTAATGTTAAACTTAATATATATCCCCTCAATTATCAAAAATGCAAAAAAACAGTCATAGTTTACTTGAAATCACTTACATACGAACAAACAGAATTATTACTCACTTCTCAAAAATAATTTATTATCATTTTACTTTTTTACCCATCAGCCTTCTGCGCATTCAACTTATCTATGACATCCACATCGAGCCATTCACTTGTAAACGTATTACCATTGGTCATCTTCTCGCTGTTAACACATACGAGATCACACGCACATTCACACACGTATACATACACTTACTAACAATACAACATTATCACACTTACGCAAATCAATCAAACAAACACTCACAATCTGCAACTTGTCTTTAGAATTGGTTTTTTAGTTTATGTTTACCCACAAAATTATTGTTTTTTAATTTAAGTTTACCCACAATTTTTTGTTTTTCTCTTATCTTTTAAGAATGTAAGTAACTTAGCGAATAAACTTATTACGCTAACCAGTCCATGGGGAGGGCACTGGTGACCGGTACTACAGGTTTTATTTTAAATACCTATTTCTGGCACCAGACTCTCACTAGGAAAGGCTTAGATATAACATATTCGTCTTGTATTTACATTTAAGCATTGTGTAAACCTTTTGTAGTGAGACAAATAAATGATTTTATTATTATTATTATTATTATTCTTATTATGTGAATAATATACTTCATAATAATTATTATTTAATGAATAACAATTATTACTGATCAATATAATTAATATTTGATTTAATTATTTCACTTCATTTAAATATTTCTAATTTATTATTTATTTCCACATTTCTTTAAATAACCAATGGTAATTTATAATTTGAAGTATATAATCCAGAAGCAACTTTACATAATATTACATTACATAATTACATAATATAGTAATTACATAATATAATATATAATACTTATCTACAAATCGTCGAGGGTGATACTCAGAGCCGGATAACACCGACAGGGGCAGAGCAACGTTCCCTCCGACTGCTCAGTAGCAAGTGACCGCCATTACAACTTTCCGTTCCTTTTATAGCCGGAGATAAACAAATCACCCCACCCAACCTCTGACTATCAGGTACCAAATGACCCTACCCAATCTCAGGTAGCACAAACTAGAACCACCACGTGTTTTTGTTTTGAATATTTGGTTCTTTATACAGTTTTAAGTTTTATTTTAATATAAATTATCTCACATACGCTTCTTTATTATTATTATTACATAAAAATTGATATTTATTTGAATTTTAATATAAATCATCTCACACGGCCATTCTGATAATTACTTCGTTCTCGAAGTAACCCTTCAATAGTTACTAAGTCTGGAAACAGAATACCACAACAGGCGTAACGACAGGATCAAACAATCAAAGATTCAATGATTTTAGGGGAAAACACCCATTAAAGGGATTCAAAACACTGATTTAGTTTTATTCAAAAACCTGAGATCAAAAACACTTCGAATAAATCAAAACATCAAAACACCGCAATCGGCCATTTTGACCGAAACACGAAAGACAGCCACAGCATGACGATGACGTCAGTCCTCAGTGAGTTATCAAATTTCAGTATGTTTAGTTGTTGTTGTTACCATACTACAGTTCACTCATTTGGAATGATTTTTAATAGTTAAATCATCTCTACTCAATTTAAAAACAATGAAAATAGACTTTGATAAGACTCAAATCCGTCCAGGATCGATTAATTGATTTGGAGCAATTTCCTCGCAAAAATACCGAATCCAGCCCGTCCCCAGTAAGAAACGCCAGAATTCCCTTGTTAGTACATTTGTATAAACTTTGTTTATATCACTAGATACAACCACCTTAGTTGAAACAAAACCTCAAATGATATTTTATTTTACTTTTATAGTGTATTTTACAATAAACTTGTTTATTTTTGAATCAAGCTCCCATCATCATCTAAGTTTCTAGTTCAGGATTAAAAACCTGATAAAATTAAAAATTAAAAAAACCCCCGACACAAACCTTTAAAAAGTAAAAAAATAATATCTTTTAAAATAATACGTCGCGTTGGGGGACCGCTCCCAACTATTCATTATCTACGATTTTTTTCATAAGTATCACATGCCTACCTACTTAGTCTTTTACCCAAGACTTATCATTTATCAATATTTTTAACCGACTTCAAAAAAGAAGGAGGTTCTCAATTCGACCGTATATATGCTTTTTTTTTATGTACGTTCAGCGATTATTTCGTCGTTTATGGGCCGATTTTGATAACTCTTTTTTTGTTGTAAAGTAGATATGCGCAGTGGGGTCCCCTGATAAGGAAACCAGGATCTGATGATGGCATCTCAGAGAAATCGAGGGGAACTTTCGAAAATTGTATGGACAACTAGTGTGTTTGTTCATGTTATCATAAGTACATTAAAGCGCTACCATTTCATGAAGATCTGGAGTCGATCTGATGAAGCCGAAAGACAGTCGAGGGAACTCCTCAACGATTTACTGCAGTTATCTAGTGTTTGGGCTTCATTAATTTGTAGTGACGAGAACTTTACACTTACATGTTGAATTGAGCGCCATCTGGCGAGTAGTTTTTGAGTTATCTCTACTTATCAAGTTTGAAGTCGGTTATTTTTTTTTGTAAAAAGCAATTATTTTGTGTTAAAGTTAGAAGTAAATGGAGCGGTCCCCCAACGCGACGTATTATTTTAAAAGATATTATTTTTTTACTTTTTAAAGGTTTGTGTCGGGGGTTTTTTTAATTTTTAATTTAATTTTTTTATTTTATACTTTTAATAGGTAATAACATTCTGGATTAAGTTATAAATATTCTCTTACTGTACGTTTTCATTTGAGACCCCACACGAATATATTTGCATACATACGGCTATTCTTCCCCGCTTTCACCCCCCACAACTATTAAACGGCTCAACCGATTTTCATCAAATATATTTTAAAACATGCGCCCGTAAGTTCCCTTTAATACAAAAAAACTAAATTGAAATCGTTTCATCCGTTCGGGAGCTATGATGCCACAAAGAGACAGAGTGAAAATTCTTCCCCGCTTTCAACCCCAACAACTTTTAAACGGCTCAACCGATTTTCATCAAACATATCTAAAAACACGCGCCCGAAAGTCCCCTTTAATACAAAGAAAACTAAATTGAAATCGCTTCATCCGTTCGGGAGCTATGATGCCACAGACAGACAGACAGACAGACAGACACACAGACACACACACACACACACACACACACACACACACACAGACACGTCAAACTTATAACACCCCTCTTTTTGCGTCGGGGGTTAATTAGTAAATTTCTACAGCTTGAAAGCACCTAATAGTGTATTTCTTCTAAGTACACACCCAATAGGTATCTGATAATCACCAAGTCAGTGTGTATGTATTTTATTCTAATTAATTTCAATTATTTTACTTCTTTAGGACCGTGATGATATGAAGATCATTCTCATTATTATTTTTTTGTTTGGAACATGTAGAAACACTTTGTTGGGTTCTGTCATCAATGTATTTCTACACCGAGGCATTGTTTACCACTTACTCTCTTTGAAATTAATTCCAATCACAAATCCCGTCCCGCCTATTTCCCTCACCAAGCCTCTATATATAACATATTCTTAACTGAGCAATGACGTCAGAGCTGACGCCATGACACCCGCAAGCGTTTTTCGCGGTCTTTGAAAACTTATTAGGAAAATGGCTTTAAACTTGACCAAACCATAGTTATTGCCGAAATAAAGGTTCCCTCGTCAATAGCAAACGTGTACCCCCATTATAGAAGAAGATTTCAAAGTCTTTCGTCATGCCTATTTGATAATCTCTCTGGTTGGGCTGTCGTGATCCGTCCCACCATGTGCTGCATCATGGTGTCTAGACTTCACACCAGGCCACCATTTGCAGCATCACATCATGGCGTATGACCGTCTTACACGGCCTAGTATACTTGTCGCGTAAGATTCAACCATCTACTGCTCATGGCTCTAGAATCAAACACCAAGTATACTGCAGTATTCCTTCACCCCCACACACACATCATGGCGTATGACCGTCTTACACGGCCTAGTATACTTGTCGCGTAAGATTCAACCATCTACTGCTCATGGCTCCAGAATCAAACACCAAGTATACTGCAGTATTCCTTCACCCCCACACACACATCATGGCGTATGACCGTCTTACACGGCCTAGTATACTTGTCGCGTAAGATTCAACCATCTACTGCTCATGGCTCCAGAATCAAACACCAAGTATACTGCAGTATTCCTTCACCCACGCACACACAAACACACCATTCATAAGTGACGTCACTTAACATACATCCTTTCAAAATTTCATCACATACCTTGTTCATCGATTTCATAAGGACCTGAGTTTAACATAAGGTTCTCCATTAGAGGAATTCTGCGAATCCGAACTTAGCCAATGTGAGAAAAGACCTCAAAATCACTTAAATAGCGAATCTCCATCTTCTGTGGACCAAACAATGAAAGAAATTTTAATAATAGAAAACATGGTGATAAATAAAAATAAGAATTAATAACATCAGCATTTTCTGACACAAGTTAAGTTGTACCGATACCAATATTGGTCATTCTCCTTTAGGACGACGCCGATAGAAATAGACAATGCGTCCTGGTTTCCTAATGTCAGTCAGTTGAGCCTTTACGCAAGGTACTTATACTGGGTGGAACAGGACTACTCCCGAAAACTGAAAGGGGGCATTCAGACAACCCTTCTGAACATTCCTGTGTAGAAATTTTGTTAAAAAAAATTCAATGACGTCACCATGTTTTTTTTTACTTTTGCAACTAGGTATGTGTAGTATGACACAACAGCAAAGTATTTTTGTGATTATTTATTTAAATTAAGCTGAAAATGAAATAATGATAAAAAACAGCAATGTATCGCGACGCCTAATTTCGCCTCCTGATCGACCTCGAGCGGGCCGTTCAATGTCACCGAGCGGCGCGCGGGCATTGCTCCCTACATTGCTTCCCGCCCCCACCCTCCCGCACACTACATCAGCGACGTGATTGCGCGCGACCTCAAAGTACCGTTCGTCGCGGAGTTTGTGGGCCGATTGGCAAAGGCGATGTTCGCCCGCGCCGAAAATGGCCCACACGAATCACTGAGAGGTATCGCGCCTCTCCACGCTCGTCCTCCCGAGGGCTACCCGCTTCCACGGGAGCTCTTAGAGTCAGGCGACTCCCCCGACCATCTGGGGGAAGTCTGACTTTGACCCAGCTAGTCTAACTTGACGCTGATAGGACCCCCTCCGCCGGGAGACACTTAGTTCTCGTTCACGCCCTGGTAAAAAGGTGATCCTTGAGACCGCAATCCCCCTCGCCAAGTTCCCGTAGAAAGCGCGGAGGCGATGTACGACTGTGCTGCTGTTGCACACTACATCATTTGCACATAAGGTTCAGCTGTGTGGTCACGCTGTGCATACAAAATTTAAACCTTCATGTAGGTAGAACAATCCTAACTACCCAACAATTAATCATTATGTTTACTTTTGTACGTAAAGATACCTACCACAAATCATGTCATACCCGAGTCATCGATGAAAACCACGGTCTAAATTTACCTACTTAAGTATGTGCCTACCTACCTGAAGTAATAATTACACTCCACAAAAGTAGTCGGTTAACCACCGTAAAAGTACCTACCTACTAACTACAAAATACGGTACACAAAAGTAGTCGGTTAACCACGGTAAAAGTACCTACCTACTAACTACAAAATACGGTACACAAAAAGCCTGAAACGGCCTGAAAGCGCCAAAACTCCTCGATTCAACCAGGGTAGCGTCGATCGACCCTGGCCCCTGACCTGCCAGTGTTTATAAGCACCGTTTATAACCAGCTTTCTACTTGATTATGCTCTTATCAGCGCTGGTAGGTAGGCGCAGGTTAGCGCTGATAACAAGCATTCATTGAATGCGGCCTTCCATCATTACATTCCCCAATGTACCTATTTCGTTAGTTGCTTAGGTAAAATAAAAGTACTTACTACAAACTAAAGTACCCATAAACCAATAAATACCAATATGGCAATAAATACCAATACCGATATGGCGTTAAACGCCGATCGGCACGTCAAGAATGTCCACTAAGTACCTAATCTACTGGGTAAACATAATGCAAACGTAAACTAAATTACATTGAAACAAAGAAATGTTTTAAATTTGATTCTGTAAATACTAAAAATACCTACAACATCAAACTTAAATACGTAACTGCGACAGTACCTACAATAATCAATGTAGGTAAATGACACACACGACTAGCCGCCACACCGTCGCGCCAAATTCGGTACCTTCTCCATGAAGCCGACAAAGGCCTCCCGAAAAAATTAGGTTGAAATTTGAATGTTCTTTGGCGCTCGCCGCCCTAAGGCCCGTTTCACATGCACACGGTCACGGCACGGTCACCGTGCTGCGGAAAGCAGTAACGTATGAGCTACTATGACTTGCGCCGAGTCAGGAACATGACATACCAGGAGTAGGCAATTTGAGCTGTTCTGTGAGACGGTTCGCAGCTCTCACTCACTCACTTGAACCGTGAGCTGATTGGCAACTCGACCGTTTCAGTCGAGTTACCCATGTCTAACGATCACCCTTTGCCAACGTTTGGGCTACCGTACGTGAGTAAACCGTGCACATGTGAAAGATTTTGCGCTGTGCCGTTTAGACGACAACCGGATGCATGTGAAAAGGGCCTAACACGTGTAGCAGATTTAGGTAAATAAATAACCCTTTAATGTCTAATATCTTGGGTCATCATTTTTGTTTTGAACTTAGAAAAACAAGCAAAACCATTTTAATGAAACTTTAAATAATTTAGTTTAATTATTTTATTTAGTGATCATTTAAATTTGTAGAGGCCGTCATCGCCATTTTCACCAAAGGGGGCGTCCATAAATTACGTGAGGTGTTTTTTTAAATTTTCTGTCCCTCCCTCCCCCCCTGGTGAGATGTCGTGAGATTTTATCCAACCTCCTCCCCCATCCCCCAATCTCACGTGAGATTTTTCAAAATGTGGTTTTCTTAGGTAAACGCGTTGGATTGTTATTGTAAAAAGAAAAAAAATGCTTCGTGAATTATCTTAATCGTATTACGATTACGTCTTACGATTAAATCTTAAGCATGTACAATCTGGATTAAATGGACCAAAATAGTTTTTTTGTTTTAATCAGAAAAAAAATTGCGTGATATTTGCCCGGGACCCCCCCTCTCTCCAACGTAAGATTAGATGAGATTTGACTCGACTCCCTCCCCCCTTAAAAACCTCACGTAATTTATGGACGCCCCCAAATGCAAAATGAAATCTGTTCTAAGTTTGAAGTTAATGTTTGTTGTCTCCAGGCAGAATGCAAATTTGTATGTCTGTTTGTAGTGTCCCAAACAAGTTGCAGTTTCAATTACACCTTAATTAGAATAAATAATTACTTTTTTCACTTAATTGTGATTAATTCCTGTATCTTATTCTGATTATTATCCTTTATTTAATTTGGTACTTACATTTATTATTTTAAATTAATCAAATGTACGATCAAATCAACGTATCAAATGTATCGAAAAAAAGGTAATGTGGTGAAGGGTTAAATGTTTTCCGTGCGCAACGGATTTTTCAAACAAAGGAAACCGACATGCCGCTCGTCTTTCGGCAAGTTTGTGCGTGTGTGCGTGTGTTGGCGGCTTATTTTAGGAAAAATAAATTTTAGTTCAGTCGTTATTGCAACGTGCTAGATTACGCGTCCTGCTCGCAAATTAATTACGAGTTTCGATTTGCTTCCAGGTTTTAAGTGCTTTCTGTGACGTGATTATTAAATTCGTTTGGTGATTAGTTTAGAAAAATCGTTTGAAGTGTTTTTCTTGACTTTTCACGTGTTTTAGTACAATCGTTTTGTAGGTTTAGTTTTGTAAAAATGTTCAGTGCTCGTGAATACGGACAAATGTTGATGTGTTATGGAGAAGCACGAGGGAATGCTTCACGAGCGTTACGCATTTATCGACAGCGTTACCCGAATCATGCGCACCCTTCAGATCCTCGCGTCATTACGGCTGCGTACCGAAGAGTTTTGGACAACCAGCCTATTGTGCCCCAAAGGCGCGGAGGTGGCCGGGAGATCGCAAACCGCACGGAACAACAAGTGTTGGACGTTATGAGGCGAAATCCACGGCTGGGTATTCGTACAGCGGCACGTGAAATTAGAGCTCGTGGCTTTAGGGTGTCGCACAAAACAGTACACAAAATACTCAAAAAAGACCGTCAGCGCCCCTACACTGTCCACAAAGTTCAGGCACTACTACTGCCTGACAAAACCCGACGAGTGCAGTTTTGCAGGTGGCTTTTAAGTCAGCCAAACCCCACTGCTTTCGCTGCCAACGTTTTGTGGACGGACGAGTCCACTTTTACAAGAAATGGCATGTGGAATCGTCGTAACAGCCATATTTGGGCACGCGAGAACCCACGGGCTACTCAACAAACGGGGCATCAGGTGCGGTGGTCTGTGAATGTGTGGGCAGGTATTCACGGCCGAAAAATTTATGGTCCAGTGTTCCTGCAATCACGCATGAATGGGGAGTCTTACTTGGACCTAATACGAGGTCCGATTGCTAGGTACCTCGAGGACGTCCCATTGGCCTTGGAAAGGGAGATGTGGTTTCAGCACGACGGCGCTCCCCCTCACATCGTCCTCCCCGTCCGAGCGCAGTTGAACCAGGATTTCCCAGGCCGGTGGATAGGCCGCTTCGGACCTCAGGATTGGCCACCCCGCTCCCCGGATCTGACTCCGCTGGATTTTTTCCTCTGGGGATACGTTAAGGACAGAGTGTTTGCTAGTGAGTGTGATACCGCGGAGGAAATGAAATCCCGGATTCGGGACGTGTTTGCGGACCTGAACAGCAGGGGCGCCGATGACCCGCTGTGGGATAGCATCCACCGAGAGGTAGTCCGAAGAGCCGAGCTGTGTGTGGAGATGGGAGGAGCGCAGTTCGAGCCGTTCCTCATACGTCACCGAAATTAGGTAAGTACTAGATACATAAAGCTTTTATTGTAAATCTTTCAAATTATTTAATTATGAGGTACCTACCTAAGTACTAAACTCCTAAGTCGGAAATGACCACGTATGATTTATTATTCTAGTTTGTGTTGTGTTAAAGGTATGTTTAGTTATGTTAAAGTAGAAAGCGTAATAAGGTGGCTAGGTATTTTGTCAAGGAAAAACGATAAGTAAGCGTCAGTTACTGTCGGCGTCTAAATTGATTTCAAGGCAGTAACTGACGCGCCGCGCGGATGGATATTGGCTATTTTTACGTGGAGGCGTTGACGCGTCAGTAACTGACGTCAGTTATTGACTCCATGTAACTACCATAAGATCTCTTGTTCGCCGCCGCGTCCGAACGCCGTGCGACGGAGTGGGATTTTCGCGTTGTTCGTGTTACATTGCTGGCTGATGATAGTGATAAAAACTTTCAAAAGAACATTTTGTTTAACAAATTGCTGTCCTCGGCTATACCACGTTTATTTACGGTCACAATTTGGTTTCTTCTACCCCCCCCTTCAGTTTTGGGGAGTTGTCCTTTTCCACCCTGTATATTGACATGACGACTTATCAATAATCGTAATGGCAATAAACCTATTGTCTTTTGTATTAAGAGTTTGCTATATTTTATATAACGGGTTCGGCCATTCTGTCTCATTATTGCAAGTAGTAGTTAAATATTAATTACTGTGGAGACATTAAAACTTCTCTAAATAAGTCTTGCACCAGGCTTCGGTTCCGCTATCCATCTTTTCAGGATCGGAGACTGATAAGGAAACGTCATCGTTGCGTCAACTGTATAACACGGCCAAATTGATTGCTTCCAGCAACTTTTGCATCATCTCGGTATCCATGATGCTCCCGTTCCCTCTCCCTCTAAAAAAATACAAAATAATAATTAGATAATGTGTTTGTAAGCCGATCCGACTTCTGATGTTAGAAGTCAGGATGGAATCCTTACTCCTTACTATATACTATATATACTATAAATGTGAAAGTGTGTTTGTTTGTTTGTTTGTTTGTGACGCTTTCACGTCGCAACAAAGCTATTATATGGTAAGGTTTATGTGTGTGGGGATAGTTAGGAGGGTGGAGAGTGACGTAGGCTACTTTTTACCGCGGAAAAACATCCCATTCCCATGGGAAGATCGATGTTTTGTTAGTTGCTAGATATTTATTTTCGGAGTTGTTAATAGATGGCGTTAATAAAATTCATTTGCAAGTTCTGAATTACGCTATCAAATACTACATGTAATTTACTTAAGTCATAGGCAAATGTAATAGGCTACTTTAGCTCTACCTCGAGAACTCCCCGCTCCGGCTGTATTTAGTGTACCACCCGCCCGCTGGCACTATCCTGTTGGCTGATGTCCGCAAGTTGCTGGACTCGCCGACACCGGTGGTGGGCGCGGGCGACTGGAACATTCTGGACATAGCGGTGTACCAAGGCCTCCATTGCCAGCCACGATTGGAGACGCTACAGGACAGAATGGGGTCCGACCATGTTCCTGTCCTGTTAGTCCTGGCGAAGGAGCCCAGCAGAGTCTTGCCAAGGCCCCGTCGCCTTATGGCCTGGACAACCTTCGAGAAGCAACTGTAGATCACCACGCCAACTCAGCCTATCCGCACGGATGCGGACGTTGACCAGTTAGCGGTCGAGCTCACTGTCAGCGAGCAAAATGCACTGCAGGCTGCAAGCAGAGGGCAGAAGGCTCCGGGGAAACTTCCACCTCTCCCCTATCACCTCAGCAGCCTGCAGAAACGCTGGTAGGAGTCCGGGTGTCCGCAGCTGAAGAACCGGCTCAACCGGACCGCAGCTCGACTCAAGGCCGAGTTAGATGCACACGCGACTGAGAGCTGGGAGGAACAGCTGGACGAAGCATGCGACGACTGGGCGGCACTACACCGCATATGTCATCTCTCCCGGCTTGGTGCAGCGCACCATCAAGAAGCTCCCTCCCAACAAGGCCCCCGGTGCTGACGGGATCACGAACAGAGCGCTGTGGCATCTCCATCAGAGGACGATCGGAGCAGCCGCGCGCCTGTTTAACGGGATCCTTCGCACCGGGACCTTCCCGCAGGCCTGGAAGTCGGGGAGGGTCATAATGCTGCCCAAACAGGGGAAAAACAGGCTGAAGCAGGAGAGATATAGGCCAATCAACCTGCTTCCCACCCTATCCAAGGTGTTCGAAAAGCTCCTGCTGCGACACCTAGCGCCGCATATTGCCCCCAGACCGGAGCAATTCGGGATCCGGCCGGAACACAGTACGACTCTTCAGTTGTCGAGGGTGTTGCACACCGTTACCGCGGCTCTGAATAAGAGAGAACGCGTGTGTGCTGTATTCCTCGACATGGAAAAGGCGTTCGACCGTGTTTGGCACGACGGCTTTCTCTACAAGATCTCGCAGTCGTCGGCGCCCCGGCGTGCCGTTAAGGTGATCTTCGGTTTCCTCGAAAATAGAAGGTTCAGAGTAGTGGTTGAAGACGCCGAATCCACCGAGCGTCCGATCACAGCCGGCGTCCCGCAAGGGAGTTGCCTGACCCCGGTCTGCTACGCCTGCTACACCGACGACATCCCGGCGGCAGGGGGGGGGGCGTCGCTTGCCCTGTATGACGATGACGTGGCGTACATCACCACGTCGCTGAATAGAACCCACGCCATCGTCAAGATGCAGCGTGCGCTTGATGCCCTCCCCGAATGGCTCGCCGCGTGGAGACTGTCGGTGAATGTCGGGAAGACGCAGGCCGTGAACATAGGTGGATACCTCAACAAGCGGGATCCTACTCTGGGGCTTCACGGACAAGATATCCAATGGGCCCCACAGGCCAAATACCTGGGGGAAAAATTGACGGAAGACTCTCGATGAAGCAACAGGTTACGAAAGCCGTCGCGAATTCCAGAAGCGCGATGGCAGAAACCAGTGCTCTCCTCGAGCCTCCCTCTCGGACTGAAGCTCGGGGTCTACAAGACCTACATCAGATCCCGCCTCACGTACGCGGCACCGGCGTGGTACGCGCTCGCCAGCGAACCGCAGCGCAAGAGGATGCGCGCGGTTCAGGCGATTGCGCTCCGCCGGCTGACTGGTGCACCGAGGTACGTCAGGAACGCCGTCATCCAGTGGGACCTTCGAGTCGAGAGCCTGGACGACTTCATCGAGAGATTGGCACGCAACATGTTCGGGTGTGTCGACGCGTCGCGGTTCCCGCATCTGCAGGACCTGGCACCGCTCCACACCCGTCCACCGGACCGCTGGGCCTTCCCGCGCGACTTGCTGGTTGCGCGGGACGGGCCTAGCACTGACTGATACTGGGGCTTCGTAAGTCGTCGCCCGGCGCTGATCGGCTCCTGCTGGGCTTCCCACCAGCGGGATTCACCCGGTAGGGCCTCGATCGCCTGGGCGGCGCGAAGATGAACCCCATCCCTTTTAAGACTCTGTGGCCTGTAAAAAGGCCACCACTCACCGGACTTGACCTATTGGTTAGCCACAGATGGACAACCAAGGGCCTTAGGGCCCAACCCAAGGACCGGCCCGTTTTAATGGGCCGCGAGACGAAACACCCCCAAAGGGGAACTAACTGTCCCGAGGGCTCCACACACCTCAGACAGGGTGGAGTGAAGAGAGCGAGTAGTAGGCTACTTTTTAGCCTAAATTCCTACGGGAGCGGGACCTACGCGGCTGTTACCTACGGGTCCCGAAGCGAAGCGCGGGCGGTTCTCTAGTATATAATAAAAACACAAGCAAACTTTATTTTTAATTTTTAATATTATTAATAGCCCAATTTGTATTACTGGTAAGACTTAATTAGTGTATCCGTGATATTTATTAACAAAAGACAATATTCTTATTATGTGAATAATATACTTCATAATAATTATTATTTAATGAATAACAATTATTATATTTACTGATCAATATAATTAATATTTGATTTAATTATTTCACTTCATTTAAATATTTCTAATTTATTATTTATTTATTTATTTATTTTTATTTATTTTTACATTTCCATACAAACATTACAGATTAAACTAATGCGTTTATACAGAGACAATGGTTTGAATATATTTACTGGCCGCTCTGCGAAATACAGCAGGCGTGGACGAAAACAGGTCCAATTCCACGTCCCAGGCCAGGACACCATTAAGCAGGGCCAGCGCGTGCGCCAACGGTGACTCGCGGACCAAAACCAATCTATATCTAACCCTGAATAGTTTGTAAGGCCGAGCTCTTTTATGTATCTCAGGGACGTTCAGCGATATTAATTCCAGCACTGTGGGGTTACTAATATCTCCTCTGATTAATTTGTAAAAGTAGTCCATCAGCGCTACCTCACGTCTAACTTCTAGAGACTCGTATCCCAACATTCCTAATAAAAATAGACTTGGGTACACATGCGGGAACCCTACATAGTAGCCGTACTGTTTGTGATACAGCCATCTCAAAAACTTTTTTTGGAGTTTCTCCACCATGAGTTTATACTTTACTTCATGTGGACTCCAGACAACTGCGTTACTTTCCAACAAGCTTCTTACGAAGCTGTTATATAGCAATTTGATCGCCGCAACACTTTCAAAGTCTCTACATTGTCTTAAAACATACCCGAGTGATCTATAAGCCCGAGTAGTTAACTCACAAATATGTTGGGCAAAGCTTAGGTCAGATCGCATTAAAATACCCAAGTCCCTAACAGAGGTTTGCCGTTGCAGGATCGCGTTGTCCAACGTATAAGTGTATCGTACCGGGTTATACGTTCGTGTAAAGGATACTAAGGAACACTTTGACTCGTTGAATGCGAGCCGATTTTTCTGACTCCATTCTAAAACGTGTTTTATTTCATTTTGTAAGACGTCACAGTCTGATGAATCCCGTATTTCCAAAGACAATTTCAGATCATCGGCAAATAATAGACAATGAGCCGCATTAACTGTGTCAGGTAGATCGTTTATGAAAATTAAAAATTCTAACGGTCCGAGATTCGATCCCTGGCTTATACCGGAAAACGTGTGATACGGCTTCGAGGTATATCCATTATACTGCACATACTGCCTCCGATTCCGGAGGTAGCAGGAGAAGAATCGTAACAAAGAAGGAGTGAATCCGGCAGCTGCAAATTTACGGAGAAGTATATCATTATCCACCGTATCAAACGCTTTCCGGAAATCAAAATACGCGGTGTCCACTTGGTTACCATTGTTTACTGCATCAACAGTGTATGCGTAGAACGATAATAAATTGCTAGTAGTGGAGCGACCAGCTCTGAAGCCGTGCTGCGCATCGGTTAGTTGGCTTTCCACTTGCACGCTTATTAATCTATGTAGGATAGATTCAAACAATTTACCAAACACCGATAATACAGCTATCGGCCTAAAATTACTTACCTCTGACCCGGAATTAGTCTTTGGAACGGGCACCACACGTGACACCTTCCATGCCTCAGGATACATTCCGGAATTGAGGCATAAATTATATATGTAGTACAATGGTTCCGCAAACACAACGCGACAGTCTTTAACCACATAAGGTGGGATGGAGTCCGGTCCTGCTGAGCTTTTCGGTTTTAGGGTACTAAGAGCTCGTTCTACCTCTTCAATACTTATTGACCCGATGTGTATATATCTGTTAGTTGTGTTTGCGTAACTCATTGCATCTTGTATATCCAATTTCGGTTGACAGCTAGAATAGACTGATCCGAAGTAGTCGGCAAACATTTGGGCTGCTTCATCATTCCGGACTGACTTCCCACTATTCAATAAGCTCCTGCAATTATTAAATTTATTGCGCTTAGAACCTATATATCCCCAAAAGCTCGAAGGGTCTCGCTTTATGCCACTCTCTATTCTCTTTTTATAAAGTCGGAAATCAGCTTGCACATTCAACTTGACAAGTGCCCTGTAGTATGAGAACTTCATTCGATGTCTACTAGATAATGTCTTTTTGTACAGACGATGATAGTGTGCCTTGTATCTAATGTAGCGTTTCGTTACATACGTGTACCACACAGGGTAGGTATACCGAGGTCGTACTGTCAAACGCTTTTTCCTGGGAACGCAGTCATCCATACAATTATTAATAATTAAATAAAATTCTGATACAGCCTCATTCGGCTCAGTAATCGTATAAAGCGATTGCCAATCGGCTTTTCTTAGATTTTCATAGAGTGCGTGATAGTTAGCACGGCGAAAGTCCCACCCAGTACTGGAATTAAAAACCGACGCGTCCCTAATAACACTGGGAGCCGGCCGATCGATAAGGATATCGAGAGGTGGATGATAACGATCTGGCAAGATCAGCGTGTCGGCCGCCCGCTGCACCGTGACCATATTCAAAGACGAACTGGCCAGGATTAAATCTAGTATGCCGCCGTGACAATTAACAATTGTATTTACCTGCTGTAGTTCGCAGAACTCCAATAAATATTCGTAGCTTGCAATTACGTTTACACTGGCTGAACATAAATTGAAATCTCCCGCTATTAACACCTTATTGTATCTAGCACTAACATATTCTAATACATTAAACACTACAGTATATAATTGTTCATCAGTATTTGGCGGAATATAAACACATACAAGCGTTACTACTAAATTATTTTGTGAGTATACACCGGCACAAATAATTTCACATCCCACTATTTCAAATGTGCTGTCTATTTCAATTGATCGCAATTGATATCTAGGCGCGGCTATTATTGCCACTCCTCCTCCTCTCCTGGTCCCTGGCCTATCGGTTCTTAAGATAGTGTACCCACTGGGAACAACTTCTGCATCTCTGATTCCAGATGTTAGCCAGGTTTCAGATAATAGAATAATTCCGGCCTGTGAAGCCGCTATCTCTGCTGTTATTAAGTTTAATTTTGTACGTAAAGTATACGCTTACCAAAGTATACGCTTTTTTCTCACTCTTAAACCTTGTTTCATTAAACTTGTGTGTCAATTTGTCGTCTCCCACGAAACCACTCATTTAATCTAACATTCGGGGGCCAATTTTCTGCAGTTAAAAAATAAGAATAACTACTTTCTGGAACCGACACTACAAAGGAAGCGTAGTTATTATGCTTCAACTCGAGTTTTTTAACAACATATGGTGTTACATTGTTTCTCTTCTTGAGCATGTACTTCTGAACACTCTCCGTAGTAGTATCAGGGCTTAACGACCATAGATGAATCATGCGGGACTTTTCGACGCCCATCAACTCATCATTCGCTTCACCTGTGCCTCGTACAACTGGACGATGTTGCCTACGTCGAGTTACAGTTGTCCATTGCTCCGTATCTCTGTTATTGCGATTAGCGCCTCTCAGTTCACCCGTCGATGGATGCACGGCATTGTTTAGTTGTTTACTCGATGTGGACGGCTGAGCGACCGCGAATGCTGCGGCTGCGGCGTTATCATTATCAGCATCGGCAGCAGTCGGACGAGCTCGGTTGCCGTCGCCGGACGTCTCTGTTTCGCGTCGTCGTCTTCGCGTCATTATTGGTTCAGCGCGGGTTATCTCGGTCCTTATCGCACCCTGGGCGGAATGTTGTTCGGCGGTTAACTTTAGCGCTCTCTCATTCTTGCTTTGGGTGCCTCGCTTATCGCTTTTGTCGCCCACAGTCTTGACTCGATCTGCTTTGCTCGCCTCCGCCATGTTTTTTATTTCGATGTTTGAAGCAACCAACACATCTATTTTAACTTCTAACGATCGAATCGTTTCGACTAAGGAGTTAATTTTTAATTCCATTGGCAGAACCATGCCTTGAATAACTTTTAACAACTCCGTAGACACTAACTTTTCCATTTTACCAGAGATACGTAAAATTTACACGGAGCACGAGAAATATACGTTCGCGCGGGGCGGAGGGTACCGCGGATTTATTTCCACATTTTATATTACATATATATGTCGGAGCGCACTCAAGTCCTGCGCTGGTCTTTCAACGCCATCTGTGGAGAATCGCTGGAACTACTTGTCGGAGTGCAGTAAAGTCCTGCGCTGATCTTTCAACGCCATCTGTGGAGAATCCCTTTAACTATTTGTGGAAACGTCAAACAGTTATTGTTTGGGCATGGTTGGCTTGGAGTGGGGGTTAGAGATGACATTATAAAGATCCAGAGCTGTTATGATGAGGGGCTTTTTCGGAATTGAGCGCTTAGACCGAGTAGACGTGTAGAACCCACTGCCATACCAAACTTGCCGCGTTTCCATGTTTAATCCGAAGTAATCTTGCTGATCCTTTGCTACTTTGCTATTATTTTGTCGTAAGCTTTATTTCTAAGTTTAATTTAATGTAATCTGAATTAATTTTGGAAATAGTTCATTATTTGTTATAAAACTGTATTGAAGTGTTGTAATAGACCTTTAAACTCGGTGTACTGACTATTATTTCTGACCTCCAGCCACGTATAACCCAAATTATATCGACCGCTCGGACCTTAGCGCCGTTATCAGAAGTTGGATGTAACTTCACGTCCCACACATGGCTGGCTAGATTATTTCCAGGTTTTCAGGTTGCAATTGTCAGGTGATAATATTGTGAGGCATGGATGACAAGTGAAGAGATATGACCACCATGCCACGGTAAAACAGTATTTTGAAATAAAATGGCAAGTATCGGTGTAAAGGATTTTCAAGTAAGACGGCAAGTATTGGTATGGTTTATTTTAATTTCATTAGTCATGTGGTAACAGAATTTCATTTCTTGAATTTTAATTTTTGTGTAAACTATGTTGTGTGTGTAAACTGGTTTGTTAATAATCGGGAGTGAAAAAAAAACATTATTCGGTAATAAAATCATTTAAGGCAGTTACGTGATTAATACAAGTCACTTCTCATCGTAATCTAATTTTGATATTTAATCGCTGAAAAAATAAATAATAGTTTAAAAAAACTAAAAAACACGCTTTTTATAGAATACTGAACTAAAAAAATAGAAAATAAGTTTCAATAAATTTAAATTAAGAATAGTGTTAAAAATTTCAACAAACATGAATTAATAATAGTGTAAATAAAGAAAATATTTTATTTAAAAAAAGCGTGGGGTGCTTTTTAAGATATTATCAAAATGACACCATGCACCCCACGCTTTTTTTTAAATAAAATATTTTCTTTATTTACACTATTATTAATTCATGTTTGTTGAAATTTTTAACACTATTCTTAATTTAAATTTATTGAAACTTATTTTCTATTTTTTTAGTTCAGTATTCTATAAAAAGCGTGTTTTTTAGTTTTTTTAAACTATTATTTATTTTCGACTTTTTAGTTTTGTTTATTTATAATAGCTTGTTTTTATAATTTTAAACTATTATTTGGTCTCTATCGATCTATCTACTGTGATAACTTAGAATTCAAATAAACAGAAGAACAACGCCATCTAGTAAAACGTAATGTACGCAGTCAAACTGAATACGCAGTTACAGCTAGTTGCCCGTAAATATGGGTAGATGGCAGTAGCAAATGGATAGATGGCAGTAGTGTGAGAGTAAAAAAATTAAAATCTTATTTTGCATATTGAAAATTGGAATAATTTTATCAAAATAGTGTAATGTCATCGGAACTCGATAAATCTACAAAGTTTGAACGAAATCTGGCCATTTAAAGTGGGTCAAAATCGCGTCCAAAGAAGTCGGTTACAAACAAATATACAAACATACAAACATACAAGTGAAGCTAATATAAAGCGTGTAATAATATCATTATGGTAGTCTCTTTATGCGAAGGAGAGTTACATACAAACATACATACAAACATACAAACATACAGGTGAAGTTATAGGCTAGGGAAGGTGGAAATTAAAGAAGTTAGGAAAAACGCCTATTTTTAGGAAAATCCGCGATAGATTTGCGTGGAAAGGGTCTAGAAAATTAGGGATCAACTGTTTATAGGTGCGTTATGAATTTGAAGCAAAACGCCTGAGGGGCACGGAAGATATTAACAGAAATGTAGGTTTAAAATGAACGAATTTAGTATAAATCAAGGAAAAACAGTTGTAACTCGGAAAATTCGCGATGGATTTTCGTGGAAAAGGTATAGGAAGTTAGGGATCAGTTAGCTTTAAGTTAGTTATGAGTTTGAAGCACAACGGTTGAGGGGCACGGAAGATATTAAAGGAAGTATAGGTATAAAATTAAGAAAAAAATGAGGAAAAACAGCTATTTCTCGGAAAATTGTGGTCGGATTTTCGTGAAAATGGTATAGAAAGTTAGGGAATAATTAGTTGCAGATGCTATATAAGTTTGAAGCAAGAAGACCTTTGGGCACCGGAGATATTAAAGAAAATGGAGTAAAGTTACATACAAACATACAGGTGAAGTTAATAAAAGCGTGTTAAAAAGAAATCGTTTTATTATGACCTCTGTTTTTATTATGAAGGGAAAGTTACACCCTTTGATTTTAGTGTAATTTAACCAAGTATAACAATTTGATAATTGATTAAATGATTTTAGTGTAATATAACAAAGTATTAACAAATATTAACGTAGTATTAACAAAGTAGTAACATCGGAACACACTTTTATCATGCGATCATTTTGTTGAAGTTTAACGTGGGTAGATTTGTGGTTAGTTTGCTAGAATGCCCAAGGGCTAAGTATCATTTGAAGTGTTGTGATATAAAAAGTGAATTTGAGTCAAGTAATAGTGATGAATCTTAGTAGAGTCCGTGGGACTTGTTGACTTTGTTGGTTGGGCTTAGAGAGGGGCCACAGGCCACGAATAAGATTTAAGAATTAAGCTTTGTTTTGAGATACCTTGATAATATTTGAAAGTTATTGGATAATATTGGTACTTGGTTGGGTAAGCATTTTTGTTCAATTAATTTAGTCGAAATGTAACGTAACTCGAGTCATTTTAAAGTAAAATTATTATGTTCCGAAGTGACAATAATAATCTACTTTCATAAAATTCTTAGAGATAAAGGGGGTGGATAAGATTTTGTAGTCTGGTCGAAAAAGAAAAACAAACGTTTTAAAGTCAGGCATTTTATTATGCACTAGCGAACCGCCCTCGCTTCGCTTCGGGACCCGTAAGTATCAACCGCGTAGGTCCCGCTCCCGTAGGAATTTCGGGAAGATAATAAACTATCACCAAAATTAATTCAGGTTAAATTAAATTAAACTTAGAAATAAAGCTTACGACAAAATAATAGCAAAGTAGCAAAGGATCACAGCAAGATTAATTCAGATTAAACTTGGAAACGCGGCAAGTTTGGTATGGCAGTGGGTTCGACCAAATTTGATTACCATAAAAACGGTTCTAGTGTGTTAATCTTAAAAGATAGACATATACTGTCGTGGACATTTTTTTAGATCATTTCAAGAGGAATAATTCTTTCATACATATATTTTTGGTATCTTGAATCGTTTTCGCAACGCATGCAACGAAAGCCCTCGAGAATGAATAATTTTCCCCGTTTTTTCCACATTTTCCATTATTTCTTCGCTCCTAATTGTTGCAGCGTGATGTTATATAGCCTATAGCCTTTCTCGATAAAAGGTCTATTCAACACAAAAAAAAAAAATTCAATTCGAACCAGTAGTTCCTGAGATTAGCGCGTTCAACCAAACAAACAAACAAACAAACAAACAAACTCTTCAGCTTTATAATATTAGTATAGATTCCGTGTTGGTACAATTTTTAATTGATAACGAGATATGACGTACAGTGCAGTGACTTTTATCAAACGTGTAATGTTCGTGATAGTTATTTTTGGTTTGCTCTATTTGTGCTCAACTTGACGAAGTATTTATTCCATTTATCGAGTACCTACAACGATAATAAAAGCCTACAACAATAATAACAGTAAAAGCGTAAGCTAGTTTTTAAAAAGTGAACGGTTTGGTTTTTCATTGGTGACGTCGATCGAATTAGTTACTCATTAGTTCACGTTGTTTTAAAAGTGAAACACAATACAATTTTCATAGGGTTTATTTACTATGTGACAAAATGTTTTCGAGTAATCTCACTATAGTGACGTTTATCGAGCCATTAATTAAGAAAAAAAAAAGTGTTCGATTTCAGCATATTTTGTTGCGTCGTTTTTAAAGTATAGTAAACCCAACTTAAGATTGAAACTGAAGAGGCGCTGTCGGACGCATTTGACATTCATTTGACCATTGCCATTTCGGAGATAAGTTGGGCGCACTGTAAAGCACACTTTATTGTTTTGTGTAGGATTCTAAATACCCGCGTAGTTCATTGTTAATTTTAAATATTGTGTAAGCGTTATCTTATGATCCAAAACATTGTCATTAGAGTTAGTACCGACGAATTAGTTCCTCTTCCTTTTGTGCCGCCGAGGTGAGCGGACGTGTCTCGCATACAAAAAACTATTACGGTACGGTTTTAAGATCAAAAATCCAATACTACGGGCTGTCGCTCAGATTGCCTGACAGTTCGCGGACAACACATGCGGTGAGGAAAGAAGACAGGATCTATAGTGCTATCTCAATCAGTATCCAACGGAATATTCCACTGCAAGTTGTGCTGCCGCGCTGTAGCAGATATCTTCGGCCGCTACGAAACAGTGCTACGCGCTACGATACTAGGTAGGAGCTACGCTGCGAGCGAAACTATCGGCTACAACGTATGTACCTATAATATTACTTCATCTTGATAGTGGCCAGCGCTCTCTTTGCTACGTACGATCATCACTAAACATCGTAACAATGGTGACGCGCTCTCCAAACACCTCAACTTCTGTCCCGAACATCTCAAGCATGGGCTTAGACGACACAACTCCACTTAACTATATCAGTGACCGAAGCAAGAGGAAGAGAATCTTTGAAGGAGACACCTCTCAAGATCGGGACGCTATAATGTTGGAACTTAGAAATGAAATAAAAGACCTAATGAAGAAAACGAACACAATACTGGATACATTACAAGATATCCAACAAACCAACAACGTTATGCAAAACACCTTAGCGTTCCTTATGGAAGAAAATGCGGAGTTAAAGACTAAAATTAATAAATTAGAGGCACAAGGTAAGAAGGACACAGAGCAAATAATTATATTGGAGAAGAAAATGGAAGAAAAGGACAGAATAGATAGGAAAGCTAACATAGAAATAAAAAATGTGCCCTTGAAGGGACAGGAAAATAAAAGGGATCTACTGCATATGATAATAAAACTATGCGATAGCATCGATGTTAAAATTGATAAGTCGCAAATTAAGGACATCATAAAAACTAAAAATAAGAACCAGGAAAGAAGTACACTTATTGTAGAATTCACTAATACACTAGCCAAAATGGATATTCTGAAAGCCTCAAAAACCTACAACTACAAAAATAAAACAAACAAATTAAGTGCGAAACACCTAGGACTAAATTTTCAACCTGATACACCTATTTTTGTCTCAGAAAGCTTAACTGCACAGGCATCAAGGTTGTATTTCTTGGCGAGGGATTTTAGAAACGCAAATAATTATAAATATTGCTGGACAAATTATGGGAAAGTTTATCTTCGATTCAATGAAAACTCTCCAATAATAAATATAACTCGAGAAGCACAACTTCAAGAATTATTGTTGAAGAAATGACTAGTGGTAAAATTAAAAACTGTTAATTACTACATTATATATACGCTAAAACACAATCATTACATTTCATACACAAAAAAACATGATTGTTTCATAAGCATTAATATTCGATCTCAATCTTCAATTTACCTACAATTCATATGTAATTTTCTCACACTATTTACATACTTTCTCACTATCTCACACTCATACTATACACATGTTCCTATATCTTTCATTAATAATGGATAGTAAACTACTAACATTGAATGAATTAGATCAAACAGAAATATGTAATTCAATAAGTTGCGATATAGAAGAAATAAATAAATATATAATAATAAATAAGAATGACTTAACTATAATTACACAGAATATTCGTAGTATATACAAAAACTTTGATGATTTGCAAATCACATTATCCAACTTGAAACATGACGTTGATATAATTATTTTAACTGAATGTAGATTAGATAGCACCAAACCGATACCTAAACTAAACGATTACACTTCATTTGCAACAAAAAGTCACCTTAATCAGAATGACGGGGTAGTCACTTACATAAAATCTAAACTTAAGCCAACGATCAAAGAGATTAAATTAGATGAAGCATCATGCTTACAAATAGACATCTTAAATTGCGTTGTGCTTGGTGTATATAGATCTCCTTCAAACACAAACATAGATAAATTCCTGGAATCTCTCCAAACTCACCTTGAAACCATACAAAAAAGTCATAATATTATACTAACTGGAGATATAAACATTAATCTAATTTCAAAAATTAATGAAAGTACTACGGATACTAAAAACAGAAATAACTATTTAAATATGTTACTTAATTATGGTCTATTTCCTGGTCACTTGATAGCTACAAGAGAGAAAAGTTGTCTAGATCATTTCGTACTTAAAATAAACAAACAGAAGCAAACTGCTAATATAGCTGTCTTGAATACAACCATTACTGACCACAAAATGGTCTTTCTAAGCTTAGCTAAAATAAAAAAATCTAATATATGTCCTAAAACAAAAACTTTTATCGATTTTAATGAAGCACTTATAAGTCTCGCTAACAAAAACCTGCCCTCTTTACTCTACTGTGAAGATCCTAATATTTTAACTGAGAAACTAATCGACAAGATATCCAGTTCTATACGTGAAAACACGCGCATAGCACCCCTACCTAAAAGTAAACGCACGATTAAACCATGGATAACCACTGGTATTCTGAGATGTATACGAAACAGAAACAATATGCAAAAACAATTAAGATGTAACCCTGACGATGAAATTTTAAAAATTACGTATAAAAGATACCGAAACTATTGTAATAATCTTATTAAGAAGTTAAAACGTTCATATGACAGAAAACTGCTCTTAGTTAAAAATCCCAAAGTTCTATGGAATAATATTAAAAGTATTACAAACATAAAGGAAACGAAACAACCTAATATCGAATTGTTACAGATAGAATCCTGTCCCATTAAATCTGTAAACAAGGTAAACGCCTATTTTGCTAATATTGGTCGAAATCTTGCTGAAGATTTAACACAAAACATTAATAATTTAGCCTCTAATAATAATACGCCAAAAATAACGATTCCCGCACAATCATCTTCTTTTGTGATTTTTGATACTGACTGTGACGAAATAAAATCAATTCTTATGAGTTTAAAATCAGATAGCGCACCCGGAATTGATGGCATACCTACTAAGTTCCTCAAAATGTCCAAAGATTTAATATCGCCAATCATATGTCATTTGGCTAATCTGTGTTTCACTAAAGGTACCTTTCCTTCTTTACTTAAAGAAGCCATTATTACACCCGTATACAAGAGTGGGGATCGATCAGAAGTTAATAATTACAGGCCTATCTCGGTCTTGTCAGGAATTTCAAAAGTATTAGAAAAAATAATAAACAATAGACTTTTAAAATATCTTAACAAACATAATATTTTGTCAGACACACAGTACGGATTTAGGCAAGGGAAAAGTACAGAAGATGCAATTTTGGATTTAACAACAAGTATTGTGGGACAATTAGACTGTAAAAATAAGTGTTTATCTGTCTTTTTGGACTTAAAAAAAGCATTTGACACTGTATCGATCCCCACTCTAGTTCAAAAACTAGAAAAAATAGGCATAAGAGGCTTACAGTTAGAGTTAATAAAGAGTTATCTTACTGGGCGGACTCAAAGAGTTAAGATTGGAGAATACATTAGTACTGACCTTCAAATAACCTTTGGAGTGCCGCAAGGTAGTGTCTTAGGACCTACCCTCTTCCTGATATACATAAATGACTTATGCAAACATAAAATAAAAAATGGACACCTAATTGCCTATGCAGATGATACTGCAATTGTATATTATGGTCAAACATGGGATGAAGTTTATAGCACGGCTGAAACTAACCTGAAAGACATTGCAAAATGGCTAAATCTAAATTCGTTATCCTTAAACACGGCCAAAACTAGTTTCATGTGTTTTTCAATAAACAAGAAAACTCAGCCGAATAAAAATTATATAACGATCCACAACTGTGACACCAACCAATCTAAATGCGCTTGTCCGAAAATTGGGAAAACTGAAAGTATAAAATATTTAGGTATTATTATTGACCAGAGACTCTCCTGGCATGCTCAGTTAGATTTGTTAACCGTAAGAACTAGAAAACTGATTTGGCTCTTTAGGAGCCTAAAACATGTAGCAACAATTAAACTGATAAATGAAATCTATTTTGCACTAGCGCAGTCGATATTGACGTATTGTATTCCCATATGGGGGGGAGCTTCAAAAATGAAATTTTTGGGGTTAGAGCGCAGCCAAAGACTACTATTAAAAGTAATGTATAATTTGCCCTTTAGATTTCCTACTGAGCAACTATATGCTACTTCGAACGTACTGAGTGTGAGAAAACTATACATTTTAAATTTAATTCTGAAAAAACATAGGCATGTAAAAATAGATCAAAATGCCTACTCAAAAAGAAGGATACAAATTGAAACTATACATGTTAAAACTAACTTCGCCAGACAACATTATGCTAAGCAATCTGTACATGTATATAAAAATATAAATAGGGTATTAAACATAATTAATATGAATTCTTATCAACTTAAAAAGAACTTGACCAAATGGCTTATGAAACTTAATTATGATGACACTGAAGCTTTGTTACAAGTAATAAATTAATGTCCAGTAACAAACTAACACACACACACACACACACACACACATACACACACACACTCACACACACACACACACACACACACACACTCACACACACTCACTCACACACACACACTCACACACACTCTCTCTCACACACACAAACACACACACATGCACGCATAAAATTTAATTTTACGTTTTAGTAGCTTAATCTATTGTAAAGTTATAGTACTATGTTTTAGTCCAATCTCGTTGTACAAAATGGAGGAGCGGGACCCCCTAACACAGGCATTGCTGATGCTTAAAAGGTGGGTCCCAACAACATGTAATTATGTAACATTTTCTGGACAAATAAAAATTCTTTAATTCTTTTAATTCTTTAATTCAATTAGTTGGATTCTTACCCGCTTTAGTCACTATATTTTCGAAATAAATAAAGTCGATGATTCTAGGTTATAAGGAACTGGAGACTAAGACCTTGTCTGGTACCTGTCTGGAACCAAGGGTGACATCACCTTGTTGTGGTAACATGAAAACAGGGTAAAAGTGAAACGGCGTTTTTGGTATGACAAAGTTTTATTTGGTTTCATCTGGTGTGTTGGAGTTTTAGAACTTCCATTTTATTTCGTTCCTTGTGAAAATATGACCTTTTGTTGTGTCTTGTAATTAATGAACAATGACAAAAGATAACAATTAAGATATCGGAGGTTCCGTAAAATTTGTTAAATTTAAAATCTTTCGTCATTTTCTATTTGCTGAAAAAAAAATAAGTTTGTGGAAGTTTAGGGAAATTTTTAATTAAAGTAGCAGTTGGATACAATCAGTTCCCCAATTATTTTATTTACAAGTGCAGCACACTTCGATTGGTTTCAATTTACCTTGTGAAACCAATGAGTTTTGAAGTAATCTCACATTTGACGATGCAATGTGCATCGTTCTGTTTTCAGATAAGTTTTCGAGGATGCACAGATTACCCCAATGGCGATCAGGAACAAGAGCAGCTCACGCAGGTTACACGCGTGTTATGTGGAACAGCATGGGCGGCTGCGTGCGTGCACTCGCGCACCCTGGAGTACTTTCGTATCACCTTGGAGGACGAGATCTGAAAACTATCGTTCCGGGAAACGGGGAACCCATGATGCCTGCCTGATGTTACTGCTGCGGATCTAATTACAGGTGATCTGTATTGTTGTTTTGTGATAGCTTAAAGAAGTAGTAAATTAACTTTTCTTTTCGAGACGTAGTTCACTTGATAAAAGTCTATTTTTGAGATAGTTTTCGGGCAACTTGTCGAACGGAACTTTTGAAATTGTAATTGTTGGTGTTGTTACTTTGAAAAATGCATAGCCCTTATATGAGCACTGGATAGAAGTGTTCTGTGCTGTTATTGGTGGGTGCCAATAGACAGTTTTGCATCGGGATGGACGTTGCAATGCAGATGAGAGCTATGTATACGGTCGTTATTTTTGAGAGAAGTACATGATTGTACTTGAGTACCGTTCGATAAGTCAACTTGTTTGAAAAATGATAACTTTTTGAGTAAAGTAACTTTTATGAGAAATGTAAAGTTTGTTTTGGATTAATCTGTAATGTGATAGGATAAATAAAGCGACATGTTGAACAAACCTTTTTAAGATTATTTTTGATAAAAGCTCGAAATGATCATCTGGGTGGTGTAGTGTTTGTAACCGGATGGAGGTTACATGCGCAGGTGACTGGATAGAGGTTGCCTATTGGGTTGATGCTTATGACCGGATGGAGGTTATAAGTGTGATGATCAGGACCGGATGGAGGTCAGGGTACGAGCACTGCAATATTTCAATGAGTTTCCTATTATTTGACTGAGTATGGGTGTTGATCGACATGTCAGCTTTGGCCTTTGAGAGAAATAATCTGTTATGATATTCAAAATTTGTAATGATTTGATAAAGTTGTTTTTTTATTCCCTGCCCACTTGGGTCAGGAATGGCCGAACGACTAGAACCAGTTCTGTTCGAGAATTTTCTTTCATTCCAGTTACTTCACACGAGGACGTGTGATCCTCAGGATGGCCGTGTCGGAGCGCACTCAAGTCCTGCGCTGGTCTTTCAACGCCATCTGTGGAGAATCGCTGGAACTACTTGTCGGAGTGCAGTAAAGTCCTGCGCTGATCTTTCAACGCCATCTGTGGAGAATCCCTTTAACTATTTGTGGAAACGTCAAACAGTTATTGTTTGGGCATGGTTGGCTTGGAGTGGGGGTTAGAGATGACATTATAAAGATCCAGAGCTGTTATGATGAGGGGCTTTTTCGGAATTGAGCGCTTAGACCGAGTAGACGTGTAGAACCCACTGCCATACCAAACTTGCCGCGTTTCCATGTTTAATCCGAAGTAATCTTGCTGATCCTTTGCTACTTTGCTATTATTTTGTCGTAAGCTTTATTTCTAAGTTTAATTTAATGTAATCTGAATTAATTTTGGAAATAGTTCATTATTTGTTATAAAACTGTATTGAAGTGTTGTAATAGACCTTTAAACTCGGTGTACTGACTATTATTTCTGACCTCCAGCCACGTATAACCCAAATTATATCGACCGCTCGGACCTTAGCGCTGTTATATATATATACGAGGTATATATATTTCGGAGGCACTAGTCAGGATGGTGGTATAATGCTCCGATCATCAGGTTGCAAGGTGTAAAATAAAACACAGTAGGCGTTCAATACGTGTCTTCATGATTTAAATTAGGTTACAGGTTACACAGCTTAACTTAATTTGATTAGAGCTTTTAGGTTATGTTAAAACGTGATACGACTGAAATACACTTAGAGAAACGTTATGCCGTCGGGCATAGGTACGACGCAGTATAGGATTTTATTACAAAGTACACTAGTTAACTTAATGCGACCGTTCAGATCGACGTCTGCTCGAGAAGTCAGAAAAGTAGACTAGATTGAGTGGCCTTTTATAACACATGTCCAAACAGAAAACACATAGGTGGCTTTACTGTGCTCAACTGAAAGTCAGTATAACAACTAGATTAATTTCTGCACACGGAAATAAAATAGAATAAAACTTTTATTTACTTTGATTTTAATCTAATTTAATTTCCGTCTCCGACACGGCCATTCTGACAACGTCACACGTCCTCGTGTGATGGCTTTTGATTTAGGTTACAACAAAGCTCTAATTTTATTTTATTCAGCAAAAGCTACTAATTTTAAACGAGACTACTAATTTAATTTGAACAACAAGTTTTTAGATTACTTAAAATTTATTTGATTGAACGCCAAGTATTTTGTTTTAATTCTGTTTTTTTTTTTTTATTTATTTTTTTTAACCCTAACTAACTACACTCCCGCCGCGCCGTTTCCGGTGTCGCTATGGAGAAGAAGACGGCTAAACAAACTCCATAACATGACAACTGTTTAGAGCATGTTTAGAGCAAAATTACCAAATTTATTATTAACGCGGGTTTGTTTTTAACTTTTAACGCAATACGTCGTCGTACAATCGTCGTAAAACTGGATGACTCGATCAGCTGTGGTGCCGGAATTTACCTGTAACAATAAACACAAACGAAAGTATCTCTTATAGCTCGGCCCTTCCTGACCTAAGTGGGCAGGGAATAAAAACAACTTTATCAAAGTCATTTTGTGTAAATATCGATTGGTGATTACTCTGTAAGTGCGATTTTTTTTTTTTTTAATTGCGATTGATGATTTGTTAGAAGTGTGATTATTTCATTTTTGTTTTGTTAATTTTTTTTTTTTTTTTTTTTTTTTTTTTACTTTTTACTTTTTACTTTGTAGTTTTTAGTTTTTAGTTTTTTTTAGTTTTACTTTTTACTTTTTAGTTCCGCTTAAGTAGCGTCATCGCTTAACCAGCGGCATCACTTAACCAGCGGCATCGCTTAACCAGCGGCATCACTTAACCAGCGGCATCGCTTAACCAGCGGCATCACTTAACCAGCGGCATCGCTTAACCAGCGGCATCACTTAACCAGCGGCATCGCTTAACCAGCGGCATCGCTTAACCAGCGGATTTTTTTTTTTTTTTTTTTTTTTTTGATTTCGATTTTTTTTGTTGTTTCTCCAAATCAACTCTCCGTAAAAGGGAAATAAACAATGTCTACATTACACTTTTCGTAGTCTGTCTAGTGAGTACCTACTGTCTAGTCTGGGACTGAATGTTTTTAAAGAGTAATTATTACCCATGACCCAAAAGTGATTTTGAATACTCAAGTTGGCCTTTTAAGAGAAGTTGGTTAAGCTGTTATTTTCTCAAAATCCTGTATACGGTGGATGTGCTTTCACATTAAAGTAACATAACCGTTCAAATACAATTTCAAAAGCTCCATTCGATAAGTTGACCGAAAACTAAATCTCTCAAAAATAGACTTTTATCAAGTGAACTACGTCTCGAAAAGAAAAGTTTTAATTTACTACTTCTTTAAGCTATCACAAAATAAATATGAACGATACAGATCACCTGCTTCGCTGCGTCCGATCTGCGGCTGCCAGTTGCCAGAGCTTCCTCCTTCAATGTCACACGAATGAACTCCAGGAAGCCCACAAGTGCAGGCACGCAGCCGTCGATTCGGCTCCAGACAACACATGTGTAACCTGCGTGTGCTGCTGCCGCCTGTGCATCCTCGAAAACTTATCCAACCAAGTACCATTGTTATCCAATAACTTTCATCAACTATTATCATCAAATCTCAAAACAAAGCATGAATCAAACCCGTGGCCTGTGGCTTTTCGCTAAGCCCAACCAACAAACTACGTTTGTTACACGCGCATTCTTCCGAATGCCGTACGGGTCGCACGGATTCCTCCGTGGTCTAACCTGGACCCAGACCTCCGCCAGAGCCACCCGCGTACCGCGTATCCACGGTCTACTTAAATTTCCACTTCAAGCAGATACCGACTTCTAACGGACTACGGCTACGAAATGTCTACTGGTACGGTCCGACCAGCCGAGCTAAGATTCATCGCTATCACTCTACTCAAATTCACTTTTTATATCACAACACTTCAAATGGTACTTAGCTCTTGGGCATTCTAACAAACTAATACCACAAATCTACCCACATTAAACTTCAACAAAATGATCGCATGATAAAAGTGTGTTCCGATGTTATAATACTTGGTTAAATTACCTACACTAAAATCAAAGGGTGTAACTTTCCCTTCTTAATAAAAACAGAGGTCATAATAAAAACGATTTCTTTTGTTTTTCAGCGATTAAACATCAAAATAAGATTACAATGAGGAGCGATTTGTTTTAATTACGGACGACGTTAAATGATTGTATTACCGGAAATTGATGTCTTTATTTTTACTCACGATTATCAAACAAACTATTCACACACAATACAGTTTACACAAAAATTAAAATTTAAGCAATGAAATTGTATCACCTCAGACGTAATGGAATAAAAATAATGCCATACCCATACTCGCTGTGTTACTTAGCTTTACCAAAATTCGACGCCACATTCCATCCATGCCATGTGAGATGTAATGGCACATGTCAACTCGCTTGCCATTTATGAATCCAGTTCTCATCTAAAAATTGCTATCTGAAAACCTGGAAATAACCTAGCCAGCCATGTGTGGGACGTGAAGTTACATCCAACTTCTGATTTCGGAGGCACTAGTCAGGATGGTGGTATAATGCTCCGATCATCAGGTTGCAAGGTGTAAAATAAAACACAGTAGGCGTTCAATACGTGTCTTCATGATTTAAATTAGGTTACAGGTTACACAGCTTAACTTAATTTGATTAGAGCTTTTAGGTTATGTTAAAACGTGATACGACTGAAATACACTTAGAGAAACGTTATGCCGTCGGGCATAGGTACGACGCAGTATAGGATTTTATTACAAAGTACACTAGTTAACTTAATGCGACCGTTCAGATCGACGTCTGCTCGAGAAGTCAGAAAAGTAGACTAGATTGAGTGGCCTTTTATAACACATGTCCAAACAGAAAACACATAGGTGGCTTTACTGTGCTCAACTGAAAGTCAGTATAACAACTAGATTAATTTCTGCACACGGAAATAAAATAGAATAAAACTTTTATTTACTTTGATTTTAATCTAATTTAATTTCCGTCTCCGACATATATATATATACACAATCTTTAAATAACCAATGGTAATTTATAATTTGAAGTATATAATCCAGAAGCAACTTTACATAATATTACATAATTACATAATATAGTAATTACATAATATAATATATAATACTTATCTACAAATCGTCGAGGGTGATACTCAGAGCCGGATAACACCGACAGGGGCAGAGCAACGTTCCCTCCGACTGCTCAGTAGCAAGTGACCGCCATTACAACTTTCCGTTCATTTTATAGCCGGAGATAAACAAATCACCCCACCCAACCTCTGACTATCAGGTATCAAATGACCCTACCCAATCTCAGGTAGCACAAACTAGAACCACCACGTGTTTTTGTTTTGAATATTTGGTTCTTTATACAGTTTTAAGTTTTATTTTAATATAAATTATCTCACATACGCTTCTTTATTATTATTATTACATAAAAATAGATATTTATTTGAATTTTAATATAAATCATCTCACAAGCTCGTGGCTCGAGGGAAGTTGTTGGGTGAGGAGGACAGAGTTGTTGTTTTGGTGCCTGTCTATATTGAGCTCGTGGCTTTGAGGCGGAGTTGTTTGGTTGGGAAGTAATGGCACGTTTGGTTCCAGCGTATGTTGAGCTCATGGCTCGGGAATTTTGCGTGAGAAGGTCAGCGAAGTTTTGGTGCCAGTATATATTGAACTCGTGACATTGTAAGGAGTTTTTGAACATCATATCACATATCACATCGTTTACAATGTACGAGTATATGGGGCTCGCAAAAAGAGGGCAGTTGTTGTGTGAGGAGGTCAACAAGCCTACAAGTCTAGCTAGCCTGGAAGTCCTTCTGGTGGACAATAGCTTAATAGCGAAGCTCACACGTTTGGTGTCAGTTTATATTGAGCTCGTGGTACTGGGTGGAGTAAGTGGAGTTATTCGATAGACAGGTCACAGGACATTGTTGCTAATTTATATTGTAATGACCTCGTCACCTAGGCATCTTGTAAGGAATTGGTGCCATTAATGTAGATTATATCGCTCGTTATATTTGTTGAAATTGATGGGAATATCTGCTGCGGCTGGGAATCTAACCCAAAACCCCTATCTTCATAGGCAGATCCATTATTACTGGCCTACTTCATCATCGCAATTAATGATGCAAGGGCCCCTCGTAATACCATCTTCTTTGATTCCATGACAAGCATAGAACTCACCAATCATATCATAGTTGAACAGCACCCACTCATCACTTCCCGCGCCATGCTCGAATCTATGCTGCGTGGCCAAGCCCTCGTTAGCAGCCAGCCACTGCACCTTGCCCTCCGCCCCCGGGGTCTCGCCCTCGCACAGCACGCTCAGCGGCACCCACCAGGATACGGCTGTCTGTGACCGCGCGTCCAGGGATAGGTAGCGTTTCTGGAATAAGAGGAAGATGCATTTGAAGGTCTAGATTCTATAAGTCTATTGATTTTAAGAAATTGACACGGTTGAAAGATTTATGTTCTCTAAAATCTTTTGAAGTATGCGGAATTGAAATCCCATATTATAAATGCATTATTATTTGTTTATACAGAATCCCAGATTCAAAATTGTCGGACCCACAAACATTTCTCAATAAACTAGAAAATTTACTTGTAAAACTACGGTATAAGGCTAAGAAATGGAAGGTATTTATAGCTGGAGACTTAAACATTAATATTTTACAAAATACCCATTCCTCAAGGGAACTTAGAAGAATAATACAAAATTATGGTTACCACCTCCATATAAATAATCCTACTAGATAAGATTAAACTCCTGTATTGATCTAATATTTAGCAATGATCCAGAAGCAAAAGGTGAACTTCATGACCTTGGACTTTCAGATCATAACACAGCTCAATCCGTGGTGTTTCCTGTGATTAAAAGAATTACCGAAACTGCGTATTTTTTGAAAAAAAATAGAGATTATAGTTCTGACAATATTAAAAAGTTTATAGAATGTATTCAAAGACTTTCCTGGATAGACGTATATGAAAAAGACGATTTAAATGAAGCTTTTGAAGAATTTCATGAAACATTAATTTTATTTTTTAATCTGTGTTTTCCTTTTAAAATTGTGAGAATAAATAATACAAAAAATCGAATAAATTGGTTAACGAAAGGCTTAAGAAAATCATGCATTACTAAAAGAAACCTTAGATTTAAGTATTATAAATAACGAAACCCAATTAATAAAGAAAGGTATATTTGTTACTCTAAATTATTAAAAAGATGTATCGACACGGCACAAAGACGAGAAAATATAAAATATATCACTAGGGCAAATAATATTGGTAGAGTCACATGGCAAGTTATTAAAAAGAGCACTTCTACTCAATATTATAATTTAAAAAATATTGACGAAATTTGTTACAATGGAAAAAATATAACTGACCCGGACAATATATCTGACATATTTAATGAAAATTACATCAATCTAGGTACTCGTAATTGTTTAAAAAATGGTATTGAAAATCAATGTTCCTTAGAATCAAGTAGGATTCAATCTAGTTTGTATCTGTATCCAACGGATATAAAAGAAATATACAGAATTATTATGTCCCTAAAAAACACATACTCTACTGGTTATGACGAATTACCCACATTTTTATTAAAAAAAGGAGCAACTTATCTTGCACCGGTACTAGTTTATTTAATAAACCTATCTTTTACCCAGGGAACATTTCCAGAACTTCTAAAAACATCAATTGTTCAGCCAATATTCAAAAAAGGTGACAAAAAAGATGTACAAAATTATAGACCCATTTCACTCGTCCCTGTGCTGTCAAAAATATTTGAAAGATCCTTACATACACGGATAACCTCATTTTTGGTCAAACACGACATTCTATCTGAGAGACAATTTGGATTTCAAAAGAGCAAATCAACATCTTTAGCTACATTTAAATTTATTGAAAAAGTAATGCAATATATTGACAAGTCAATATCTGTAACTGGCATCTTCTTTGACATGAGTAAGGCTTTTGATGTTGTCAGTCACAGCATCCTGTTAAAAAAATGCGAAAACTATGGGCTTCGAGGCCAAGTATATAACTGGCTTCATACTTATTTATCCAACAGGCAACAATACGTTCAGATCAATTATTTAGATAAAAAACTACTGCTACAATCCAGTAAATCAAATATTAAAATGAATAAAACGGGGGTTCCACAAGGCAGTATACTCGGTCCATTATTATTTTTGATTTATATAAATGACCTTCCGAACGTTACGAAGCATTACTGTACACTGTATGCGGATGATGTCGCTGTAGTAATACCCGATGAAGCTAAGAACTCAAAGAAATTTCAACTTGAAATTAATTGTACAGTTCAGCAAATAATAAATTGGATGTCTCTAAATAACTTAAACGTAAACCTAAATAAAACTACATACATAAGATTTCATAACAAACAAACATATAAATAAAATCTTAAAATATCATACAAGGATCAGTTAATACACGAATCTACATCAGTAATATTTTTAGGAATAACACTTGATGACAAATGTACGTGGAAGCCACACATAGAGACTGTCTGCAATAAAATTAACAGCTTTGCTTATGCATTATGGCGCTTGACTAAACTTACCAATGTTAAAACTGCTATAATTGCTTACCATGGATATGTGGCTTCCATCTTAAAATATGGTATAATACTATGGGGTAATTCAGTACATATAAATCAGGCATTCATTGCACAAAAACAATGCGTACGTGCAATCTGTAATATGCCCAGTACCACAAGCTGCAAACCTTTATTTAAAAAGTTAAAATTACTACCACTACCATGCTTATATATTTACGAAATGTGTAACTTTGTCCACTCTCATTTACAGATTTTTAGTGCAAAGAAGGAAATTCTCAATTATAGAGGTAGATTTCCGAATAAATTAATATTACCAGCAACAAAAACTGCTAAATACAATAAAAATTGCTTCTGCATGGCAATTAAAATCTACAATAAAATTCCGAATGAATTAAAAGGTAAACCCTATAGTACCAAATTTAAGAAAGCACTAAGCACGTGGTTACTGGACAAATGTTTCTACTCTGTCAATGAATTTCTTTGTAGTTAATGTCAAATATAAATGTCGCCAAATTAATTTCCCTAAATTTTAATTTTGTTATTATTATTACTTGACATTAAATGTAACTTGACATTAACATGATTTTATGATATGTGACTTAAATTGACATTAATTAAACTTATAAATATGACTATTATTACCAATATATTATGACTCATGATTTGTAATTAAAATATAATTTTGACAATTATTACTGATAAATGGAAATTTAAAAATTAAAATAAGTATGTACTTATAATCTAATTTAATGTATCTAATATTAATTTGCATGCTTGTAAAAGCTAAATGTGTGAACTATATTAAATTTAATAACAACTCTTTGTACCACATTTAAAGCGAATAAAGAATTATGAATTATGAATTAGAAAAAAGAGGTAAGGTTTTTGGTTTCTATTGCATCTTTATCATTTACAGAGGTGCATCTCTATGCACCCTCTGGTGTGCCGTACAAGGCGTTTGCATGTACACAGGAGACAAATGAGTAGATGAACTTAAGGGTAACTGATTGGAGCTTTCGAAGTCTTTTGAGAAAGGATCTGGGGGAATGGTCCAGAGAATCCTCCAAATTAGGTCCTCCAAATGAATTAGGGGAAATCATCAAAATTACGGGTGAAGAAAACCAATATACACGAACGTGACTAACGTCTTAAAAACAGATAAGCGGTCACATTTACCCATTGACACCAGCACCAACAAATCAAACCAACCCACCTGGCTGATGGTCAGCGAGCGGTCCCCGTACTCCCTGGTGACGGTGAGCAGCGGGTAGCCGGTCTGCGTGGTCCAGGTGTCCATGACGGCCTTCACTGTGACGTTGCGGTCCAGCCCGCGCGCCGCCGCCGTCAGCTCCGCCCACAGGTCGTCCTGCGCCGCGTTCGCGTACGAGTACTTCGTCAGGTAGCTGGTGGGTGGAAAAAGGTTTTTTGAAAAAAAAAGAGAAGAGAAAGGTTTTAAAAAGTAGAAGAGAGTTAGTTTACAAAGTATTAGGGAGAAAAAAGCAAAGGTTATAAAAGGGTAGCAGAGTTTTTACCAGTAGGAACGTGTCAACTGTCAATGGCATGAATTAGAATAAAATAGAAAACGATTTATTTCTGGCATATATGTAACACTGAATGGTAATAACTTTATAGTAGGTATTATTCATTTAGATTATTATTTGGTGCACGAAATTCTTGGGTAAGAGAAAGATTTCCAAAGGCCTTCTGACGGGCATATGTAAAGGACTTGAAATAAAGCTTTGAAAGTTTCAGTTGAATTGGAACCGAGTTGAAGTTTAGTAAATGTAATGTCCTTTTCTTCCCTATTTGAAATGAACTGTGGATCGCACCATAACCATAGCAATAACAAGAGGTCATCCTTACTTGGTGAGCGCGGTCCTGCAGACGTCTTCCCCGAGGAACATGAACATCATGCGGATGAGCGTGGAGCCCTTGCGGTACGAGATCGTGTCGAAGATCTCCGAGATGCGCTTCGGGTCCTCGATTGGCACCGACACCTGGAAGGGTACACTGAGTTAGAACATTGCATTTGTGAGATGAAATCCACACTTTGTATCAATAACTATAAATATTCGTTTTAACCTTATGTTGTGGTAATTTTTGTTTTAATGTTAATCCTACTTCCTACTAATATTATAAATGTGAAAGTTTGTGTATTTGTTTGTTTGTTTGTTACTCCTTCACACAAAAACTACTGAACCGATTTTCATGAAATTTGGCACACACATAGAGGGCAACTTAGATTAACATATAGGATATTTTTTATCCCAGAAATCCCGCGGGATCGGAATTTACGCGGGAAAACCTTCTTCGCGTATGGGGTATAAATAGAATGAATGAATGAATGAATGAAATGAATGAATGAATGAATGAAAGCTTTATTCAAGGATCAGCATGCATACACAGTACAAGATGTAAAAGAATTAAAGATAATACAAGCAACGGTAAAATAAAAAAAAAAATAAATAAAAGGTACAAAGGTCCCCAGAATGATAAATTTAGTTTTTTTGGGGTTCAACACTAAGGTATTTTGCTCAGACCAAAGGGATATGCGATCTAGATCTGAATTCAGCCTGGCCACTGCGGAATTTGTGTCATCAGGTTTAAATGAAATGTAGACCTGCAGATCGTCAGCATACAAATGGTACCTACAATTTTCAATGCTATTGATGACATCCGCGCTGTACAGTATGAACAGCAGAGGACCCAATATGGAGCCCTGCGGGACACCTCGCCTCAGAGGCTCGGATGAGGATTCAATTTTTTTCCCACTAGAACTATTTTTATTTTATTTTTTTATTTTATTTTATTTTATTCGGGTTAACAAACAGTTAACAACAAAAATTACAATAAGGTAACAATTATAAACGCTGTACTATGTCGCTAACCAACACCGTTAACCACGGATTACTACCAAAATATTGTTACTACAAAAAGAAAAAATGTTATTGAAAGTGGAGGAATATCTATATTCTAAAGGAGAATTTAATTTAGTGTTATAGACTACTCAACAGGAGTAGTCAGTAAAACCTGTTTCTTAAAAACGCCGGGACGAGTATTTATTATATCTATATCTTTAAAGTTATCATTATAATTACGCATCATCTATACTAATATTATAAAGCTGAAGAGTTTGTTTGTTTGTTTATTTGTTTGTTTGGTTGAACGCGCTAATCTCAGGAACTACTGGTTCGAATTGAAAATTTTTTTTTGTGTTGAATAGACCTTTTATCGAGGAAGGCTTTAGGCTATATAACATCACGCTGCAACAATTAGGAGCGAAGAAATAATGGAAAATGTGGAAAAAACGGGGAAAATTATTCATTCTCGAGGGCTTTCGTTGCATGCGTTGCGAAAACGATTCAAGATACCAAAAATATATGTATGAAAGAATTATTCCTCTTGAAATGATCTAAAAAAATGTCCACGACAGTATATGTCTATCTTTTAAGATTAACACACTAGAACCGTTTTTATGGTAATCAAATTTGGTCGAACCCACTGCCATACCAAACTTGCCGCGTTTCCAAGTTTAATCTGAATTAATCTTGCTGTGATCCTTTGCTACTTTGCTATTATTTTGTCGTAAGCTTTATTTCTAAGTTTAATTTAATTTAACCTCAATTAAATTTGGTGATAGTTTATTATCTTCCCGAAATTCCTACGGGAGCGGGACCTACGCGGTTGATACTTACGGGTCCCGAAGCGAAGCGAGGGCGGTTCGCTAGTCTGATATATAGGGGCGCGTTTACCAGCATTAGTGCGACATTTAGTAATAGCGAAAAATGGCTTTTTCTTACGCATATTAATGCTATGAGGTACAGTATAATATAACTTATTATTAAGAGGTATGCAGTCGTATTTCCCATGGTAAATGTCATATAATAGAAACGTTGCAAGCTGAAGACGTCTAGTTTTAAGCGTTTGAATGTTATACTTTTTAAGAAGAGAAATGTACGAGTGTTGACTATGGCCGAATTTGTAACTCAAACGTCGTAGGTATTTTTTCTGCACTGATTCGATCGCATCTATATACTTTTGATAAAATGGATTCCAAACAGAAACTGCGTATTCTAATTGAGATCGTATGAGACACTTGTAGATGTAAAGGAAAGTAGACAATTGGGTAAACGCTATACAGGTACGCATTACAAACCCATACATTTTAAAGGCCCTATTTATAACGTTATCAATGTGTGTGTCTAAGTGTAGCTTGGAGTCTAGTGTCACACCAAGGTCATTTATGCTTTCTGTTGAATTTAAGTCTGTGCCGCAGAGTTTATATTTATAATTACTAATAACCTTTTTTTTTTAAACCTAATTACTTTGCACTTATTCAAGGCAAGACTTAATTTGTTTTGTTGACAATACATTGAAAAACAGTCAAGATCTGATTGTATTTTAACATGGTCGTCAGCACAATTGATTGTGTGATAGATTTTTAAATCGTCTGCATAAAGAAGAAATTTACAATGTTGAAAACAATTATTAAAAACAACAAACAAATAATAAAGGTCCCAAAATGGACGCCAGATGTTACTGGAACGAAAGCCGATTCGAAACCATTGACGACAACCTTTTGCGTACGATTAGAGATATAGGATTTAAACCAACGCCAGAGATTGCCACGAATTCCATTGTAAGCTAGCTTATTTTGTAGAATTTTATGATCCACTCGGTCAAAGGCTTTTCGAAAATCTGTATATATGCTATCCGTTTGTACATTTTTATCTAGTGCTTCATAAAGATAAGTCGTATAGATTAGTAGATTTGTGCTGGTAGACCGCTTCTGAACAAAACCGTGCTGTTGTTCAATTATCTTACTGTGTAATGACGGATAAATATTCTTATGTACAAGACGTTCAAACAGTTTCGAGAGAGCAGGTAAAATTGATATGGGACGGTAGTTTTCTACGTCTTGTTTTGAACCACCTTTATGAACTGGGACAATTCGAGCTGCTTTCCAAACAGAGGGAAATATACCATCGGATAGGCACCGATTAAAGATATAATATATTGGCTCAAAAAGTACATCTGCAGTGTGTTTGAGAAAAAGAGCAGGTATATTATCTACTCCGGATCCTTTGGATGCATCTAATACTCGAAGTTCTTTTAATATATCTTCTTTTTTTAGATGAACTTTGCTGATCAAAAGATCAGAAGTAATATTTGTGTCCGGAATATTATCAATATCAAAATTGTCGTTTACATCTGAGGGCTCAAAAACAGAACTGAAAAATGTTGAAAAAAGATTGCATATTTCTTCTGGAGTATTAGCAGTTGAATTTTTATAAGACATAGAATCAGGTATATTAGATTTACTTTTTTGACTATTCACATATGTCCAGAAGTATTTTATATTATTTTGCATACTACTCTCTACAGAATTTAAATATTTCCTATAACACTTAATATCCTGACACTTAATAACTATCCTGGATTTCTACTTTCTGGGAACGTTTAGCGAAGTAGCTATCGAACCATCTAACCGATTCAACACTTAATCCGTAGTATGACAGCTTGGAGAGTAAGAGGTTAATGTTTATAGCATCAAATGCCCGAGAAAAATCCAGAAGAGTTAGAATGGTACCCTCTCCTTTGTCCTGTGACGCGAGTATATCATCCACAACACTAATCAGAGCAGTGGTTGTACTATGCCGCTTACGGAAACCAGATTGATGCGCTGGTAAGATATTGTTTTCCTCAAGATAAGCAGAAAGCTGCTGACACGCTGCCTTCTCTAAGATTTTTGAGAGACATGGCAAGATACTTATTGGCCTCAGATCCGTTTCATTAATAGGGTTATTAGTCTTAGGAATCGGCTTAACTATAGCTTGTTGCCATATGTCAGGGAAAGTGTTTGTTTCAAATGACCTATTTATAATCGACGTAAGAACCGCTAAACACTCTGGCAACACACCCTTTACCATATCCAAGGAGATACCGTCACAGCCGATGGCCTTTTAGTGAAGACTACCTACCAGTTTCCCCACCTCAACCTCAGTGACCGGCCTAAATTTAAAGGTAGCTTGCGAGAAGCGGCTAAATTCAAATCGTGTCAGCGAAGATAATGCTACAGTGTCTTTCCCAGGAACCCTAAGAAAATGCTTCTAAACAAACATTAATATAAAACTAACAAGTCTGTCTTCCCGGAAATCCCGCGGGATCTGGAGTTACGCGGAATAAACTCCTGCGCGTAGTTGCGGGCTTAAATTTTTATGCGACCTTTACTAGGAGATTGAGGAAGTTTTGAAGCAACATATAGGGTACTGTTTATCCCTGAATTCCCGCGGGATTAGGATTCACGCGGTAAAAACTCATACCCGGGAATGAGGTCGTGGGTTCAGATGTTTATGGGACTTTCAGTGGGAGGTAGAGGAGGTTATAAGCTACTTTTTGTTCCGGACTTCCCGCGGGATCGAGATTTTCGCGGGAAAAGCTTCCATGAGCGAATGAAGTCGCGGGCTCATTAATATCTATATATCGGGATATCTATACATATATCGGGAATCGAACCGGCTTTTTTTCTCATGATCAACTTTATGTTGCTTTTTCGAGGGTCAGCATCGCTTTAGCTGGTCTTTATGTTTTGGCACCCGAATGAAAAACTACCAATGTAGGTTAAAAATATAATAGTTTGGATTGAAAAAACCCCGACGTTTATATCTTAAAGTCTTTTTATCGATTTTCTCAAGATCTACATAACGGATTTTTGTACGGTATGACTAAAACGTAGTAAAAAATCAACTGTTCTTAAGATGTGTGGAGTATGTCTTAATATGTGTGGGGTCGGGATTAACGCAGGAATAACTTTGTGACACACTGAGATCCACGCGGGCGGAGCCGCGGGCAACAGCTAGTCTCATATAAGTATTTTGACTAACGTCCCGCATTGGCTTCGCAATGTTTCTCTTAAATAAGCAGATGTTGATATTCTCCACCAATCAACATTGGAACAGCATATGAAGATATACTCTAGGTCTCCTCAGTTAAGAAGGGAGACTGGTGCCTTAGGGCTACTTCTGTCTGGCTTGTCTTGTTCGTGATAAAATCAAAAATTACTTAAAATTTTTGTGCGGGTTTCACCAATCAACAATAAATTCATCATCTTCAACGTTATGCTAACTGATGTAGCTTAAATGGTGAATAGCATTCTTGAGTTCGTGTCGAAAGACCAGACCAAAAACAAACTTAAGTAAAGCACAGCATTATGCGCAATATTAGATGGAAGATGGAAATGTTGATGAAGGCATAACTCACCGGATGCGAAGACTCGAGCGCGTCAAGCGTGAGCACGGACAGTATATTCTCGACGGCATACAGGCTCTCGGCGCGCCAGGCGGGCTCGGCCGCCGCGACGCCCAGCGACGCCGCGTACGTGGCGAAGCCCTCGTTCAGCCACAGGTCCGACCACCACTTCATCGTCACCAGGTTGCCGAACCACTGGTGCGCTAGCTCGTGGGCTATCACCTGGGAAAGAAAATTTGGGGCTTTTATGTTTTGTTGTGTTTAGTGTTGGTACTTTCGTAGTCGTCTCGTTTTTTTGTAGCCTGAGCAGACAAACGAGCAGATGGTTCACCTGATGGTAAGTGATCACCGTCGTTCATGGGCATTGGCAACATTATACACCAACGCGTTGCCGGTTAAGAAGTTATGTGGCATAGCACTTTGGAAATATCGAAGAAGGAAGCAAGTTCTACAGTTTAAACGTATGTGATTTCCACTCTCTACATGTCTTCCACCTTAAACTCCCAAACCAAAAACCCTAGTCCCCTCACCTCAGCAACCCTCTCCTTGTTGGTGAACGAGCTCTGGTCCTTGTCATACAGCAGCGCGGTCTCCCGGTACGTGATGAGCCCCCAGTTCTCCATGGCGCCCGCGGAGAAGTCCGGGATGGCCACCATGTCTTGCTTCGGTAATGGGAACGACACGTTGAAGAACTTCTCGAAGTGCGTCAGCACCTTCGGACCTATGGTTGCTGCGTATGATGTCTGGGGAGAAAGGAGAAGTTATCGGATTACTGCATAGTGAATAAGGAAGAGTAAGTCTTGCGGGCTATTGAGATAATTGAGATTCTGATAAATAAGAAACATTTATTCATCGTAAACAAAAGCTTAAGCACTCATAGACTGGCGGGTTGCATCGATCTTTAGTGATCGACAATATTTACGCAACTGCGAGCGATCAGTACCTAGTGGGATAACCACTAATGGCAAAAATGCTTGGGCACGTAAAGCCGTTCAATTGGGTTGGCCACTAACCCCTCCACTAATTCGCACTAGAGCACCGTGGTAGAGTACGCTTTACGCCTCCTTAATGATGAAAAGACCCGTGCTCAGTAGTAGGCCATTAATGAGTTGAAACCAAACATTATGTAAGCATTTAAGAATTGTAAGTTCATAAAGTTGTACACGCTCAATTTTAGGGTGTTACCAGACCAATCGATCGATAGTGGAATGGATTAGTCAACGTCGAACGATAGTTTCTACTAAGACCAATCGACGATCGATTGATTGGTCTAGTATCACCCTTACTGTACCCATTTTCCAACGCCTCAATACCTGATCAATAGCATCACTCCGAGCCCATATCCGGAAGGTGGTGGCGGCCAGGTCGGGCGGGCTGGTGACGTGCGCGAACTGCGACACCACGAACGCCACCAGGTACGTCGACATCGGCACCGAGTTCTCGTACTGGTCCCAGACGAAGTCGCTGCTCTCCTTCCTGTTACCACAACAGACGTACTTATAGTTGAGTCGTCGAGCATATATGGAATTGCCGCTCCCCGCAAAAATCAAGCTTATTACCAGTCCTCACAGTTTAATTTAGCTTGTCAGAAAATTTTACTGAGGACATTCTTTGATAACGCCGTCAATCTTAAATGTACCTTAAACGCATTGTCGGAACGCTAGCATTTGTGTGCCATGTAATTATAAAGAATTCCAGATGAAATTCAAACAGAGTATAGTAGCGTGAGGTCTCGATAATTCTTTAATATTCAAAGGTATTACTTACAGATATTAATACTTGAATTGACTTAACAATACCTAAGTATTATGTGGCGATGATATTTAAAGATAAGCGCATTTATTTAGCAGAAGCCAATTTACTCTTTAGTTATTGACAAGCAAAAATAAGTAAAAATTCACATTAACGAAAAAAAAGTTAAAAAAAAATTACTTGAAAGTTTCCTTGATGTTCGACCACGACCAAAATGATTCCATCGCACTGAAAAAAATAAAAAATACATTAAAATATTAAAAAAAAACAAGTAGGTATTTTATTTCAGTTGTTGCAATCTATAATGTAAACTAGAACAACGAACCTCTCATTGGCCACAAGGCTTATATAGTGCGCCCAACTTATCTTTGAAATGGCAAAAATTGGAACTAATGCCGCCATGTTAAAAAGTCATTCATAAGTACGTTGTGGTCATTCATCTGTCAGTTACTACCTCTCGATGATTGGTCCAATGCGTCCGACAGCGCCTCTCTTCGTTTCAGAGATAAGTTGGATTAACTATAATGTGTGTGCGCTGTGGCAAAAACACCATTAAACGCACACAAAGCAAAAGTAACGTAGCAGTCATTACCTAAGCCCGGAAGTCTTAGACCTTGGGGCATCATAAAATCTTAGTACTTCAGGACCTTACCCGGACATTTTCATCAGGTGGGGGCAATGATGAAAATGTCCGGGTGACACCAAATTGAGGGTGACACCCAGTCGAGAAGAACGATAAGGGACATACGTGAACAAACCCCTATTGTAAAAATTACACTGCAAAATGGAATTTCTGCTCAGTTATCTAAATCTAAACCAATGTCAGCTTCGTAGTACTAGCGACTTAAGGAGTACAAAAGGCAGATCCTTGCGGGGTGTCACCGACCCGAGTGACACCCATGCGTTAGGTAACTCACTTGTGCTTCATAGTAGTAGCGACTTAGCTAGTACATACAAAAGGCAGAGTCCTTGCGGGGTGACACCGCCCCGAGTGACACCCATGCTACGCCACTAGGTAACTCACTTGTCGTTGGTGGAGACAGCGAGCGGCATGTTGGAGACGGCGGTGTAGGCGCGCGGGTGGCCGATGGTGAGGCGGAACGTGGCCTTGTACAGCGGCTCGTCGAAGCAAGGGAAGCCCTTGCGCGCCGAGATCGCCTCGAACTGCGTCGTCACCAGGTATCTGTGGAATCATATTGTCAAATAAAGAACTCCGATTTTTTAATCGTTTTTAAAGATTTCTAAGGCAGGTGTCCCACTAACGGCAAGCAGCGAGTAGTTATGGGCTATTTTCTCGCCCAAGAAAAGGACTCCATGTAAACAAAAGAGGTGCATATGTACCTACGTAATAAACACAAACTCCCGGAAAATATCAAAGTTTACTCCGACCAAACTCCGTCTCAGCAAAAATACCTACAAAATCTCAAAGATGAACTCGCTCGCCGAACAAATGACGGTGAAACAGACCTCACTATCAAGTATATTAAGGGAATCCCCACCATAACTGCAAAGACATCACCAAAAAACTCAATTATCTCGTCGCAGCCACGGGCCAAGTAATGAACAAAAATACCTATGAAGTCATTAGCAACTATAATAATCTTCAAGTCTTTAAGTCTCGTCTGTCTTTTTTGTACTTAAATGCACGTAGTATCCGAAAGCAAGGTAAATTTGATGAACTAAAATGCGTGCTGAAATCGATACCAACAACTACGCATGTCATTTTGCTCACTGAAACTTGGGTAAGAAATGAAACTCAAGCTCTTCAACTCCAAATTAATAACTACACACATTATTACAATTTTAGAACCGATACCAAAGGAGGCGGAGTTTCCATATATGTACACAATAATTTAAATCACAGCTTATCACAATCAATTTATTTAGAAGGAAACAATTATTTATGGATTAAACTTGAACAATACGCATTAGAGATTGGAGTCGTTTATAAACCAGGTGATACAAGCTTCAACAACTTTATTGAAACATATAGTACACAGTTATCGCAAAGAAACAGAGCGATAGTTTTCGGTGATTTTAATATAGACCTACTATTGAAAGACAAAAATACAAAACAATACAAGGAAATGATGAATGAAACAGGCTATACCGTATTAAATAAGATTTGCAGAAAATTTTGTACAAGAGACTCAATTATGCGAAAATCAATTCTAGATCATGTTAGTACTAATTTGACTAGCGATAATTTTCATATGACTATAATGGAATCGGCAATGTCAGACCATAAGCAAATTTATATCCAGCTGAAAAAAATCAAACCACCACCGAAAATAAGACAAAAATATGAAGCAATAGATTATAGAAAGCTACAAACCTTATTTAAAGAACCTCGACTTGATAATCTCCGAGATTACACAAAACTGGAAAATACTATTAAGCGCTATATAAAAGCATGTAAAACAACAAAGACCAAAATACTCAACTTACCTCAGAAGGACTGGATTAACAGAAATATAGTGGATAGTATAAACAGAAGAAATTATTTATGGAGGGAATTCCAGGAAAATGTGAACGATAAAATACTAGAAGATGACTACAAAAAAGAAAAAGAATACGTAACTAATTTAATCCAGAAAACGAAAGATCGCTATTATTACAATAAATTTATAGAATTTACAAATAAACCAAAAAAGATGTGGAATTTAATCAATAATTTGGCCACGAACAAAGTTAAACAAAGCTGTGCTCCTCCAAAACTAATTCTAGAATCTAAAGTAATAACGAACACAGAAGATATATGCAATGAATTTAATATATATTTTTCCACTATAGGCACTCAGCTTGCTGACAAAATACCGATTACTTATCATAATAACTTGGCATTAGCTTTACCCCGCACCGTTTATCCCAGCAAATTAAATGTATTAGAACCTTGCAGTGTTAATGAAATTAGTAAAATTATTAGTAAACTCGACTCAAACTCCAGTACAGGGCTGGATGGTATCAACACAAAATCTATAAAATGTATTAAAGACCAAATTGCTTATAATCTAACCCAATGCTTTAACGACTTAATTTTAAATGCGGAATTTCCCAACACCCTAAAAGTTGCAAAAGTAACTCCCATTCACAAAGCAGGGCCAAAAACTGATCCAGGTAATTACAGGCCAATCTCAGTGCTACCTGTACTATCCAAAATTCTAGAAAGTATCATGCACAATCGTTTAGAAAAATATTTAAATTCTATCAACTTTATTTTTGAGCGTCAATACGGATTTAGACCCAAAAGCAGTACCCTCGCAGCAACTATCGACCTTACAACTAAAATTAAATCAAATATTGACAATAAAAATATAGTGCTCGGTGTATATATAGATCTCAAAAAAGCTTTTGATACTGTCAGCCATGAACTATTACTTAAGAAATTAGAAATAATTGGAGTTACTGGATCTGCGCTAAAAATGTTTAAATCTTACCTAACTAATCGACTTCAAGCTGTAAAAATAGAAAACGTGCAAAGTAAAACATTAAATGTTACATGCGGTATTCCACAAGGATCCATTTTAGGACCATTGCTATTCCTAATTTACATAAATAACATATACGAACTAAACTTACATGGACATTTAACTTTATATGCGGACGACACTTGCTTATTCTATTTTGGGTCAACGATAACTGACATTATCAATAAAGCACAACAAGATTTAAATATTTTGTACAACTGGTTTCAGCATAATCTCCTAACAGTCAATATATCGAAAACATGTTATGTCATCTACAAAGCAAAAAATAAAGTTGTCCCTCCGCACGATCATCTCAAAATTGATAATGTAACCATTCAGGAAAAAACGTGCGAAAAATACCTAGGCCTCAGAATGGATAGCGGTCTGACGTGGAATACACAGATAGAACATATCAAAACCAAACTCTCATCACTTTGCGGCTCACTTCGAAATATCAATCGATAAATCCCTCGTCAGTTACGCTATACCATATACAATTCATTAGTCAAATCGCATCTACTATATTTGATTGAAGTCTGGGGTAGCGCCGCCAAAACTAAACTAGCCGATCTCCAAACATTACAAAACAAAATTATAAAAATTATTTTTCGTTACAACCCTTTAACACCTACATCAAAAATATATGCAGAAACTAAACTAATGAATATCAGACAATTATACATTTACAACACTTGTATTCTCATTAAAAAAATTCTAAATAGCGCAATCCATACTAACTTATCCTTCCTCACATCTAAACAAGTAACACGCAAACAATCCGTGCGTCGAGCGAGTTATTTAGTTCTACCTCGAATAAGAACAAACTACGGCAAAAAAACTATTACTTTTGAAGGAGCACAACTTTACAACAAAATACCCTCAGTTGTAAAAAAAATAACAAAGTGGAAAGATTTCAAAAGACAATTAAGTCAGTACATTATTGAGAATCATGCTTAAATTATCTTTACGGGTGTATTCATTAAAATGTTTTATGTATTATGTTTGCGAACGATTGTATAAGTGCTTTATGTTATATTAAGTTCTCATGTAAGTGACTGTAGTCTTTATGAGAATAAATTCTTTAAACACATATGCGAGCGAGTACTCGCCGACGGTGTGAACAGTGAGCGAATACTCGCTGACATAATTATGCGTCTCTTTTGTTTACGCGGAATGGTATATACTACCTACTCATGATAGGTACACAGATAGTGCCTATCAATCTCTTAAATCTAGACATTCGTTGTAGGTACACAGTTTTGAAACATAATACATTTTTATTTGTATTGTAACTGACAATGATGTGCCAACTTACCTGTAAACTTAGATCAATAGTAGGTACTGTAGGCTATATTTTTTGTCAGTTTGAGTTCAAGAACATCATTTTATAGCACAGCGTGACTTAAACCCGCACTTAAGTCACAGTTTTCAGTGGCGTAAGTAGTTCATTTTTACATGGCAAATGACGCCAACTTCACGCCGTTCAAAAATAAATTATTGAAATTTGCGAAGGTACAAAATTAAAAAATATATAACATGAGGGTACTTTATGACATTGAGTGACGCAAACGCGAAGGTAGAAATTAAAAAATATATAACACTAGCTTTTGCCCGCGGCTTCGCCCGCGTGGAATTCGTTTATATCGCGAACCGTGAAAGTGGGAAAGGGGGTCATCAACTATCTTCTTGGGAAAATTCATTGAAAGCGGTCAAGTAATTTAGATTTTTCATATAAACTTTCATCCCCTATTTCAAGTCTTTAGGGGTTGATTTTTGAAAAAAAAGTAGCCTATGTGTGACTCTGGGTCTTCAACTATTTTCATTCCGAATTTCATCCAAATCGGACCGGTGGTTTAGCCGTGAAAACGTCACAGACAGACAGACAGACAGACTTTCGCATTTATAATATTAGTATGGAAGTATGGATAGTATGGAAGTATGGATCCGCGTTTAACTGAACCGATTTTTACTTTTCGGCGTTAAAGTCGGTTCTATTTTGTTAAAAGTTATGTAATAAAAAAATGACAATGTAAAGCGCATCGTCCGTACCGGAGGGATGTTTACCAGCCACCCGCACCGTCGTCAGCTCGCTCGATGTTGGAAAGGGGGGATGAGAGAATTAAAATAAGGTTTTGGTGTTTATAGTCTAACACCTATCCTAACACCTAGACATTAACAAATTAAAAGAAAACAAAACTCTTACAATTATTATACCAATCAAAAAAGCAAATCAAAATCCGTGAGAATAGCCAAAGTAACCAAACAAAATTTCAAAACAGAACACAATCTGACACACAACGACAATGTAAAGAAAAGTTACACATTGATTCAATGTCGTATTCTTAACAATTTACAACAACATCTTAATACCGCGATTCAGATTAATTATACTCAGCGCCATCTATTTTACTTTGTTGGAACTATACTATTACTCGTACACCCAAAAAGCAATTTGATGAAAACGAAAATGTAAGCGAAAATAACACTGGGAATTAATGCCATCTTCATAAAAATGTATGACAACATCTTAATACCGCGATTCAGCCTATATGCAACTAATACACAGCGCCATCTGAATTATTTTGTTGTTACTACACTATTACTCCGACATGCAAAAACTACTGATCTAATTTTCATAAAATTTGGCACACACGTAGGGGATAACCTGGGTTGACACATAGGATAGTTTTTATCGAGAAAAAAATCCTGTGGGATACCATGGAGATGATTCTTAAGTCTTTGCATACCTGTGCAACCTGCGATCAAAAGTAATGATAAATAGCAAAAACTTCTTCACAAAATTAAAAGCACAGATACCGAGATTTATAGACATACATATATGTGGAATACTCCTTATTCCTGTAAAATTGTCCTGTAGGATATAATTTCTATATTTCATCTTTTTTTGTTCAAGGCTACGTCCAAATCGCAAATACGACTGATAATATTATTTACATGAGTTACAAATAAAAACCTGGATGAATGCATAATCCCAATATAAAAATCCCGCGGGATTTCCGGGAAGACAGACTTGTTAGTTTAATATTAACTAGTAAACCCGCCCTCGCTTCGCTTCGGGTAACCAGTCCCTTCAAAAATCTCTATAAATTTTAACAAATTATGATATTCCGATGTCTAAGCTATATTACTGCAAAGTTTCATGAAAATCCATTCAGTAGTTTTTGCGTGAAAGAGCAACAAACACACACACACACTCACTCACATACATCCTTACAAACTTTCGCATTTATAATATTAGTAGGATGTTTGTTTAGAAGCTATTTATACCCCATACGCGAAGAAGGTTTTCCCGCGTAAATTCCGATCCCGCGGGATTTCTGGGATAAAAAATATCCTATATATTAATCTAAGTTGCCCTCTATGTGTGTGCCAAATTTCATGAAAATCGGTTCAGTAGTTTTTGCGTGAAGGAGTAACAAACAAACAAACAAACAAATACACAAACTTTCACATTTATAATATTAGTAGGAGTAGGATGAGGGTACTTTATGACATTGAGTGACGCAAACCCGCGTCAAATCCGCACCACAGGTTAGAAAATAGTCACCATGTATGCCTGCACTTATAATTATCTATACTGTGCTTTAGTCATATTTATCTTTTCACACTACATGCTCGACAATGCCGAATTATATGTCATGTAAACCTTACCGAAAGCAAGACATTATACCTCTTGGCTTTAGCCGGGTTATAATGTTCTATTGAATTTCATTATAACCCGCTGGTCAATAATGTGATTTTCACTTTCATAACTCTTATTGCTATGTGCATAAAGTCTAATTTCGCTAAACAGAATGTGCCCTCAGCGGGCGCGGCCAACTCGATTTTCGAAGACCGAAGCCGTGGCCCACTAGATTCGCACTGAGACGAACTTCATTTGTTTGTCAAATCGAGTAGGCCACGCCAGCTGAAAAAAGTTGCTATAGCCGTAGCTAGTAGTACCTACCTTTAGAAGATTCTATAAATATTTAAAAAAAAAATATCAAAAATGTCGAGTGATGAAAGTATTTTGACTCCAGAAGCTATGAAATTAGATGCCATAGGCATTGTCAATAATCTACTCCCAGAAAAGTCTCTACTAAGCCTGGTTTTTTATTGTCTCGCATAAAGTGAGAAAAGTAGAGTATACACCACCGGAATAAAACTGTTTTTTTCTTGGGCGCTTGAATCCCTCACTGCACTCAGGACTCAATCTTAATTCCCTCGCTTAGCTCGGGAATTGACTTATAACACCCTCGCTGCGCTCGGGAGTTAAAGGAGATGACCAGTTTCAGGCCAAGACTTGACACGTGTCAATTAGGTACCAAAAAAATTGTCTTATTTCCTTGATTAACTTAAATAAATATTAGCTTTTTTGGCAATGGCCAAATGGAGATATTAATTTTTTTAAGTATTTATCGCTATCTCCGTAAATGTCTGACATATTAATAAATTAGTATTTTTTTCGTATTTAACAATCTTCGTAAACGCTTACCATAGTTCGCGAATAGAGCACTCCCGTAGAGATGGGAACACTTAACGTTCCTTTATGTTAACTATCGATTAAATAATCGATTGATGAACGTCATTCTCACGGTAATACGTCTTAATTAAAATAATAATTATGATTAAATGTATTATCATGTTGTTCCTAATATACAATTATATGATTGTTATTTTTAATAAGATAGTTTGATCAGTTTGATGTGTAAAATAAATAAAAAATCGATACTGATTGCTTCAATGAATCGATTAACAAAGGTCGTCTATTCTGTCAATGTCAATACGTCATATACGTCAAATCAAAATGTCATATTCCTGTATAGGTAACCTTTATCAGGTTTGCTTTGGATCTTTGAAACATGAATCTACCTGTGCGTAAATTGTGGAATAGCAATCAATCGTTGCAATGCTACTGGAAGTAGGACATTAGACGTTGACGCGATACTTGCCATTGTACGGGAATGGATCGCGCCTCAAATTGTAAGTACTTACTGCTTATTTATACTATTATCTCTACACTATTACTATTCTTATTCAGAAAGTGTTTTCACTAATAGCTTCCAATTGCAATAATTTAAAAACATATTTTGTACAGTTTATGTACAATTGTACAGTTTAGGTACAAATGTTTCATACAAACCTATGTAATATATTTCATACCCCTGGCCATTTATTAGCATTATCTATATTAATAGAACCAAATATTGTTTCAGGTACATTCTAATGATTTTGTGTGCCAAGCTTCTTGGAATGTCGCCAGCCAGTGAGGAAAGTAGACCAGAGGTGTCACCTATGGGGCACCATCGAATCTGCATTCTCTGTGAACACTCTCTTCTAAGAAGAATATGATTTCATCAATTATGCACTTCAGTACAAGAATGCAGACGTTATAAAAGAATCGATTTTACCAAGAACGGTTTTTAGTTTTAAAGCATTTATAGTTTATATTCATTGATAATAATTTATTGATGAGTGTAGCGAAGTTACTAAATCACAAATGAGATGTTGAATTCTATCATCTAACTCCGATTTGGTATATATAAATAATATTTATTTTGTCCTGGGTGTTAGTGATATTTAATTTGTAATGTCCATGCCACCCGCAACACAGAGATACTACTGTGAGGGTATGAGTGTGTTTGTGTTAATTAATAAATAAGCATGTTTAAAAAAATATATTTTAATAAGAAGCATTTTCACACTTGTTATTTATTTTTATGTTGGTGCTTCAAGTGTTTACTCTTATTTGTCACTCTTGTTGGCAACACTCTAAAACAGCGACCAGATACTTGACCGATCATTTATATAATAAACTCATCTCACTTGGTACACACCAATTGAAACAGGCTCGGTCATATTTTGGGGACTATATAAGAGCAAATGGCAGATATATGATATAAGTGTACAGAGAGGTCGACAGCTCTCTATTACAAGAGCTGTCAATATCGGACACCACATGGTTGTTAAGAGGCCGAATACAGTCTAAGCACATAAGTGCAAAAACATATTTTGTATATGTTTTAATCGATGGTACAAAAAGTGGAAGAGATGCTATTGTTCAATATTATTGCAACTGCGTGGTAGGAAAAAGGACTGTTGGTTGCTGTGCTCATACTATGAGCATTATATGGTACCTTGGTTGGGCAAGGTTCCAAGAGAATATAGTGCCTCCTGCAAAGTCTCTAGACTGTATATTAATAAACTATGATGATGATACTGATTAAATGCATTTAAAAAAACTGGTTTTTTATTTGAATTCTCCGATAGGTCATAAAATTAGTTCATGTTTATCAAATTTATCAAATTAATTAATTTAGCAGATTTATCAAATTAATGTTAGGTACTAAATTTAAATTACTTATAACAAAACGCCAGCCCGTCGCTCACATTCCAAGGGCCCACTGAAAATCAGCGCCGCTGCGAAGCAACGGCATAACGCTGAGTGGGTACCGTTTTCTGACACCTCATTCATAGCACATGTGAACACTAATCCTTAATATTAGTGTAATACTTACTTATTGTTTAGCTGTACTAACACTTTCTTGTTGTTGTCATAGTGTTATGATTGAAGGTAATTCAGAAATAAACATTTTCTTTCTTTCTTTCTTTCTTTCTTTCTTTCTTTATAATAGTAATAGCAGCGTCAACTTAACTACCTTTTACTACTATTCTAGCTACAAATGCGTGAACTCGCTATGTGTGCAATAGGTTTATGTATCTAATCCATCGCAATAAATTAATAGACACCTAATGATATTAAGTGTTATGCACGTAGTAAGTACGGGTGTAAATACCCGTTCGTAAAAAGTATATTATACTAAAATATTATGTACAATGAAGATAATTATCCAAGTGGACTTAGTACCATAATTATTTAATGATATTTTCTTCATTAAACACGTAACCAGTGACACTCCAAGTACCTAGTTTGCGACAAGTATAACCTAAAAATCTCGAAGTTTATCATAAGATTACTTTTAATGGCCATTGCAGATTGTTGTGAAAATTGGGCAACATAAAATTAATATTATGTTGTAATTTATGGCAAATTTTCAGTTCTGTAACGTCGGGCCTGAGTTTGTATGGGAATTGGGTTTGTCCTTTGGAGTCCTTCGTTACGTTCAGGATTCAATATAGCGCCCGTGACATAAAACAGTGCTTTATCCCCTTGGTGTATAATCTACTATTACTGCTTTTTAAACTAATTCAGTTGAAGTATGTTTTGTGTATTGTAGGTAGAAACCTATGTGTGAAATTGTTGGTGAAAACTGTTACTTTATCATATTTTAATGGGAAATATTATTGAGCAAACAAATAACCTACTTACTTAACATAGTATGGGTAAGTAAACATAAAGGGTAAAGGACACTGTTTGGTGAAATCAGCGAAAAAATATTTCATAATTAGTTATCTTATCTTCTCAAATTGTTGGTTCAGTATACTAAACTAGTGCTTAATACGGGTTATGCAAGAATTTACATAGGATAGAGATTCTCCTAAATACAGTTTTATGTTGTACAAAACTTGAATATAAACATTAACAACTTCGTAATAATTCCTTTCAGGAGGTTTTGTCGTTATTTTTTTATCTGTCTCTTCATGTTTCGAACACTTTGTAATTCTCTTTCGCACAAAAAAAAATACATTATCATCATCGCAACTCAAAAATCTTTATGAAATTAAAGCATCAAATTATAACTTTTATTTATTATAACTACAATAAAGCGGGTTTATGTCACTCGTGCTATAAAATAATATACGATACTCGTTCGTAAAGTTGCATTTTTGAACGGCGTATATCGCACTCGCTTCGCTCGTGCACTAACTTCACGCCGTTCAAAAATGGGCAACTTTACGCACCGTATCGTAATGTACTATTTTCTGCCGAAGCCAATGTTTAGTCATGATAAACATATCGTGGACGAAACATCAACACATATTGTAACCAAACAATGTAGGTAGATACGTAAAAATTGACGGGGTTCGGAATTGGTTTAAATAAGAAAACGGTTTAAGATAAGAATACTTCGTACACAACTTCCTATTTAAAATAGTAGATTGTATGACAAGGGTGCAAAGTAATATTTTTTCGGCGAGGGCGTTTTTTGAATCCAGAGCGAAGTGAGGGATTCTAGAGTAGAATCCCGAGCGTAGCGAGGGATTCTTTAGTAGAATCCCGAACGTAGCGAGGGATTCAAAGTACGTCGCCCGAGCCAAAAATATACTTGCACCCGAGTGATACACTCTACTTTTCATCATATACTAACTTTTCCTGCTAGATCTTTTCCGTCCTATTTTGAATTTAGAACATTTTAGTATTTTGCGCTAAAGAAATCGAACGCAAATATTGTTTGAATAAAGAATGTCTGGTACGACGCGAGGGCCCCGCCAGCTGAATAATAAAAAAAGAAATCAAATTAAGATTTCGTTTTCAAATTAAAATTAAGTTTTCGTGCATTTTTACGTATTATTTTCTATTATTTTCTATTATATATATATTATTTTCTCATAGTGGGTGATGAAAAGTAGAGTGTATCACTCGGTATATTTTTGGCTCGGGCGAAGTACTTTGAATCCCTCGCTACGTTCGGGATTCTACTAAAGAATCCCTCGCTACGCTCGGGATTCTACTCTAGAATCCCTCACTTCGCTCTGGATTCAAAAAACGCCCTCGCCGAAAAAATATTACTTTGCACCCTTGTCATACAATCTACTATTATTGCGCAACTTCCGTTTGAGAAAAAAGAGACCAAACTTTTACTCTCTACAAAAACTCCCAAGAACACTGTTAATATAGAAGTTTCGCTTATAAAATCATTTGGCAATTCTATACTCACTCCTTATTCTTAGTCTTCTTGTTGACATAGGAGCTGATGTAGACGCCATCGAGTCCTTGCTGCAGGTTCCCATGGAAGGGAATGGTGAGGGTGTAGTTCTGGTGTACGGGTGTAGTATCTCGACTTGCCACTCAGTGCAATGATCTCGACTCCCGCTGTCACACTATTTTATAGCCAGAACTAGAGTTTTCTAGATGGTGATAACAGATGGCGATACTAGCGGTTGTCAACAAACTATCGCGGTATTTGACTGTTTAACTCACTAAGACTAAATACCGCTAACACCTATATACTTAACACGATGAGTGCGAAACGAGGCTTAAAACACCTCGTCCGTGTCTCGACGTTATAACGGTAAGAAAAAACTTAAACTTCTCTGTCGTGCGGGAGGCATAACTTCCATCTGGTTCAGTGTAGGAAAAAGATAACTATACACGGTTATACATTAACTACCGAAAAAAATTTAACGGGCGATGAAGAATAGGTAAGGTATCATAAATGTTCAATCAGATTTTTTTTTTACTTCTAAATAACGAAGTTATTACAAGTTAAAGTTTCATGAAGTCCTGCATAAAATCATGGACACCGATACTACTTTACTACGACCCGTTCAGTTCATCAATGAAAGCGCGTAGCGTCTAAGTTCGCTTGCCACCGCGCACCACTACGCGAGCGGTTGTCGGCCTGTGATCAGCTGTTACTAATAACCTACATCGGATGTATTACTTAAACATAATTTACTTATTTATTGTTTTTCTTTCATATTTTTATGGGCTTAGGACCGGCATATTCCTTATTAATAATAATTGCATTTACCAATTGGAAAGAAGAGTGATTTTAATAAATGTAAAATACTGACGCGTACCTCTTTAAAACATTTAAATCGACGACTTGTGGTTATTTTTACTTTCACTATGAGGTTAATTATTAAAATTTAACCTACTTAGTTATTTAAATTTTACTTACAATGAGGATCTGTGTTCCAGCAGAGTCACTAATCCACCTTCAAGCACATAACATTTTTTTTATAAGCGACAGCAGCACATGTTTCACTTTACAAAAAGTTTTACGGTCTTTTGGATCACTCTCACGGACACACGATGTTTGATAACAATTAAGGTGGCAGATAGAAATGTAAAGTCACAGTAAGGAAAAGGGTAACACACAGTTAACACAAATGTCGTTAAATGCGTACGGAAGTTATAAATGACCCTCAAAGAAAAAGAATTTAATTTAATTTTAATTTAATTGCGAGCGGCACACGTAATACGAAAATACGAGATACTTTTTATTACGAAAGCTCCGACGCAACTGTGTATTTTTTCCAATTTCGCCTAGCGCGTGCGACATCAAAGGAGCCGCCACGGACAGCACAGGGCACGGCTAGTGTTGGCTCCACAGTCTTTAATTCCATCGATTTTCAATCTTAAGAATCGATTATTTTCTTTCAAATCCGTACTTTGGTTTGATTTTAAATATCTCAATAAATAAGTAGGTATAATATGACCTTACTTATGTTGGCGAGAATCGCAAGTAGGTATCTGATGCATCGTATCAGCGACTGATAATCAGCTCTTAGTTAGCATATCGATTAAATAAAAAATTAAACATTTCAGATGGAAGAATCGATTATGTAACATTTTCAGTTCCAAAGTACAAACAATTTATTGATGTATTAAGTAGTATGAGGTACTGCAAATTTACGGCGGCTTACGTAAATGCGATAAACTACTAAAAAATAAAAATACTTTTTATGGAAAATAATAAAGCAAACCAGCATGCAGCATCACCCTTTCACTGCTGCCCATGACAACTGTGACCGACTTTGAACAAGACTCAAATTAGGGACTAGGATGGTTAGTCCAGATGGTTTTAAAATATTAAATGACAAGATTTTTAAATTACATTTCATAACATAGGTGGATAATAAAATTGCTCCAATATTAAATGACTATTTATTTAATTAGGTATTCAATAACAAATATCTAATAAACATCCACTAGTACCTACTGAATTTGATACTTTGTTAGAGTAGTTTATTTCGTAGGTAACGTTGCTCGTCCCTCGTAGGTATCCCATTTCTCGTAACCTAATCGTAAATAGGTTGTGTACTATTATTACTAAACATGTTTATTAAGTTATCGATTAATTGATTACTTACATCATGAAAAATGAAAATAAATTTATCGATTACAACAAACGCTCGGGAACTAGGAAGCGCTTTTCCTATATCGCAAGGGAGGGGCGCGAAGCGAATAATGGCGGCCGGCGCGGCGGCGGCGTACGCGCCGGCGCGGCTTCTTTTGATGTTGGCGGCAAAGCGTAAACAAACATTGTGGGTATCTACGCAACATAGACGTTATGTACAATAATTGAGTGTGTGTGTGAGTTTGTGTCTGTATTGGTTTTTGCCATGTTTTTATTTTTAAACTTGTACCGCGACCAAACGATTTTGATATTTCGATGTACAATTACCTATTTAGTATTATTTTATTAGAAGTGCAGTTATGTAGGTGTTATCTTTCATTTCTAATACTTCAGATTATTATGGACGAATCCTTTAATACTGATGTAATTCAGTATTTTCTCTATTTGATGTAGGTATGATAATTCGCTATTGGTAGGTATAATCTTTTTTATTAATGTAGGGAGGTACTTAGTGCCAACCTGCATTCTGTCAATGTACAAAACTAATACATTTGCAATGCCATGTGGCAAATAATAAAATTGTCATTATTAAATTCTATCACAACTTCTGTCTAGCAGTTTCATGTCGTAGGTCAATTCAAGTCAATTTTATTGTTGTAGACATTATGCACGAAAATAAATTACGTACGTAGGTATAATCGCAGAATACGATTTATTAAAATCAAGTATCAAGATAACACAATCCTTTAAAATAATGCGACAGCCTTGAGGTAGTTTATGAATGAAATCGTTATCGTATTTTGTCTAGGAGAATTTTGTATTCATGAATGAAACGAATTGGTGTTTTTCTTTGACCAGAATTCACTTGTTTTGAAGGATAAATTTACGTCATTCGTTTTAAATTTTTTTTTTACACAGACGTGTTCAGTTTCACCAGTAGATATAGTGGAATTTTTTTTCCCGGTAATTAAAAACTAGCGGTGTATATCTGAGATGTGCTATTAATTCCTAGTTCTATGGTATATCCACCTTAATACCGGGTTTCTTAGACCTCGTGCCGCACTGAACTAATAAAATTCTAACGCTGTGCGGAACGAGGTTGCAAACGCCTCGTACCTCCGCGCACCTCGTACCGCACCCTACGCTAGCTTCATGCGGTTAGTGTTGTGCAACGCATTCGAAGCTTTTACAGAGAACGACTTGGATGTGGATACAGGTAATCTTCAAACATCCTAACTACTTGTTATATCGTTAATAGAAACGTGAATGTGACTTGTTGAGTAACTTTCTTCAAATAGGTTGTTAATCATGATAAATTATGGTATGTTTGTTTATTGAGTTAACTAGCGGACCCGGCAAACGGTGTTTTGCTCATCAAAATTTAATGCTTTTGCCCAATTGTACTCGACTCTTCAGTACTCTAACCAACTTTACCCAACTCTTCTCTATTCTAATCTAACCAACTTTACTCAAGTCTACCCACCATTTCCTTACTCTTAAATTAATCTACTAAGCTCGACCCTACTTTTCAGAACCCACTGCAAACAAAGTAGGTACATCATCTCGAAAAGGGATCAAAGAAGAGGAGATGTGTAGGATGTTACGAAAAACTCCGCACCTAACAAGTCGTGAGGCAGACAAAAAAGTAAAGAAAATTGAAAATCAAACGAACTTGTGAAGTTCGATGACAATTATGTGAACAGCTTCATTCGAAGCGATTTATTGTTTACATGTTGTAGAAGTGCCCCCACGCACTAGCCTTGCACGGTATTTTAAAGTGGGTACCCTATTTTTTTTTTTTTTTTTTTTTTTGTATTTGAGGGTATATCGTGAATCCCCACTACGTTAGTTCTCCTAAGCGGTTCAGTGTACAGTTTAATCTCATTTTGTTTAGAGCAATTATTATTTAGTATATTTATTTCACATTTTTCTTTTCAGGGTTGGGTTATTTAATTTCGTATGTAAAAAGTGTTTTAAATAGTTTTTTCTTGAGGAGGGTTTGCATAAATCGCTTCGAATGAAGCTGTTCACATAATTGTCATCAAACTTCACAAGTTCGTTTGATTTTCAATTATGTTTCACAGCTTCATTCTTTGCGATTTATTGTTTACATGTTGTAGATGTTCAGAGAAAAAAATGTGAAATTAAATAAAGGAGTGACACAGGTAAGTTATCACAAATGTATTTTTATTAATTATTCGTACAAATATTAAGTACTTAGGCTAATATTGTTATTTATGTTACAGGTTACAATCATTCGAAAGAATCGTTGTTGCAAATTGATTTGGATCAGAAACAATCTCTTTATTATAAAATTTTGCGAAGACGGAAGAGGACGCTGTCCATCCTGCAGTCTTCCTTATGAGATCAATATTGACTCCAAGTCTGTTGGCTGAAGATGTGGCTGCATGGCGAGTACTATGCGCGCTAAATATGGATATGTCAATGCCACTACATTGAAGTGTATCTTTTATCCAACGACTAATAGTTTGTGAAGAGACTTTCGCATGTGGTGACTTTTGACTTATAAATAAAAAATCATTTTTTCGAAGTAGTGCTGTTTTATTTATGTAAGTTTGTAAGCATGTAGCTGGACAGATTTGTGGCCGAGCATTGAAAAAAGGTAATCGTAAGATTGGATTAATAGAATTCGGTTTTGAAGTTTTTATTAAGTCTGGTATTGTTATGGTAACATCAGTGAGGTTAACTTTAATATTATTTAATTTTATTAATGCGAAAGTCTGGACACGATGTGCGGTAACTAAAGCCAACAGAGTTACAGTCTTTTTGGAAAGAGTTTCCAGGTCGAGGTTGTCATTTGGCCAGTTTTGTGATAGATAGTTTAAAACTATGTTTGGGTCCCAAGTATAATGATACTTAGGTGTAATGGGTCTCAACCTGTAAACTCCTTTCATAAAACGTTTTATTCTCTCATCATTAACTAAATTACCCAATATAAGAGATAATGCCGATTTGTACGAATTAATGGTACCATATCTAACTCCTTTGTCAAAAATAGTGGTAAGGAAATGAATAATAACAGGAACTGAAACTGCAAAATAATCATAACCATGTATATTACAATAGTCGAACCAAGATTTTATACAATTATCATATTGTTTATATGTAGAATCAGATAGAGAAGATTTATTTTATTATTTTATTTATTTTATTTTTATTTCGTAGGAAAACTTACAGCTATATTACATAGTTTCATAGCTTAAATTAAAACAACATTTTTTAGCCATTTACAAGTTCTCACATTTAGATATGGTACAGAGTAAAATAATTGTGAGTCGGTAGGAAATGATGGATACAGAACACATAACAAAAAAAAGGCATAAAACAATGCATTACGATGAAAAGAAATGATTAGTGAGCAGACGCTTTAATTGTGGGATGCTGGTGTGATACAAGTCAATGTCTACATCACGTGCTAATAAATTAAATGATCTACAAGAACGTATTATGAAACTGTTTCGTCGGTAATTGAGTTTGGCGATAGGAACTGAGAGTAGGGCAGGTTTACGGATGTTCGATGAATGTGTAAGAAGGCCTATTTTATTTAATAATTCGGGACAGTCAATATCACCATTTGCTATTTTAAAGAGGAGAGAAAGGTCCGCAATCTGTCTCCGTTTATAAAGTGGGAGAATATGAAATTTCCTGCACCTAAGTATGTAATTAGGTATGTATAATCTACTTTTAAATTGAAGATAGCGCAAAAATCGTTTTTGTATGCGTTCGATCCTATCAATATATATATTATACATTGGATTCCAAACTTCGGAGGCATATTCTAGCAGACTGCGGACAAAGGCACAATACAAAATTTTGAAGGTTTTGATGTTTTTAAAATCGGTAGATTGCGATATAGAAGATAACATTATTTCGACAGATCTGGGAGACAAACATTTCCTCAGTAGTGTTTGCCTGAAAGCTTCGCGGCAACCAATCGTAGAGTTTTGTGTAGGTTGTGCACGGTTCTGAAAGGAGAAGTTAGCAAGTTTATATCTGGTTCAAAATAAATTATCTCGGAACAAATTAACTTTTGAAAGATTGGAAACCACGGCTGTGTAGGCCAGTATGGTACAACTACAATGCCTTCAGCTTTCTCATTTATTATTTTTTGCAAGACCTTTGTAATCAATGAAAATGGTGGAAACGCGTAGAATAACCATTTCTTCCAGGATACGGTAAATGCATCGATTGCCCATGCGTCAGGGTCATTTCTCCAGGTAACATATGTGGTACACTTTGCGTTACACCTACTTGCAAAAAGGTCTATCTGTGGATGGCCAAAACTACGTGTTATTTTTATGAATGCGTTATGATTTAATTCCCATTCAGTGTCTTGGAACTTCTTACGTGACAAACTATCTGCTTCATAGTTATCCTTAGTATTTATATAAGAAGCAAATACTGTTATTCTACGTTTTTCACACCATATCCATATATCTCGAGTAACACTATTTAAATGCTCGTATTGTATGCTACCCATTTTGTTAATACAAGATATTGCAGTAACATTATCAATTCTCAACAATATTTTTGATGAATGTAGATTTCTTGCGAAGCATTTCAGACCAAGAAAAGCTGCTTTCAACTCCAACTGATTTATATGCATTAGTTTTTCGTCAGCCTTCCAATAACCAAAAGAAGTATCCGAATTGCAATAAGCACCCCAACCTGTGGTTGATGCATCTGAATAGATTTCTAAATCATATCGATTGCAACGCAAGGAGGAATAACCATGATCAATATGATCTAACCACCAAACCATGTCACCTTTTAGGGAACTTGGAAGCCTTACGACTTGTTCGTAGCTAGGGTTCTTAAGCAAACAAGAATATTTAAATTGTTCGAATAGTTTGGTGTACAACCAAGAGTATTGGATTGCCGGGCAAGCAGATACTAATAAACCTATGAAACGAGCAAATTCGCGAAGTCTACATTGATGGACGTTTAAAAATTTATTTATGTATTCCTTAATTTTAATCTTTTTAATGGAAGGCAATCGTAACTGCATGTCATGAGAATCAAATTCAAAACCCAAAAATTTACAGCGAGTCTGGGGTTGTAAACAGCTTTTCTCAGTATTAATAATGAAACCTAAATTTTTGAGTAAATTTGAAGTAAGTAAAACATTATTTTTACATTCCAAAAATGTTTTTCCCACACAAAATATATCATCTAAATAAATTACAGATATCATGCCACTTATTCTGAGGAACTGAATTACTGGTTTAAGTAATTTTGTGAAAACGTGTGGTGCGGTATTTAAACCAAACGGTAGGCAATTGAATTCGTAGAGAACATTATTATATTTGAATCTGAGAAACTTTTTATGATGAGGATGTACCGGAATTAAAAAATATGCATCTTTTAAGTCAATCGATGCCATGTAGCAGTTTTTAGTTATCAGTTTTGATGCTGTGCGATAATCTTCCATCTTAAAATGTTTGGTATCAACAAATTTGTTTAGACATTTTAAATTAAGTATGAATCTTTGACCACCGTTTGGTTTCGGCACCATAAAAACCGTCGACAAAAATTCGCCAACTTCATGATGGCAGCGGGATATTGCGTTAATATCTAACAAATTTTTAATACATATGTCAAAATCCTTGGCTTCTTGATGAGATTTAGGGTAAACATTAGGATTATCAGTACGATATGGCGAACACTTAAAAGGTATTCGATATCCTTTTACCCAAGAAAGGACAGTGGGGTCACCAGTAATTTTTGACCATTCGTCGTAAAATAACTGAAGTCTACCAGCGTACCGTACCTGGTCTATCTCCGCGCTGTCGGCCGTGGTGGCGGCGACGGTCGGCGCGAGCTGGCACTGCTGTACTGCGGCTGTGCTCGCGGCGCCGGTCGAGGCACACGCCTCGTGTCCCTCGTGTTGCCCAGCTTGTTGTCCGTCTTGCGATGCTGGGGCGTGAAGTTTAAACGACCCCTGTTAGATTTTAACGGAACAATATTAGGTTTATTGACTTTAGTCCTCTGTGTATTTTTTAAGGCGTCACCTGACTGTTGAATATTTTTTGCAGCCTTTAGTTTCTCCGCTATGTTTTCGCCAAATAACATCTTATCTCTTTGGGTTTCGAGTAACGCATCCTTTAGTTTATTGTTAATCGAAGATACGACGAAGTTTCTTCTAGTTTTGGTTTCTATAAAATGGCTATCACACAGAATACGGCATGCATCACTGATAGGTTTTAAAAGTTTTTGTTGTGATGTTTCATTGGAAATGATAAGCGTGGTCGCTGTTGCCAAAGCAGACAAAGCAATACCCAATTGCTTTTGCTTGTACATAAGTGACGAATCTCTTTTCACCAATGTATCCGGCAGGGCTGCCTTTACTTCCAGGTTGAGAGCGGGAGTTAGCAATAGATCACAATTACTGGGGATCAAGTAACTCGTCAAAAGACCGTCTTTTATGTCTTTAGGTAGGCCTTTCAAGAGGATATTTTGCCACCTATCAGCAATGTCCTTATGTATAGGGGGACCCAAAGGGGTGTCCGTTGTAGGAGCATCTCCAAGTAGATGCAATATGTCTTCGTCGAGGTCTTGCTCCTCAGCGATATCCGGCTGCACTTTTGTCGAGGTTCCAGGTGTCGGAGACCGAGGTTTGTCCAATGGTGCCTGCGGCGGTAGTAAGGACGAATCAGGACGCAATGAATAACCACGTGTTAAAGAAGCACGTGGTGAGGTTATGTCCAACTGATTCGTGTCAATGTCCACCAAATTGATGTACTCATCGTTCGGTGACTCGCCACGCGGTGAACCTGCGACAAAATGGTTCTTCTTAGAACTTATACTTGTTAAAGCGATAATTCGTAAACAAGATTTACGTGTCGAATGATACGTGACAGAGGTAACCCAAATATAGTACCCTCGCATCACTTAATGGTGTATGAATTATTTTATGACAGTATCTGCCCAGGTATAGCAGTACGCATCATGATTTTTGTGACAGAGGTAACCCGGTATGGTATCCTCGCATCACTAATTATAATTAATCGATCACAACGTGACAGTATCAGCCCAGATTTAGCAGTACGCATCACTATTAATCGAAAAAACGGAGACAGGTAGATGACTTACCATTTAAATCATCTTCCGAAGAGCTTAAAAACCGATTCGATCGTTTATGCAGTTTATTCTGTAATTTCTGTATTTTTCCTTCGTATTTCCTCTTCACTCTTCTCGTGTTTCCTCTTTTTACCCATAGCTCCGGCGAGACACAAAAAATTTACGAAGATTTCAGGAGACGTGCGAAGGCTTGAGCACGGAAACACAGAATGAGATTAAACTGTACACTGAACCGCTTAATAGAACTAACGTAGTGGGGATTCACGATATACCCTCAAATACAAAAAAAAAAAAAAAAAAAAAAAATAGGGTACCCACTTTAAAATACCGTGCAAGGCTAGTGCGTGGGGGCACTTCTACAACATGTAAACAATAAATCGCAAAGAATGAAGCTGTGAAACATAATTGTCACAGAATGCACTGGTTGCAAAAAATATTATTGTTTGAACTGTTTCAATGAGAAACACCCATAAATTTTAAAAATAAAATACCAATATATAAAATCGATATTTATTTTCCCATCACTAAATAATATGAAAAACTGCCATTTTTCAGTGCGGTACGAGGTACATCAGATCCCACGTTTTATTTTACCTATAGAATCTAAACTAACTTATGTAACCACGGGCGGCGGCAGATTTAGGTTCATCAATTCATTGTTAATAATAATCGCGACAAAAACCGTACAATTTGTTTTATTTGGCGCCAAAAAAAGGATTTTTGTCTCCTACGGGCGGTGGGGTTTAATATGTTTCTTTGTTTTCTTTCCTTAGATCTTATTCAACCGTAATGTATTTAAAAATATAGTATCCATAATAAATTCCACATTGTTAACAAGTCTAGGGTACTGAAGAGATGTGTTAACAGCTTAAAACATGGATACAATACAAATTAAACACTACTTAAGTAAAATTGATGAAAGCATTGCATGTAATGTCTATGCAGCTAACCGCTTACCAATATACGTTCATACACCTATGTACGCAATAAGTAATTTAGATACAGAAAGCAAACCCGGATCACACTGGATAGCCATGCATATAGATGGGAATGGCTTTGGTCAGTATTTCGACTCATATGGCCGACCACCAGAAAAATATCATAGAACTTTCTTGGAAAACAATTCTAGGATGTGGGATTATAACATCAATCGAATTCAACATGACTTTACTACTGTTTGTGGAGAATATTGTATCATGTACCTATATTATAAGTACCATGGTAGATCGATGAACGATTTTCTGAAAATGTTTAAAAACAGTAGATACTATTTGTAATGATATAAGGTTAGTCCGTTTATTCGATTCAATTTTTGTTACGAAATAATAAACCTTACAAACGATTCTTGTAGTTTAACTAACACAATAGACCCTCATTATCAAATCCTCGCATTGTAAGTGATTACTAAGTAAAGCGAAGACCCATTGTGCGTTCAGTAATGACCAAACGAGGTGATTAGATAACGAACTGGAGCTAATTCAATGCGCCAGCTATCTTTGGAACTACGTAAGTTAGCAAAAAACGGATAAGCGCAATCGATCGGGCGTAGTCGAAAACCTACGATTTGACACCACTCTTTTTTTTTTTACACGCTTTATATTAGCTTCACTTGTATGTTTGTATATTTGTATGTTTGTAACCGACTTCTTTGGGCGCGATTTTGACCCACTTTAAACGGCCAGATTTCGTTCAAACTTTGTAGATTTATCGAGTTCCGATGACATTACACTAATTTGATAAAATTATTCCAATTTTCAATTTGCAAAATAAGATTTTTATTTTTTTTACTCTCACACTACTGCCATCTACCCATTTGCTACTGCCATCTACCCATATTTACGGGCAACTAGCTGTAACTCCGTATTCAGTTTGACTGCGTACATACGTTTTACTAGATGGCGTTGTTCTTCTGTTTATTTGAATTCTAAGTTATCACGGAAGTAATAGTCGATAGATCGATAGAGACCAAATAATAGTTTAAAATTATAAAAACAAGCTATTATGAATAAACCAAACTAAAAAGTAGAAAATAAATAATAGTTTAAAAAAACTAAAAAACACGCTTTTTATAGAAAACCGAACTAAAAAAAAGAAAATAAGTTTTAATAAATTTAAATTAAGAATAGTGTTGAAAATTTCAATAAATATGAATTAATAATAGTGTAAATAAAAAAATATTTTATTTAAAAAAAGCGTGGGGTGCTTTTTAAGATATTATCAAAATAACACCATGCACCCCACGCTTTTTTTTAATAAAATATTTTTTTATTTACACTATTATTAATTCATATTTATTGAAATTTTCAACACTATTCTTAATTTAAATTTATTAAAACTTATTTTCTTTTTTTTAGTTCGGTTTTCTATAATTTTTTTGTAGAAATCGATGGCCGCGAACCGAAGGATTTGCCGGTTCTGACTCAAGAGTCAGAACCGGCGAATCCCTACTACTGGCGAGGCGTGGAGCCGTTAATACTAATCACAGTCCTCAAAGGTCACACACCTATGACCTATGAGTGTGTGAGCGTCTATTTTTTACAAACATCAGTTAAGACATTTCTCGTAATTACGAAAGGAAGAATTACCAGGATATCAACAACGCCGTAGAAGCTGAAGTTGGTCTTGGGGTCGAGGTCGAAGGTGTACTTGAGGTCGTAGTGCGCGGGCGCCAGGTCCCCTGGCAGCAGGTACTCCGGTCCCCCAGGTCTCCCAGACCCCCCCGGTCCCCCAGACCCCCCGGCCGTCAGGCCTGCAGCGGCCACCACCGCGCACAGTGACCACCACGAACGCATCGTACTATCTGAGGAAGAAGGAAACATTTACATTAATATTATGAAGAAGAAACGTTTGTATTTTAATGTATGAAATAAATTAACTCAAAAATACATGGGAAGAGTTTTTGTTCCACCTGGCTTCTCTCTAATGACCCATTAGTGAGCAATGAGCATAGACCGGTATCTCCTCATAACGAAGATCGTGGTGAAGCTTAGTTATGAGGAGGGACCTGTATACCTCCATAGCGGATCGGTGGAGGGCTTGGTGTTGAATGCGCGTGTCGGAATTTTTTAACGCTGCCCAAAGAACAAAACGTTTAAAAGATTGATAATTTACGATTCCGAAGCACGGAGGCTCTCAAGAAAAAATGGGCACTAAATCACACATATCAACCCACCGAGCGCCGCGGTTGCTTATCCTACGTCGACCATTTAGAATCGACGCAAGTCTCCGAGCTACGAATGCTTTGTCGTATCTTATGGGTATACAACAGAAGACAAGTACTGAAATATAAACAGACCTCAAAAGGTGGGTTCCTTCAAGTCCTGACCCCCGACACGGAACACCGACCGATCACAACTGGGCTATAAAGCCTCTCTCTAGGCTATAAGCGTGACTTATCTAGCACTATTAACCCAGAATGCTTGTAATAAGCTTAATTATGGATTTATAGACCCGTATACATTAACATAATATATGTTTATGACAATGTTTTCTAATTATAAGTACATGTATATATTGTATATAGTAATTGTGGTGTCTTCGAGTATCACACTTAGTCGGTTTCCGTAAGAGACGTGTGACGACCTGCCGCCTCGCGGTCTCAGTACGAACTGCCGTCAGAACCGAGTAAGCACGTGGCACCCACTAGCGCCATGACACTGACATCCGACATGACATGCACGTCATGATTACCGGAAACATCACTGTAGACGTCACACCTCTTTCCTTTTATTAAATTCGTTAACGTTAACTAAATTAATTTACCCTCAAAGTATTATCGTACTGTTTGAAATCCTTATCCTTACTAATATTATAAATGTGAAAGTGTGTTTGTTTGTTTGTTTGTTTGTTTGTTTGTTTGTTTGTTTGTGACGCTTTCACGTCGCAACAAAGCTATTATATGGTAAGGTTTATGTGTGTGGGGATAGTTAGGAGGGTGGAGAGTGACGTAGGCTACTTTTTACCGCGGAAAAACATCCCATTCCCATGGGAAGATCGATGTTTTGTTAGTTGCTAGATATTTATTTTCGGAGTTGTCAATAGATGGCGTTAATAAAATTCATTTGCAAGTTCTGAATTACGCTATCAAATACTACATGTAATTTACTTAAGTCAAATGTAATAGGCTACTTTAGCTCTGCCTCGAGAACTCCCCGCTCCGGCTGTATTCAGTGTACCCCCCGCCCGCTGGCACTATCCTGTTGGCTAATGTCCGCAAGTTGCTGGACTCGCCGACACCGGTGGTGGGCGCGGGCGACTGGAACTGCAAGCATCCGGGGTGGAATAGCCTAGCTGCCAACAGAAGTGGAAGGCTACTTTTTGATGCCGCTGAACAGCACGGCTACACTGTCGAGGGTGTTGCACACCGTTACCGCGGCTCTGAATAAGAGAGAACGCGTGTGTGCAGTATTCCTCGACATGGAAAAGGCGTTCGACCGTGTTTGGCACGACGGCTTTCTCTACAAGATCTCGCAGTCGTCGGCGCCCCGGAGTGCCGTTAAGGTGATCTCCAGTTTCCTCGAAAATAGAAGCTTCAGAGTAGTGGTTGAAGACGCCGAATCCACCGAGCGTCCGATCGCAGCCGGCGTCCCGCAAGGGAGTTGCCTGTCCCCGGTCTGCTACGCCTGATACACCGACGACATCCCGGCGGCAGGGGGGCGTCGCTTGCCCTGTATGCCGATGACGCGGCGTACATCACCACGTTGATGCCCTCCCCGAATGGCTCGCCGCGTGGAGACTGTCGGTGAATGTCGGGAAGACGCAGGCCGTGAACATAGGAGGATACCTCAACAGGCGGGACCCTACTCTGGAACTTCACGGACAAGATATCCAATGGGCCCCACAGGCCAAATACCGGGGGGCAAAATCGACGGAAGACTTTCGATTTAGATTTATTTATTTTAGATTTATTTATTCATTGCAACAAATATGGTACAAAAGTTGGTATAATTTTATAAAAGTACATGCATATTTGGCCACTTTCGGCATGCAACATTATTTTAATTAAATGCAAATTAAATTTAATATAATAGTCAGGTTATTTGAATACACTACATAATTATGTCCTTAATCATTACAAACACAAACAATCATAACACAAATAATCATAACAAACACAATAATAATTATAATAATAATGTCAGGTATAAAATAAATGAAATAAATAACAAAAAAAATTAAAAAACCACATTAAAAAACGACATTAAAATAATTAAAATAACATTATTAAAATTTAGCCTTAGATTTAAATTGTATAAAGTCGTCAAGCGAATAAAAACCATTAAGTGAGAGCCAGTCAAATAATATTCCTTTGAACTTTTTAAAAGGTAAACATTTAAATTCTTCCGGTAAATTATTGAATATTTTAATGCACATACAATAACAATTTTTGTGATAAATACCGGTTTTTACTGTGCCTGGAATAATTAGTTTGTTAGGATTTCGAGCTCTATCAGATGTAACAAATTTATGATTATGTTTTTTAACAAATAATGCTGCTTCATAAATATACATGCAGGGTAATGGTAAAGCGCGAACTTTTTTAAATAAAGGTCGACATGAGTCCCACGGAGCTGCTCCGAAAATTGCTCGTATGCATTTTTTTTGAATCACAAATGCCTTATTAATGTCTGTAGAGTTACCCCAGATAATCAATGCGTACCTTAATACGGAGGCAACATACCCGTGATAGGCCATAACTGCGGTCTTACAGTCAGTAGTTTTGGCCAGTCTTCGTAGGACGTAAACGAACTTGCTTATTTTATTGCAGATGTAATCTATATGATTCTTCCAGTTGCAGTACTGATCTACTTCAATTCCAAGAAATTTTGTAGAACTCGCACCGCCAATAGTTTCGCTATTATAATTTACATTGAGTTCTATAGGTTTTGTTCCTTGGTTGATGACCTGCACATATTTAGTTTTTTGTATATTCACCAACAAATAATTATTTCTTAACCACTCTATTATTACTGCAACTGTGTTATTGACTGTATCATTGTGAGTTATTTTATCTTTTGTATTGATGCTAATAGATATACTAGAGAACCGCCCGCGCTTCGCTTCGGGACCCGTAGGTAACAGCCGCGTAGGTCTCGCTCCCGTAGGAATTTAGGCTAAAAAGTAGCCTACTACTCGCTCTCTTCACTCCACCCTGTCTGAGGTGTGTGGAGCCCTCGGGACAGTTAGTTCCCCTTTGGGGGTGTCTCTCGCGGCCCGTTGAAACGGGCCGGTCCTTGGGTTGGGCCCTAAGGCCCTTGGTTGTCCATCTGTGGTTAACCAATAGGTCAAGTCCGGTGAGTGGTGGCCTTTTTACAGGCCACAGAGTCTTAAACGGGATGGGGTTCATCTTCGCGCCGCCCAGGCGATCGAGGCCCTTCCGGGTGAATCCCGCTGGTGGGAAGCCCAGCAGGAGCCGATCAGCGCCGGGCGACGACTTACGAAGCCCCAGTATCAGTCAGTGCGAGCCCCGTCCCGCGCAACCAGCAAGTCGCGCGGGAAGGCCCAGCGGTCCGGTGGACGGGTGTGGAGCGGCACCAGGTCCTGCAGATGCGGGAACCGCGACGCGTCGACACGCCCGAACATGTTGCGTGCCAATCTCTCGATGAAGTCGTCCAGGCTCTCGACTCGAAGGTCCCTCTGGATGACGGCGTTCCTGACGTACCTCGGCGCACCAGTCAGCCGGCGGAGCGCAATCGCCTGAACCGCGCGCATCCTCTTGCGCTGCGGTTCGCTGGCGAGCGCGTACCACGCCGGTGCCGCGTACGTGAGGCGGGATCTGATGTAGGTCTTGTAGACCCCGAGCTTCAGTCCGAGAGGGAGGCTCGAGGAGAGCACTGGTTTCTGCCATCGCGCTTCTGAAATTCGCGACGGCTTTCGTAACCTGTGGCTTCATCAAGCTGTGTAGATCAAATGTCGCCTATTCTTGCTGCCTTAATAAATAAGTCATTCGAATCAGGTTGTTTTCCGACCAGACTAAAACTATCAGTAGTTGTACCTCTACATAAAAAAGGCGATCGCAAAATAATGAATAATTACCGACCTATAACTTTAATCCCCATCATATCCAAAATTTATGAAAAAGCCATGCAGAGACGACTCTTAGATTTCTTTTACAAACACGAAGTCATTGCTAAAGAACAGTATGGGTATCAAAAACATAAATCGACCGAACTCGCTATATTCGATCTTATTCATAATGCGACTTACAATGTGAGCAATAAATTTTATAATACGTTGCTCTTTTTTGACATGTCTTGTGCCTTCGACTTTGTCAATCATGATGTTTTGTTAGGAAAACTACATCGGGTTGGAATAAGAGGTTTGGCTCACGAGTGGCTGAGAAATTATTTGACCAAACGCTATCAAAGAGTTGATATGACCGCAATGAATATGAGATCTATTTTATCAACATATAAATCGCAATTTAAACATAATGCAAGTGGCGTACCACAAGGTAGTATTCTCGGGCCCCTACTCTTCTTAATCTACGTCAACGACTTACCTAGTACGATAGAGCATAAATGTGTCATGTTTGCAGACGATATATCTTTCGGAGGCACTAGTCAGGATGGTGGTATAATGCTCCGATCATCAGGTTGCAAGGTGTAAAATAAAACACAGTAGGCGTTCAATACGTGTCTTCATGATTTAAATTAGGTTACAGGTTACACAGCTTAACTTAATTTGATTAAAGCTTTTAGGTTATGTTAAAACGTGATACGACTGAAATACACTTAGAGAAACGTTATGCCGTCGGGCCTAGGTACGACGCAGTATAGGATTTTATTACAAAGTACTCTAGTTAACTTAATGCGACCGTTCAGCTCGACGTCTGCTCGAGAAGTCCCCGCTGTTCGTAGCCGACTCCACAGGTGCCCTCTGTTGGGTTCCCCCTCCGATATCCCATCGAGACACGTTTACAATTCGTACAGTGTTGCCATTTAAATTACAGTTCCGGATTTACGTTTTATTCAAAGTTTAATGATTTATTTAGTTTGATTTTAATCTAATTTTATTTCCGTCTCCGACACGGCCATTCTGACTAGCACACGTCCTCGTGTGATGCCTTTTACTTTAGGTTACAACAAAGCTCTAATTTTATTTTATTCAGCAAAAGCTACTAATTTTAAACGAGACTACAAATTTAATTTGAGCAACAAGTTTTTAGATTACTTAAAATTTCTTTTATTGAACGCCAAGTTTTTGTTTTAAGTTTTTTTGCATTTATTTTTAGCCCTAACTACCTACACTCCCGCCGCGCCGTTTCCGGTGTCGCTATGGAGAAGAAGACGGCTAAACAAACTCCATAACATGACACTTGTTTAGAGCAAAATTACCAAATTTATTATTAACGCGGGTTTGTTTTTAACGTTTAACGCAATACGTCGTCGTACAATCGTCGTAAAACTGGATGACTCGATCGGCTGTGGTGTCGGAATTTACCTGCAACAATAAACACAAACGAGAGTATCTCTTATAGCTCGGCCCTTCCTGACCTAAGTGGGCAGGGAATAAAAACAACCTTATCAAATCATTAGAAATTTTGAAAATCATAACAGATTATTTCTCTCAAAGGCCAAAGCTGACATGTCGATCAACACCCATACTCATTCAAATAATAGGAAACTCATTGAAATATTGCAGTGCTCGTACCCTGACCTCCTGATCATCACACTTATAACCTCCATCCAGTCATGAGTATCCACCCAATAGGCAACCTCTATCCAGTCACCTCCGCATGTAACCTCCATCCGGTTACAAACACTACACTACCCAGATGATCATTTCGAGCTTTTATCAAAAATAATCTTAAAAAGGTTTGTTCAACATGTCGCTTTATTTATCCTATCACACTACAGATTAATCCAAAACAAACTCTAAATTTCTCATTAAAGCTACTTTTCTTAAAAAGTTATCATTTCTCAAACAGGTTGACTTATCGAACGGTACTCAAGCACAATCATGCACTTCTCTCAAAAATAACAACCGTATACATAGCTCTCATCTGCATGCAACGTCCATCCACCAATAACAGCACAGAATACTTCTTTCCAGTGCTCGTATAAGGGCCATGCATTTTTCAAAGTAACAACACCATTCAATTACAATTTCAAAAGTTCCGTTCGACAAGTTGACCGAAAACTAAATCTCTCAAAAATAGTCTTTTACCAAGTGAACTACGTCTCGAAAAGAAAAGTTAATTTGCTACTTCTTTAAGCTATTACAAAACAAGTATGAACGATACAGATCACCTGTTTCGCTGCGTCCGATCTGCGGCTGCCAGTTGCCAGAGCTTCCTCCTTCAATGTCACACGAATGAACTCCAGGAAGCCCACGAGTGCACGCACGCAGCCGTCGATTCGGCTCCAGACAACACATGTGTAACCTGCGTGTGCTGCTGCCTGTGCATCCTCGAAAACTTATCTGAAAACAGAACGATGCACATTGCATCGTCACATGTGAGATTACTTCAAAACTCATTGGTTTCACAAGGTAAACCAAAACCAATCGAAGTGAGCTGCACTTGTAAAAATAATTGGGGAACTGATTGTACCCAACTGCTACTTTAATTAAAAATTTCACTGAACTTCCGATATCTTAATTGTTATCTTTTGTCATTGTTCATTAATTACAAGACACATTAAAAGGTCATATTTTCACAAGGAACGAAAATAAAATGGAAGTTATAAAACTCCAACACACCAGGTGTAATAAAATAAAAGTCATACCAAAAACGCCGTTTCACTTTTACCTCGTCTAGCCGTTACTATATCTAGGTAATGTCACCCTTGGTTGCAGATAGGAACCAGAAAAGGTCTTGGTCTCCAGTTCCTTATAACCTAGAAACGCTTCCTAAACGCATCATAAATCCGACGTAAACACTTACGCCGACTTTATTTATTTCGAAAATATAGTGACTAAAGCGGGTAAGAATCCAACTAATTCGTCTGTAATAACTCTAACGACAATGTTTTGGATCATTAGATAACGCTTACACAATATTTAAAATCAACAATGAACTACGCGGGTATTTAGAATATTGAAATTATTTTGTCACATAGTAAATAAAACTTTGAAAATTGTATTGTGTTTCACTTTTAAAACAACTCGAACTAATGAGCAACTAATTCGATCGACGTCACCAACGAACAACCAAACCGTTCACTTTAAAAAACTAGCTTACGCTTTTATTGTTATTATTGTTGTAGGCTTTTATTATCGTTGTAGGTACTCGATAAATGGAATAAATACTTCATCAAGTTGAGCACAAATATAGCATCTATTTTGTGTGTGTTTATTTTTCTCCAACTAATCCTTTTCAGCGATAAGCGGCGCACCAAATTATCAAAAACCAAAATAACTATCACGAACATTACACGTTTGATAAAAGTCACTGCACTGTACGTCATATCTCGTTATCAATTAAAAATTGTACCAACACGGAATGCATAATAAAATGCCTGACCTCAAACGTTTCTTTCTTTTTCGACCAGACAAAATCTATTCTATGTACCCTCTTTATCTTTAGGAATTTTATGAACTTAGATTCATTATTATTGTCACTTCGGAACATAATAATTTTACTTTAAAATGACTCTAGTTACGTTACATTTCGATTAAATTAAATGAACAAAAATGCTTACCCAACCAAGTACCATTGTTATCCAATAACTCTCATCAACTATTATCATCTAGGTATCTCAAAACAAAGCATGAATCAAACCCGTGGCCTGTGGCTTTTCGCTAAGCCCAACCAACAAACTACGTTTGTTACACGCGCATTCTTCCGAATGCCGTACGGGTCGCACGGATTCCTCCGTGGTCTAACCTGGACCCAGACCTCCGCCAGAGCCACCCGCGTACCGCGTATCCACGGTCTACTTAAAGTAGATTCGTTTCCACTTCAAGCAGATACCGACTTCTAACGGACTACGGCTACGAAATGTCTACTGGTACGGTCCGACCAGCCGAGCTAAGATTCATCGCTATCACTCTACTCAAATTCACTTTTTATATCACAACACTTCAAATGGTACTTAGCTCTTGGGCATTCTAACAAACTAATACCACAAATCTACCCACATTAAACTTCAACAAAATGATCGCATGATAAAAGTGTGTTCCGATGTTATAATACTTGGTTAAACTACACTAAAATCAAAGGGTGTAACTTTCCCTTCATAATAAAAACATAGAGGTCATAATAAAAACGATTTCTTTTGTTTTTCAGCGATTAAACATCAAAATAAGATTACAATGAGGAGCGATTTGTTTTAATTACGGAACTACGTTAAATGATTTTATTACCGGAAATTGATGTCTTTATTTTTACTCACGATTATCAAACAAACTACACACACACAACATAGTTTACACAAAAATTAAAATTTAAGCAATGAAATTGTATCACCTCAGACGTAATGGAATAAAAATAATGCCATACCCATACTCGCTGTGTTACTTAGCTTTACCAAAATTCGACGCCACATTCCATCCATGCCATGTGAGATGTAATGGCACATGTCAACTCGCTTGCCATTTATGAATCCAGTTCTCATCTGAAAATTGCTATCTGAAAACCTGGAAATAACCTAGCCAGCCATGTGTGGGACGTGAAGTTACATCCAACTTCTGATTTCGGAGGCACTAGTCAGGATGGTGGTATAATGCTCCGATCATCAGGTTGCAAGGTGTAAAATAAAACACAGTAGGCGTTCAATACGTGTCTTCATGATTTAAATTAGGTTACAGGTTACACAGCTTAACTTAATTTGATTAAAGCTTTTAGGTTATGTTAAAACGTGATACGACTGAAATACACTTAGAGAAACGTTATGCCGTCGGGCCTAGGTACGACGCAGTATAGGATTTTATTACAAAGTACTCTAGTTAACTTAATGCGACCGTTCAGCTCGACGTCTGCTCGAGAAGTCCCCGCTGTTCGTAGCCGACTCCACAGGTGCCCTCTGTTGGGTTCCCCCTCCGATATCCCATCGAGACACGTTTACAATTCGTACAGTGTTGCCATTTAAATTACAGTTCCGGATTTACGTTTTATTCAAAGTTTAATGATTTATTTAGTTTGATTTTAATCTAATTTTATTTCCGTCTCCGACATATCTATTAGCATCAATACAAAAGATAAAATAACTCACAATGATACAGTCAATAACACAGTTGCAGTAATAATAGAGTGGTTAAGAAATAATTATTTGTTGGTGAATATACAAAAAACTAAATATGTGCAGGTCATCAACCAAGGAACAAAACCTATAGAACTCAATGTAAATTATAATAGCGAAACTATTGGCGGTGCGAGTTCTACAAAATTTCTTGGAATTGAAGTAGATCAGTACTGCAACTGGAAGAATCATATAGATTACATCTGCAATAAAATAAGCAAGTTCGTTTACGTCCTACGAAGACTGGCCAAAACTACTGACTGTAAGACCGCAGTTATGGCCTATCACGGGTATGTTGCCTCCGTATTAAGGTACGCATTGATTATCTGGGGTAACTCTACAGACATTAATAAGGCATTTGTGATTCAAAAAAAATGCATACGAGCAATTTTCGGAGCAGCTCCGTGGGACTCATGTCGACCTTTATTTAAAAAAGTTCGCGCTTTACCATTACCCTGCATGTATATTTATGAAGCAGCATTATTTGTTAAAAAACATAATCATAAATTTGTTACATCTGATAGAGCTCGAAATCCTAACAAACTAATTATTCCAGGCACAGTAAAAACCGGTATTTATCACAAAAATTGTTATTGTATGTGCATTAAAATATTCAATAATTTACCGGAAGAATTTAAATGTTTACCTTTTAAAAAGTTCAAAGGAATATTATTTGACTGGCTCTCACTTAATGGTTTTTATTCGCTTGACGACTTTATACAATTTAAATCTAAGGCTAAATTTTAATAATGTTATTTTAATTATTTTAATGTCGTTTTTTAATGTGGTTTTTTAATTTTTTTTGTTATTTATTTCATTTATTTTATACCTGACATTATTATTATAATTATTATTGTGTTTGTTATGATTATTTGTGTTATGATTGTTTGTGTTTGTAATGATTAAGGACATAATTATGTAGTGTATTCAAATAACCTGACTATTATATTAAATTTAATTTGCATTTAATTAAAATAATGTTGCATGCCGAAAGTGGCCAAATATGCATGTACTTTTATAAAATTATACCAACTTTTGTACCATATTTGTTGCAATGAATAAATAAATCTAAAATAAATAAATCTAAATCGAAAGTCTTCCGTCGATTTTGCCCCCCGGTATTTGGCCTGTGGGGCCCATTGGATATCTTGTCCGTGAAGTTCCAGAGTAGGGTCCCGCCTGTTGAGGTATCCTCCTATGTTCACGGCCTGCGTCTTCCCGACATTCACCGACAGTCTCCACGCGGCGAGCCATTCGGGGAGGGCATCAACGTGGTGATGTACGCCGCGTCATCGGCATACAGGGCAAGCGACGCCCCCCTGCCGCCGGGATGTCGTCGGTGTATCAGGCGTAGCAGACCGGGGACAGGCAACTCCCTTGCGGGACGCCGGCTGCGATCGGACGCTCGGTGGATTCGGCGTCTTCAACCACTACTCTGAAGCTTCTATTTTCGAGGAAACTGGAGATCACCTTAACGGCACTCCGGGGCGCCGACGACTGCGAGATCTTGTAGAGAAAGCCGTCGTGCCAAACACGGTCGAACGCCTTTTCCATGTCGAGGAATACTGCACACACGCGTTCTCTCTTATTCAGAGCCGCGGTAACGGTGTGCAACACCCTCGACAGTGTAGCCGTGCTGTTCAGCGGCATCAAAAAGTAGCCTTCCACTTCTGTTGGCAGCTAGGCTATTCCACCCCGGATGCTTGCAGTTCCAGTCGCCCGCGCCCACCACCGGTGTCGGCGAGTCCAGCAACTTGCGGACATTAGCCAACAGGATAGTGCCAGCGGGCGGGGGGTACACTGAATACAGCCGGAGCGGGGAGTTCTCGAGGCAGAGCTAAAGTAGCCTATTACATTTGACTTAAGTAAATTACATGTAGTATTTGATAGCGTAATTCAGAACTTGCAAATGAATTTTATTAACGCCATCTATTGACAACTCCGAAAATAAATATCTAGCAACTAACAAAACATCGATCTTCCCATGGGAATGGGATGTTTTTCCGCGGTAAAAAGTAGCCTACGTCACTCTCCACCCTCCTAACTATCCCCACACACATAAACCTTACCATATAATAGCTTTGTTGCGACGTGAAAGCGTCACAAACAAACAAACAAACAAACAAACAAACAAACACACTTTCACATTTATAATATTAGTAAGGATCGTCTGCAAACATGACACATTTATGCTCTATCGTACTAGGTAAGTCGTTGACGTAGATTAAGAAGAGTAGGGGCCCGAGAATACTACCTTGTGGTACGCCACTTGCATTATGTTTAAATTGCGATTTATATGTTGATAAAATAGATCTCATATTCATTGCGGTCATATCAACTCTTTGATAGCGTTTGGTCAAATAATTTCTCAGCCACTCGTGAGCCAAACCTCTTATTCCAACCCGGTGTAGTTTTCCTAACAAAACATCATGATTGACAAAGTCGAAGGCACAAGACATGTCAAAAAAGAGCAACGTATTATAAAATTTATTGCTCACATTGTAAGTCGCATTATGAATAAGATCGAATATAGCGAGTTCGGTCGATTTATGTTTTTGATACCCATACTGTTCTTTAGCAATGACTTCGTGTTTGTAAAAGAAATCTAAGAGTCGTCTCTGCATGGCTTTTTCATAAATTTTGGATATGATGGGGATTAAAGTTATAGGTCGGTAATTATTCATTATTTTGCGATCGCCTTTTTTATGTAGAGGTACAACTACTGATAGTTTTAGTCTGGTCGGAAAACAACCTGATTCGAATGACTTATTTATTAAGGCAGCAAGAATAGGCGACATTTGATCTACACAGCTTGATGAAGCCACAGGTTACGAAAGCCGTCGCGAATTTCAGAAGCGCGATGGCAGAAACCAGTGCTCTCCTCGAGCCTCCCTCTCGGACTGAAGCTCGGGGTCTACAAGACCTACATCAGATCCCGCCTCACGTACGCGGCACCGGCGTGGTACGCGCTCGCCAGCGAACCGCAGCGCAAGAGGATGCGCGCGGTTCAGGCGATTGCGCTCCGCCGGCTGACTGGTGCGCCGAGGTACGTCAGGAACGCCGTCATCCAGAGGGACCTTCGAGTCGAGAGCCTGGACGACTTCATCGAGAGATTGGCACGCAACATGTTCGGGCGTGTCGACGCGTCGCGGTTCCCGCATCTGCAGGACCTGGTGCCGCTCCACACCCGTCCACCGGACCGCTGGGCCTTCCCGCGCGACTTGCTGGTTGCGCGGGGACGGGGCTCGCACTGACTGATACTGGGGCTTCGTAAGTCGTCGCCCGGCGCTGATCGGCTCCTGCTGGGCTTCCCACCAGCGGGATTCACCCGGAAGGGCCTCGATCGCCTGGGCGGCGCGAAGATGAACCCCATCCCGTTTAAGACTCTGTGGCCTGTAAAAAGGCCACCACTCACCGGACTTGACCTATTGGTTAACCACAGATGGACAACCAAGGGCCTTAGGGCCCAACCCAAGGACCGGCCCGTTTCAACGGGCCGCGAGAGACACCCCCAAAGGGGAACTAACTGTCCCGAGGGCTCCACACACCTCAGACAGGGTGGAGTGAAGAGAGCGAGTAGTAGGCTACTTTTTAGCCTAAATTCCTACGGGAGCGAGACCTACGCGGCTGTTACCTACGGGTCCCGAAGCGAAGCGCGGGCGGTTCTCTAGTTAACAACATAAATTACACAATAAATTTTAACATGACCAAGTATTAAATTAATAAATGAACGTAAGTCGTCATTAGAAATTATGTTTAACAATTTTTCCTTTTCCTCCTTAATAACCTATTCCCCCTTTTTTATATAACTCGCACTTTCTCGTGTGACTTTTAATTAGGTTACAACAAAGTTCTAATTTTATTTTATATTTAATTTGAACAACAAGTTTTTCAGATTACTTCAAATTTCTTTAATTGAACGCCAAGTTTTGTTTTAATTCTTTTTCTTCTTCTTTTTTTTTTTTAAATGGAGAAGAAGCCGGCAGAACAAACTCCATAACATTGCAACACTTGTTTAGAGCAAAATTACCGAATTTATTATTAACGCGAGTTTGTTTTAACTTTTTAACGCAATACGTCATCGTACAATCGTCGTAAACTGGATGACTCGATCAGCTGTGGTGTCGGAATTTACCTGTAACAAGAAACACAACGAAAGTATCTCTTAACGGTCGACCCATTCTGACTTATAAAGTCAAGAACATTTAATGCAATAGAATATCCACTTAACTTTTATTTGATCTGATTACCATGTCAATATCGTCAATTCTTATTATTCACTCCTAAGTACATTCATCATTCTAGAGCAAATTACAAGGTCACCAAAACATAATTGTGTTTTTTTTTATTTATTTTTTTAAGCCAAATTTAACCAAATTAGAATATAAGGGATTCATTATATTAATTGCCGGGGCCACGCATCGCGGTCATTCAAAGCAAATCACAAAATGACTCGATGAACTGTACACAGATTTTACAAAATTCAAGACTAAACTCCCGAGTAAGGCATCTAGTGTCCCGGCTTTCCAGCCGATCAGCAATCGCATTGCTCACTTCCAGTGCCTGGATCCTCTGATCCGGAAATTCAAAGGTGCGTGACCTGGATTCGAACCCGGACCCTCCGAATAGGAGGCGGAGTTCTTAACCACTTTCTACCACAACTTAATTTTGAACATAGTCATTAACCTTATCCACATCGATCCTGACCGATGCGTGACCAACTGGCATTTTCTTAGTCTGTCTAGTAATTATTACCCATGACGAAAGTATTTTTAAAACTCAAATTGGTATTTTAGAATTGTCAAAGGACTCACCGACCAAGTTATACGACACAGCTTTTAATTTAAAGTTTCTCAAAACAGAATAGCTTGTATTCAACATAAATTAACTGGTAATTATCTTGAAACTATCTTAGCTCTTTTCAAAACAAGTTTTAACTCATCGAACGATACTCAAGCATAGTCCAGTACTTTCCTCAAAATAGAATTAAACCCGCACATAGCTGTTATCACCATCTTATGCATTGTCCATCCCAATGCGACTGTACATTGGCACCCACCAATTACAGCACTCAACACATCTCTAGTGTTCTTACAAGGTCTGTGTATTTGCAAAGAAGCAATAACGATCATGTACTATTTCATAAGTTCCGTTCGATAAGTTGACTGAAAATTTAAATTTCTCAGCAATGAAGAAATCTTTGAAATTGAATGAACATTACGTCTCGAAAACAAATTTTAATTCATTTCTCCTTTAAGCTATCAGAAAACATATGACGATACAGATCACCTGTTAAGTTGCGTCCGATCCGAGGCAGTAACCCCCGGCAGAGGTGCGAGTAACTATGGTTTGCCAAAGCTTCGTCATTGGTGGAGGAACAATTGCACTCCAGGACGCCCACGAGTGCACGCACGCTGCCGTCGATTCGGTTCCAGATAACCCGTGCGCTGCGTTTGTTCCCAGTCGCCACAGGAATGACCTGTGTATCTTCGCAACTTAACAGAACAGAAATCGCTGTACACTGCATCGCCATCTGTGAGATAACTTCAAAACTTAAAGCTTTCACAAGGTAAATTAAAGGCAATCGAAGTGTGCTGCACTTGTTAATAGAAAAGAGTTAGGCCTTTCTCACACAACGGCATTTGTAAGCGACTAAGATGTTGTCAAAGTAAAGTGGCGACGCGTCTACGATGCGTGTCCTGTCAGCGAACAATGTCAGATACAACGAATTTTGGATTGTGTTGCAGTCGCGTAGCTAATAAACAGCGCAGTGTGAGAGGGCCCTGTGGGACAATATTTACCCTTTAAATTCCAGCGAAGTGAACGTACTATGAAATCATGACATGAATTCATGTCGTTGGGGATTAATGAAATATCCAACTGTTACTTTAATTTATAGTCTCATTGAGGCATCACAATTTATGTTCTTCTTTCAGTAAAATCTTTCGTCAATGATCACTAATTACAAAACACAACAAAAGGTCATGTTTCCACAAGGAACGAAATAAAACTGACGTCATAAAGCTCCAACATATTAGATGTAACAAATTACGGTTGTAATACCGAAAACGCCGTTTTACTTTTACCTCCTTTCATGTTGCTACAGATAGGTGATGTCATCATGGGTTCCAAACTGATACCAGACGAGGTCATGGTATGAGAATAGCTTTCTATGTATATGACTGTATAACATCCGACCATGGAACACAGTATAAAAGTGAGGTAAATACAGTTCTTGGTAGTCGTGCCAATAAAATTATTCTAAATTGATTGTAATTTTGTGACCCGATTATTCAAATACCTTTCGGTAAATTACTTAATTATTATTATTGCACGATGTGAATTTCAACAACTTATGCGCCACGAACGCCTATTACCTACCCCTTTTTTTGAGTCATGTACTGGATAATGAGTTCAAGAATAAGTTACGTACCGTTGGAAAACACGAATACTGGTTCCGAACCACTTTTCTTACTTATATGGAAAGAGACTGTACAATTTACAAATTGCTAATACTTATGTATTATAATTATGTCAAATAACACTGTTTGTCGCAAAATAACTTTAGTGCGAATGCACGTATGTACGAATTTATTTTAAATGTCATTATATTATATCCACTTTCATTGAATAGCAACGCATCACAAAGCTGAGACTATGCTTATTACTATCTGCCTGTTATTGTACTGTATACAAGGCTCCACGACATAATTTAGAGACAAATTGATTTTGACGCTATTTAATTGAATATTCCATTTATTGTCATTACAACCTTCATAATTGTTTTATAAATAAAGAGCTTGGTCATGCGTTTCGTATTTTAGCCATGAGTATTAATTTAGTAAGTTCAATCTGTAAATGTGACTAGGAAAAGAAGCTCCTTCGAAAAGTGTTTGTGAGCCTTCCTTCGAATAAATATCTTATTCATTTGAATAATATCTTTGTTGTTATTTCGTACCTATCCATCTAATTTAGGACTAAAGTTACGTAGGTACCAAATCGTTCAACACTCAAAATTTGACAAAAATAGTTAATTCTTTTTCCATTTACCATTTTAAATCATACATAAGCATTTGCACACATTATAGTACTTACCACATAAATAAACGTACTTGTATACTGAAATGAAGTCTTTCAATAATTAGTGCCTACCAAAGATAGATAACATGTATGCTTAGAATATTTGATTATAAAATATTTCCTATTACTATTGCAACATAATGTAATTGAATGTAATTGAATTGTGATAATCATCACAGCAAGTCAACTACTTTTACAACCAATAATAAGTAACTGAATTTAGTCATAATTATGATAACAAAACTTTCCGTTTAAAGGCTATTCGATGTTAACTCTTAACGGAAGTAATTAAGTAAATAATATACCATAAGCAAAACCATCCGAATACATACTACATCTGAATAGTAAATACAGTATTTTAGCCTTTGAACTCCAGTTTAAATAAGGGTTCTGGTATATAATATAAAGGTAAGTATTCAACATGGCGCTTCATTCGTAACAGTATAGGGGTACCACACAATAATAAATATGTATGTGCTGGTACCACAATGCTTGTTATAATTATATGATATACTAGCGAACCGCCCTCGCTTCGCTTCGGGACCCGTAAGTATCAACCGCGTAGGTCCCGTTCCCGTAGGAATTTCGGGAAGATAATAAACTATCACCAAAATTAATTCAGTTTAAATTAAATTAAACTTAGAAATAAAGCTTACGACAAAATAATAGCAAAGTAGCAAAGGATCACAGCAAGATTAATTCAGATTAAACTTGGAAACGCGGCAAGTTTGGTATGGCAGTGGGTTCGACCAAATTTGATTACCATAAAAACGGTTCTAGTGTGTTAATCTTAAAAGATAGACATATACTGTCGTGGACATTTTTTTAGATCATTTCAAGAGGAATAATTCTTTCATACATATATTTTTTGGTATCTTGAATCGTTTTTCGCAACGCATGCAACGAAAGCCCTCGAGAATGAATAATTTTCCCCGTTTTTTCCACATTTTCCATTATTTCTTCCCTCCTAATTGTTGCAGCGTGATGTTATATAAAAAATTTTCAATTCGAACCAGTAGTTCCTGAGATTAGCGCGTTCAACCAAACAAACAAACTCTTCAGCTTTATAATATTAGTATATATTTACAGTTTTTTATTACGTACATTTTAACAGCAGTCTCTAACCGGGTCGTTAGAGTTCGACCTACTGTTGTTAGTTAAACTTTGCTGATGGAACATTATTCACCCAATTGTGAGTCCCTGACTCGAATTGTGAGTCCCTGACTCGTTTATACCATTTGGTTTATAAGTCATTTGACTTATTTTCCAAGGCCCTTGGCAAATTTTACCCATTGGTAATATTGTAAGTCTTTGACTTATTTTCTATGCCCTCGGCCAATTATTTCCATACCCTTGGCAAATTTTGCCCCTTTGGAAATTTCCTTTGATAATTATCTTTGACTTATTTTCTATGCCCCATGGCAAATTATTTCCATACCCCTGGCAAATTTTGCCCCTTTGGAAATTTCCTTTGATAATTATCATTGATTTATTTTGTATGCCCTTGGCAACTTTTACTTACCCTTTGGTAATTCCTTAAGATGACACTTAACCAGTGTGCTGAACAACACGGCACTGTAATACACAGTGAACGACACAAATATTCACATTTGTCACATATTCGGGCAAACAATAACAAGTTGTGCGCAAACGTTTTAAAATTGTTAACGCACATGTATTTACGTTACCTTTGCGCGCGTACACATGCATGCAGTGTTCTCGCGTCGATGCGGAACAGGACTCAGAGCTCTTCTCAGTGGACATGTTCGTACACAAGTGTGCCACACTGTGTGTTTACAAAAGTTAGGCACAGCCTTACCGGTGGAGACAGGAGCTAACCGCGATACCAGCTTAGTACCCGCAACACTGGAGTTTTGCACGAAATGTTTGTTTGCAAATGTGCTACACACTATTTTGGTGGAATCGTACCATACATGCTCCAATTACACCGGTCCGTACATCGGTACTAACTTATATCTGGACTTGGTATTTAAGAACTATTAACAACAGTTTTGACAAAAATAAGCTCGATATAATATCAAGAAAACAATCGGCGGTCTTATTGCTATTTAATTGGCGGAAAACTGCTTTTGTTAAGAATCAGGGTTAATAAAATATGAGATTATTATAAATATAACTTAATATTCGCGAATATCATAGTATAATACCATCATAATAGAATACCATCTAGGTATCTACGATTATTTGTACATCCTTACTAATATTATAAATGTGAAAGTGTGTTTGTTTGTTTGTTTGTTTGTTTGTTTGTTTGTTTGTTTGTTTGTGACGCTTTCACGTCGCAACAAAGCTATTATATGGTAAGGTTTATGTGTGTGGCGATAGTTAGGAGGGTGGAGAGTGACGTAGGCTACTTTTTACCGCGGAAAAACATCCCATTCCCATGGGAAGATCGATGTTTTGTTAGTTGCTAGATATTTATTTTCGGAGTTGTCAATAGATGGCGTTATTAAAGTTCATTTGCAAGTTCTGAATCACGCTATCAAATACTACATGTAATTTACTTAAGTCATAGGCAAATGTAATAGGCTACTTTAGCTCTGCCTCGCGAACTCCCCGCTCCGGCTGTATTCAGTGTACCGCCCCCCGCTGGCACTATCCTGTTGGCTGATGTCCGCAAGTTGCTGGACTCGCGACACCGGTGGTGGGCGCGGGCGACTGGAACTGCAAGCATCCAGGGTGGAATAACCTAGCTGCCAACAGAAGTGGAAGGCTACTTTTTGATGCCGCTGAACAGCACAAAATTGCGGGCAAAATCGACGGAAGACTCTCGATGAAGCCACGAGGTTACGAAAGCCGTCGCGAATTCCAGGAGCGCGATGGCAGAAACCAGTGCTCTCCTCGCCCTCCCTCTCGGACTGAAGCTCGGAGTCTACAAGATCTACATCAGATCCCGCCTCACGTACGCGGCACCGGCGTGGTACGCGCTCGCCAGCGAACCGCAGCGCAAGAGGATGCGCGCGGTTCAGGCGATTGCGCTCCGCCGGCTGACTGGTGCGCCGAAGTACGTGAGGAACACAGTCATCCAGAGGGACCTTCGAGTCGAGAGCCTGGACGACTTCATCGAGAGATTGGCACGCAACATGTTCGGGCGTGTCGACGCGTCGCGGTTCCCGCATCTGCAGGACCTGGCGCCGCTCCACGCCCGTCCACCGGACCGCTGGGCCTTTCCGCGCGACTCGCTGGTTGCGCGGGACGGGCCTAGCACTGACTGATACTGGGGCTTCGTAAGTCATCGCCCGGCGCTGATCGGCTCCTGCTGGGCTTCCAACCAGCGGGATTCACCCGGTAGGGCCTCGATCGCCTGGGCGGCGCGAAGATAAACCCCATCCCGTTTAAGACTCTGTGGTCTGTAAAAAGGCCGGCACTCACCGGACTTGACCACAGATGGACAACCAAGGGCCTTAGGGCCCAACCCAAGGACCGGCCCGTTTTAAGGGGCCGCGAGAGACACCCCTAGAGCGAGCAGTAGGCTACTTTTTAGCCTAAATTCCTACGGGAGCGTGACCTACGCGGCTGTGACCTACGGGGTCCCGAAGCGAAGCGCGGGCGGTTCTCTAGTAAAGACATATAGTTACATAAATATGCCCTTTTTATGTAGGTATTAGTACTAACTATCATTATGTATTAACGTACTCGTAACTAGTAATTGAGAATAATCGAGGTGTGATGGTAATTATGTTGTGAATCTAATTAACCGAATGATCTTAACCTCCATTGTAAATTATATATTTTTGTCACGGGAACAAATTTATTTTCGATTAAGTGTCCTATATTTAATTATTATGTTAAAACAGGTTAAAAATTGTGAAATTCGTTTCCTTTTGCATTGAAATTTGTCAAGCCGAATTAGCGTGACTGAGTAACATAATTAGATATATAATTTTTATAATATCCTGATGTAATGAGAAGTGAACTACGAGTAACTAGAGAGGGAGTTTGCAAAAGTGAAATTATGGGTGTGTAAGGTTGGACAGTGTCTACACGCTCTTGGCTAGCGTGATGGATTGTCCCATTAATATAGGGTTATCAGATATTAAAATTTGTGCGGATGTTTCAGGTTTTTTGGTCTTATCTGTTCACCTTTGACCCAAGATTGAAAGTCAACTATAGAAATATACCGAATCAGTATCGTGTTAAAAATAATTGTCATTTTTAATTCAAACATCATACTTACTTATTTGATTTAAAGCAAAATTTTACATAATTTTATTTTAACAAGTAACTACATGACCGGACTTTTCACAAATGTCCGGGTTTATAAAAAATTCTGGATTTTAAATAATTTTTGGTAACATTATTAATTCCACTGAGGCACGAGCTTCTGGACCAATAAACTTGACCATAAGACTTACTTATATTACTGTGACGTCTACAGTGATGTTTCCGGTAATCATGACGTGCATGTCATGTCGGATGTCAGTGTCATGGCGCTAGTGGGTGCCACGTGCTAACTCGGTTCTGACGGCAGTTCGTACTGAGACCGCGAGGCGGCAGGTCGTCACACGTCTCTTACGGAAACCGACTAAGTGTGATACTCGAAGACACCACACATGGCGACGGGCCCCAATTCGTGGTGTAATATATTGGAACACGTAAACATCAAAAGGAAAAGGGGGGGTAGACGAACCCACTCGAACGACAAGGTACCTTTAAAACTAAATTTAAACCATGTAAGTAGCCACCTTTAACTATTTTACTTCAACTATTTGGAAAAATGCAAGTACATAATTTGCAGTGGAAATGCCATCAAATATTCTCTCATTCTTCACAAATTTTGTTGTATTTAACGTGCTGCTGTGCCAAGAATAAAATTAAGAAACAATAAAAGTGTACACAATCGGTGCTTACAAGGTCTTTCTGGCAATAAAAGTCTGCTAATTGGTTAACTCCTGAGTCTTGATTAAAACTTAGAATCACAATAACATAATTACCCTACAAATATAAAATTATAAAATTATGTTTTGGGTATAAATTTACATACTATTTTTCTTATGTTATCACATATCTTTCCTAAGCTTTGGAGGCAAATTATTGTTGCTTAGATGAACGCACTATTTAGTCCTATAAACTATGTACAAATAATCGTAGATACCTAGATGGTATTCTATTATGATGGTATTATACTATGATATTCGCGAATATTAAGTTATATTTATAATAATCTCATATTTTATTAACCCTGATTCTTAACAAAAGCAGTTTTCCGCCAATTAAATAGCAATAAGACCGCCGATTGTTTTCTTGATATTATATCGAGCTTATTTTTGTCAAAACTGGTGAACAATGAAGAGTATTGTATTGTATTGTATTGTTAATAGTTCTTAAATACCAAGTCCAGATATAAGTTAGTACCGATGTACGGACCGGTGTAATTGGAGCATGTATGGTACGATTCCACCAAAATAGTGTGTAGCACATTTGCAAACAAACATTTCGTGCAAAACTCCAGTGTTGCGGGTACTAAGCTGGTATCGCGGTTAGCTCCTGTCTCCACCGGTAAGGCTGTGCCTAACTTTTGTAAACACACAGTGTGGCACACTTGTGTACGAACATGTCCACTGAGAAGAGCTCTGAGTCCTGTTCCGCATCGACGCGAGAACACTGCATGCATGTGTACGCGCGCAAAGGTAACGTAAATACATGTGCGTTAACAATTTTAAAACGTTTGCGCACAACTTGTTATTGTTTGCCCGAATAGGTGACAAATGTGAATATTTGTGTCGTTCACTGTGTATTACAGTGCCGTGTTGTTCAGCACACTGGTTAAGTGTCATCTTAAGGAATTACCAAAGGGTAAGTAAAAGTTGCCAAGGGCATACAAAATAAATCAATGATAATTATCAAAGGAAATTTCCAAAGGGGCAAAATTTGCCAGGGGTATGGAAATAATTTGCCATGGGGCATAGAAAATAAGTCAAAGATAATTATCAAAGGAAATTTCCAAAGGGGCAAAATTTGCCAAGGGTATGGAAATAATTGGCCGAGGGCATAGAAAATAAGTCAAAGACTTACAATATTACCAATGGGTAAAATTTGCCAAGGGCCTTGGAAAATAAGTCAAATGACTTATAAACCAAATGGTATAAACGAGTCAGGGACTCACAATTCGAGTCAGGGACTCACAATTGGGTGAATAATGTTCCATCAGCAAAGTTTAACTAACAACAGTAGGTCGAACTCTAACGACCCGGTTAGAGACTGCTGTTAAAATGTACGTAATAAAAAACTGTAAATATATACTAATATTATAAAGCTGAAGAGTTTGTTTGTTTGGTTGAACGCGCTAATCTCAGGAACTACTGGTTCGAATTGAAAATTTTTTATATAACATCACGCTGCAACAATTAGGAGGGAAGAAATAATGGAAAATGTGGAAAAAACGGGGAAAATTATTCATTCTCGAGGGCTTTCGTTGCATGCGTTGCGAAAACGATTCAAGATACCAAAAATATATGTATGAAAGAATTATTCCTCTTGAAATGATCTAAAAAAATGTCCACGACAGTATATGTCTATCTTTTAAGATTAACACACTAGAACCGTTTTTATGGTAATCAAATTTGGTCGAACCCACTGCCATACCAAACTTGCCGCGTTTCCAAGTTTAATCTGAATTAATCTTGCTGTGATCCTTTGCTACTTTGCTATTATTTTGTCGTAAGCTTTATTTCTAAGTTTAATTTAATTTAAACTGAATTAATTTTGGTGATAGTTTATTATCTTCCCGAAATTCCTACGGGAACGGGACCTACGCGGTTGATACTTACGGGTCCCGAAGCGAAGCGAGGGCGGTTCGCTAGTAGTTTATAGGACTAAATAGTGCGTTCATCTAAGCAACAATAATTTGCCTCCAAAGCTTAGGAAAGATATGTGATAACATAAGAAAAATAGTATGTAAATTTATACCCAAAACATAATTTTATAATTTTATATTTGTAGGGTAATTATGTTATTGTGATTCTAAGTTTTAATCAAGACTCAGGAGTTAACCAATTAGCAGACTTTTATTGCCAGAAAGACCTTGTAAGCACCGATTGTGTACACTTTTATTGTTTCTTAATTTTATTCTTGGCACAGCAGCACGTTAAATACAACAAAATTTGTGAAGAATGAGAGAATATTTGATGGCATTTCCACTGCAAATTATGTACTTGCATTTTTCCAAATAGTTGAAGTAAAATAGTTAAAGGTGGCTACTTACATGGTTTAAATTTAGTTTTAAAGGTACCTTGTCGTTCGAGTGGGTTCGTCTACCCCCCCTTTTCCTTTTGATGTTTACGTGTTCCAATATATTACACCACGAATTGGGGCCCGTCGCCATGTGTGGTGTCTTCGAGTATCACACTTAGTCGGTTTCCGTAAGAGACGTGTGACGACCTGCCGCCTCGCGGTCTCAGTACGAACTGCCGTCAGAACCGAGTTAGCACGTGGCACCCACTAGCGCCATGACACTGACATCCGACATGACATGCACGTCATGATTACCGGAAACATCACTGTAGACGTCACAGTAATATAAGTAAGTCTTATGGTCAAGTTTATTGGTCCAGAAGCTCGTGCCTCAGTGGAATTAATAATGTTACCAAAAATTATTTAAAATCCAGAATTTTTTATAAACCCGGACATTTGTGAAAAGTCCGGTCATGTAGTTACTTGTTAAAATAAAATTATGTAAAATTTTGCTTTAAATCAAATAAGTAAGTATGATGTTTGAATTAAAAATGACAATTATTTTTAACACGATACTGATTCGGTATATTTCTATAGTTGACTTTCAATCTTGGGTCAAAGGTGAACAGATAAGACCAAAAAACCTGAAACATCCGCACAAATTTTAATATCTGATAACCCTATATTAATGGGACAATCCATCACGCTAGCCAAGAGCGTGTAGACACTGTCCAACCTTACACACCCATAATTTCACTTTTGCAAACTCCCTCTCTAGTTACTCGTAGTTCACTTCTCATTACATCAGGATATTATAAAAATTATATATCTAATTATGTTACTCAGTCACGCTAATTCGGCTTGACAAATTTCAATGCAAAAGGAAACGAATTTCACAATTTTTAACCTGTTTTAACATAATAATTAAATATAGGACACTTAATCGAAAATAAATTTGTTCCCGTGACAAAAATATATAATTTACAATGGAGGTTAAGATCATTCGGTTAATTAGATTCACAACATAATTACCATCACACCTCGATTATTCTCAATTACTAGTTACGAGTACGTTAATACATAATGATAGTTAGTACTAATACCTACATAAAAAGGGCATATTTATGTAACTATATGACTTTACTAGAGAACCGCCCGCGCTTCGCTTCGGGACCCGTAGGTCACAGCCGCGTAGGTCACGCTCCCGTAGGAATTTAGGCTAAAAAGTAGCCTACTGCTCGCTCTAGGGGTGTCTCTCGCGGCCCCTTAAAACGGGCCGGTCCTTGGGTTGGGCCCTAAGGCCCTTGGTTGTCCATCTGTGGTCAAGTCCGGTGAGTGCCGGCCTTTTTACAGACCACAGAGTCTTAAACGGGATGGGGTTTATCTTCGCGCCGCCCAGGCGATCGAGGCCCTACCGGGTGAATCCCGCTGGTTGGAAGCCCAGCAGGAGCCGATCAGCGCCGGGCGATGACTTACGAAGCCCCAGTATCAGTCAGTGCTAGGCCCGTCCCGCGCAACCAGCGAGTCGCGCGGAAAGGCCCAGCGGTCCGGTGGACGGGCGTGGAGCGGCGCCAGGTCCTGCAGATGCGGGAACCGCGACGCGTCGACACGCCCGAACATGTTGCGTGCCAATCTCTCGATGAAGTCGTCCAGGCTCTCGACTCGAAGGTCCCTCTGGATGACTGTGTTCCTCACGTACTTCGGCGCACCAGTCAGCCGGCGGAGCGCAATCGCCTGAACCGCGCGCATCCTCTTGCGCTGCGGTTCGCTGGCGAGCGCGTACCACGCCGGTGCCGCGTACGTGAGGCGGGATCTGATGTAGATCTTGTAGACTCCGAGCTTCAGTCCGAGAGGGAGGGCGAGGAGAGCACTGGTTTCTGCCATCGCGCTCCTGGAATTCGCGACGGCTTTCGTAACCTCGTGGCTTCATCGAGAGTCTTCCGTCGATTTTGCCCGCAATTTTGTGCTGTTCAGCGGCATCAAAAAGTAGCCTTCCACTTCTGTTGGCAGCTAGGTTATTCCACCCTGGATGCTTGCAGTTCCAGTCGCCCGCGCCCACCACCGGTGTCGCGAGTCCAGCAACTTGCGGACATCAGCCAACAGGATAGTGCCAGCGGGGGGCGGTACACTGAATACAGCCGGAGCGGGGAGTTCGCGAGGCAGAGCTAAAGTAGCCTATTACATTTGCCTATGACTTAAGTAAATTACATGTAGTATTTGATAGCGTGATTCAGAACTTGCAAATGAACTTTAATAACGCCATCTATTGACAACTCCGAAAATAAATATCTAGCAACTAACAAAACATCGATCTTCCCATGGGAATGGGATGTTTTTCCGCGGTAAAAAGTAGCCTACGTCACTCTCCACCCTCCTAACTATCGCCACACACATAAACCTTACCATATAATAGCTTTGTTGCGACGTGAAAGCGTCACAAACAAACAAACAAACAAACAAACAAACAAACAAACAAACAAACAAACACACTTTCACATTTATAATATTAGTAAGGAAGTAAGGATATTATAATGTTAGTAGTTAATACGACATTACAAGTGTGTAGTGTACCTAGTGCGCTAAATGACATAGCAAGGAAAACTAGTGGCCACGTGAAAACTAGACTATCGATGGCTTTAGGCCACGGTCACATCGCGCGGGATTTACGACGTCTATTAAAAGGACGGTTTAAGTATTTGCCTTAAAAATATTTACTCGTATTTCTTTAGTAATAATTATACACTCGGCCGAATATTCGATCTACTTTGTCACCGAATAATTGTGCAAAAGATCAACCACTTGTATATGATACGGATTATAGAACGGCTGAATGCTCGTATCTACCAAATAGGCTGTCTATTTAAATTTTACATTAAATTCAAATTTATGCATTCTGGGCCTTCCTCAACGAGTATCTACACGGGACGTAACCATAACTCTTCCAGCTATGCTATCTGGGGGATGATGAAACGTGAGAGGGTTGTAGAAACCTAAATGTTAACCCTGCGGGTGTCCCGCCTTTCTAGGACCACACGAGGGTCGTTTTTATACCAACAGGGCCGTCGCAAACCGCTAGCTACTTATTACCCGTTGATTATAAGTAATTGTTGTTGCTTATGAGTTTAAATTTCCGTTCTCGGTCTGGGTGTGTGTCCTTGTCTTGTGTGTTGTCCAAGGTACCCACGACACAGGGAATCCTAGTGTGGGGCTTTGAGTGTGAAGCGTTATTATTATTATTATTATTATTATACCTACTTCTAAATTGTTTTTTTGCAGTCCCCGCAGTCACCAGCCTGACCACGGGCTGTACGAAAATCAGTCACGGGTTGCATGATGACGTGGACCATGATATTAATTATGCAATTTGATTTCAGCTCGGCTAAAACGTTTTATAGACTATAAAACTATCCAATGCGTCGTGGGCCTAACTGTCATCAACGAGGTGACCGCATTGCTCCAGTGGCCTACACTGGCTGGCCCACACGGCCGCGCGACACGTTTTTGTCCACACACGCGATATGTAGTGGCTACTAAACGATTTACGATTGCACATGATACTATTGTCCATTAGTTTCATTACCAGTAATTGTATGGTGCAGTTAGTACACAGTACAGTTAACTGTTTGCACTGTACAGTATATTAAACAAATAAATAAATAAACGCTAACACACTCATACCCCCGCAGTAGGTTACCAAGTACCTGTGTCGCGGGTGGCATGGACTAGGACTACACATATAACACATTACAGTTACACCCATGACCCGAGTACAAATATTTATCTGCCACATAAATATCTGCCCCGGCCTGGAATCGAACCCGGGACCCCTCGCGTCGCAGGCAGGGTCGCTAACAACTAGGCTACAGGGTCGTCATATGTATAGATATATATAGATATATGTATAGAGTCTTATAAAGAATCGATTATCATGGAGCACTGTCGTTCAGCTGTCAGGGGCTCAAAAAATACAAAAAAAAATATTCCAAGTGATGCCCAAAATATGTAGTTTTTTAAATACATAGGTACGTAATTAGGTATTTATTTATTGGTTTACCAACAATTGTTACATTATTACATACTTGGTACAACATACACAATATTGTAAGCTTATTTGTATCTTTATTGACTAAAAAGGCTTACTACAACATGGTAAATCGATCAAAATTGTCCATAAAAAACCTTCGCCACACACAGGAACTAGCACATGGCCAGTTTAGGTGCAATCTTCCTGTTTTTCCTTCAAGTACATAATTATAATAATTAGTAAAGATCTTTTATTCTCACCTTTATAGTACTATCGCAAGATGTGATATAGTTTTTGGAGTTTACTCCTTAAGAAATGATTTGAGTTATAAGGCCCGGTACGGGAATTTTATGAGGAGTAAAATCAAGTGTTAACAAAAGTTGAGGCGTTATGTAGAAAGAGACAAACATATAAATCTGTAGGATTGAACGTGTAAAAGAATGAGATGTAATACATTACACAGCGTATCTCATTCTCGGGGTCTCCTCTTTGCGCGATACTTCGTAGTCTCACTGTATAGTTGTACTGTGCGTATGTTTGTACGTGTGTGTTGCGCGCCTGCGTATTACGAAGTTCTGCCACAACTTGTATACTGCTGCCGAGTACAGGGTATGCATGCTGTATAATAAATGCATATAGTAGCATTTATTATTATTATTTATTTGGTCGTTGGTTAATAGGGTGCACGGCAGTGTTCAAGCCAAGTTTATATGAAATACAATTGATAAAAAAAATATATTTCAAATTCGAATATTAGCTTCATTAGAGACAGGGTAGTGTCTAAGCCAAGTTCCACAAAAAATACCCCTTTTGTTTTGTTGTTCATTAAAATTATTTGTTTCCTATTTCTTATAATACTTGGTGCACGGCAGTGCACCTCGCCAAGTTCGAAATTTTAAATAAAGTTTTATTTCGTTTATTATTATTTATTTGGTCGTTGGTTAATAGGGTGCACGGCAGTGTTCAAGCCAAGTTTATATGAAATACAATTGATAAAAAAAAATATACATATAACGGCGCTAAGGTCAGAGCGGTCGATATAATTTGGGTTATACGTGGCTGGAGGTTAGAAATAATAGTCAGTACACCGAGTTTAAAGGTCTATTACAACACTTCAATACAGTTTTATAACAAATAATGAACTATTTCAAAAATTAATTCAGATTACATTAAATTAAACTTAGAAATAAAGCTTACGACAAAATAATAGCAAAGTAGCAAAGGATCAGCAAGTTTACTTCGGATTAAACATGGAAACGCGGCAAGTTTGGTATGGTTTGGGTTCTACACGTCTACTCGGTCTAAGCGCTCAATTCCAAAAAAAGCCCCCCCTCATAACAGCTCTGGTTCTTTATAATGTCATCTCTAACCCCCACTCCATGCCAACCATGCCCAAACAATAACTGTTTGACGTTTCCACAAATAGTTAAAGCGATTCTCCACAGATGGCGTTGAAAGATCAGCGCAGGACTTTACTGCACTCCGACAAGTAGTTTCAGCGATTCTCCACAGATGGCGTTGAAAGACCAGCGCAGGACTTGAGTGCGCTCCGACACGGCCATCCTGAGTATCACACGTCCTCGTGTGAAGTAACTGGAATGAAAGAAAATTCTCGAACAGTACTGGTTCTAGTCGTTCGGCCATTCCTGATCCAAGTGGGCAGGGAATAAAAAAAACAACTTTATCAAATCATTACAAATTTTGAATATCATAACAGATTATTTCTCTCAAAGGCCAAAGCTGACATGTCGATCAACACCCATACTCAGTCAAATAATAGGAAACTCATTGAAATATTGCAGTGCTCGTACCCTGACCTCCATCCGGTCCTGATCATCACACTTATAACCTCCATCCGGTCATAAGCATCAACCCAATAGGCAACCTCTATCCAGTCACCTGCGCATGTAACCTCCATCCGGTTACAAACACTACACCACCCAGATGATCATTTCGAGCTTTTATCAAAAATAATCTTAAAAAGGTTTGTTCAACATGTCGCTTTATTTATCCTATCACATTACAGATTAATCCAAAACAAACTTTACATCCATACTAATATTATAAATGCGAAAGTCTGTCTGTCTGTCTGTCTGTCTGTCTGTCTGTCTGTGACGTTTTCACGGCTAAACCACCGGTGCGATTTGGATGAAATTCGGAATGAAAATAGTTGAAGACCCAGAGTCACATATAGGCTACTTTTTTTTTCAAAAATCAACCCCTAAATGCTTGAAATAGGGGATGAAAGTTTGTATGAAAAATCTAAACCGCCTGACCGATTTCGATGAATTTTCCCAGGAAGATAGTTGATGACGTATCTTCTTCCCCACTTCCCCGGTTCGCGATAAAAACGAATTCCACGCGGGCGAAGCCGCGGGCAAAAGCTAGTTTCTCATAAAAGTTACTTTTCTCAAAAGTTATCATTTTTCAAACAAGTTGACTTATCGAACGTCACTCAAGTACAATCATGAACTTCTCTCAAAAATAACAACCGTATACATAGCTCTAATCTGCATTGCAACGCCCATCCCGATGGGAAACTGTCTATTAGCACCCACCAATAACAGAACAGAACACTTCTTTCCAGTGCTCAGATAAGGATAAGGATTTTCAAAGTAACAACACCATTCAATTACAATTTCAAAAGTTCCGTTCGACAAGTTGACCGAAAACTAAATCTCCCAAAAATAGACTTTTACCAAGTGAACTACGTCCCGAAAAGAATAGTTAATATACTACTTACGCGTACGCTTACTTAGGCGTACGCCTCGCTGCCGAAAAGTGGTATAGAATGCCCAATGCAAATCGCTCGGCGTACGCCTCGCTGCCGAAAAGTGGTATAGAATGCCCAATGGGTATAATGGATTCGACTCTACGCAACCCGTTCGGCAAATCGCTCGGCGTACGCCTCGCTGCCGAAAAGTGGTATAGAATGTCTATAATACGAGTAGATATAACTTTATAAATATATTTAGCGCCAAGAGACGAAATTTATTAAAAAAAAACAATAATAACACTCCTTAAAGGATTTATTCAACAAAATAAATTAAAATAACAAATTCCATACAAAAACCTATCGCTACGAGAGCCAACGAGCAAATGACTGAGCCACAGACTCGCATCTCTTAAATAGGCTCTGCTGAGTGACGTCACGCAGTGTTGCCCCTATTCTTAAGATGATCCTAATACGGCCTCTCCTGACAGTGCACCGTCCCGGGGCACCACTTCGTCGTCGATGCTGGGGTCTTCACATTGCACGTCGGCGGTGGCCGCAGACGAGGGTCCAGCTTCCCCGTCGCCACTTGCCAAGTTTGCAGAGCGCGCAAATGGAGGCCCAGCTTCCACATTATCTGCCTCGGCTTCGGAATCAGTATCTGTCGAATACACAAATAAAATTAATACCGTGCTGCATTAACAAATATGCCTATCTTTCATCCTTCACACATTCAAGGCCTCATTTGCATGATCTGACATCATCAACTAATTTCCTGACTAAACCAAACTTTTTGTATTTCATACATCGTACTCATTATGCATCATCTCAACCATACCCAGCTAGCTACATGTGGCGGTTGACTCGCGATTGCCAACCGTCACTTTACACGCCACACGACGTGTTTCTCACATGCATGGCAAAGCCCCTGTCTTTACGATGCATCTGAGGGCCAAAGCTTGTCTAGGCTTTGCTCGTTAAACCAGATCACGATAGAGCCCCTGTCTCAAATCGTATCTGAAGGGCTATGCCCAGCCGGACCGCGTTTCATGCCTGCTAGACCGCGTCCGACGCCTGCCGATCCGTATCAGTTCGAATCAACAGTCTTGAAATCTGCACAGAAAAGGAAATTATTATAAAAAAAAGAAAACAAAAACTCACTTTCAAAAAATGCTGCACAACTCTCGGGACACCACTCTCCCTTCCACGGCACCATATATTGAGCTGCCGCTTGTGTGGTTTTACCACGGGCACCACTGAGCAATTTTAACTCGTACCGATCGCTGGCAAGCACCTTCGTAACTCGGTACGGCCCTCTCATACCCGAGTCGAGTTTGCCAGTGGATTGTGAGTACTTTATTACAAATACTAAGTCATCGACTTGAAATACTCTTGGGGGGCGTCGATGCTGGTTGACATGTGCGTCTTGCTGTTCTTGATTCCTCCTTAGCAGAGTTGTGGCTCGAGTCCTGCATATTTCTCTCCACCCCTCACGATTAGGGCGGTGATCTTCAAGTGCCACGTCACGGACCAGCGCACGGATAACAGGAGTGGCCGCATCAATACCAACTAACAAATTTAATGCCGATAATTGTGTGGTTTTTTGCTTTGTCATATTTAACACAAGTTGCATTTTACAAAGTGAATCAGCCCAAGTGCGATTTTTGTAATAGGTTTCGACGCGAATTAAGTTTAAAACCGTTCGTACATACCGCTCGACCTGCCCATTTGCGTGGTGCATTTCGGGCGTTATGTAGTGAACATTGCAACCCAACTCCCTCGTCATGGTCGTGAAGCTGGAGGATTCGAACATCCTTCCTCGATCACAAACTAACAACTTCGGTACGCCAAACAAAGAAATTGCGTTGTTAAATGTGCGCTTTAGTTCATTAGCATCTTGTCGGTATATGGGATACAGTAAACAAAGGAGATGACCAGTTTTAGGCCAAGACTTGACACGTGTCAATTAGGTACCAAAAAAATTGTCTTATTTCCTTGATTAACTTAAATAAATATTAGCTTTTTTGGCAATGGCCAAATGGAGATATTAATTTTTTTTAAGTATTTATCGCTATCTCCGTAAATGTCTGACATATTAATATATTAGTATTTTTTTCGTATTTAACAATCTTCGTAAACGCTTACCATAGTTCGCGAATAGAGCACGCCCGTAGAGATGGGAACACTTAACGTTCCTTTATGTTAACTATCGATTAAATAATCGATTGATGAACGTCATTCTCACGGTAATACGTCTTAATTAAAATAATAATTATGATTAAATGTATTATCATGTTGTTCCTATTATACAATTATATGATTGTTATTTTTAATAAGATAGTTTGATGTGTAAAATAAATAAAAATCGATACTGATTGCTTCAATGAATCGATTAACAAAAATCGTCTATTCTGTCAATGTCAATACGTCATATACGTCAAAATGTCATATTCATATTCCTGTATAACCTTTATACCTAACAGGTTTGCTTTGGAATTTTTGCAAGGAAGACAGACTTTGAGACATCAATCTGTGCGTAAATTAAATTGTGGAATAGCAATCAATCGTTGCAATGCTACTCACAGAGTACTTTTGTATATACTGATGCTACTGGAAGTAGGACATTAGACGTTGACGTGATACTTGCTTGCCATTGTACGGGAATGGATCGCGCCTCAAATTGTAAGTACTTACTGCTTAGTTATACTATTATCTCTACACTATTACTATTCTTATTCAGAAAGTGTTTTCACTAATAGCTTCCCATTGCAATAATTTAAAAACATATTTTGTACAGTTTATGTATAGTTGTACAGTTTAGGTACAAATGTTTCATACAAACCTATGAAATCTATTTCATACCCCTGGCCATTTATTAGCATTATCTATATTAATAGAACCAAATATTGTTTCAGGTACATTCTAATGATTTTTTGTGCCAAGCTTCTTGGAATGTCGCCAGCCAGTGAGGAAAGTAGACCAGAGGTGTCACCTATGGGGCACCATTGAATCTGCCTGCATTCTCTGTGGACACTCTCTTCTAAGAAGAATATGATTTCATCAATTATGCACTTCAGTACAAGAATGCAGACGTTATAAAAGAATTGATTTTACCAAGAACGGTTTTTAGTTTTAAAGCATTTATAGTTTATATTCATTGATAATAATTTATTGATGAGTGTAGCGAAGTTACTAAATCACAAATGAGATGTTGAATTCTATCATCTAACTCCGATTTGGTATAAAAATAATATTTATTTTGTCCTGGGTGTTAGTGATATTTAATTTGTAATGTCCATGCCACCCGCAACACAGAGATACTACTGTGAGGGTATGAGTGTATTTGTGTTAATTAATAAACAAGCATGTTTAAAAAAATATATTTTAATAAGAAGTATTTTCACACTTGTTATTTATTTTTATGTTGGTGCTTCAAGTGTTTATTCTTATTTGTCACTCTTGTTGGCAACACTCTAAAACAGCGACCAGTTACTTGACCGATCATTTATATATTATACTCATCTCACTTGGTACACACCAATTGAAACAGGCTCGGTCATATTTTGGGGACTATATAAGAGCAAATGGCAGATATCTGATATAAATGTACAGAGAGGTCGACAGCTCTCTATTACAAGAGCTGTCAATATCAGACACCACATGGTTGTTAAGAGGCCGAATACAGTCTAGGCACATAAGTGCAAAAACATATTTTGTATATGTTTTAATCGATGGTACAAAAAGTGGAAGAGATGCTATTGTTCAATATTATTGCAACTGCGTGGTAGGAAAAAGGACTGTTGGTTGCTGTGCTCATACTATGAGCATTATAATTATGGTACCTTGGTTGGGCAAGGTACCAAGAGAATATAGTGCCTCCTGCAAAGTCTAGACTGTACATATATTAATAAACTATGATGATGATACTGATTAAATGCATTAAAAAAACTGGTTTTTTATTTGAATTCTCCGATAGGTCATAAAATTAGTTCATGTTTATAATAGTAATAGCAGCTTCAACTTAACTACCTTTTACTACTATTCTAGCTACAAATGCGTGAACTCGCTATGTGTGCAATAGGTTTATGTATCTAATCCATTGCAATAAATTAATAGACACCTAATGATATTAAGTGTTATGCACGTAGTAAGTACGGGTGTAAATACCCGTTCGTAAAAAGTATATCTAATATCTTTAAACGAGCAATTCTTGTATATTTATTTATTTATTTATATATAATCACGATCTCGGAAACGGCTGCAAAGATTTTCATGAAAGTTACAGATTAGGGGGTTTTCGGCTCAAGGAATCGATTTATCAAGGTCCCAGGTTCGAGAAAAGCTCGGTTCCCGAGATAAAGAGATTTTAAAATTTTACTGACGCCATCTATGAAACATTAGGATAACTTCTATGAGGTACTGTTTGTAACGTGTTGAACTGACGCCATCTATGAAACATTAGGATAACTTCTATGAGATACGGTTTGTTTGTTTCAGTAGTATGAAACTAGATGGCGCTCGAATATATTTTTGTTATATTCATTCTTACGTTGAAGCGCTATTTTTGCGTTATACCTACCTATTTTCTGTTTGAATAAAATTAAAAATCAGTGCGATTATCTCGCTTGACCTCGCAGGACGCGTAGTGATAGTTTAACGTGCGTTTGTGATATTTACGAGAATATTTGTAAATAAATGTTAGTTTTGTTATTATCGATTTAATAATATATTTTAATAAAGTTTTAAATAAATAATGGTCAGATCGATGAAATTACTATTGTTGTAAATAGAATCAATAAAATTTTAAGTACGCCTAACAACTTGCTCATTAAACTAAAAGTATATTTATTTATGTTGTTTAATTATCATAAACATTCAATACATTTTATCGCAAATAAAAATTTCAGTCGGGGACTGCCTAAGCCTGCGAAAAGTACGAAGGAAAGTTCAATGAATTTATCTAATTAAGTATGTACCTATTTAAAATGCAATTAATTCGCTCACACAGTTAACTTCTATGAGGTACTGTTTGTAACGTGTTGAAATTTCAGTAGTATGAAACTAGATGGCGCTGTACAACTTTGTGAAACACGCTGTTGAGATCCTTTGGCCGTAACATAAGTAAAATGAATTTTGTGCTCAGTGAACAGTTGTATGATTTGACTCCTGAATAGATGGCGGAATTCCTCGTATTTCTTGCGATTCATACTAAATATAATTTTCAACCGAGCAAAGCTCGGTCAACCAGGTACTTATACTAAAATTATGTACAATGAAGATAATTATCCAAGTGGACTTACTACCATAATTATTTAATGATATTTTCTTCATTAAACACGTAACCAGTGACACTCCAAGTACCTAGTTTGCGACAAGTATAACCTAAAAATCTCGAAGTTTATCATAAGAATACTTTTAATGGCCATTGCAGATTGTTGTGAAAATTGGGCAACATAAAATTAATATTATGTTGTAATTTATGGCAAATTTTCAGTTCTGTAACGTCGGGCCTGAGTTTGTATGGGAATTGGGTTTGTCCTTTAGTAAAAGAGTCTACTAAAACAAGAACAAATTTGTAACCGTTAGATTCAGGCAAAGGACCAAGAACATCGACATGTACAGTAGAAAACGGAATATCGGGTTTCTCCCACGAGGTAATGGGCTGGTTTGGTGCCCTCGGGACTCGTTTCTTTGTAATGCAAATTAGGCAATGTGAGATGTATTTCTTTACGAATTGTTTGAGACCAGGAAACCAGAAGTGTTTCAAAATTAAATCGACAGTTTTGTCTGCTCCAATGTGTTGGTGCTCGTCGTGGAAAATACGTAGTAAACTCAAGCGATAACCTTTAGGAACGTAACATAAGAGTCGGGAATCCTCTCCTACAGGAGAGTAGCGATAAAACAGAAGGTCATTTTGACAAATATAGCGTGTGGGATCTAGTTGGCCGTCCGATAACCTTTGTAATAAAGCTTGGGTATCGGTGTCGGCAGCTTGTGCCATTTGTGCAGTTTAAAGGCTTTTCGATGTTGTTTACTTGCGCTGCTGGTGGATTCCGACTTAAATAATCAGCATGCGACATCATTACTCCTTTTCTGTATGCTATGTCAAAATTGAAGTCCTGTAAGTAAATCCACCAGCGCGCAACACGAGGAAGCAGATCCTTTTTGCGCTCAGTAGCCTTCAAAGCATTGCAGTCAGTGAACAAGGTAAAATTAACGCCAATCAAATAATGTCTGAAGTGTTGCAATGCCTTGACGACTGCGAGCGTCTCCAATTCGTAAGAATGGTATCTGCTTTCTGCGTCCAGTGTTACCTTACTAAAGTAGCCCACTACTCGCTTGTTGCCGTCAAGATGTTTTTGCATTAATACCGCGCCATACCCTATGCTACTCGCGTCAGTATGCAACTCGGTGGTTAATTGCGGATCGAAAATTGCAAGTATCGGCTCATTAGTCAAACAATTAATGATGTACTGCCTTGTTTGCTCCTGCTCAAGTCCCCATTCGAATTTAACACCCTTTTTTAAAAGTTTAGTAATACTTGCAGTTTTCGTTGCATAGTCCTGGATGTATCGCCGGAAATACCCTGCCAAGCCCAGAAACTGCCGGACTTGTTTAACACTGCCTGGTGCAGGCGTGTTAACCAAGGCCTCAATTTTCCCAGGACTCGGCCTAACCTGACCGTGACATATTTGCCGACCCAAATATTCTATTTGAGTGGTCAAAAATGAGCATTTTCGTAGGTTAACTGAAAACCCCGCGTCGGTTAGCGTCTGTAATACATCGCGCAATAGTTTAATACCGTCTTCCACGGTCATACTCAACAAAAGCACATCATCTATATAGACGAGAACGTTCCCAGCCTCAATAAACCTCTTAAGAGTTTTGTTGATGATACGCTGATACACAGCCGGAGAATTACACAGTCCAAATGGCATCTTGAGGAACTCGTAATGCCCTTCAGGCGTCACAAATCCCGTCAAGTGCACAGAGTCCTCATCAATGGGTATCTGATAAAATCCAGACGCCATGTCCAGACTGGAAAAGAATTTGGACCCACCCAGACGATCTATGTGGTCCTCAATGAGCGGCAGCGGATATCGATCTTTGATGGTGATCCTGTTAAGCGCCCTGAAGTCCACACACATCCTGTCCGAGCCGTCCTTCTTCTTGACTAGGATTATGGGGCTAGCGTACTCGGACTCCGACTCCCTAATTATGTTCTTATCTAATAAATCTCTGATAATATCGCGAACCTTTAACTTTTCTAAATGAGACAATCGATACGGATGATAAGCCACCGGTATTGGGCTAGACAACCTAATACTCATACTGCCCGTCTTAACTGTTGTGGACGCCGTACCAGTTATCAAAAAGGGCTGAAAGCAGGAGATAGTAGTCATCAAAGATTCTAGTTCAGCACCCTGAAGGGGCGTATTAACACCGGAGGGCTCTCGCACAGCGTCTGCCTTTCGTACAGTGTTAACATGTGACTCACGAGACAGATATTGACTATTTTTGGTCCTGACAAACACGACACCGTCTCTATTTAGTACGTCGGTTCCAATAATAATTGGCGCGTTCATACAAAGGGCGGGTACGACTATAAAATCTACTTCTAAGGCTATATTAGGCAATTCAATGGTTAAGCTAACGTACTCGCGCGCAACTACCCCATTGTTACCCAGTCCTTTCAATACGCAATATGTAGGCTTACGCTGGCACGAGAGATGCTTAACGACGTCTGAGGATATTAATGAGACGTTAATTGCCCCGCTATCTATTAACACGTCCACCGGAACGCCCTGGATGACTGCGGTGCTAATGTCGCTACCTCCCGAATTATTCGATAATTCTTTGCACAAGTTGACGTTTTTCTGGCTTGTGCCCTGAGTGAGAGATCTAGATTTGGCAAAACATACATCTTCTTTATGGCCAACCTTCTTGCAAAAGGTACACGTTATTTTGTTGTTAGCATTGGCAGAAGTTGTACGTTGTTGTGGCTGTGTCCGACAATCAGCTCTGGTATGACCAGGTTTACCACAGGAGTAGCATTTAATATCTGGTCTGGAAGTTTGCGGTTTACTCTTACCTAGTACAATCGGTCTACGACTATCAGGCCTAATATTAAATTTGGGTTTTGTATAATTAGCCAGAAACGAGACCAAATTTTCGACCGTTAAATTCGAGTTCGAAGCTACTGCTTTAATTTGCGCGTCGGTTATTCCGCGAATAATTATTTGAACCAAAAGCTCCTCACTAAGTCCTTTAACTATACGAAGGCGCAACAATGATCGGCGAGCATACTCAGCGTACGAGGGATATTTGTCGGAGCACGTGTTCATTACCTCAAAAAGTATATTAGCGTAGTCAATTTTACGCGGACAAAGGGACTTAAAATCTTTTATGAAATTAGACCACGACCGATCATTTGTTGTCCATTCGTGAAGCCACGTCCTAGCATCACCTTTTAGGCAGACAGCAACACGCGACAAACACTCTAAATCACTCCAGCCATTGGATAATTTAGCCCGTTCCACCTCACTACACCACACCTCAAAGTCGTGTATCGACGGATCAAAATTGGATACAAAATAAGCGCGGTTCGCTCGATTGATGGCAAAAAGAGTATCCGCGAACGCTTGCGTTGCTCCCGTACAAGGCTCATGATTACTTTGAGGCGTGTTGTCACGTTGTGACGGCATCGAGGACGAATCCGCCGTCCTTTGCTCAATATCGTTAAGTCGGGACATAATAGCGTTCAGCGTTTGTTTCATCGAACTTTCGTCATTGCGCGAGTGACGGCGGTCGACAGTCCTAGGTAAATGATCTCGACGGTAATCATTTGAACGCTCACGAACGCACACACGCCTACGAGAACGATCTCGGTCCGAACTAGAAGAATGTTCGCGGCGACGACGCCGCGAAGAACGATTATGTTCACGGCTGTAACGTCGGGATTGATCACTACCTGACCTCGAGTAATGATTACGATTACGCACCGGAGATTGCTCACTGTCACTATCACTAGACCTAGACGAGTCTCTATCACGTCCAACACGGCGCCTGCCCTTACGAGATACGCAAGTCCGAATTGGTGGGGTGCCTCCCAACCTACTACGCGATCTCGACCGTTTAGGCTTCACAGACAGACTCGGATAAAACAAAAATTCAAACTAAAACGGAAAAAATTATTTAACAAACAATAGAAATCCGTTGTAACGAAAATTAATTAAACCAACAGAAAACAAGAGGTAATTCAAATTAACACCACAAAACTTCGATATGCCGGAACATAAACCCGTTTACGCAAAAAAAAAAAATTCAAATGATAAACGATTTGTAAATTAACGGCTGTTTGCTTGTTCAACTGGTTATCGAAACAATTTTGAAACTGAATGAGTGGGTAAAAAAGCGTATCCCACTTCTGAATTTAGCGCCAAGAGACGAAATATATTAAAAAAAAACAATAATAACACTCCTTAAAGGATTTATTCAACAAAATAAATTAAAATAACAAATTCCATACAAAAACTAATTTCGACAATATTTAACACCAATCGAACTTATAAACAATCAGCCGTTAATTTACCTAACCTGCCGCACAATTATCGCTTACAATTATAATTACGCAATACGTATGACGCGCACCCAAGAGAACCTATCGCTACGAGAGCCAACGAGCAAATGACTGAGCCACAGACTCGCATCTCTTAAATAGGCTCTGCTGAGTGACGTCACGCAGTGTTGCCCCTATTCTTAAGATGATCCTAATAATATTGTTGTAATAAATACTGATCACTCATTGCTAATCAGTTTGTTGACAACAGTAATCATGAAATTTGTTAAACAACCACAATCGTTACGTGTAAACACAATTTGCAAAGATTTTTGTAAAGCTACTTCACGTCATGGAGAATTGTTACCTAATTCAGTACGATGTATAATTTGCGGACCATCCAATTGTGGAAAAACAAATTTACTTATTGGACTTCTTATACATGAAAATGGTTTATGGTTTCAAAATGTTTATGTCTATTCAAAAACTTTACACCAACCTAAGTACATTTTTTTAGAAAAAGTTTTACAACGGATACCAATTATCTCTCTCCAGAAATATCAAGGGACTGAGGAAGTTATAAGCGTTCAGGACGCAAAACCCAACTCTGTGATTATATTTGATGACGTTGCTTGCGAGAACCAAACTAACATGCGTGATTATTTCGCGATGGGAAGACACAAAAATATCGACTGTTTTTATCTAAATCAAACATATAGCAAAATCCCTAAGCAGTTAGTAAGAGATAATGCTAACTTAATTATATTATTTAAACAAGATGACATTAACTTGAGGCATGTTTATGATGAACATGTTAACACTGATATGACATGGGCTGAATTTCGTGAAATGTGTTCTAAAATATGGAGCGAACCCTTTAATTACGTTGTAATTAATAAAGATTGCAACAAAAATAACGGATGTTATAGAAGTCAATTTGACACTTTTGTTGTCTTTGATTAGAAAAACAAATATTTAAGACTACGTTACTTACATGATATCATTATTACTTGATCGACTCTTAATCGATAACTATCATAGTCTCTTATAATGGAAAAATCACTAAAAAAGCAAATTGTTGATGCTGCAGAAGCTGTAAAGAAGAAAGTACGAAAGATGCGAGATTTTGAGACTGAAAATAAGCAAGCATTGGAATCAGTTTTTAGACCTGTAACAGAGTCTCTCAATTTAATAGCAAACACCAATAAGCGACCTGATCTCTTGCAATCTAAAGAAGTTGAAGAAACAAAAGTTCCGTTTACAAACGAAACTTTGCAGAAAAGACGTTCTAGTGACGAAGAAGACAGTGACACGAACGAAAAAGAATTTGATACCGATAGTGTCGGGTCGTACCATTCATTGGGAGAGAATAATGAAGAGCGTAATACACCATCCTGGTCAATATCTCCAGAAGAACTGACAGATATTCCATTTGGAGTTCGAATAGAGTGAGGACAATTGATGTTAGGTTCTGCTGTCATTACGATCAGCGACGATTACATCACCGTTATTGGACGGAAATATCGAAACACACCGGAACTGAAACAATTGTTATTGAAAAAGGATATAGATTTAAGCATGGTTACAGAGTCCGATATGCAAAATTATAAAATGATGTTGGTTGCCACAAACGCACACCGTCGAGACTTTGACTCAAACAAACCGATAAAAAGTAATAAGGGGCAAAAATATTTGCAAGTTATAAAACCTCTTTTCAAACTGCCAATCAACAGTCAATCAACAGGTAAAGGACTAGCCTTGACAAAAATGTGGAAAAAAAATGTGGATTTTGTATATTGGGATGACCCCAATGAACTTGTGAATAGGTTAAAATTATTAATTGCATCTCGAGACGCTGGTAACACTGGATTAGACAACGAAATTATATCTATTATTGAGGAACTGCGTGAAAGTAAATATATTAAGTAATAAATAAATGATGTCCAATTTTCAGTATTCATTTTATTATCAACCTTTACATAAAATACACCCTAAATATGAATGTAGATAAATTCGGACACCATATTCATAAGAGAATGCGTTTCTCTGAATTATTAGAATTTAATGAAAATGCTTTGCTAAAATCCGAAAGTGGTGATTTTGACTTGAAAAAATCTAGATTGAGAGGAGTAAGATCTCCTGTAGATACAGACGATGCTGTCAACAAGGGCTACGTCGATCAATTAAGCGATCAGACACTAAAGGAACTCAATCGTATAATTGGTTCGTTGCGTGCTCAAATCATAAAAGATGCACAAATAACAGTACAAACTACTTTAAAAGCGAAGATATCTGAAGTTTTAGTCCAGTTCGAAGATAAGTTTTATAACAAAGCGGAAGTACAAAAATTACTTGAAAAATCTCCGTGATGGCAAAACAACAAATTGTCAATGAACTACACAAAGCGGCTCGAAGAAACTTTGTTAGACGATCAGTTATTTTAAAAGGCATAGATGACTTATGGCAAGCAGATCTGATAGATATGCAAAATCTGAAAAAGTTTAATAAAGGTTATAATTATATTTTAGTGGTGATTGATTGTTTCTCAAAGTATACCTGGGCAGAACCAATAAAATCCAAAAATAAACTTGATGTTACTCATGCATTCGAGCGAATACTAACTACCAGCAAACGAAAACCTGATAATTTACAAACTGATTATGGAACAGAATTCTATAACGTAACATTCCAAAAGCTTATGAAGAGCTACAATATTAACCACTACTCTTCGTTTTCTACCAAGAAAGCCTCGATTGTAGAACGGGTAATTAAAACAATAAAAAATAAAATGTATAAATATTTTAGTTTTATTGGAAACTACAAATGGATAGGTTCACCACTAGAAGTTATTCTACGAACCTATAATAATACAAAACATCGTACCACAAAATTTAAACCACTTGAGATAAATAAGTTGAACGAGTCAAAGATAAGAGAAAATATTAAAAAAACTCAAAAACTTATATCGTACCAATGTCAACCTAAATTCAAAGTGGGTGAAAATGTTCGGATCAGCAAATACAAACATATTTTTGATAAAGGTTATTCTCCTAATTGGTCAACTGAAATATTTACTGTAAAAAGAATTAATAATACTATACCAATAACATATAATATAGAAGACCAGCGAAAGCAAATCATAAGAGGATCTTTCTACGAACAAGAACTTCAAAAAACTAGGTATCCAGGTGTTTATTTAGTAGAAAAGGTACTAAAAAGGAAAGGAAAGAAACTTTATGTGAAATGGCTGGGCTTAAGCAATGAAGAAAATAGTTGGATTGATAAAGACGCAATTGTGGGTTAGGATTATGAATATATAACCATGTTTGTAAGAAATCATTGATTCATTACGCTTTTTACTATGCAAGGCGGTGGACTAGTCAATAGTGTGATTAATAATCTGCCATTCGAACTTCATTTGCCTGGGTATAACTATTGTGGACCGGGAACAAAACTTGAGAAGCGATTGCTCCGTGGCGATCGAGGTGTGAATAAACTAGACGAAGCTTGTATGCATCACGACATTGCATATGCTAATCATACCGACTTATCTAATCGTCACAAAGCGGATTTACAACTTTTAAACATGGCTAAACAAAGACTCAAATCAAAAGATGCAGGAAAAGGGGAAAAACTTAGCTCTTGGATAGTAAGCAAAGTTATGAAAGCGAAATTAAAGTCAGGTGCAGGCATTAAAACATTTAATGCTTTTGTGTCAAAAATTAAGTCAAAGATTAAGAAACTTAGGCCTAAAAATAGTAAAACATTAATCAACATTGCTTACGCAGCTGCGAAAAAGTTATTTCCGAACATTCAGAAGATTCGCATACCACGAGTTATACCTATACCAAAAACAGGAGGAGTCTTACCTTTAATCCCAATTTTCGCGGGATTATCTGCTTTAGGAAGTTTAGCTGGTGGTGCAGCTGGTATTGCAAAAACCGTTAACGAATATAAGGCAGCTCAGAAAAACTTGCAAGAAACAGAACGACATAATAAGACCATGGAGGCTTTAGCGTTAGGCAAGGGGTTATATATTAAGCCTCATAAAAACGGTAAAGGGCTGTTTATAAAAGCTTCAAAAAACTGAATAAAAAGCTACCTAATCGTCCTTTAACTAATATCGATATCAGGGAGCATGCACGTGACATCCCATACTTTCGAGGAGTCTATATGAAGGATCGGTTACCGAGAACACCAAAACGCATTGAATGTGCAGTCGTTAACTTAGACGATTCCCGAAATGAAGGAACGCATTGGGTAGCTTATGCTAAAATAAACAATTATTGTGAATATTTTGATAGCTTTGGAGATTTGAAACCTCCAATGGAATTGGTGCAGTACTTTAAAAATTGTAATATTTTTTATAACTATACTAGATTTCAACAATTTAATACAGTAAACTGTGGACACTTATGTTTAGAATATCTAAGGACATTTTGGAATAAATACGTATAAATATTATGTTTTTCTTTTATTTCAATCATTTTCATCATGTCACTCACCTTGTCCATAACTGGAAACTCGTCCGATTTATGTACATATTACCCTAATACATTACAACTCTATGGACCTTATGAGTGTGCTTTAATGCATTTCTCAACATTTAATTCGATTCCAAACATTGACAAAACGAATAATAAGTTATATTATGGCTCTAATGAGATCCTTGAAATACCTGAAGGCACATATGAATTACAAGATATCAACGATTATTTAAAATCAGAAATAAAAGATTGTTCAATAAAAGTACAGTGTAATAACAATACTCTAAAAACTTTGATATACTGTACCAAAGATATCAATTTTACTAAAGAAGGGATTTTTAGGAGATTATTAGGGTTTAATAAACAGATTTTAAAAGCCAATAAATGGCATGTGTCTGAGTTACCAGTCAACATTTTGCCTACGACCGTGATCAGGATAGAATGTGATATTGTAAGTGGCTCGTACATAAACGGAAAACCTAGTCATATTGTACACGAATTCGCACCCAACGTACCACCTGGATATAGAATTATAGAAATTCCGAAAAACGCCATATATTTTCCAATCAACCAAAACAACATAAGCTCTATACATATCAGGCTATTAGATATAAACAATCGCTTAATAAACTTACGTGGTGAAGAAGTACAGCTATATTTACATCTTAGAAGAAAAAATGATTGACTACAATAAATATGTGCATCAACAAATTGGAAATGTCAGTTCTACTAAAGTGATCAAGCAAATAAGACCTCGGTCTAAGAAGAAAATAAAATTAACAAGAGATAATAAGGAATTTCTTAAAGCGATCGGTTTGCTAAAATGAATATTTTAGATGTTTTATCTGCTCCAACTTACGACAACACTGTCGAGGGAATTGAATTTCATTCTTACAAACCCTACGTAACAAGCTTCAACAGGAATGATGAAATCCGCATACCTATTAATCAACAGGACCTGTATGTACTACCGTCAGCGAGCACTTTGTATTTAGAAGGAACTATAATCGTTAGCAAAAAAGATTCAAAAGATAAGGCTAGTAGTATTTCTTTAACGAATAATTTTCTTCTCTACTTATTTCAAGATATAAGATACGAATTAAATGGAGTGGAAATTGATAAAATAAAAAACGCTGGTGTGACTACTACGATGAAATCATTGGTGTCAATGAATGAGAGCGAGTCAAAGATATCTTATGCATGGGGTTGGAATATCGAGGGCATAAAAAATGTTAATGGAGGTAATTTTTCTGCTTCCATACCGCTTTGTAACATTCTCGGATTTGCAGAAGATTTTAAGAAAGTAGTGATAAATAGTAAACATGAATTAATATTGTTACGAAGCAATACAAACCTGAATGCTGTAAAATTAAATACCGGTGAAGTTATAGACGATGTTCAGATAAATAAAATTGTTTGGCGGGTACCGCATGTTAAAGTGGCAGACAAAGAGAAAATAAGTTTGCTAAAAGTGTTAGAAAAAGATCGACCACTCCAGATGATTTTTAGAAATTGGGATCTGTATGAATACCCTACTTTACCTAAAACAACGAAACATACTTGGTCTATTAAAACTTCATCGCAAATAGAGAAACCGAGATATGTTATTATCGGTTTACAGACAAATAGAAAAAACAATGCAAGCGCTGATATGTCTCTGTTCGATCACTGCCATATTCGTGATGTTAGAGTATACCTCAATTCAAACTACTTCCCATATGAAAATCTGAATGTGAATTTTGCTAATAACAAAATTGCCTTATTATACGAGCAATACACTAGATTTCAACAGTCATATTACGGACGTCGCGCGGAACCTTTATTAAGTGAAAAACAATTCATATCTATATATATATTATATATATATTATATATCTATATATATATATTATATTTTGTTCCAGACAAGCAGATAACTTGAAAGCAGGCCCGGTTGTGGATGTAAGAGTGGAAATTGAAACTGATTCAGTTATACCCGATCAAACTTCAGCATACTGCCTTATATTAAACGATTGTATAATTGAGTATAGACCGTTGAGCAATACCGTGAGGAAAATATCATGAATCCCATAGAAACTATACCTACCTATACCTACCTATCTTCGGTTACAACAATATTGTTTATAATTATGTAATTTTATTCTAGTGACAGATATTATACTTAGTATTAGTTTACTCATTATGTGAATATAAGTTACTGTTTTGTAGAAATATAAATAAAATATGTAACTAAGAACTTGTTTTATTTACCAGAAACATAGTATTCATAAACATCAGGCTTCTATTTTAAATAAAACCTATACTTTATACATTGAAGTTTTGTAATCATACCGTGTAATATGATCACAACATTCATACCGATGTTCAACATTTTAATTATTAAAAAACAAAGATACATCAGTTTATTGTAGTAAACTTGGATACATAAATGCTTACCATCATGTAATATAATCACAATATCCGAACCGATGTTCGTCAATTTTATTATTAAAAATTGGTCAAGTATAAGTCAGGCTCATGACGGGTTCCGTAGCAGCTCTGTATCGTAGCAGTTCTAAGTATAGCGAAGCCCCTGAATTTATTGTTTTTTGTTTATTTTTGTATGAAAATCTTAAAGCGATTTACAACATACATCTACTTACCAAGTTTCAACAATATAGTTTCAGAAAAAGTGGTTGTGACATACAGCCGAACAGACAGACAGATAGACATGGCGAATCTATAAGGGTTCCGTTTTTTTTTTGTCATTCGACTACGTAACCTTAAAAAACAAAGATACATCAGTTTATTGCAGTCAACTTGGATACATAAATGCTTACTTTGAAAACCGACCAACTCAAACGAAAGCATTCAATTATGATCTTTATGTCATGATAATTACGGTTGTATACTTGATTTACTTGAAAGACATACTACTCGCCATCGACCTACCCTGACCTGACCAACTCCAAACCGACACCAAGCATAGAATCGAAATTAAACCGTAATAACTGAGACATAAAAATCATAATCGAATCCTTTAATTAAAGTATGTCGGTTAACAAGTCGATACATGTTCGAAATCCTTACAAGTAGTCACCGACTGGAAGCACGTGTATGTTATGTCGCATAATTTAATTTTGAACATTACCTTGATGCACTTACTAAGGAGCATTCGCGTCTTGTGACACTAGCTTGAACGTATTCACTGATTTAATGCTCGAGTTATATAGTTAGTGAGTGATAACCTTAACGTGTTATTTTGTTGCATCATATATATTTTTTTAATTGTTCCTGATTAAAATTAAAGCGCATCATAATTATGTCCTCGGTAAGTTTACTATTACATTTTTATTGATTTATAAAGTCGTAATTAATTATAGAATTGTGTTCATAATAACGTTGCCGATATGAATATTATATATCTATATATATATATTATATTTTGTTCCAGACAAGCAGATAACTTGAAAGCAGGCCCGGTTGTGGATGTAAGAGTGGAAATTGAAACTGATTCGGTTATACCTGATCAAACTTCAGCATACTGCGTTATATTAAACGACTGTATAGTTGAGTATAGACCGTTGAGCCACACCGTGAGGAAAATATTATGAATCCCATAGAAGCTATACTATTAGACGTTCAAGGATTTAAGGACCTCAACAACAATTTTATAGTAAAAGAATTAGCTCTGGCCACTCGTGATTACACCCAAACCTTTTTAGTTAAACCTCCATACTTGTTCAAACATTTAACAAGTGATGAACAGAAGCAAGTTAAATGGTTAGAAAGAAACAGAGGCATTTACTGGAATGAAGGATATACACTACTAGTTTTTAATTACCGAAAAAAATTTAACGGGCAATGAAGAATAGGTAAGGTATTATAAATGTTCAATCAGAATTTTTTTTTACTTCTAAATAACGAAGTTATTACAAGTTAAAGTTTCATGAAGTCCTGCATAAAATCATGGACACCGATACTACTTTACTACGAGTTACGACCCGTTCAGTTCATCAATGAAAGCGCGTAGCGTCTAAGTTCGCTTGCCACCGCGCACCATCACTACGCGAGAGCTTGTCGGCCTGTTATCAGCTGTTACTAATAATCTACATCGGATGTATTACTTAAACATAATTTACTTATTTATTTACTTTTCTTTCATATTTTTTGGGCTTAGGACCGACATTTTCTTTATTAATAATAATTTTCATTTACTGATTAGATAGAAGAGTGATTTAAATAAATGTAAATTATTGACTCGTACCTCTTTAAAAAAATTAAACGATAACTTGTAATTATTTTTGCTTTCACTAAAATATCGTCCTGCTTAGTTACTAAAATTTTACTTACAATGAGGTTCTGAGTTCCAGAGTCACCAGTCCACCTTCAAACACTTTCTAATTATTTTTTTAAGCAACACAGCATAAGTGATTCTTCCACTCCACAAAAAGCATGAATTATGCGCTAATTCAACACTAACGGCATTAAAATTAGACGAGATTATGATAAATTACGAGGGGTATACGCAATACGTAAACACTACTTAATATCACGAAGGCGCAGACGCAACTAGGTTATAATTTTTTGAATTTCGCCTAGCGCGTGCGACATCAAAGAACGCCGCCGAAAGCTAAGGGCGCGGCTAGTCTTAGCTCCATAATCTTAGACCCATAATTCTACAGATTTTTAATCTTGTCATAGAAGAATCAATTATTTTCTTTCAAATCTGTACCTGTCTGTACTTTGGTTCGATTTAAAATATCTCAATTAAAAAGTAATATGTGATCTTACTTACGTTAACGAGAATCGCAAATACCTAATACATCGAATTAGAATATCGATTTCTTATGTTAACAATTAAGCAATTTAGATAGAAAATAAGGTTTAAACGATTTTAAAACGGTTGCAGTTCCAAAGTACCTACAAATAGTTTATTGATGTCCAATACATCGTAGTATGAGGTACTTACTGCAAATTTACGGCGGCTAACGTACATAAATAGGCCAAATCGTTTCATTTCTAAGTGACTATTAATCTGTGTCGAATAATAAATACCTAATAAGCAACCACTACCTACTGAATTTGATAATTTGTTACGAGTATTTTATGTCATAGTTACATTGTTCGTACCTTCATCCCATTTCTCGCAACCTTATCGTAAATATGGGTTTATGTTTGTATTACTATTGCTAAGCCTATTTATTAAATTATCGATTAATCGATCACATTATAAAAAATGAAATATCTATTTTTCAATCACAACAATTATGCTCGGGAACCAGTAATCGCGGCCTTATGGCAACAAGGGAAGGAGCGAGGGGGCCGGGCGAATATGGCGGCGTGAGCTTAAACGCGACCAAACAATTTTGATATTTTAGACAATGTAAAATTACCTATTTCAATATTATTTTTTTAGGAGTGCATTAATGCACGTGTTTTCTTTTATTTCTAATACTAAAGATTATTATGGACAAATCCTTAAGTCAGTATTAATTTACTTTATGTGACGTTGGCGTAGGTATGATAGTTAAATATTGGTAGGTATAATCTTTTTAATACATTTGCTGTAGATCTTGCTTGTCTGTACAAAACTTATACATTTGCTGTCAGCTGACTATGAGTTGAGCAGCGTTTCATTTTATCTCCTCTGTGGTCCCAGTATGTTACATATTGTGACAAATACTTAAATTACCATTATCAAACTCCATCAGAACTCCCGTCTCGTAATTTTAGGTCGTAGGTTTTACATCGATTTTAGTTTTGTAAACATTACGTACGAAGATAAATTAGGTAGGTACGTTACCATGGCAGAATTCGATTTAAAATCAAGGACCAAGACTGCGTAGCCCTTGAGGTTGTTGTATGAATGAAATCGTTATCTTATTTTGTCTACGAGAATTTTATAGTTATGAATGAAACGAATTGATGCTTTTCTTTGACCAAAATTTGCTGTTTTTGGGGGATAATTTTACGTCATTCGCTTTAAATTTTTTTTTCACGTAGACTTGTTCAGTGTCACCAGTAGATATAGTGGAATTTTTTTTTTCGGTACTTAAAAACTAGTAGTGTATTGACTATAAGGAATTTCGTCGATTAATCGTTCCATATTTACAAAATAAAACAATTATTGTCAAAGGCTTGGAGAAGGTGCAGTGGGTAAAAGATCTGTGTATAAATTGTAAGGTGTTAGAACTTAGTGAAAAACAATGTCCTAATTTATCTGCTTTGCATAAAAAATACTGTAATGTAGATTCGAATTTAAATTGTAATAATCATTTAAAGCAATGTGCACTTAAAAATGTGTTATGTTTAAAAAAGTATTTGGAATGGTAATAATAGAAGCGTTTTACCTACCAATAAAACGCATATTAATTTACTTACCTTATTCGAAGCTTATTAAATTGAGATAGGCACTACGTTTCCCGCCTTGATATTTCTATCTCTTTCCTACATATACTCCTATCTCTTTCTAATCCCTCACCCCAGGCAGAGTGGGGGGAGTGCAGAGCTGCAGGCTCCCCACACTTTTATTCCTCATTGAGTCGAAAAAACACCAGGCAGAGATTAAACTATAAGCTTCGAATAAGGTAAGTAAATTAATATGCGTTTTATTGGTAGGTAAAACGCTTCTATTAATTTGACTTGACCGTTATTCGAAGCTTATTAAATTGAGACTTGTTTGTTATCGCCTGGTGAGGGTGAACCAGACGCCAATGTGTAGTTCCTATGTAGGGATATTTAAAGGCAGCAAAGAAAAGAGAGAGTGTTGTATAATAACATAGTATATTTTAGGCAAATGTTATATAATGATTAGGCAATTAATAGAATCAAAATTGTGGACATGAATAAATCAAAAAGGAAACTGCTTACATTAATCAACTGGATTGAATAACAAGGTTACAGAACTGTTTTTATCACATGAGGGCAAAATTGCTCGTCTATAATATTTACAAAAGGTATTCTGCGACTGCCAATTTCCACGCGAAAGTATATCTTCCATCGGAAAATTATCTGCCCAGTTTTTAGATGCGACTGCTGGTCGAATACTCCCAGGAGAAGCAATTATACCAGCGTCTTTAAACAGAGTTTTTATCCACCCTGAAATAATGGTTCTAGAGGCTGTCTTCGCTTGGCCTCTAACCGTCACAAACAAACTTTGTAAATTACCAGATATTCTTCTATCATGTAACAGATCTATGGTTCTTGAAATCCAATACACTGGGTCTAAGTTCTTCATTTTATTATTTGCTGACAATTGCCATCCAGACTGTCTGTAATCGGACGAATCAGTTTTTGATCCAAAACTTGGCCATAAAATATATGTACATGTTGTCCGACTGGACGCAATGATCCTTGTCAACTCTCAGTAAGGTCAAGTCATGGATTCTACGACCTGAACATAATAGCAGCAAAGTGGCAGTGTGTCTTTGCACTTGGAAAATGTTATCATGGTTTATTTTATACTTGTTCAAGTATGATGCAAGTTGATCTATGTTCCAAATTGGTGGCTTACTCTTAATCGGTTTCTGTAGGGCTATAGATTTTAGGACTTGTTTAACCATAATATGCGATCCAACTTGACCTGCGGTATCTGGGTTACAAAGGGTCGAGATCACCGATTTATGTACTAGAATAGTACTATATGATAAATTGTGTACCAGATACAAATCTGATAAAAATCTGGCTACTTCCTCACCCGACGGGTTGTAAGAATCGATCTCATACTGCCTGGACCAATCTAGCCATCTTTTCCAGGCGACGTCATATGTTTTTCTGGTAGAGTCACGCCATGACTTTTCTAATAGTTTAATCTGACTATTATTCCAGTGTTTCAAATTCCGAGACCACCCCCACATTTCCACACTTCTAGAGTCATGTCCTGCACCTTGGGTGGTGGAAAGCCGGTGGAGACATCTATCAGGACTCTGTCTAGATGTCGAAGTGTGAATGGGGGTGCTATTGCTCGAGCCTTTAGATCTGCTCGCCAATAGACTCGATTCCACCGAGGCACTACAAGTAGGTATACTCCCCGAGCTTTGTTGAGATGGGATAATACTCTGGGTATCAGGCAAGGTGGGGGAAAGATCCACCCTAGAGGAAAATCCCAATCTCGCGCAAACGCATCGTGGAACATTGCTTCTCTGTCGTTCAAGTCCAGTGAAACATAATTTGCCACAACATGTGCCTGACTGGAAGCAAAGAGGTCTACCACGGGTGTTCCCCATTTGTGAAAGACTTTCTCCGTGCCCTCGGTTAAAAGGTGCCATTCGGGATTCAAACGCAGTCTTGACAGCCCATCCGCCTGGCCATTGTACATTCCCGGAATATGAAAAATATTCAGATGTATCTGATAGTCTTCTAATATTTGAAATATTTGATACGTGATTTCCATGAGCGGAGCAGATTTTGTACCTCCTTCGTGACGCAGATATGCAATCACAGTTTTGTTGTCGCACTGAACCAAAATTGTGCTCCTGCTCAGGAGCCGACAGTGATCTTTTAAAACTTTTAGTATAACCAACATTTCTTTCTGGTTGCAATGAAGCCGTCTCTCGTGAGCTAGCCAAGGCCCCGAGAGCGACGTGTTGTTTAGCCGAGCTCCCCAAGCAACGTCCGACGCATCTGTCGTAAGGTAATGTGATGGGGGAGGCATGTGGATGGTTGAAGGGCGCTCGCAGTTCTGGAGCCACCACTGGAGGTCGTTTCTGGCATCTGGAGTTATCATATGCCATTTGTTTTCCGATCGCAATATCTTGTTGAGTAGAGCTAATAGGGCCCGATAGTTCAGTCGACCCCGTGGAACAGCAAAGCTCGCAAAATTTAGGAGCCCCACCAGACTCTGTATTTCTTTGAGATGCGTACGTTTCTTGTGCCACAATTGCCAAATTTTGGCGATCAGGCACTGCAACTTCTCTTTGGGCAGACGCTTCTGATTTATCCATGGCATCCATTGAATGCCCAGGTACGTTATAGATTTTGACGGTTGCAGAACCGACTTCTCGTAATTGATTATCCATCCCAGCCACTTTAAAGTCTGAATGACAATCCGAACCTGTTTTTCTAAACTCTGGTGGTGTTGATGGGCAATGAGGAAGTCGTCCAAATATACCAGCACTCGAATCCCTTCGGATCTGAGCATTTGCGATATCCAATTGGTCAGTGTCGCAAATATTTTTGGCGCAGTACTGAGACCAAATGGCAAACAAGTCATTTCCCACAATTCCCCGCGGTACACAAGGCGTAGGAATCTTCTGTGACTGGGCGAAACAGGGACGTGAAAATAAGCTTGAGAAAGATCTATCTTGCATAACCAGTCGTTGGGTTGCAGGAAGTCTGGTACTCGAAAAATATTGAGCAGCTTGAATTTTTCCGTCATTATGTAATGATTCAGAGCCCGTAAATTGAATATTGGACGAGCGGAGCCGTCGCTTTTGCGTACCAAAAACATCGACGACACAAAACTTGGAGATGGACGAACTCGTTCTAGAACACCCTGATCTCTCATTTTGTCGATTATGTGCCCCATTTCGGCTGAATTGGGTACCTTTACATTGCTCAACCGGTCTGGCAAGATGAGTGGAGGTTTTTGGCGGAAGGGTATGCGATACCCAGATATTATTTTGAGTATGGTTTCCGGTGCCTGTAAACGTTCCCATCGATCGACAAATAGAGCAAGGCGGCCTGCTTTGAATTTCATTATGTCAGAACTTACGTCGCTTAGTATCCCTGGAATTATGAGACTGAGAGGCTGCACGTTTCTGCCCAGATTTGAACTGGTTTCGGGACTTTGAGGTGGTGCGCGGGGCGTTTCCACGAAAGGTACCGTGATCATTCGGTGCGACCGAATGTGTGTTATATCCATGATAGTTTGAATTATGAGCACCCTGCGAGGGTTGATTGGTATGACAACAGCCATGTGAATGATTCGAATTTGAGTACATTGAATGGTTAAAACCCTGCGAGGGTTTTTTTCGTGTCACGTGCTCCTGCGAGGAGACGTTAGATTTGTTTGGCTCTGTCTGCGAGATAGAACCATGAGTCTTTTTTAAAGGCCAAAAACACCTTCGAATACCACCAGCTTTTTCAATAGTGGATGCAAATTTCTCTGCACTAAATAAATTAGTACATGTTGGAGGTATTTTTCGTAAAGCCGCCTTCACTAGCGGATCTTTCGCCTGTTTAGTCACACAGTCTCGTCGCATTTCCAATATTTCTGCACGGTGACCACATACTAATTGGAGCATATCTGAGGAAATTTTTTGGTAATCACCGCTAGAAAAAAGTTCGGTTAGTTTTGAATTTAAACATTCCACATCTGGGTTGACCTCTCTTACCCATTGCGAAAAATTCCTTAGCAAGCTATTAAGCGAATCTCTTTGCTTTATAATGCATAATGTTAAAGCTGCAAACGCCCTATCTGCGTGTATAAGGTGGCGAGGAGATTGAAAAGCCCCAACCTCTTCATTAATTTCTAAATCCGTAAAACCGGGCTTATTATTATAAGCCTTTTGTGTCTCAGAATATCTAATTTCATTCCAATCACTACTGTCCAAATGTTGAAGATCACATAAGAGTTTCAAATGGGCCTCGGAGGTCTTAGGTATAGACGGCTCCTTTAATCTAGTTTCAATCTTTATTGTAACTCCACTCCCATTAGCTATTTCAGCGTTGGAAACATTATCACTTACGTCATATAGATTACGACTAACTCCGGACATAATAGATATAGAATCATCTTCGACTACGTTAATATAATTGTCGGTACTCACATGGGGTTCCTGATTGCGGGTAGACAAACATTTTCGAAGTTCGCGTACCTCTTTTGATAATTGGCGATATTTTCTTTCCGAATTATGGTATTTATGTTTGCCCCCTCTTTTCTTTTTACGTTGACTGCGTCGACGCTTGTCTGAACCCGAAGATGATGAAGAAGAAGTATCACTGCTGTTAGAGCTAGTGCTTGAGCTCGAGCTTGAGCTCTTACGCCGAGACTTATGCGTGTTAGACGGCCCTGGCACAGGCTCACTATTCCTATTATTTTCCTCCATGTTCTAAAATAAGAAGAAATTAAAGCACCAAGGAATATAAAGTAAAAAGTTCGCACGGTTAATTTGAAAGAACCACGTCACCTCTATAAATAGCACTCGAACCGGACCAGCGGTTAAAAATAAAAATATAAAGAGGGTAGATCAACTCGCGTTACTTATCGAAAAAAATATTGAAACTTCCAGGAAGTTACCTTGTTAAACTAATGTTTTTAGGTGCAATGAATAATAAAATAGTGAATGAGAATAGTTATTAAGAAAACTTTCTTTTTTTTTTTTTACATAGGTAGGACAATTATTACTTACGTGAAATGAATTTACGTAATCTGTATTTGAATACTGTAAGATATAACCGTGATAGCTTTGGCTAGCACAACCGTCCTCGGCGGGAAACTAGACGCCAATGAGGAATAAAAGTGTGGGGAGCCTGCAGCTCTGCACTCCCCCCACTCTGCCTGGGGTGAGGGATTAGAAAGAGATAGGAGTATATGTAGGAAAGAGATAGAAATATCAAGGCGGGAAACGTAGTGCCTATCTCAATTTAATAAGCTTCGAATAACGGTCAAGTCAAATTAATAGGTGTTGTACAAATAAAAAGCTTTTATTATTAAATTATTGTTTTTTTATTTCATAATTCTAAAACCTAACCAAATAACTTAATAAGAAAATAAAAATAAAGCAACACAATAATATACTAGGTACATACAGGATATTCATTTATTTTACAAAGTAATCATACACAAAAATTGATATTAAAAATCACTGTCACACAAAGATTTTGATATTTTCTTAACTAATGACTCAGTTTCGTCCATTACACTGTCGATAGCGTCTTTCACAATATATTGAACATTTATAATAATATTCTCAGTATCACTTTCACTGTCACTGGTTTGAAAATTATTACAGAGATCTACGACTGAAATTTTTATTAACTTTATACCTCTTTGCTGTATTCGTTTCATAACAAAAGATTTTGTTGGTATTTGTTTCTTTAACTTTTCTCTGCGTTGTTGTTTTGATTTCTTATCTTTCGTAACTCGTTTGCCATGCTCGGGTTCAATGTGAAGCATCCCGGAGAATCCTTCATATGGATCTTGAGCGTACTGGCTGAAGACAATCTCTGATTCAGACATCTGGAAGAAAATAGTTAAGAAAATGTTATTGTGAACACAATTCTATAATAAATTACAACTTACTAAATCAATAAATGTAATAGTTAACTTACCGAGGACATAATTATGATGCGCTTTAATTTTAAACAGGAACAATTAAAAACAAAAAAAAAATATTATACAATGAAATAACACGTTAAGGTTATTATCACTCACTAACTATATAACTCGAGCATTAAATCAGTGAATACGTTCAAGCTAGTGTCACAAGACGCGAATGCTCCTTAGTAAGTGCATCAAGGTAATGTTCAAAATTAAATTATGCGACATAACATACACGTGCTTCCAGTTGGTGACTAACTGTAAGGATTTCGAACATGTATCAACTTGTTAACCGACATACTTTAATTAAAGGATTCGATTATGATTTTTATGTCTCAGTTATTACGATTTGATTTCGATTCTATGCTTGGTGTCGGTTTGGAGTTGGTCAGGTCAGGGTAGGTCGATGGCAAGTAGTATGTCTTCACTACATAGTATAAAACAAAGTCGCTATTTTTGTCCGTCTGTTTGTTTGTTTGTCTGTTTGTCTGTTTGTCTGTATGCTTAAATCTTTAAAATTACGCAACGGATTTTGATGCGGTTTTTTGTAATAGGTAGAGTGATTCAAGAGGAAGGTTTTTATGTATAATACATGCATATATTCCCACGAGAACGGGATCCACGCGGGTGAAACCGCGGGCGGGCCGCTAGTTCAAGTATACAACCGTAATTATCATGACATAAAGATCATAATTGAATGCTTTCGTTTGAGTTGGTAGGTTTTTAAAGTAAGCATTTATGTATCCAAGTTGACTACAATAAACTGATGTATCTTTATTTTTAAATAATTAAAAATTAAAGAAACATCGATATGAATGTTGTGATCATAATTATTACATGGTGATGGTGTGATTACGAAACTTCAATGTATAAAGTATAAGTTTGATTTAAAAAAGAAGCCTGATGTTTATGAATACTATGTTTCTGGTAAATAAAACAAGTTCTTAGTTAGGTACATATTTTTATTTATATTTCTACAAAACAGTACCTAACTTATATCCACATAATGAGTAAACTAATACTAAGTATAATATCTGTGACTAGAATAAAATTACATTATAAACAATTGTTGTAACCGAAGATAGGATAATAATAATAATTAACCGTCGAGAGGTTGATATTTATTAATGTTTATTTCTAAATGCGAATTGCACAAAAATGTCCAACCGCTATCTCTTTCTTGAAACTCTTCAATTTTTTTTAAGAGTAACTGAATTATTGATTTATAAATTGAATCAAAATCGTAATTAAAACAAATGATATAGTTTTTTGTAGCAAATGACTTTAATTCCTGCTGATCACTTTTAAACAAAAGAAAAAATGAAAAAAATTCAAAATTAATTTTCACTGAGGTATGTTTCAGTACTGCCTGATCTATTAGATTTTTCACTTGTCGACTAATATTACTGAGAAACATTTCTGGAAAATTATTTTTTTGCTCCTCAGTTGCAGTGATTCTGTAACATACGATTCGTCCTTTGAACGAAGTATTAATAATTTCGATGTTATCATGAATAAGAATCGTGCTATTTTTTTTATGAACATTGCTACGTAAATGACCTGACCATCGACGATTATCTACCAATACGTTACAAACTGAACAATAAGGCATTATTGATTAATTTAATATTACTTATCGATTCTAACTAAATACTTAACGTTCGATTATGAGAATAAAGTCTCTAATTTTAACATAAAAAGATTAACTCTGACAACTAAAATTAGTGATCTTATTATAGTAAACCGTAAAAGTATACCTACTGAAGAATGCATTAGGAGGATTACCCAATGATTGTCTTCCAAATAGAAATTATTTGCTGTAGTTCTCTAATTGGTGAGCTTCGAGTCGCTTGTCAAAATATTTCTGGAAAGAGAAATGTATAATATTAATTAGGCGCTCAGTTTAAAGAAGTAAAAAAATAATAACGGTGTATAGGTAAAATTACCTACGATAAATAAATATTAATATCAGACAACCTGAACAGAAATGATTTGCTGTAAGTTTTCTAGTTGAATCCCTTCTTCATAAACTATTCGTGACGCTTGTTAAAATAATTGTTTCTGAAAAGAGAAATGCATAATTATATTAGCCGCTCAGTATTAAGAATAAAAAACTAATAAAAAATATTGTAGGTATTTAATAATTACCTGTAACATATATTTATACATATGAATGATCCAGATGTCACTTGTCCAGATGCTTAGGTAAATAATTATTTTCCTACAAAAATATTTAACTTCAGGCAAACAAACGTCTTTTGAACAGGTTCACACTTCGTCGTTGATTCTAGGTAATAAAGTTAAAATTAACAGCTTTCGAATTTTAAAGTAGGCATTGAAAGTGTTGTTCATAAAACTAAAATCATAACAGGATGTATCATATTTCTGTAATAATGCTTGCACCAATTTGCACCAATACACCTTATTTGTTATTTAGTCAACTAAGTTGCGTTTGCATCAATCATCTATTTTAGTTAAGGTTGACACGCATTCAATATTAAATGTGTGTTACCTACTCAGATAATTAATATACGTTGTAAGGGTACCGTTCCACCAAAGAATAATAAAGTATCTCATTGCTAAGTCTATCCAACCTTGTTTCTTTTAGGGATTATTAAACCAGGATCAAAAAAAAGTAAAACTCAAGAAGGAGTTTTATACAAAATCCATGTTTTTCAGTGTTACCTTAAAACATCTTTATATTAACGTAACATAAAAAAATCTAAGTAACCAAAACTCTTGTTTTTACCAATAGACTTAGTCTTTGTGTATTTTTTACAATAAACCAAAGGGATAAAATATACGCGTTACTAACACTTGATCAGTTTTATTTGTTGTTAAAGTACTGTCTCGTTTTGTCAACCCTACGTTATTTGGCAGCATCGACATTCGCTATATTTCCGTAATAATGCTTGCTATTGCAACAATATTGTTATTTAGTCAACTAAGTCACTTTTGCATCAATCATCTATTTTAGTTAAGGTTGACACGCATTCAAAATTAAATTTGTGTTACCTACTCAGGTAATTAATTACGTTGTTAGAGTTCCGTTCAACCAAAGCATATTATAGAATCTAATTGATAAGTCTATTCAACCTTGTTTCTTTAGGGATTAAACTAGGATCTATACGACGAGTGACAAAAACACAAAAATTCAAAACTCAAGAAGGAGTTTTATACAAAATCCATGTTTTTCAGTGTTACCTTAAAACATGTTTATATCAAAAGTAACACAAAAAAAGGATGTTTCTAATTAATCAAAACTCTTTTTTTTGTCAATAGACTTAGTCGTGTATTTTTTACAATAAATCAAAGATATAAATAGACATGTAACTCACACTTGATCACTTTCTTTGTTATTAAAGTACAGCTGTCTCGTTTCGTCAACCCTACGTTATTTCTGCATCGACATTTTCTACTATACGAATTATATTGCTTAGTCCTTTATTTTTGTACTTGTATTAAACGTCCAAGGAAAAAAGGCAATTCATAGTATCATATTTGATCGAATGAGGTAATTTTTAAAATAGTTAATTATTTTACGTTTCTGACTTTATAAGCTTTGTGTTTTTGGAGCACAAACTAATCACAGTTTGCAAGTGTGGAAGTCATCTTCAAGAAGTTCTCTACCGTCGGTCATAATTAGTGAAAATCACAAGTTGTTGTCAGTAACAGTATTGATATCCATCAAATCAATTCAGTGAAATTTTAACTCTGCAGATTGAAAAAATGTAAGTATTAAAATATTCTACTATACCCCTTTTATTTTATGTAACTGTTGTTTTTGTTACTAATATATTTTAAACAGTCTGTTGCGACGATGTGAATTCGAACTAGCTTTTCGTGACTGTGGTCATTGGTCGTACAGAATGCTCAGAACTCGAACGAACGGGTTGAGTAGAGAGTCGAATCTATTATGTATGATTGAGCGTTCTATACCACTTTGCGTAGAGTCGAATCCATTATATCCATTGGGCGTTCTATACCACTTTTCGGCAGCGAGGCGTACTATATTCAACATTTTGTGTCATCGTCCAAAGCATACAGAATGCTCACCGAACGGGTTGCGTAAAGTCGAATCCATTATACCCATTGGGCATTCTATACCACTTTTCGGCAGCGAGGCGTACGCCGAGCGATTTGCATTGGGCATTCTATACCACTTTTCGGCAGCGAGGCGTACGCCGAGCGATTTGCATTGGGCATTCTATACCACTTTTCGGCAGCGAGGCGTACGCCGAGCGATTTGCCGAAAAGTGGTATAGAATGCCCAATAATATCCTACTGTAGCGTAAAGTTATTTTGCAAATAGCTAAAGTCACAAGAAATAAAGAGGTTACCATTGCTTCACTCGACAGCGTTAACAAACGTATTTCAGGACTCGCGCAGGCGCAGCCGTCGGTTATGTTACACCCAACGCGCAGGTTATTATATCGCTGCCTTTGCTCACCATCGCCGCCGTTTCATAGGAACGACTCGTACGTCTTCGAAACTTTACTAGAACAACAGATCGAGATGCGCGTTGCATCGCAATGCGTGAGATAACCTCAAAACAACACGTCACAGTAAATAGAAGTAACGAAAATTATAATGTACTAGAGAACCGCCCGCGCTTCGCTTCGGGACCCGTAGGTAACAGCCGCGTAGGTCTCGCTCCCGTAGGAATTTAGGCTAAAAAGTAGCCTACTACTCGCTCTCTTCACTCCACCCTGTCTGAGGTGTGTGGAGCCCTCGGGACAGTTAGTTCCCCTTTGGGGGTGTCTCTCGCGGCCCGTTGAAACGGGCCGGTCCTTGGGTTGGGCCCTAAGGCCCTTGGTTGTCCATCTGTGGTTAACCAATAGGTCAAGTCCGGTGAGTGGTGGCCTTTTTACAGGCCACAGAGTCTTAAACGGGATGGGGTTCATCTTCGCGCCGCCCAGGCGATCGAGGCCCTTCCGGGTGAATCCCGCTGGTGGGAAGCCCAGCAGGAGCCGATCAGCGCCGGGCGACGACTTACGAAGCCCCAGTATCAGTCAGTGCGAGCCCCGTCCCGCGCAACCAGCAAGTCGCGCGGGAAGGCCCAGCGGTCCGGTGGACGGGTGTGGAGCGGCACCAGGTCCTGCAGATGCGGGAACTGCGACGCGTCGACACGCCCGAACATGTTGCGTGCCAATCTCTCGATGAAGTCGTCCAGGCTCTCGACTCGAAGGTCCCTCTGGATGACGGCGTTCCTGACGTACCTCGGCGCACCAGTCAGCCGGCGGAGCGCAATCGCCTGAACCGCGCGCATCCTCTTGCGCTGCGGTTCGCTGGCGAGCGCGTACCACGCCGGTGCCGCGTACGTGAGGCGGGATCTGATGTAGGTCTTGTAGACCCCGAGCTTCAGTCCGAGAGGGAGGCTCGAGGAGAGCACTGGTTTCTGCCATCGCGCTTCTGAAATTCGCGACGGCTTTCGTAACCTGTGGCTTCATCGAAAGTCTTCCGTCGATTTTGCCCCCCGGTATTTGGCCTGTGGGGCCCATTGAATATCTTGTCCGTGAAGTTCCAGAGTAGGGTCCCGCCTGTTGAGGTATCCTCCTATGTTCACGGCCTGCGTCTTCCCGACATTCACCGACAGTCTCCACGCGGCGAGCCATTCGGGGAGGGCATCAACGTGGTGATGTACGCCGCGTCATCGGCATACAGGGCAAGCGACGCCCCCCTGCCGCCGGGATGTCGTCGGTGTATCAGGCGTAGCAGACCGGGGACAGGCAACTCCCTTGCGGGACGCCGGCTGCGATCGGACGCTCGGTGGATTCGGCGTCTTCAACCACTACTCTGAAGCTTCTATTTTCGAGGAAACTGGAGATCACCTTAACGGCACTCCGGGGCGCCGACGACTGCGAGATCTTGTAGAGAAAGCCGTCGTGCCAAACACGGTCGAACGCCTTTTCCATGTCGAGGAATACTGCACACACGCGTTCTCTCTTATTCAGAGCCGCGGTAACGGTGTGCAACACCCTCGACAGTGTAGCCGTGCTGTTCAGCGGCATCAAAAAGTAGCCTTCCACTTCTGTTGGCAGCTAGGCTATTCCACCCCGGATGCTTGCAGTTCCAGTCGCCCGCGCCCACCACCGGTGTCGGCGAGTCCAGCAACTTGCGGACATCAGCCAACAGGATAGTGCCAGCGGGCGGGGGGTACACTGAATACAGCCGGAGCGGGGAGTTCTCGAGGCAGAGCTAAAGTAGCCTATTACATTTGACTTAAGTAAATTACATGTAGTATTTGATAGCGTAATTCAGAACTTGCAAATGAATTTTATTAACGCCATCTATTGACAACTCCGAAAATAAATATCTAGCAACTAACAAAACATCGATCTTCCCATGGGAATGGGATGTTTTTCCGCGGTAAAAAGTAGCCTACGTCACTCTCCACCCTCCTAACTATCCCCACACACATAAACCTTACCATATAATAGCTTTGTTGCGATGTTGCGACGTGAAAGCGTCACAAACAAACAAACAAACAAACACACTTTCACATTTATAATATTAGTAAGGATTTCACTTTTTAAAACAAATTTAACCAATAAACTATAAATAAACGACCTCTTTATCAATAGAACTTGACCGTCGTCGCATCATTTAAACCAATCATCAAAATGTGAATTGTTCCACCATAAATGATAATAATTAAACATACCATACTCGTCGTTCTACTTTAAAATCCTTACATATTACCTAAGTTGTGTTCAAACTTGCCATGTACATGAAAATCCTTAAATTCCATCATGAAGTAGTGATTACACCTCTTTACTATTTGTGGATCTCAGTAACCTAAAATGATCTGAAAACCTTAAATAATTTAACCAGCCACGTGTGGGACGTAAGGTTAGAACACTCTTCTGATGTAAGCAACTCCATAATATACCATAACAATACGTTCTATAGCACGGGGTACAATGGTAATTACTAGATGAATTGACTACCTCGACTTGTCACTGAGTGGAATGATCTCGAGCCATAGCTCTTGCACCATTTATAGCCAGACCTAGAGGGCACTTTCCCCTCCCAACATTTACCAGTTCTTGTCTTAGTTCTCGATGGTGATAATAATAGATGGCGTTAAACAATATTAAAGGTTGTCAACAAACTATCGCGGTACTTAACTGTTTTATCCACCCAGACTGAATACCGCTAACACTTCAAATTATTATTTTGGAAAATAAAACATTTTTTTTTTAGTTAGTCAACTTTTATTGACTTTATTGTTCTGTATAATAAAAAATCTAGAAAATTTAATACAAAGAAATAAATGTCAGTCATTAGCCAAAGTCTGTCTTAATCATAGATGTAGCATACACTGATGGTCTTAATAGGTCAGGGTTTAATGTCGTCCCCTGGGTTTAATACCTATGCTATTCCTTAACGAAAAGAAGCAACTAAAGTGTGTTTTATTCACTATTTATTTGTTTTGCACTACCAACAGAAAGTACACAACATAAGTAATACAATTATATGTGAATAATAAATTATTACCCATGTGCCTTTCTACTTAGAGGTAGTTACGAGTTATAAAGTTTATTATAAAGTGATTAAAGATATAAACCATGCAAAACCAGGCCACCATTGACCATTTCAACATCTGATGATATGACTCGACGTCAACTATGCACTCCTTGACTCAGAGGAGCATTAAAGTTAGGAGGATTAAAGTATGTCTACAAGATATTAGTCTTTTCCTTTTAAAACATTGCGCACCCTTGTACCTACACCCAGTTCATCGTTGACCATTTCAGGATCTGGTGAAGTCTTTTGGAGTCAAAACATACAACTCAGTAACCCAAAAGAGAAGTTGAATCGTGTTTATAATGTTGGTTGTTGGTACAGTTGATAAGTATAGTAAAATCAATCCATCAACGATCATCTCACTTTCGTGTGATATAAATATATGTTTTTTTTCACATAATGTTTACTTAACTTTTAAACGGATTGTTTACGAATGATTCTCAATTGTGCTTCATTGTTTTATATAATACACAAGAAAAATCTTTAAATCTTCAAATAATTGTAATAAGGTATTGGTTGATGTTAAGATGCGACTCCACCAGTGCACGACACAGATGTTCACGCTGGTCGACTCATGCGGCCAAAGCATAACAAATTGTGTTCGAACATTATTTTAGAATTGTTCGCGCACATAGTGTGAGTACACTTTTGTGCGTAAGTACACATACATTATATGCAGTGGACTCGCGTCGATTCGTACACGCTTGTTTATATTGGTGGAAACGTACCATTAATATTGACGTAATAACAACAATCCGTCTTTAACAAGACCACGACTGAAACGCGAGGGTAACAACAGCTTTAGAGCGTGTGTACAGTTGCGATGGGTAACAGGGGACAGCGCAGTTGTAGGCAAATTTATTTTGGAATACAAGTTCTGCAAGCAAAGCTGCGGGTAAATGCTAGTCTTTCATAAATTCGACTTTCTTTTGGAGCAAAGTAACTATTTCATTTATTTCAAGTTTCAAATGCCCTCTTCCATTTTACCCTACAAGTGCCGACAAATAATAATAATAAACGCTAACACACTCATACCCCCGCAGTAGGTTACTATGTACTTGTGTCGTGGGTGGCATGGACTACACATATAACACATTACAATTACATCCATGACCCGAGTACAAATATTTATCTGCCCGGCCGGGAATCGAACCCGGGACCCCTCACGTCGCAGGCAGGGTCGCTACCAACTAGGCTACAGGGTCGTCAAATGTCGGATCACCGTACTACTTTTTGCGTGGCTCTTTACATAATGTAACAGTCACATGACCGCATAGCCTTTTTGACGAGATTGTCTCGTACTACTTTTTGTGTGGCTCTTTACATAATGTAACAGTCACATGACCGCATAGCCTTTTTGACGAGATTGTCTCGTACTTCTTTTTGCGTGGCTCTTTACATAATGTAACAGTCTCATGACCGCATAGCCTTTTTGACGAGATTGTCTCGTACTTCTTTTTGCGTGGCTCTTTACATAATGTAACAGTCTCATGACCGCATAGCCTTTTTGACGAGATTATCTCGTACTACTTTTTGCGTGGTTTAAAACCTTAAATGTAATTTGTGCACAGACCCTTTTGTTCGTCATGAACTTTTGCTTAAAACCTTTTCTGTAATTACGACCTCGAGTACATTGTAGTGTCAATATGCAATCAATTACGTCTAAATAGAAACAAACTAAAAACATAGTACTAAAATAGAGGGTACATATGAAAATTTCATACTAAAATATCTAAAAACAATTCCATTGGAATTAAAGCATTATTACATATTCTTCAATTGTATGGTTCAGTTTTGTACTAAATTAGTATCAATTTAAGTATTATAAATGTAATAGTTATCTCAATTAAGTAACTGATTTGTGTTCTCAAGTACCGTAAGATTGCACATCTGCACAATGTACATAGGTTATGTAGTAGGTTTATACCTACGTTAAGCATGTCGTAATTACAGCTCTTTTTGTATTTGCGTGGCCTTTATCTATTCAGATCTGATAGATGCATGGCCCTTTACAGTGAAAGATTATAGTAGGTATGAATAAATTTGTTTAACCATAACAATTATTTACGTATCGTCTCACTTGATATAGATATTAAATTAAAAAATGAAACCTTTTTCTAATGATTAAGTGATTTCATATGAAACTAAATTATACGTAAAAACTGTTTGCAGGTTATAACAATGTGTAAGAAACACTGGTAAAAACACTGTAAAAACTAAGAAGTATTTATATTTATACCTAGATGAAGTTTTAAATATATTTAGTTATTATACGAATTTATGAAATGTTTAAAGTTCGTTTAATAAGAGCGCGCTTTACTACCGGTGGTTTTAATTGAGGCTAGATCTAACCGTTGAAGAGAAAACACATTGTTTAGCTCCTAAGTTACAGTGCACAGTGACAATAAAATATTATTCAGTATTTAAGCGTATTTATTCCGATGGGGTCCAACAGTTCAGAAGTAAGGATATATCGAGATTGCGCAGGAGAACGCACTCGGTTACAGGACTTAACGCCCATGAAAGGTACGTACGTACGCGAAATTTCTGTACAATATTTATACTGAATTGTAGAAATTGTAAGAACTAGTTATTTTTAAAACAAAATACAGGTAATTCAACTACTACATAAACGACAAAAATTTATAAGCATTTTGAAGAAACCTATTTTATTCATTACTAGCTTTTGCCCGCGGCTTCGCCCGCGTGGAATTCGTTTATATCGCGAACCGGGGAAGTGGGGGAGAAAGTACGTCATCAACTATCTTCCTGGGAAAATTCATCAAAATCGTTGTTTTCATACAAACTTTCATCCCCTATTTCAAGCCTTTAGGGGTTGATTTTTAAAAAAAAATTAGCCTATGTGTGACTCTGGGTCTTCAAATATTTTCATTCCGAATTTCATCCAAATCGGACTGGTGGTTTAGTCGTGAAAACGTCACAGACAGACTTTCGCATTTATAATACTATATAATTATGTGTGTGCCCGCTACTTCGTACGCGCAGGAGTTTATTCCGCGTAACTCCAGATCCCGCGGGATTTCCGGGAAGACAGACTTGTTAGTTTTATATTAATGTTTGTTAGTTTTATATTAATGTTTGTTTAGAAGCTATTTATACCCCATACGCGAAGAAGGTTTTCCCGCGTAAATTCCGATCCCGCGGGATTTCTGGGATAAAAAATATCCTATATGTTAATCTAAGTTGCCCTCTATGCGTGTGCCCGCTACTTCGTACGCGCAGGAGTTTATTCCGCGTAACTCCAGATCCCGCGGGATTTCCGGGAAGACAGACTTGTTAGTTTTATATTAATGTTTGTTAGTTTTATATTAATGTTTGTTTAGAAGCTATTTATACCCCATACGTGAAGAAGGTTTTCCCGCGTAAATTCCGATCCCGCGGGATTTCTGGGATAAAAAATATCCTATATGTTAATCTAAGTTGCCCTCTATGTGTGTGCCAAATTTCATGAAAATCGGTTCAGTAGTTTTTGCGTGAAGGAGTAACAAACAAACAAACAAACAAATACACAAACTTTCACATTTATAATATTAATAGGATTATTTTTTCTTTTTTCTCTACCCTCTTGTTAATTTGTTTTCTTTTCCATTCGTTTTCAATTCGTTTCGTTATCGTAAGAATAAAATAATTAAGTGCAATAATGATCTACTATATCACGCACAAATGCGGTTCGTGAAAGATTTGCGTTTAATTGGTATTATGGGTAAATTATTCCTCACTTTATTAACTCTTAAGAGAGCAGCTACTGTTTTGCTATTTACGTCATTTCAGGGAAATATGGAACAGAACAGAAAATAAATGAGAACAAGAGATCCCGCATGCAGTGGTTCTGAAGTGTTCAGAACGGCGCGGCGGTATAGAAGTGCGAGTCGTCGTCATGGGTTCCGCGTCCACTGTGGGACGCTGGACAGGGATAGTCATCACAAACATGACAAGTCGCGAATTCGCGGCGTGTCTCAATGCAGCAACGCGTCGCAGAAGCCGAAGGTGTCCCGGAGGCGTGATGTGTCACGGAGGCGTGACACGTCGCGGAGACGCTTGTCGGTGCAGTGCAGCACGTATCAGAGTAAGAGTAAGAACTTTTAACGTTCCAATTTTAACCTTAATACCAGTGCTTTAGTTTCGGCTCTTAAGGAACTCATTCGGACCGTGAAATCAGATGGAAAGTGTGAGCGATTACCGGTTTGTAATGTCATTTTCGAGTTTTATTCCGGTAACGGATATAAGACAATTGAAATCTGGTTAAATTAAAGTCAATGAATTTTCTTAAATTTACAATTGGACCGAGTGATGAATAACTCATTACACGTTACTAAAAATAGCAGGGTAGAACAAAATGGTACGGGGGCTTATCCAGTATACTGTTTTCACGGACTGAATGCTAAAATAATTTAAGAATGGCGTTCTCGAGCGATAAGAATTTTGTACAGTTGTTAACAGACATGCTCACTTGCGGGGCCGGATTTGGTGAACCTTTGGCGGAGTATTTGTACAAAATGGGCTTCTTCAATCGGTGTAGCGGTGAGATACATGCAATAGATTGTACTTTATTTGGAGTCGATGATAGATCTACTGCTGCTGGTACGGAAGCAGCTCACTTCCCAGAATAACACAAAATTAACCAAATCAAATCCGACCCCACAGTCAGGCATGTCTGAAAGCCATCCACGATTAGTCACAATGGATTTGATGATAAAATTGAGAAATTGTGGGCAAACTGGCCACCCGTAGGTAGACACTTCAAATGCAATCAGCCAATCAAGCGGAGCAGTAATTGTCATGAAGTTAGATATTTAGATGACAAATCCTAATAAAACTAAAGCTGATATAAAAGCGGATGAGGATAACTAAGAAACACATAGTATTATTATATTATTATTTATCTACTATATATTTGAAATTGAGTCATTTGGATGAAACCAAAAATGAAATTAACCAGTGCGCGTGGCCCACTTACATGTGCAGGTGTAGTACCATGCATTGCCAGTATCGATACTGAGTATTTTGAATGTATGTTTCTGAGTATTAAACACAGTGAGACACAACATGTTTAACATAGGAATTTTACTCCGTGTCAACCTTTATGAGAAAATCAATTTTGTTGAACCCATCCAACCAAGTGAATACAACCTGTATTCACTATTTGTAACCATTTCTCACGTGAGTCGATATTTAGAAGTAATTTGAAACAAACAGTATCCTTAGTTATTATTTTTATAAGAATAATAAGTTATAATTTAAAGTATATCCATATGCTACGGTACCCTAAAACTTGCATAAGTGCCGTTTGATAATACCAAAGCGTGCTAAATATAAATTTAAAGGGCTAAACATGGCAATCGTTCTTACGTGTGAAATGTTTACTTTAGTGGAGTCACACCCAGTCTCCCTTATCATTAACATAATTAATCTACATACACTATAATATCCTTTATTTAATTATTATTTATTTATTTATTATTATAAGTCACCAACATACAGTACGTCATTACATTGTATTGTGTTATAATATTATAAATATTATTATATTATTCTGGGCGTCTGTACAATCATAAGTGACGACAACATTCAACGCAATACTTCCTGACAATACTGTTTAAATATTATGTACAAAGGAAGATTTACAAAACACATTACCATTAAGTACTAACAAATAGTTGAACTGAATCATAATAATACTTGAAATAATAATTTGAAATGACTACAATAATTGAACACTACATTAAATTATAACAGACTAGTAAATCTGCCCTCGCTTCGGGAAACCCGTCCCTTCAAAAATTTCTATAAATTTTAAGAAATTATGTTATTCCGGTGTCTAAGCTATATTACTGCAAAGTTTCATGAAAATCCGTTCAGTAGTTTTTGCGTGAAAGAGTAACAAACACACACACACACACACCCACACACACACACACACATTCACATTCATCCTTACAAACTTTCGCATTTATAATATTAGTAGGATAGTAGGATAGGAAGTAGGATTAAATAAGAAACAACAATAATTTTCAAAAATTTATTAACAAGTAGTGAATTTACACGTATCTCGAACAGTTGAATGGGTAAATCACGTATTTATTTGGGTAGGTAATCTACATAGGTACCTTATTGTAAAACTGAACCTAGGCTCCGTTAAGATCGCTGCACCTTACATAGGCAAAATGAAGACGTAGGTGCCCAAATAAAGTTTTTTCTTGTTAGGTGATTAATATTATGTGTATCATTTATTCGTTTTGAACATACGCAATAGTGTTTTATAATTTCCAGTAATTAGTGTACTATGTTGCAAGTGTTTTGGTAATCAATCAAACAATTACACATGACCACCTCAAAATATCCGAGGCATGATTACACTTCCCAAATCGTGTTGGTTGGACGGACAAAGACGGGCGATTATCGTTTTGTATTGATTTTAGAGAACTTAATGAAAGACCACCAAGAAGCATTATTCGTTACCTCGAATAGACGGTAATTATGAATTTAATCGTATGCCTTTTGGGTTTATCAGTACACCGTCCATCCACCATTTAAAGGGCAGTAGTTCAAAGACACTTTCGTATAAATAAATGTATGATATTATTACTCCATCCAAAACAATAGAGAAAGATTTCATAATTTTAATGAACTATTTGTACCTGCGACTTCGTTCGTGCATCGGAGTTTTCCTCGCGGGAATCCCGACCCCGCGGGTATTCCGGGGAAAAGGAGCCCATATGTTGCTCCGCAACCTCCTCTATCTCCCAGTGAAAGTCCTATAAAAATCTCTTCAGCCCTTTTGAGATTAGCGTGCACAAACGCACAGATATACAGATATACAGACAAACAGAAAACATTGTTTTGGGTCCCCTTGCGTATATAAGGGCACCCCCGTATAGTAAATTTTTGCATGTATATATATCTACCATGTACAGACAGCGATCAGTTACATTTTTATTATATATTAGATAGATATAATTATTTCGTCCAGTTGACACACTTGCCTACTTGTACACATGCAATTTTCATATACGAGCCGTTAACTACTAGATGTCAAGGAGTCAGGACCGAGACCCGGTATAAAGAAATCTCCTTTAATGCTACTGTATTTTATATTAGAAATAATTAAAGATAAATAATTATTGGTTTGCAAAGTAAGAAGATTTATTGAGAAATATGTCCAGTTTTGTTTAGAGTGTAGGTACCTACTCATACTAAAATGGAAGGAAAGCAGGGATGCTGCACACAATGTCTTTGTTAAAAATAAAACATCCTTATCTTTTACTTATTATTGACGTATTCATCAATTCGATGTATCGTTCCAGTTACAAGCATAAAATCTGAGTAGGTATTCCATTAAAGGCATTAACACTATTTCAACACATTTAGCGTCCCTTAACGCTTAATTTCGATCGAAGAATAACGTTTACATCTAGAAATTTAAAAATTGCTAGACTCCCTATGTATAAAACACATCAAGCACGCGGTTGTGACACCACAAGCTTACGGTCAAATCGAAAGATATGTATAAGCGAACTGTTTTAGTTGTACTATCAATAACTAATCACGATAAACCTAAAAATGTTTGATTGTGATTAATGTGTTTCCAAAATTCGGTGACATCTTTTCTACAGACATACGTATCCCTGGCTTGTATTGAATAAATTTGAATTATGTTCCGATTACTCAAGTATTAATGACGGAGACTGAACTTTGTTTGGCTGGTTGAGTTGCTTCTTGTGTATAATGAATATTTATTTCATTTATAAATTATTGAATGAACTGAACAACAAGATAGTGTTGCTAAAGGTCTATAACAAACCATGTGACATAAGTAATTGAAACAGAAAATAAGTTAACAGCATTTATTATAACTTACTGGCAAAGCCTACTAGAGTGTACATAAATATTTACTCAAATGAAAATTATAAATTTTATTATTACTCATTATTTTCATGATTTTAATGTTGCGAGAACTTTGTTTACAAAAGAGGATACGTAAAGCAAAAATGTTAGCCTTTCTCACAAAGTACTACGCTTATCAAGATGCACATGTGATGAATGTAATATTTTATGACATTATGTTGAATATAATTACACAAATATAAAATTGAAATAATCCAAATATAACATAATAATATGAAATCATTTATGTTATGAGATTATGGTCAAGAAGTTAAATTCAATCAGTTATACATTTACAAAATAATATTTACAATAAAAGTTGAAGAAAGCTTGATTGAGAATATGTAGAGGTCTCAGTCAAGACAAGTATTGTATTTACAATAAAAGTTGAAGAAAGCTTGATTGAGAATATGTAGAGGACTCAGTCAAGACAAGTATTGTATGTTACGTTTTATGTAATGTTGTATGTATAGGTTGACCGGAAATATAAAAAACCTCGCCATATTGCGGTAAACTCATGGAACTAATTTGTTTTACTGGCAACGCTTAGTTTCTAAACGTCAATCGTAAATTACTTGTCAGTGAGTTGAATGTCACAGTTTGTCTCATGTTTGTCTTTTTTCTTTATGTGTCCTTTTGTGCTAAAATGACAAAACTGTTAATATTCGTGAAAGAAAAGTGGCTTTCTATGTACTAAAATAACATTTCCTAAAATAACATTTCGGACATAGTTACCAAAATGACGTTAATAACATGAGCGTTACTATAGTAACTGTTGTCAGTTGGTTGTCAGTGCTGTTGCCATATAAAAGGAAACTTTGGCGCCCTCATGACGGGTTTTCTATTTTTCTGGTCAAGCAATATAATTATTTATGATATTCAAAATGATGCAACTACAATAAAAGTTAAAGGAAGCTTGATTGAGAATATGTAGAGGTCTCAGTCAAGCGACACGTGTTAAGATGTGTGTCATACATCACCATAATATTTTATTGTAATCATTAACTTTAGTATAAATGGCCCAAACAGGAATATGAAGAGGTCCTGGGTGGGACAGATGTTAAGGATATGTAGAGGCCTTAATGTCTTAACTTTAGTATAAGAGGCCCAAACAGGAATATGAAGAGGTCCTGGGTGGGACAGATGTTAAGGATATGTAGAGGCCTTAATGTCTTAACTTTAGTATAAGAGGCCCAAACAGGAATATGAAGAGGTCCTGGGTGGGACAGATGTTAAGGATATGTAGAGGCCTTAACGTCTTAATATTAGAAAGAGGCTTGATTGAGAATATGCAGAGGTCTCAGTCAAGACAAATATTAAGGGTATGTTATACATAACCTTAATATTTTATTGTAGTTATTAATTTTAGTATAAAAGGCCCAAACAGGAATATGTAGAGGTCCTGGGTGGGACAGATGTTAAGGATATGTAGAGGCCTTAATATCTTAAATATTATAAATAAGCTATATTGAGACTATAAATAGGTTTCAGTCAACACAAATAATGGAAATATGTATGAAACTTTTATAAGTGATTATGTGAATTTTATTCTCCAAAATAATTGGTTTGGGTTTCATTAAATTCAATAAAAAGCAAATCTAACTTATACGTTTTAAAGGAACACAATTGTAATGTAAATGTATTTTGTTTAATTCATAGTTTTGTTACTATCATTTCCCGAGACGTGAAATTTATCAGGATTAGCCGACTGTAAGAAACACTGGTAAAAACACTGTAAAAACTAAGAAGTATTTATATTTATACCTAGATGAAGTTTTAAATATATTTAGTTATTATACGAATTTATGAAATGTTTAAAGTTCGTTTAATAAGAGCGCGCTTTACTACCGGTGGTTTTAATTGAGGCTAGATCTAACCGTTGAAGAGAAAACACATTGTTTAGCTCCTAAGTTACAGTGCACAGTGACAATAAAATATTATTCAGTATTTAAGCGTATTTATTCCGATGGGGTCCAACAAATGTTACCTTCCTTCTTCTTTTTTTCTTTTAGACAGGTATGTACTCAGTTTTATCCTCGTCGCCACTTGTAATGTATCAATAAAACACTAACACTGTTTATCGTTATCATTCCGTGATTGTAATGTAGACGGAACACCAAACACATCTGCACGCGGTCACGGTCGGTGAGCGAGTCCCATGACATCGTCGGGTTGCGCATACACTACACATACCAATACTTGCAGTCTTACTTGAAAATCCTTTACACCGATACTTGCCATTTTATTTAAAAATCCTGTTTTACCGTGGCATGGTGGTCATATCTCTTCACTTGCCATCCATGCCTCACAATATTATCACCTGACAATTGCAACCTGAAAACCTGGAAATAACCTAGCCAGCCATGTGTGGGACGTGAAGTTACATCCAACTTCTGATAACGGCGCTAAGGTCAGAGCGGTCGATATAATTTGGGTTATACGTGGCTGGAGGTTAGAAATAATAGTCAGTACACCGAGTTTAAAGGTCTATTACAACACTTCAATACAGTTTTATAACAAATAATGAACTATTTCAAAAATTAATTCAGATTACATTAAATTAAACTTAGAAATAAAGCTTACGACAAAATAATAGCAAAGTAGCAAAGGATCAGCAAGTTTACTTCGGATTAAACATGGAAACGCGGCAAGTTTGGTATGGCAGTGGGTTCTACACGTCTACTCGGTCTAAGCGCTCAATTCCGAAAAAAGCCCCCCCTCATAACAGCTCTGGTTCTTTATAATGTCATCTCTAACCCCCACTCCATGCCAACCATGCCCAAACAATAACTGTTTGACGTTTCCACAAATAGTTAAAGCGATTCTCCACAGATGGCGTTGAAAGATCAGCGCAGGACTTTACTGCACTCCGACAAGTAGTTTCAGCGATTCTCCACAGATGGCGTTGAAAGACCAGCGCAGGACTTGAGTGCGCTCCGACACATATTTCAAATTCGAATATTAGCTTCATTAGAGACACGGTAGTGTCTAAGCCAAGTTCCACAAAAAATACCCCTTTTGTTTTGTTCATTAAAATTATTTTTTCGTTTCCTATTTCTTATAATACTTGGTGCACGGCAGTGCACCTCGCCAAGTTCGAAATTTTAAATAAAGTTTTATTTATATTATTTTGTAACATACTTTATGTAATACGCTTTATTGAAGTAATATAAATAATCCGAATAATTACAGATATATGTTTGTTTCTCTTATCATTTTAGCAGATGCGTTCATTTACCCTTTTTTTCTATTCGATATATATCATAATTATCGTTCGTAAGGAGTAAACTCCAATCGTGCGTCGTAGCTGACACACACTTTTTTTCTTTATCCATAGTTTTGACAAAAAATTAATTCGATAGAGATTATCAGTACAATCCGCTCTGATATAATTACTACGATAACAAATCCACAATCACGTTGGTCGTTCAGATATGTCACGCGTCATCAATGCGCGTCATCGACCCTACAGATAAAATCAACGTCAATCAGATTACTTAATACAGTTAAGATAACAAATTAAATGAACATTCGTGTCCGCAAAGAACAACCCAATTGTAAAATTACGTACGTAATGCACCCGGTTACTTTTTCTCTCAAACATGGATAGTACAAAAAATCTTACAATTAATGATTTCGTACTTTCGGAAGTAGACGCCGCTGGTAATGCAGAGTGCTTCTTAGTTAAAAATCCTACATTATGTGCAAAAACTTTAAATTCAAATCAAAAATCAGTCAATCAATCTTTATGTATCATCAGTGCTAATATACGAAGCATAAATAGAAATTTTGACTTATTCTTGGCATTTATTACAAACATCGGTATGGAAATAGATATCATTGTGCTAACGGAATGCTGGACAAATGAAAACAACCCACCACCGATCCTCGACCACTACAATATATCATACACAAAAAAACACATTAACCAAAACGATGGTGTTGTTGCTTACATACATGAAAAAATTACAGCAACAACTTCAGAGCCAGACATCATCGACGGGAATTGCTTACTAATTAATATTGATCATCAATTTTCTATCATTTGCACGTATAGACCGCCCTGCTTTCGAAACCTAAATAATTATTTAAATTCACTCGAAGTAGTTCTACAAAACATCAACACTCCAAATATAATACTCACAGGGGATATTAATATCGACATACTTCCAGGTAACCAAAATCCAACAAATTCGGGTGACTACCTTGACCTTATGTCTATGTACGGGCTTATACCAGGTATTAATTTACCTACGAGGGTAAGCACTTGCATAGACCACTTTATGGTCAAAAGCTATCACAACTGGAAAACCATAGTATTTGAGCAAACGTTAACTGATCACTCCCCGATATTGTTGTATATAAATAAAACTAAAATCTGTAAAACCTCTTCTACCTTTAATAAAGTCAAAATTAACTTCGACAACCTCTCTAAGCAGCTAAGTGAGGAAACATGGGAGGACGTATACCAACTAAATAATATTTATTTATTTATTTATTTATTTATTTCAACTCTTATAACTAGCTTTACAGGAATTCCTAATGCGCTAGTTACGTGAAAATTAGAATATTTACATTTCATTCAACAATTACAGTAATTCTATTTAGCCATTCCATTTAAAAATACCTTAAAATAAATAACATAATAAATTATACTAAAATATAAATCAAAAATGTCAGAATTAGATTAAAAAACTTAAAAAATTAAAAAAATGAGATAAATTGTATAATGAGATAAATATCAACAGTTATGTCAATTATAAGGCCTTTTAAACACATAAAATCAAATAACACATAAAATATTAATCAAAAATGTCAAAAAATTAAAAAAAATAAAATGTCAAAAAATTAAAATAAATGTCAAATTCATAACAATAGTAGGTAATAATAATAATAATCGCATTAATTTTATTAAACACTGGAATTCACATAAGTCAATCATTCGGTAGAGTTTCCAAAACTACTCTTACAACTCTCATGAACTCGCTCAGTGTACACCCAACTAAATCAATACGTTCTGCCGCCAAGTTGAGCGTGCGCAGTGCCCGCGTGAGCGGCGCGTGCTGTAGTAGATTAGTCCGCGCGCTCGGCAGCGCCAGCAAGCGCGGCTGTCTGCGGCGCATCACGTAGTTATCAGGTACATGTAAATTAATTTATTCAAGGATGGCTGGATTGTCCATAGAACCGCGTAAAACCTTGAAGAGGTACTTAGCGATCCACATTTCTCTTCTCGTTTCCAATTTGCTGTATCCTACCATGCCCAGGACGAACAAAGTAGGATACAGCAGCGGATAACCCGGGTACACCCCATAGACCTTGGCATAAAGGAATCGAGCAAATTTATTTTGGATGCGCTCCAACATTGTCTTATACTTGATCTCATTCGGAGACCATACAGCTGAACCGTACTCTAAATGACTTTTAACCAAGGCTTCATATAAGGCACGCAAAGCTTGAAAGTTTGTAAATGTATTTGCTTGCCGTAACATGAAACCAAGGTTCCTATACGCTTTATTGCACAGTTCAACTATATGGCCCCGGAAGTTAAGATCGGCAGTAAACCGAACGCCTAGATCTTTAACCTCTGCCACTAATGCCACTAATATTAATGATGCTATACAATTATTTACAACCCGTCTTCTTACATACATCCGCAACAACACAGAAATAACTAGTTTACAGAAAAGTAAAAGACCCTTAAAACCGTGGATTACCATAGGTGTTGTTAAATCAATTAGAAAGAGGGATAAATTGTACAAAAAAATGAAGAAAAACCCCGATAACATGGACTTAAAACAAAAATATATACAATATAGAAATATTTGTAACAAAATTATCAAAACGTTAAAAAATAAATATTATCAAGAAAAGTTAGAAAAAAATAGTGGCAATATTAAGGAAACGTGGAAAATTATAAAAGACGTATGTAATCTTAATCATAATACGCAAACATCCAGTGAACTACTGAACATTTGCTCAGACCCTAAGGAATCACTCAACGAGGTTAACAAGTTCTTTACTGCAGTGGGACAAAAGCTGGCCGATGCTATCCTTAACAAATTAAATGTGAGCGAAAAAGATTTAACTCGAAAAGCTAATGTGCATGATAAACCTACCAAATCGATGTCATTATTCTTAACTGACGAATTTGAGGTAAGATCTGTTATTAATTCGTTGCGGACAGCAAGCGCTCCTGGCTGGGATAAAATAACTACATATACTCTTAAGCAGCTAATCCCATACGTTACTAGTCCGTTAACATATCTATGCAACCTAAGTTTCGAACAAGGTGTATTTCCTGAAATCTGTAAAAAAGCTACCATCTGTCCAATTTACAAAAATGGCAGTAAATCTAATCCCTCGAATTATCGACCTATCTCGCTCCTCAGTGCCTTTTCAAAAATCTTTGAAAAACTCGTTAATAAAAGGTTACTAAGCTATCTTGAAAATAATTATCTATTAAGTAACAATCAGTTTGGCTTTAGGAAGAAAACTTCAACGGAAGACGCAGTGCTGAAATTGACTAGTTTAATTAAAGATTACCTGGATCATGGTGAACGATGCATAGCAGTATTTCTAGACCTGCAAAAGGCGTTTGACACAGTGTCCATCCCAATTCTTTTAACTAGACTTGAAAATATCGGGATTAGAGGCATTGCTCTTGACTGGTTCTCAAGCTACTTGTGCTGTCGTGAACAAAGGGTTAAAGTCGGTGACATTGAGAGCGATGCTGGATACAGCGCTTTTGGATTGCCCCAAGGAAGCACAATAAGTCCATCGCTATTTTTACTATACGTAAATGACCTCTGTAAAACATCGCTTCCCGGAATGGACCTATTAATGTTTGCCGACGACACTGTACTCGTCTTTCATGAAAGGACATGGCAATCAACTGCAGTATTGGCGGAGAATGGGCTATCCAGAGTAACTTGGTGGCTAGAAGATAACCTCCTATCCCTCAATATTAGTAAAACTAAATACATATGCTTCAGTAAAACTTCTGCCACCTGTCCAGACTCTGATTTCTCCCTAACCATACATACTTACCCATGCAATCGACGAACGGATAGAACTCGGTCATGTAACTGCAAACAAGTAACTCGTACTGACAGTATTACGTACTTAGGCATTACTGTAGACTCAAATTTAAGTTGGAAGTGTCATATAAATAATTTGTCAGCACGAATAAGAAAACTTATTTATATATTTAAAAACTTACGCGCAGTGGCAACCAGAAACTTGTTAACACAAACGTACAAAGCCTTATGTGAGAGTATAATAAGTTATTGTATTTGCGTATGGGGAAATGCGGCAAAAACGCACCTCATACAGGTCGAAAGGGCACAAAGAGCTGTACTTAAAGTCTTATTACGCTTACCATATCGGCATCCAACTTCTGATGTATATGAGAAAGCAAAAGTGCTTTCAGTGAGAAAAATGTACATAATGAAAGTTCTCACACGGTTCCACAGCAAAATAGTACCAAACCTGCCAGCAACAAACAAACGACTGGACCGCTGCTCGGTGCCACGTGCACGAAGCAAGCTAGCCAGAAAACATTTTGATGTAGTTGCTCCACTGCTCTATAATAGGCTACAAAAAAATATAAACAAAACCAAAACCAAAATTAAGTCCTACTCAAACAAAGACCTCAAAATTGCAATACTATCCTGGCTCAGTAAGCTGGATTATAGTGATGTGGAAAATTTGTTAGGTAACATATAAATTCTACATACACTCACATTCACACACACACACACACATTCACACACACACACCCATTCACACACACGCACACACACACACACGCACACACACACACACACACGCACGCACGCACGTGCACACACACACACACACGCACGCACGCACGTGCACACACACACACACACACACATACGCACATACACCCATAAAGTACAAAAGTTTTTTTTTCTCTCTCTTTTTCTTTGATTACTTACCTTACTTCTTAACATTAGTTCATAAAAACATATTTTTGAAACAATAGCTCCACAAATGGGAGAAGACGCTGGTCCTTGAAACACAGTTGCGACTAACTCAAGGGCCAGAGGATTCACAAATTAAATTGTAAAACAGTTTTAAGTTAATAAAGAATTATTATTATTATTATTATTATTCATTTGAACTAGTGGGAATCACCCACCCCTTCGTCGCACGTGTCATGGACGACACAAATATGGGAGAACCTGGGTTCGATTCTCCGCAGGTGCAGATATTTATGTTACAGATAAATTCGGGATGTTAGTTTCTGTTGTCCATATGACCCGTCGACACAGAGAATTCTAGTATGGGGATGTATAGTTGTACAAGGATTTTTTGGCGCGTGGCTGACGTTAGAGTGACAGAGACAGCGCCTTACAGGTAAGGCAAACTCTAAGGCACTGTTTCTTTCACCCACACGTCATCCACGCGCCAAAAGATTCTTGTACGACTATATTAGCATTTTATCATCGATAATCATAATGACTTTGCAACCTCCTCACTCTCGAACCAACTAACCGAAACTACTGCAACTAAAAGAGACTACAATGATTATCAACAACCATAAGATCATCTGATGCCAATGCAAACAAACAAAACATCCGAAGACAAACGCAGCACCAGCAGAGCATGACGCATGACCACGATACGGAGGCCCCTGAAGGCCCTGACACTCCGAGTCGATCACGGGTCAGTGTTAGGTAATAGTTTGTGTTTATGGACGTTGCACAGTAATTGCTTGCAAAGCTATGGTGACCGATATTATTGCAATATACCTGGCTATATTTTACATAGTCAGTGCGGTTCGTCGGATAGGCTAGGCTATTATTAAGTTAATCTTAGTATGTACTTAGGTAACTCTATATTCTATATGCTACACAAAAGGCTACACAGATAAAGGATACACGCTTAGTAATACGGTTAGTTGAAGATGAAATAGAAATAATAGAGACCCTAAAAAGGATAGGATACTTTTAGACACCTGACACACCAGCAGAGGTGCAATTTGATGCTTATCATTGTCCATGGACATTCTGTGATGCATTGTCGATTAAGGAGAGAAACAAGTAGGTATGTAGTTACTAAGGACAATTCTGTTTAAAAAGTCAGTTTGCTGAACAAAGATTCGGCTTCGATTCGCAACAGATATTAACATAAAATTTAAAAGTTGGTAGCGGGTCAAGGCCCTGGTTATATTTCAACAATAAACATAATAAACTAATCTTTCATTATATTAACCTGTGCAGCCAACTAACTAACCTCAGCCTCAGGTCGTGGTCACCACTCGCCATAATGACCATTTAGTAGCATTTATTCTGCTCGTCTGCTTGGAAGGTAAGCATACGAGCATGCATCACCACCCTTCCACTGCCGCCCATAACAACTGTGACCGACACAGACCAAGACTCAAATCTTACTGAGGACAATTCTTACTGAGGGTGCTAATAAGAATGTTAGATGAATAATATGCTAGTAAAATTTAAAAATTCACAATAATTTATTTATTTAACTAGGTAGGTACTTATACATTTACCTACGTACCTAATCACTAATAAATTTACGTGCGTCAATCGCTGGTTCGCAAAGGTCCTTCAAAGTTATTTCCCTAAAAAGGGTTGAAGAAACAGCGAAAGAAACTCCTTAGCACATCTTATAAAACAAAAATAAAATACAATAATACGTTTTATAAATAGATATTATGTCCTTATCTAGTGGAACTGGTTTCAGAGCTAGTTCTTCCCTTGCACATTTGTCATTAAGCACAAGGTCTATGGTAGGGTCTATATTGTGGTGTACACACATGTCTTGGCTTGGAGCCCGTTATCCCTCTCGACTCATACCACCAGTTCGCAGATACGTGGGCAAAAACACAAGTCAGTTACATTCCGATTTCCGCTGCGAATACCTTTTTAGAGGCAAACATCTATAGTCTTTGAAGGTAGCATCAGATCTGAGATCAAATGAGAACGAGACTATTAGGTACTATGTAATAATTCATGTGCTATTTTAATTCCATAAAGAATTACGGAACCTCCACGATTTTAGTACGATCTTCCTGTGAAAGTTTTCGATCTTTAGTTCGGTTGGATCTTGTGTTAACACCAACGCTATCATAGATACATAGCTACGGTGCCAGTCTATAAAGAGGAAGAAAGAACGAACGTATCTCCAGGCTTTGAAGCTCCCAACCAAAATACGACAGGTCGTTTGGTGGTTGAGTCAAGCAAGAGGGTGGTAGCTAACCGTGCTTCGGCTACTAACACCAACTGAGAGAAAAAAGGCGAATGAATAAAAAATGTGAGCCGTCATGGGACGCCTAGCAGATGTGAAACATCGTGTGTGTACAAGTACTTAATATGCATAAAAGGGGTGCTTCTCGGTGGTTACTGGGTCGTCATACTGGTATGACCAGTGAGACTTGTTTGTCTCAGTGGTCATACTACATATTAACACTAGAAATATAGCATTTTCCTATATATATATTTCGGAGACACTAGTCAGGATGGTGGTATAATGCTCCGATCATCAGGTTGCAAGGTGAAAAATAAAACACAGTGGGCGTTCAATACGTGTCTTCATGATTTAAATTGGGTTTACACAGTCTAACTTAATTTAATTAAAGCTTTTAGGTTATGTTAAAACGTGGCACGACTGAAATACACTTAGAGAAACGTTATGCCGTCGGGCATAGGTACGACGCAGTATAGGATTTTATTACAAAGTACACTAGTTAACTTAATGCGACCGTTCAGCTCGACGTCTGCTCGAGAAGTCCCCGCTGTTCGTAGCCGACTCCACAGGTGCCCTCTGTTGGGTTCCCCCTCCGATATCCCATCGAGACACGTTTACAATTCGTACAGTGTTGCCATTTAAATTACAGTTCCGGATTTACGTTTTATTCAAAGTTTAATGATTTATTTAGTTTGATTTTAATCTAATTTTATTTCCGTCTCCGACACGGCCATTCTGACAAGCACACGTCCTCGTGTGATGCCTTTTACTTTAGGTTACAACAAAGCTCTAATTTTATTTTATTCAGCAAAAGCTACCAATTTTAAACGAGACTACAAATTTAATTTGAACAACAAGTTTTTAGATTACTTAAAATTTCTTTGATTGAACGCCAAGTTTTTGTTTAAAGTTTTTTTGCATTTATTTTTAGCCCTAACTACCTACACTCCCGCCGCGCCGTTTCCGGTGTCGCTATGGAGAAGAAGACGGCTAAACAAACTCCATAACATGACACTTGTTTAGAGCAAAATTACCAAATTTATTATTAACGCGGGTTTGTTTTTAACGTTTAACGCAATACGTCGTCGTACAATCGTCGTAAAACTGGATGACTCGATCGGCTGTGGTGTCGGAATTTACCTGTTTCGTTGCGTCCGATCTGCGGCTGCCAGTTGCCAGAGCTTCCTCCTTCAATGTCACACTCCAGGAAGCCCACGAGTGCACGCACGCAGCCGTCGATTCGGCTCCAGACAACACATGTGCCGCCTGCGCATCCTCGAAAACCCATCTGAAAACAGAACGATGCACATTGCATCGCCACACGCGAGATCACTTCAAAACTCATTGGTTTCACAAAGTAAATTAAAACCAATCGAAGTGTGCTGCACTTGCAAAAATAATTGGGGAACCGATTGTACCCAACCGCTACTTTAATTAAAAATTTCACTAAACTTCCACAAACTGCTATTGATCTTTTGTCATTGTTCATTAATTACAAGACACAACAAAAGGTCATATTTTCACAAGGAACGAAATAAAAATGGAAATTATAAAACTCCAACACACCAGATGTAACCAAATAAAACTTTGTCATACCAAAAACGCCGTTTCACTTTTACCTCGTCCAGCCGCTACCATTTATCTAGGCAATGTCACCCTTGGTTGCAGACAGGAACCAGAAAAGGTCTCGGTCGCCAGTTCCTTACAACCTAGAAACGCTTCCCAAACGCATCATAAATCCGACGTAAACACTTACGCCGACTTTATTTATTTCGAAAATATAATGACCAAAGCGGGTAAGAATCCAACTAATTCGTCTGTAATAACTCTAACGACAATGTTTTGGATCATTATATAACGCTTACACAATATTTAAAATCAACAATGAACTACGCGGGTATTTAGAATATCGAAATTATTTTGTCACATAGTAAATAAAACTTTGAAAATTGTATTGTGTTTCACTTTTAAAACAACGCGAACCAATGAGCAACTAATTCGATCGACGTCACCAATGAACAACCAAACCGTTCACTTTAAAAAAACTAGCTTACGCTTTTATTGTTATTGGATTTACGACAAGTTCGAAGGATGTTGTAAAAACTTAAATTTTGTGAGTTCAGTAAGTGCTATGTCAATGAAATATAGTGCAAACGGATGATGAATAAACATAGCATAATTTAAAATAGCATTTCTCTTCGTACACTCAATATTTTATTATTTATACGCTTAGAAAAACTCGATATACTTTTTTATGAGTATAATCACAATTTGGTCATTAAGGGGGAAGTTCGGACAGTAATTTAAAACTGTTTCTATTGCAAAGAACACAAAGTGTATGACAAGGATATATCCGATCTTTTATGTGCTTTAATATGATATCAATGAAATCTATATAAGGCTACGAACATAGATGTTCCAGATGATTACTTTTTTTTCGCTCTTTTTTTCGTTCGGGCTGTCCGATCTTACCCCTTATTTTAAACTTAGGCAATTTAATGGTTCCTAAAGTTTAGGTTCTCTCGACATTTGTCTCTAATAGAATTGTCGTTAAATTGCTACAAGTGAATGACCTTTACTTACTACTTACTTCTTTATGTACGTATACAAGTAGTAATTTCAAGCAAATTTATGTGTTTAAATATAAGTAAAACTATGGATATGAGAGAGTGATAAAGGGAAGCCAAGGAGACTAGAGCCAAATTATGAATTGGTAGAATAGTTTTTAAAATAATAAGCGTGTACATTAGTAGAAAATTAGATTTATTAAGCTTTAAGAATTATTTTTATTATTATTAATAAGCACATACATTTAATAATTATAGCTGTTAATTTTTTCTTAATGTTCTAAATTATATATTTTGTTAGCGATGTATGCATTTAATCTAATATGATACTTCAAGTTACGTTGCTTATTCTATAATCAGATTTTTGTTATTATAATCTATCTTGGTTTTTAATCATATATTATAAAAGTTTGACAACCACTACAAATTTCATCACTTGGCTCTGATCGGATATTTTTATCCGATCTTCACCTGAGGAGGATAACACCGGATTTCAGCCTGCAGAGATACTAGACGGATATCAATTAGCTCTATCTAATTACCACTGCTTAAATTTTAGTATTTAGGCAAAATAATAATAAAATACATTATACTTTCGCTACAATATTCAACAAAAAATTGAGGGGGAAGACCGGATGGACAAAAATTTTGGAAAATTTACCTTGTTAACTTTAAAAGCATGTAGCATACGTGCGTCTTGCAGGAGCGACTGGCGACCACTGCTGGGTGGGGCGTAACAAAATTATCTTTCGCGCAGTGTGGCTAACATTGAAAAATAAAGCCAAAATAGTGAGTTATTTGATTCCAACGGTCTTACCCCACCACCGATCTTACCCCAACGTACTATTGTTGTAGGCTTTTATTATCGTTGTAGGTACTCGATAAATGGAATAAATACTTCGTCAAGTTGAGCACAAATAGAACAAACCATTTTGTGTGTGTTTATCCTTTTCCAATTAATCCTTTTCAGCGTTAAGCGGCGCACCAAATAACCAAAAACCAAAATAACTATCACGAACATTACACGTTTGATAAAAGTCACTGGACTGTGCGTCATATCTCATTATCAATTAAAAATTGTACCAACACGGAATGCATAATAAAATGCCTGACTTTAAAACGTTTGTTTTTCTTTTCGACCAGACTACAAAATCTAATCTACCCCCATTATCTTTAAGAATTTTATGAACGTAGATTGTTCCCTCACTCACTAATTCACTGATTCTAACTATTTAAATTAAACTCACTTTTTCAATGGACTGTATTTTATTCACTAAACTCTTATGATAACTCAGAACACTCGCAATATACTCAAACTCAAATACTCTCTCATGACTCGATACAAAACAATCAGATATATGATATGGCCATCGTACAAACGTTAGCGTGATGTAGAAAATGAATCAGCGCCATCTATGAGCGGATGCGGGAACAAATTTCAGACTCGATAAAGTGATCTCCTCCAACATACTCCCCCGCAAAGGACCTTGTGTCCTTTCACAAATTCGGTAGAGGGCAAAGCTTCGTATTTGTCCTAGTGAAGAGTCCTGACGCTGTACGGACCTCATAAACTCTTGTAAGATTGTCTCGTCCAGGGTATTTGGTTACAATTCTTCCTAAAATCCACTTATTCACAGGACAACGGGAATCTTTTATCAGCACCAATTCACCTACTTCAAACTCCTTCATTGGTTTTGTCCATTTTGACCTTTCTTGCAGTCTGGATAAATATTCTCTCTGCCATTTCTTCCAGAAAGCTTGTGTCATCGATTGTACTAACTTCCATCTCGATAAGGACGTTAAATTTACAGAAGTTAAGTCTCTTTCTGGCAAAGCGACAAGCGGTTCTCCGACCAAGAAATGCGCCGGTGTAAGCGGCTCGAAATCTTCAGGATGATCACTCACAGGGGAAAGGGGTCGCGAATTTAAGCACGCCTCAATTTGAATTAATACGGTGCTCAGCTCCTCAAAGGTAAGTGTAGTATCTCCAATTAAGCGTTTCATATGATTTTTCACAGATTTTATTCCGGCCTCCCAGAGTCCTCCGAAGTTGGGTGCGCCAGGTGGAATGAATTTCCAGGTGGTACCTTCTCTGTCTAGTAGGTAAAATAACTCGTCGGGTATGCTCGCTTTGCCTTGCTTCCACATCTCAAGAATTTCTTTATTCGCTGACACAAAAGTTGTTCCATTATCGCTCCACATCTCTTTACATAGTCCTCGTCTCGAAATAAATCTTCTATATGCAGCCATAAAAGCCTCAGTAGTCATATCGCTCACCAGTTCTATATGTATTGCTTTGGTGGACATACCTATAAATAATGCAATGTAGGCTTTGTACGATTTTGCTCCACGGCCTTTACTCATTCTAACGTTTATCGGGCCAGCAAAGTCTACTCCACTGATAGAAAAAGGTCTCGAAGGTTTCACTCGAATCTCAGGTAAGTTACCCATCATTTGGCTTCTCACTTTTGCTCTTTGTTTGGCGCAAATCATACAGTTACGTACAAACTTTTTCACTTGATTTCCAGCATCAATTAACCAATATTTTTGGCGAAGGTAAGTGATCATCATTTGAGGTCCACCATGCAGAGTTTTGGTGTGTGCTTCTGACAACAAAAGCGGCAGTATATCACTTGTTTTTGAAATTATTATTGGGTGTTTACTCAGAAACTCTAAGTCTGCATATTTCAGGCGACCTCCTACTCGCAGAACTCCTTTGTCATCCAGGAATGGATTGAGTGACAATAAGCGACTCTTTGTCTTAATAGGCTTTCCAGCTCTCAGTTGCTCAATCTCCTCAGTGTACTCTAGATTCTGAGAAAGCTTCAAACACATGATAAGAGCTTCTTCACGTTCTTCTTGCGTCACATATTTAGGTAAGTCTCTTTTAATCTCTTTTTTATTTTCCAGGTGCAGCCATCTCCATCTCCGTATCCAGGCGACCACTGACAACAGTTTCCTGAGGGAAGAATATCTGCGTAACAAGGTAAGTATTTCTTCTTTTTCAGGTTTTTCTACGGTAGTAGTGACGCATGTAGTAGGTACTCGCATCTCTTCCTCGGTCTCGACCAGTTGTTGCGTTGGTATCTTAAAATCTTTCTCTTGTAAGAACGATGGTCCCTTTAGCCACAGAAGGTTTTCTTTTAACTTTTCAGGTGCTACTCCTCTCGACGCTGGATCTGCGGGATTGTCCTTGGTGCCCACATATGACCAGGTAATGTTGAGTGTGTTATTAATGTCATTTACTCGGTTTCTGACATATACGTTCCATCTTGACGGATCTCCGTGTATCCAAGCCAGGACTACTTGTGAATCGGACCAAGCGTAAGTATTTTTCTCTTCTATTCTCATAGCAGTCGCTACTCGTTTCAGTATGTGGCTGAGCATTGCTGCGGCACATAATTCAAGGCGGGGTAAGGTAAGTTCTTTCACAGGTGCTACTTTGGTTTTTGCTTTGATCAGTGAGGTCTCTATCTCTCCATTACTCTTTAATGCTCTACTATAAATAACTGCGGCGTAGGCTTTTGATGACGCGTCGGCAAATCCATGTAACTCTACTCGTGCCAGATCGCGACTCGTGCCGATCCATCTCGGAATTTTGATCTTTGTCAACTCTGGTATATTCACTCTGAAATTCTTCCACTCATCTTGATAGTCTAGGGGCAGCTCTTCATCCCATTCCACTCCAAGGATCCATAATTTCTGCATAAACATTTTCGCCTTCACGATAGTTGGAGCAAGCCAACCCATCGGATCATACAAGGATGCTATTACAGAAAGCACATTTCTCTTGGTTATCATCTTCTCTTCTAGAATATCTATTTTATTTGTAACTTGTAACTCATCGTCTTTTATATTCCAAGTTATTCCTAGTGCTTTCACTGACTCAGATTTATTTATGTCTCTTTCAGAATTTTTAGCTCTCTTCTCTGGTTCTATTTCTTGCATAAAAATGTCGCTATTTGAACACCATTTTTGAAGTTCAAAACCACCATTGCGTAACATTTTTGTCAGTTGTCTTTGAGCTTCGATCGCTGTCTCTTCATCATGACTTCCAGATAGACAATCATCTACATAAAAGTCGTGATTAACCATGTCTCTAGCTAGAGTATATTTCTCGTTCTCGTCTTCATCTTTAGCAGTTTGTTTCAGAGTTTTTATCGCCAGGTAGGGAGCACATGCTGTGCCAAAGGTAACGGTAAGTAATCTGTACTCTTTTATAGTCTCTTCTGTGTTGAATCTCCAGACTATCCTTTGATAATCTACATCTTCTTCTCTCATTAAGATCTGTCTGTACATTTTGATTATGTCTGCTATGAAGCTCACTTTATACATTCTCCATCTCAATAAAATATCTCTCAACTCTTCTTGTAGTGCAGGGCCGATCAACAATTCGTCATTCAACGATATACCATTGACTCCTTTACTAGATGCGTTGAATACGACTCGGACTTTCGTAGTGTCTTTATCTTCACGAACCACTGCGTGGTGTGGTAAGTATACAGTGTTTTCGTTCGTTTTCGCTTTCTCTTCATTTACTGGCTCCATATGGTTTAAGGTAAGATATTCTCTCATTACCTCGTTGTACTCTTTTCTTAGTTTTTCGTTTTCTGACAGTCTCTTTTCCAAATTTATTAATCTCTTTAACGCTATGTCTCTGGATTTCTCTGGTAGAATAGGTTTATCTCTCTTGAATGGAAGGGCCACGACGTATCTTCCATCTGGCTCTCTCTTAACTGTTTTCTCGTAAATATGCTCCGCTCTCGCTTCTAGTGGGGTGAGAGTGTCTTCCTTCTCTGACTCGAGTCTCTCTGTCTCCCAAAATTTTTGAAGAAGATTATCCAGGGTTACTGTGAGGTGTAGGCTTACCATACCATGCATATTGCTTTCTCGACTCGTTCCTCCCGATATAATCCAACCAAAATGAGTTTGTTGGGCTATTGGTGTTCCTGTTTCTCCTTTTACAACTCCGGCCATCAATATCTCGGTGTATATATTTACTCCAAGCAGCATGTCTATTTTCTCAGGTTTATAATACATGGGATCTGCTAAGGTAAGGTTACGCAGATGTGTCCATGACTCGTGACTCACTCTCTGTGCAGGCAATATATCAGTGACCTGTTTTACGACGTAAGCAGTGCAGGGAACTCGGAAGTTCTGGTTAACTCTCGACGCAATGTTGATCTCGGTAACATGCGTTATGCGCGTTGACATCTCATTAACTCCTGATACCTGACCGTCGACTGACCTTTTGGGTAGTTGTAATTTCATTGCTGCTCTCTCGCTAATAAAGGATTCTTGGGAACATGGATCAATTAACGCTCGAACTAGTTGTAATCCACGTCCAGTCTCTACATTAATTAACGCTGTAGCCATCAAAGCGCTTTGACCTTGTGTCACAAGATGTGTCCTGATCACAGGCTGTTGTACATTCTCACTCACAGAATTTTCGTTGGCAGCTTTAGCAGGGACTCGTGGTACTGAAGCTATGCTCTCTCTCTCCTTTGTTGATGTAAACTCTCTGTTTTGGTAGTGCAATAATGAATGATGTCTCTTTCTGCAATGTTGACATGATATTTTGCTGCTGCAGTATTTGGCACTATGAGTGGGTGATAGGCAATTAAAGCATAAAAATCTTTTTTGTACAAACTCAACTCTATCGTCTACCGTTAGGTTATGAAAAGCGTTACATGCAGATATAGTATGGCTTTGTTGGTGACAAAAAGCACATTGTGAGTTGGTGCTCTTGTTGTAGGTTGATGAAGTTGTAGCAAAGGATTTAGGTTTGTTGAAAACTCTCTCTCTCGTAGTGGTGGGTTGCACAGTCTCTAAAACCCGGAATCTCGTCTCTAAAAATTGCGTAAGTCTCTCTAGTGTAGGCAGTATCTCCACAGGCAATGTACCTAACTCTGCTTCCCAACCTTTGTGTGACTCTTCATCAAGTTTATTCACCACCAAGTATACTATTAAAACGTCCCAATTCTTAATATCAACATCATTATTTTTCAAGTTATTTAAACATTCTAGGGTAGTATCTAATAAATCTCTAATACCTCTCGCTGTCCCAGTATTTACCTTCCTTTGGTTTACCAGTCTGCTCAATATACAATTCACTATAACTCTTCTGTTATTGTATCTCTTATTTAAAGTTGACCAAGCTGTATCATAGTTGTTCTCATTTATTTGAAGGTGTCTCAATAGTTGTTCTGCCTCTCCGGTCACACTGCTCTTCAAATAATGTAGTTTCTCAATCTCACTCAAGGACTCATTCTCATGTACAAGGGATTTAAATAAATCTCGAAAAGCATTCCACTCGTGATAACCTCCGCTGAATTGTGGTATGTTTACTTTAGGTAGTTTCACCGCGGAACCAATGGATTTCATGTTCCTGTCTCCACTAATCTGTTGTGCTACTGGTATTTGAAACTTCTCTAATTGATCTTGCATCTCCGATCTAACATCAATATATTCTGACTCTCCTTGTGAAAACCAATCCTCTGCAAAGTAAACATGTTCTTTTCTTTGGGCTCTTGTAGCTAATTTTGTAATTTCAAAATGTGTTATAAGAAATTTGTCCCAATACTCTTTTAACGTCTCCATTCTCGTCGTAATATATCCTTTAGTGAGGCGATCTTTCGGTGACTTCTTAAAGTTAATTCCTACTTTTTTAATTAGCAACAAAGTATTCTCTTGCTCTGGAATAAAGGTTTCCATTTTGAAGGTCAATCACTCTTTCACACTGTTAAAGTTTTTTTCACAAAAGTTCAAAATATTAACCGTTGTTCACACACCAATCAAAGAAAGTCTCATAAATAAACTCAAGTTTAAAGTAGAAAAGTTCTCGAAATTTTTTAAAGTCAATGATCACAACAAAAATTTTACAAGTTCAGAAATCACAAAAATATTCTAAGTCCTAAAATAGTTCCGAATTTTTCTAAGTCTTTTTAACACCGAAATTTTTCTATGTCTTTTTACAGCAAAATTTTTCTAAGTGTTTTTACGCGTAAATTTTTCTAAGTGTTTTTCGACCAGAATTTTTCTAAGTGTTTGGCGAATAATTTCAAGTTCAAGGTCACGTTTGCACTCGCACACTTTATCCAAATATCCGCTCGATTGGACCACTTTGTTCACTCACTCACTAATTCACTGATTCTAACTATTTAAATTAAACTCACTTTTTCAATGGACTGTATTTTATTCACTAAACTCTTATGATAACTCAGAACACTCGCAATATACTCAAACTCAAATACTCTCTCATGACTCGATACAAAACAATCAGATATATGATATGGCCATCGTACAAACGTTAGCGTGATGTAGAAAATGAATCAGCGCCATCTATGAGCGGATGCGGGAACAAATTTCAGACTCGATAAAGTGATCTCCTCCAACATAGATTAATTATTATTGTAACTTCGGAACATAATAATTTTACTTTAAAATGACTCGAGTTACGTTACATTTCGATTAAATTAATTGAACAAAAATGCTTACCCAACCAAGTACCAATTGTAAGAAACACTGGTAAAAACACTGTAAAAACTAAGAAGTATTTATATTTATACCTAGATGAAGTTTTAAATATATTTAGTTATTATACGAATTTATGAAATGTTTAAAGTTCGTTTAATAAGAGCGCGCTTTACTACCGGTGGTTTTAATTAAGGCTAGCTTCCGTTTCCGGTGCAGAGAATCACTACCCCGATAGTAGCACGCGCGCTTAACCTTCAGGCTAGATCTAACCGTTGAAGAGAAAACACATTGTTTAGCTCCTAAGTTACAGTGCACAGTGACAATAAAATATTAATTATTAATTAATTATTAATTATTAATAATAAATAAATAAATAAATTATTCAGTATTTAAGCGTACTATTTATTCCGATGGGGTCCAACAGTTCAGAAGTAAGGATATATCGAGATTGCGCAGGAGAACGCACTCGGTTACAGGACTTAACGCCCATGAAAGGTACGTACGTACGCGAAATTTCTGTACAATATTTATACTGAATTGTAGAAATTGTAAGAACTAGTTATTTTTAAAACAAAATACAGGTAATTCAACTACTACATAAACGACAAAAATTTATAAGCATTTTGAAGAAACCTATTTTATTCATTATTATTTTTTCTTTTTTCTCTACCCTCTTGTTAATTTGTTTTCTTTTCCATTCGTTTTCAATTCGTTTCGTTATCGTAAGAATAAAATAATTAAGTGCAATAATGATCTACTATATCACGCACAAATGCGGTTCGTGAAAGATTTGCATTTAATTGGTATTATGGGTAAATTATTCCTCACTTTATTAACTCTTAAGAGAGCAGCTACTGTTTTGCTATTTACGTCATTTCAGGGAAATATGGAACAGAACAGAAAATAAATGAGAACAAGAGATCCCGCATGCAGTGGTTCTGAAGTGTTCAGAACGGCGCGGCGGTATAGAAGTGCGAGTCGTCGTCATGGGTTCCGCGTCCACTGTGGGACGCTGGACAGGGATAGTCATCACAAACATGACAAGTCGCGAATTCGCGGCGTGTCTCAATGCAGCAACGCGTCGCAGAAGCCGAAGGTGTCCCGGAGGCGTGATGTGTCACGGAGGCGTGACGCGTCGCGGAGGCGCTTGTCGGTGCAGTGCAGCACGTATCAGAGTAAGAGTAAGAACTTTTAACGTTCCAATTTTAACCTTAATACCAGTGCTTTAGTTTCGGCTCTTAAGGAACTCATTCGGACCGTGAAATCAGATGGAAAGTGTGAGCGATTACCGGTTTGTAATGTCATTTTCGAGTTTTATTCCGGTAACGGATATAAGACAATTGAAATCTGGTTAAATTAAAGTCAATGAATTTTCTCAAATTTACAATTGGACCGAGTGATGAATAACTCATTACACGTTACTAAAAATAGCAGGGTAGAACAAAATGGTACGGGGGCTTATCCAGTATACTGTTTTCACGGACTGAATGCTAAAATAATTTAAGAATGGCGTTCTCGAGCGATAAGAATTTTGTACAGTTGTTAACAGACATGCTCACTTGCGGGGCCGGATTTGGTGAACCTTTGGCGGAGTATTTGTACAAAATGGGCTTCTTCAATCGGTGTAGCGGTGAGATACATATGCAATAGATTGTACTTTATTTGGAGTCGATGATAGATCTACTGCTGCTGGTACGGAAGCAGCTCACTTCCCAGAATAACACAAAATTAACCAAATCAAATCCGACCCCACAGTCAGGCATGTCTGAAAGCCATCCACGATTAGTCACAATGGATTTGATGATAAAATTGAGAAATTGTGGGCAAACTGGCCACCCGTAGGTAGACACTTCAAATGCAATCAGCCAATCAAGCGGAGCAGTAATTGTCATGAAGTTAGATATTTAGATGACAAATCCTAATAAAACTAAAGCTGATATAAAAGCGGATGAGGATAACTAAGAAACACATAGTATTATTATATTATTATTTATCTACTATATATTTGAAATTGAGTCATTTGGATGAAACCAAAAATGAAATTAACCAGTGCGCGTGGCCCACTTACATGTGCAGGTGTAGTACCATGCATTGCCAGTATCGATACTGAGTATTTTGAATGTATGTTTCTGAGTATTAAACACAGTGAGACACAACATGTTTAACATAGGAATTTTACTCCGTGTCAACCTTTATGAGAAAATCAATTTTGTTGAACCCATCCAACCAAGTGAATACAACCTGTATTCACTATTTGTAACCATTTCTCACGTGAGTCGATATTTAGAAGTAATTTGAAACAAACAGTATCCTTAGTTATTATTTTTATAAGAATAATAAGTTATAATTTAAAGTATATCCATATGCTACGGTACCCTAAAACTTGCATAAGTGCCGTTTGATAATACCAAAGCGTGCTAAATATAAATTTAAAGGGCTAAACATGGCAATCGTTCTTACGTGTGAAATGTTTACTTTAGTGGAGTCACACCCAGTCTCCCTTATCATTAACATAATTAATCTACATACACTATAATATCCTTTATTTAATTATTATTTATTTATTTATTATTATAAGTCACCAACATACAGTACGTCATTACATTGTATTGTGTTATAATATTATAAATATTATTATATTATTCTGGGCGTCTGTACAATCATAAGTGACGACAACATTCAACGCAATACTTCCTGACAATACTGTTTAAATATTATGTACAAAGGAAGATTTACAAAACACATTACCATTAAGTACTAACAAATAGTTGAACTGAATCATAATAATACTTGAAATAATAATTTGAAATGACTACAATAATTGAACATTACATTAAATTATAACAGACTAGTAAATCCGCCCTCGCTTCGGGAAACCCGTCCCTTCAAAAATTAATAAATAAATTTTAAGAAATTATGTTATTCCGGTGTCTAAGCTATATTACTGCAAAGTTTCATGAAAATCCGTTCAGTAGTTTTTGCGTGAAAGAGTAACAAACACACACACACACACACACACACACACACACACACACACACACACACACACATTCACATTCATCCTTACAAACTTTCGCATTTATAATATTAGTAGGATAGGAAGTAGGATTAAATAAGAAACAACAATAATTTTCAAAAATTTATTAACAAGTAGTGAATTTACACGTATCTCGAACAGTTGAATGGGTAAATCACGTATTTATTTGGGTAGGTAATCTACATAGGTACCTTATTGTAAAACTGAACCTAGGCTCCGTTAAGATCGCTGCACCTTACATAGGCAAAATGAAGACGTAGGTGCCCAAATAAAGTTTTTTCTTGTTAGGTGATTAATATTATGTGTATCATTTATTCGTTTTGAACATACGCAATAGTGTTTTATAATTTCCAGTAATTAGTGTACTATGTTGCAAGTGTTTTGGTAATCAATCAAACAATTACACATGACCACCTCAAAATATCCGAGGCATGATTACACTTCCCAAATCGTGTTGGTTGGACGGACAAAGACGGGCGATTATCGTTTTGTATTGATTTTAGAGAACTTAATGAAAGACCACCAAGAAGCATTATTCGTTACCTCGAATAGACGGTAATTATGAATTTAATCGTATGCCTTTTGGGTTTATCAGTACACCGTCCATCCACCATTTAAAGGGCAGTAGTTCAAAGACACTTTCGTATAAATAAATGTATGATATTATTACTCCATCCAAAACAATAGAGAAAGATTTCATAATTTTAATGAACTATTTGTACCTGCGACTTCGTTCGTGCATCGGAGTTTTCCTCGCGGGAATCCCGACCCCGCGGGTATTCCGGGGAAAAGGAGCCCATATGTTGCTCCACAACCTCCTCTATCTCCCAGTGAAAGTCCTATAAAAATCTCTTCAGCCCTTTTGAGATTAGCGTGCACAAACGCACAGATATACAGATATACAGACAAACAGAAAACATTGTTTTGGGTCCCCTTGCGTATATAAAGGCACCCCCGTATAGTAAACTTTTGCATATATATATATCTAACATGTACAGACAGCGATCAGTTACATTTTTATTATATATTAGATAGATATAATTATTTCGTGCAGTTGACACACTTGCCTACTTGTCCACATGCAATTTTCATATACGAGCCGTTAACTACTAGATGTCAAGGAGTCAGGACCGAGACCCGGTATAAAGAAATCTCCTTTAATGCAACTGTATTTTATATTAGAAATAATTAAAGATAAATATTGGTTTGCAAAGTAAGAAGATTTATTGAGAAATATGTCCAGTTTTGTTTAGACTGTAGGTACCTACTCCTACTAAAATGGAAGGAAAGCAGGGATGCTGCACATAATGTCTTTGTTAAAAATAAAACATCCTTATCGATCGCGCTCAATGCTCTTCTGGATAGGGCACCTCATTGTGACATTTTTGCGGATGAATGGAAGACTATATTGACGGAATGCCTGCAATACTGTGAAGCGAATGTGTGATGTATGTTTGAATGATATTGACATTTTAATTTATTTTTACTTTTGACATTTACTTTTGACTTTTTAATTTTGTTTTTATTTTATGTTTTTTGATTTTTAATTTTATTTTTACCACTGACATTTATAATTTATTCAGTTTAATTTATTCTTGATTAATATTTTTAGCTATTTGCAATGTTTTATTTTAGTTAGTATAATGAATTTTATTATTGTTAATTATAATTATTTTGTACCTATGAATCCAGATACATTTGTCAATATTTTATATCATAATTAGTGTAATTGGTGAAGGCCGTACTAATTATAAGATTAAAATAAATAAAAAAAAAAAAAAAAAAAAATTATCTTTTACTTATTATTGACGTATTCATCAATTCGACGTATCGTTCCAGTTACAAGCATAAAATCTGAGTAGGTATTCCATTAAAGGCATTAACACTATTTCAACACATTTAGCGTCCCTTAACGCTTAATTTCGATCGAAGAATAACGTTTACATCTAGAAATTTAAAAATTGCTAGACTCCCTATGTATAAAACACATCAAGCACGCGGTTGTGACACCACAAGCTTACGGTCAATTCGAAAGATATAAGCGAACTGTTTAAGTTGTACTATCAATAACTAATCACGATAAACCTGAAAATGTTTGATTGTGATTAATGTGTTTCCAAAATTCGGTGACATCTTTTCTACAGACATACGTATCCCTGGCTTGTATTTAATAAATTTGAATTATGTTCCGATTACTCAAGTATTAATGACGGAGACTGAACTTTGTTTGGCTGGTTGAGTTGCTTCTTGTGTATAATGAATATTTATTTCATTTATAAATTATTGAATGAACTGAACAACAAGATAGTGTTGCTAAAGGTCTATAACAAACCATGTGACATTAGTAATTGAAACAGAAAATAAGTTAACAGCATTTATTATAACTTACTGGCAAAGCCTACTAGTGTACATAAATATTTACTCAAATGAAAATTATAAATTTTATTATTACTCATTATTTTCATGATTTTAATGTTGCGAGAACTTTTTTTACAAAAGAGGATACGTAAAGCAAAAATGTTAGCCTTTCTCACAAAGTACTACGCTTATCAAGATGCACATGTGATGAATGTAATATTTTATGACATTATGTTGAATATAATTACACAAATATAAAATTGAAATAATCCAAATATAACATAATAATATGAAATCATTTATGTTATGAGATTATGGTCAAGAAGTTAAATTCAATCAGTTATACATATATTATTTTATAAAGTGATGCGATTTAAAATAAAAGTTGAAGGAAGCTTGATTGAGAATATGTAGAGGTCTCAGTCAAGACAAGTATTGTATGTTACGTTATATGTAATGTTGTATGTATAGGTTGACCGGAAATATAAAAAACCTCGCCATATTGCGGTAAACTCATGGAACTAATTTGTTTTACTGGCAACGCTTAGTTTCTAAACGTCAATCGTAAATTACTTGTCAGTGAGTTGAATGTCACAGTTTGTCTCATGTTTGTCTTTTTTCTTTATGTGTCCTTTTGTGCTAAAATGACAAAACTGTTAATATTCGTGAAAGAAAAGTGGCTTTCTATGTACTAAAATAACATTTCCTAAAATAACATTTCGGACATAGTTACCAAAATGACGTTAATAACATGAGCGTTACTATAGTAACTGTTGTCAGTTGGTTGTCAGTGCTGTTGCCATATAAAAGGAAACTTTGGCGCCCTCATGACGGGTTTTCCATTTTTCTGGTCAAGCAATATAATTATTTATGATATTCAAAATGATGCAACTACAATAAAAGTTAAAGGAAGCTTGATTGAGAATATGTAGAGGTCTCAGTCAAGCGACACGTATTAAGATGTGTGTCATACATCACCATAATATTTTATTGTAATCATTAACTTTAGTATAAATGGCCCAAACAGGAATATGAAGAGGTCCTGGGTGGGACAGATGTTAAGGATATGTAGAGGCCTTAATGTCTTAACTTTAGTATAAGAGGCCCAAACAGGAATATGAAGAGGTCCTGGGTGGGACAGATGTTAAGGATATGTAGAGGCCTTAATGTCTTAACTTTAGTATAAGAGGCTCAAACAGGAATATGAAGAGGTCCTGGGTGGGACAGATGTTAAGGATATGTAGAGGCCTTAATGTCTTAATATTAGAAAGAGGCTTGATTGAGAATATGCAGAGGTCTCAGTCAAGACAAATATTAAGGGTATGTTATACATAACCTTAATATTTTATTGTAGTTATTAATTTTAGTATAAAAGGCCCAAACAGGAATATGTAGAGGTCCTGGGTGGGACAGACGTTAAGGATATGTAGAGGCCTTAATATCTTAAATATTATAAATAAGCTATATTGAGAATATAAAGAGGTTTCAGTCAACACAAATAATGGAAATATGTATGAAATTTTTATAAGTGATTATGTGAATTTTATTCTCCAAAATAATTGGTTTGGGTTTCATTAAATTCAATAAAAAGCAAATCTAACTTATACGTTTTAAAGGAACACAATTGTAATGTAAATGTATTTTGTTTAATTCATAGTTTTGTTACTATCATTTCCCGAGACGTGAAATTTATCAGGATTAGCCGACTGTAACAAACACTGGTAAAAACACTGTAAAAACTAAGAAGTATTTATATTTATACCTAGATGAAGTTTTAAATATATTTAGTTATTATACGAATTTATGAAATGTTTAAAGTTCGTTTAATAAGAGCGCGCTCTACTACCGGTGGTTTTAATTAAGGCTAGCTTCCGTTTCCGGTGCAGAGAACCACTACCCCGATAGTAGCACGCGCGCTTAACCTTCAATCCAGATCTAATCGTTGAAGAGAAAACACATTGTTTAGCTCCTAAGTTACAGTGCACAGTGACAATAAAATATTATTCAGTATTTAAGTGTATTTATTCCGATGGGGTCCAACAATAGTTTACACAAAAATTAAAATTTAAGCAATGAAATTGTGTCACCTCAGACGTAATGGAATAAAAATAATGCCATACCCATACTCGCTGTGTTACTTAGCTTTACCAAAATTCGACGCCACATTCCATCCATGCCATGTGAGATGTAATGGCACATGGCAACTCACTTGCCATTTATGGATCCAGTTATCACCTGAAAATTGTAACCTGAAAACCCACAGTGAGTTCTTTATCCCAACTTCTGATTTCGGAGACACTAGTCAGGATGGTGGTATAATGCTCCGATCATCAGGTTGCAAGGTGAAAAATAAAACACAGTGGGCGTTCAATACGTGTCTTCATGATTTAAATTGGGTTTACACAGTCTAACTTAATTTGATTAAAGATTTTAGGTTATGTTAAAACGTGGCACGACTGAAATACACTTAGAGAAACGTTATGCCGTCGGGCATAGGTACGACGCAGTATAGGATTTTATTACAAAGTACACTAGTTAACTTAATGCGACCGTTCAGCTCGACGTCTGCTCGAGAAGTCCCCGCTGTTCGTAGCCGACTCCACAGGTGCCCTCTGTTGGGTTCCCCCTCCGATATCCCATCGAGACACGTTTACAATTCGTACAGTGTTGCCATTTAAATTACAGTTCCGGATTTACGTTTTATTCAAAGTTTAATGATTTATTTAGTTTGATTTTAATCTAATCTTATTTCCGTCTCCGACATATACATATATGTCGGAGCGCACTCAAGTCCTGCGCTGATCTTTCAACGCCATCTGTGGAGAATCGCTGGAACTACTTGTCGGAGCGCAGTCAATTCCTGCGCTAATCTTTCAACGCCATCTGTGGAGAATCGCTGGAACTACTTGTGGAAACGTCAAACAGTTATTGTTTGGGCATGGTTGGCATGGAGTGGGGGTAGAGATGACATTATAAAGAAGCAGAGCTGTTATGATGAGGGGCTTTTTTGAATTGAGCGTGATAGAATATACACATTCTTAATGTAATTGCTTTTAGTTATATCTTAATAATTTAGTTGCAATTATAACTACTGTTATTTTATTTGAAACAAATGGATTTTTCTGACTCACTTAATAGATAAGGTATTAATCAAATAACAATAGAAATAGATTATTTTTATATACAAGTACGTAAGTACGTATTTCCAAAACAATTTAAAATGGGAACAAAATCGTTAATATTCAGATGATGAATTATGTAAATGAGTAATAAAGTTATTATACGAATATAGAACACATTTCTCTTTTAAACACCATTAACTTGTGTCACTAATTGTAGTGAGCGCCATCTGTCGGTTCCAGATAATACTTTTTAACAAAATTTAATTGTGTCGCTAGTTGTACCTATTGCCACATGTCGATTATAATACTGTTAAAATAAATAAATAAGAAAATACATGTTATGATAATTAAAAGGTCCTTTAAAATTAATTTCTAATTTGTTTGTACTTTATTACGATATTATTAGGAATTTATATTCAGTTTTGTACTGTGACGTTTATTACATCAACTGACTTGGTCGGTTGACAGTTTGAAGGACATAAATACAACGACTTGGTCGTAGTTTGGTCAATTCTGGGTTGACTTTGGAAGGGAGCAGACCACCAGTACAAGTTAAGTAGATTTCTTTTTATTATAATTTTCTTATTACGTATTACGTATTTAGTTATGGTTTTAATTATTAAATAATAATAACTATTATTATTATAAATATTGTATTGCTATTGCTATGTTATTTTACAGTTGAAATGAAATGAGATTGAAAAGAACTAATTTTATTGTAAATATATCGTATTTCTGCCAGTTACCTAAGTTGTTATTTTTACATGAGGTGTCATTATGTACATTATATAATTATGGTGATTAAGTTTCTTCCAAAGGTATTAAGAAAGAAAATCTAAAATAAAGTATAACCTTGGTCATAAATATTTGCATTTTCATTTCACTTATATTACCTTTGATAAACTTATGGTTAAAATGTTTTTGAAATATAAGTTATTACAAGCTTTTATTGTATTTTTACCTACACATACAATACTTTCTCTAGTTTGTTAATTTATTTCATAATATATATATAGATACAATTTAAATACAATATTTCTATCAATAATCTATAATATTTTTAATAGTTTTATAATAAATCTATTAAGCGCTTAGAGCGAGTAGACGTGTCGAACCCACTGCCATACCAAACTTGCCGCGTTTCCAAGTTTAATCCGAATTAATCTTGCCGATCATTTGTTATTTTATTGTAAACTGTATTGAAGTGTTGTAATAGACTTTAAAACTCTGTGTACTGACTATTATTTCTGACCTCCAGCCACGTATAACCCAAATTATATCGACCGCCCAGACCCTAGCGCCGTCATCAGAAGTGGGATAAAGAGCTCACTGTGGGTTTTCAGGTTACAATTTTCAGGTTTTCAGGTTGCAATTTTCAGGTGATAACTGGATCCATAAATGGCAAGTGAGTTGCCATGTGCCATTCCATCTCACATGGCATGGATGGAGTGTGGCGTCGAATTTTGGTATGATAAGGATTTCAAGTAAGACAGCGAGTATGGGTATGGCATTATTTTTATTCCATTACGTCTGAGGTGATACAATTTCATTGCTTAAATTTTAATTTTTGTGTAAACTATATTGTGTGTGTGTAGTTTGTTTGATAATCGTGAGTGAAAATAAAGACATCAATTTCCGGTGATAAAATCATTTAACGCAGCTCCGTAATTAAAGCAAATCGCTCCTCATTGTAATCTTATTGTAAAGGGGGTGGGGGTTGTGGTAGTATGGTTTATCGTAACTCTTGGTTTATGGTTAATCCCCCTTTAGGTTGTATTATGGTTATCTGTGTAAATGGTTACGGAGACTGCAAATGAGAAGTCCGGGGTTTGAGGAACTTATTAAATATATTTAAATGGTTAACACAAACTTGGTTACACAGAATAATTAATTAATATGGTAATAATTGGTGTGAGCACGAGGTGTCACAATGGTAGTTCGCGACGTACTGTACTAATTACCGTAAAGTAAAAATTATGTTAATACGAAATAAGCAATATGTCAAAGCGCTGAGCTGTTCGATTGCATCGCACTCGAACATACTCCCGCGCCTGAGATGAGAATGAATCTACATAATATGTATCTAGTAAAATATAATAATAAACCTATTTCTTATCCAAGCAAGTACAAAGTAAGCAAGAGTCTTAAATATAAATCAACATTCTTTTTATAATGATTCCTACATGTTAATGCAAGTTTTGTATTGCATGAAATGGTTAAAATGGTAAAATATAAAGAAATACAAAGTACCTAACTTATAAAAATTAAAAACGAAACATTATGCGAAATTATTTAAATATTCTTCACAAAACAAAACTTAAATGGTAAAATGTAAAAAGAATATTATGCAGAATTATTATTATTTAACAAAATAATAGTTATTAATGGATCATTATATTAGATTAAACTAAAGAGTCTTCAACCATCACACGTTTCCGCGGAATAGGCGACGTTTGAACATTATTTTTACCCGCACTGACACTATGCCGTACATTAGGCCATCTTTTCGCAAAGTCTTGTAAACGAACCCGGACACTATTATTAATCTCACTCGACCGTAAATCACTGACATTGAGCTGTCGCACTTCACTGTACACTGGGGTTGGTAACACAGGTTGTGGTTCGGACACCTGGTGACCGTGATCCTCCTCACGGCGACGATCCGTAGCAGTCGGTGGTGTCCGACGGCAGCATCCTCCACTCCTCCAATACCATACCGCTGCCACGAGTACCGCCATGAACAGCAATACGTATGTAGAAGTGTAGTGATGGATATCGTGTATCGATATATCGTCTACTTCAGCTTTACTCGCTTTTAAGTTATCTATTTGGTCTCCAAGGATCGTTAAAGATGTATTTAGCTGTTGGTCGTCTAGTAGAACTTCTGATTCCGGTATTTTTAAGTTTATTAGATGGTTAATTTGATCGAGTTCTGGTATCAAAATTGATGGCGAGTAATGTAAGTGGTTAGACTGAAGTTGTAGAGAGTGTAGTGCGAAATCTTTGCCTTTTACAAAGCAATTTTGATCAATGCTGATGACCCCCGCGCGACTCAGCTGTTTAATGGTAATTCTATCATCACAAATTATTTTAACAGAATAATTATCACAACAGAAGTACAAGTATTGTGACGGCGAGTGCAACTTGATCCATCTATTTACACACGCTGACTTCTCAATCTTACATGTGGTAAGGTTTTGTTCATTTTTGTCACAAAAACATTCATCTCGTTCGAGGTTCATTATCGGTTTAAACAGCTGGCATAGATAAGCTGCTTTATGGATTAAACAGTCATTTAATTCAACAGAGTTAGTGGTAAAGTATGTGCTTTGTTTCAAACTAACGGCGACATATTCGGATACGGGAACTATAGTGACCATGCTACTCTCAATTTGGTGGGGTACTGGTAAAATTTTATACAACTGGTAACTTTCTCTACTAACAAGTGGAAACGCAACCTCAAATATAATATATTTTTCCGTTACTCTGGCTTTGACCTTTATCAATTGGTAGATATATTGATAATCGGAATCTATGTTCGTGATAGGTAGAGACACTTCTCTAGGCATTTGGCTATATATAATTCGTAACTCACTCTTTAATTGTTCTGGTTTCAGTAAATGAGCGCTAACTTGACCATGGTAAATATCAGTAATTGTTTCTAATAATGTATCTTGCAGCCTTCGCAAACCCTGCAGTAATCCACTTCCGGCCATCGCAGACAGAGTAAAATCTTGAGTATAAGACATATTCTTGATTTCTTGCTGAACGGTATTGGTGTTGCTTTGTAATTCGTTTAACCTTTTGTTAATAAATTTATGGTGTTTATCGACAGCCTCCTTCATCTTTTTCATAAAAGTAAATTCTGTTTCTACTACTGACGTCTGGTTTTTCCACAAATCGGACAAATGTTTCTCATTTCGTTTTATAATTTCAATGTCTTTGGTGTATTGTTCTGCGAAGCGGGAGTCTAATACGCCGAACAGATCATTCGCAAGGTATCCGACACCATTGATGAGTCCACGGCGCCGTCGACGTCTGGTGTGAACGTTAAAATGCTGGCTTAGTAACAGTTCATTGTAGTATTTCAGTTCTTCGAATTCATTATGCAGTTGTAAATTTATTATATGACAATGGGATTGATTTTCAATGGTTGTACACAGCTTATCTAAATAGGTTGAAATCTTACTATATGATTTAATAGCATCCCAATATGGTTCCATGTCATAGTAAAAGACTAGATTCCACTTGTCCCTGATTAATTGAACTTTTGTTATAGGGTCAAAATACAAGGTCTGGTTTGTCGATAATTCATTTATGTGAAAATTAGCGTTGGCTGGTAACAATAGTGTCATGAAAAATAATAGAGCGGTAGCAACGGTCACAAATGTTGATCTTTTTGTCTGTCTTCTCTTCCTTCTCTCTTTTTCTTCTTCTGGCTTCTCTTCTTCCTCTGAAATGGTGTGGTTAAGCGATTGTATGGTATTGTTGATATCTGGTTGAGGTTTATTATTTACTGGTAAAACTGACAATTTCACAATAGGTCTCTTTATGATACCATTCTTGGTTTTCAAGCTGACAACTCTAATTAATCCGTCGTTGCCCGTATGGGTCTCAACAACTTTTCCCATCGCCCATTTTCCTGGTGGTATATGTTCTTCATGAATCACTACCAGATCTCCTACCTCTATGTTACTTTTAGCTTCTTTCCATTTATTTCTTGCCGATAACATTGTTAAGTATTCTGTCTTCCATCTCCTCCACAAATCTTGAAATAGTTTGGATGTTAAATACCATCTGGTTCTAGCGTCATGTTCGGTTTCTATTATGGTTAGTCCTGGTCTTGCCGTTAAAAAATGAGCTGGTGTTAGGAAATTGAGGTCTTCGGGATCTTCCGTTAATGCACAAAGTGGACGAGAGTTCAAGCATGCTTCGACCTTGGCAAGTAGTGTCGAATACTCCTCATAAGTTAGTTTTTGGTTACCAACGACTCGCTTGAGATGGTACTTGAGGCTTCGGACTGCTCTTTCCCAAAGTCCACCGGCATTCGGCCAAGACGGCGCATTAAAGTGCCATTCGATACCCATTTCAGCGATCTCTGATAGAAAGCCACTACTCGAAAACAGTTGCTGAAGGTAATCAAACTCCTCTTGTAACATCCTATTGGCCCCTATAAAATTGGTTCCGTTGTCACTGTACAAGTGACGAGGCACGCCCCTTCTAGCAGCCATTCTCTGAAGTGCAGCCAAAAAGGCTGAACTGGTTAGGTCCGACACTAGTTCTATGTGTACGGCTTTGGTCACCATGCATATAAATATCGCAATATATCCCTTACATGTTTTTATGCCACGCCCTCTGTTGGCTTTCACTTCAATGAATCCTGTATAATCAACACCACAGTGGTAGAACGCGCATTCAGGATTCACCCTGGCATCAGGTAAATCGCCCATCAGCTGACTCTGTCTCATTGGTTCCTGTTTCTTACATGTAACACACTGTCTGATGTATTTTTTGGTTGCCATATATCCTCCAATAATCCAATAATTACGCCTCAAGTGAGATAATGTTAGCCTTGCACCTCCGTGGAATGTCAACTCGTGAGCTTCTTTAATCAATAAAATGGTAAAACAATGGTTGTGGGGGAGAATAATAGGATGCTTCATGTCTTGGTTTATCCGAGCGTTTCTAAGTCTACCGCCTACACGTAAAACTCCGTTTATATCTTTAATCGGATTCAAATTTAAAATTTTACTTTTCGAATGTATTTTATTATGTTTATTTAAATAATCCAAGTCTTCAGCAAATGTCGATTGTTGTACATATTTGATGATTAGCATTTTCGCGCGACGCAACTCGTGTAACGCGAGATAGGGTTGACGAACTGATTTAAGGTAAGTAGGTAAACGTAATATCCATGCAAATACGCGAATGATTTTATTCAGAGAACTAAATTTATTTAATAATTGATGAATGATATTAGAAGTGAAATCGTTAGCTTTCATTACTACAACATTACTTTGTTTTAAAAATGAGCTTTTAACTTCCAAATTAGTACGGTAAATGTTTTTATTGGTTTGCTCAAACTTAAAGGAAGGCAGCCATGACGGTCCCCGCCACCATAACTCGTGTTCTTTAAGTTGCTTAGCAGTTAAACCGCGACTAGCGCAATCAGCCGGGTTTTCATTCGTTTTTACGTAACCCCAATTGGTCGATGGTATTATAGCCGTAATAGATTTTACTCTGTTAGCTACGAATGGCTTCCATCGTGCTGGATCGCCTTGTAGCCACCCTAACACCGCTGTAGAGTCAGTCCAACCGTATACTTCAATATGGTAGTCTAGTAGGCACTGTGTGACCTTCTTCATGAGGGATGAGAGTAAGGCGCAACCTAAAAGCTCTAAACGAGGTGTCGATATGGTTTTCCGGATCGTTGCAAGTCTACCCTTCGCAGCCACTAACGTTATGGTATTTTGATTACCCTGACTCACCCTACAGTAAATCACGCATGCATAGGCCTTATCCGACGCATCGCAAAACCCGTGCAATTCAATAACCTGGTCAGTTTTGTTTAATCCTAGCCACCTGTTCACCTCAATGGTATTTATATCGTCTAAATGCTCTTTTAAATTATCCCATTTGGTCATAATGGGTCCTGGTAGTGGTTCGTCCCAATCTATTTTTGACATATAAACATCTCTAAACAACAGTTTCATGGTAGTACTCAGGGGTGATACCCACCCCAAAGGATCAAATAATTTAGAGATATCAGACAAAAGCGATCTTTTAGTGTGAGGTTTTGATCTTAATTCAAATTTTAATTTAGAATAATAAAAACGGTCATTTAGATTTAGCTGTTATTTAGTTTTAGCTGTTTCTGGTTGTTTAAACTCATACATTCTTTCACTGCATTCATTCCTCTCTACATCTAATAACAACATTGATTCATTTGATTGCCATTTACGTAAATTAAAACCCCCTGTTTTTAATAATTTGATTAGATCCGATTTAAGCAATAATGCATTTTCTATAGTATGACTGCCCCCACAAAAATCATCCATGTAAAAGCTATTGTCTAACACGCGACTTGCTTCGGGAAAATTTGGTTGCTCATCCTTCGCTAACTGTTTCAGACACATCATAGCAAGAAATGGTGCTGCTTTGGTTCCGTAAGTGACAGTTGACAATTGAAAAATTTGAATAGGTTGGCTAGTGGAGTCCCGCCACAAAATCTTTTGGTAAACTTGATCTTTTTTATTAACTAATATCTGTCTATACATCTTTTCAATATCGGCAGTATATACATACCGATATTGTCTCCATTTTAGTATCAGCTCCTGGAGATCTTGCTGTAAATTAGGACCTGTATGCATCATATCATTAAGGGTAGTACCCGTAGAAGATTTAGCAGACGCGTTAAAAACGACTCTGAACTTATTAGCAGGTGACCCTTCCTTTGTGACGGCATGGTGGGGGAGATAGCACTCTGGAGTAGTAATAGTAGATGGTATCATATGGTTAAGATCGCGATATTCAGTCATGAATTGTTGGTAATCTGTTTTTAATTGACTATTTTTCTCTAATTTACTTTCTAAACTACGAAATTGTGACAGAGCTAGTTGTTTTGTATTCCCTAATTGGTTTCTGATATCAGACTTAAATGGTAACCTAACCTCATACCTTCCATCCTCATGCCTCTTTGTGGTTGACAGAAAATATTTTAAACATTCATGGTCATCACTGGACATTTCAATCGGTTGGTTAATTTCCTCATTCTCCCAGAACCTACGCAAGTCATCTATGTTATGCAGAACAACGTTACACCTATAATATGGTTTCATTGAACCACAGAGCAGCCACCCAAACTGCGTTTGCTGGGCTGTGGGCTGGTCTTCATCACTTCCTCTTAAAATCCCTCCTAACACTATCTTGCTATATACATCAGCACCAAGAAGTAAGTCAATCGGACGGCTCTCGTTAAAATTAGGATCGGCTAAGTTTATATTTTGTATATGAGGCCACGTTGGTTTTGAGAAAGTTTTATTTGGTAAGCTTTTAATTAAATTATTCATTATAAAAACGTTACAAGTTACTGAGAAATCATTATACATGGACCGTATCTCAACATTCATCGTCCCTTTACAATGATTTTCCTTTTCTCCTACCCCAAATATTTTACCCTTGCACTGGTGTCTCTTTAAACCTAACGTTTGAGCTGTATTTTCATTTATTAATGAGATTTGCGAGCCCTGGTCAATTAAAGCACGCATTGTATGTTGCGAACCATCAATCCCGGTAACTTTAACCATAGCAGTAGCTAATAATATTTCGGAAACATCGTCCCAAGTCACGTGGCTAGAAGTCGGCGCGTGTTCGTTGATAGGTAAATTTTGTGCCGTTTTAATTGGTTTCGATGACATAGCAACTGGTTTATATTTTATTAAAGCCTCATGCATTAAAGTATTATGTGCACCTAAACACTTACGACATCGTTTACTTGAGAAACATGCCTTATTGTTATGATTAGTAAGGCAGTTACGACATAAATTTAATTGGTTTACGGTATTTAATTTTAATTCATTCGACATTTGCAAGAATTTGCTGCATTGCCATAAGCCGTGGTCAGCATTACACAATACGCAAGTCATTGACCGCGACACATGGCAGGTATTCATGTTTGATCTCATATTATTGGGGTTATAACGAGTAAATGAATTATAATTATTATTTGAATTAAATGGTTTTCTATGATTAGGTTGTAAGTTATGTGTACGAATAGGTTGTAAGTTGTTTGTATGGTAAGATGGTAAGTTATGTGTATTATGACGCGAAGAATTATGGTTACTGCCTAATTTTGGTTGATTGGGATGTTCAGGTTTACGGCGAGATTCCTCTAAAGCAGTAAATTTACATTCTAAAAAGGATAAAAAATCTTGCAACACTGGTAATTCCCTAGGGTCCCTTACCGATTCTACGTACTCAGCAAACGATTCGCTATCCAATTTTTGACTTAAAAGGTGTACTAGAAGTGGATCCCATGTGTTAATATCTACCCCAAGGTTCTGAATAGCGTGCAAGCTTTCTTTAGTAACGTCATGCAATTTTTTGATCATAGCGGACGATTGGTGTTGTATGTTTGGGAGTCCTAGCAAGGTGTTAATATGAGACGTAAAGATCAATTTTTTATTACCGTAACGATGGTTTAGTATATCCCAACATACTTCGTAGTTATCTGAACTTATTTGTAAATGGTGAATTAAACGCTCGGCATCCCCAGTTATTTTACTTTTTAAAAATTGCATTTTCTGGGCGTTAGACAAAGATGGATTCTTATGGATGGCCTCGCTGAATAAATCTTTGAATGAAACCCAATGATGATAGCTCCCACTGAACACTGGTATATCCATTTGTGGCGTTGATTTCTCCCTATGAGCAACAGACCACATCTTGGTATTGATGGTCTTCTTCAAGTTCACATAAATCTTTTCAAATTGGTTAAATTCTTTTTGGTACCACTCATTTTCTCCATCACTCTCACCCTCTATTTGCCAATGTAAAGTGTCAATGGTACTCCATCGAGCTTGAAGAGACTTTAAGGTGTCTTCAAATTCCCACTTGTTTTCCAACTGGTCCACTTCTATCGAATTTATTGTACGCATAAATGCCTTAAAATTAATGGTTTGTTGTCTAATTAATTCATCAAGCTTACTATATCCACCAGACGAAGTATAAAGTTGTCGCTGGCCTGCCTCAGAACTGGTAGAAGTACCTGGTTGATTTCTTCCAGACGCCTTTGCGGCCTGCCCATCGTCTTCCGAAGTCTGCTGTTCTGGCCTAACAGGCAGCTTAGCTCCTAACTGGTTAATGGTTTTTACAATTAAATCCTTTGTGGTCAAATAAAGTTCCTCCGTGGTTTCAAAACAATTACGAGTAAAATACTCATGGTCAAGAGTAGCAAATTCCAAAAGCTTTCTATGGTTACGTTGGAACTCGGTCCAATATTCCTCCAGTGTATTTAATTTACGCTTACAGTAGTCCATGGTTTTTCGCTCGACCCCATCTTTCTTGAAGTTGGTTAAGAGTTTAGACAAAAAATCTCTTATCTCAATTTGGTTAGCGTAAAAGGTCTCCATTTCAATAGAAGTAATATAGTAGAGAAATAAAAATGTAAATAATAAATGGTTTGGTCTCACCCGGGTATCGCCTTACGCAGCTGGTACTATGTATCCGCTTCACTGCCAATCCAGTTGTATGCACTGATCACTATAGCCACTGGTATTTTGGTTTATTTTCTCGAAAGCACAAACTACTACAATATGGTCTAGCAATTCGCGTTCCGAGATCCGGCTCGAAGGACCAATGTAAAGGGGGTGGGGGTTGTGGTAGTATGGTTTATCGTAACTCTTGGTTTATGGTTAATCCCCCTTTAGGTTGTATTATGGTTATCTGTGTAAATGGTTACGGAGACTGCAAATGAGAAGTCCGGGGTTTGAGGAACTTATTAAATATATTTAAATGGTTAACACAAACTTGGTTACACAGAATAATTAATTAATATGGTAATAATTGGTGTGAGCACGAGGTGTCACAATGGTAGTTCGCGACGTACTGTACTAATTACCGTAAAGTAAAAATTATGTTAATACGAAATAAGCAATATGTCAAAGCGCTGAGCTGTTCGATTGCATCGCACTCGAACACTTATTTTGATGTTTAATCGCTGAAAAAAAAAGAAATCGTTTTTATTATGACCTCTTGTGACTTTCCCTTTGATTTTAGTGTAATTTAACCAAGTATTATAACATCGGAACACACTTTTATCATGCGATCATTTGGTCGAAGTTTAATGTGGGTAGATTTATGGTTAGTTTGCTATAGAATGCCCAAGGGCTAAGTACCATTTGAAGTATTGTGATATAAAAAGTGAATTTGAGTCGAGTAATAGTGATGAATCTTAGTTCTGTTGGTCGGGTCTTGGATAGACCGCGGAAGAATCCGTGGGACCCGTTCGGCATTCAGAGGAATCAAATCAAATCATTTTTATTGTGGACATGTATATACAGGTGACAAATAATGTGGTGATTTTGTTCTATGCCCTGCCATATGGCGTACAATATAATCCTTATCCTTACTAATATTATAAATGTGAAAGTGTGTTTGTTTGTTTGTGACGCTTTCACGTCGCAACAAAGCTATTATATGGTAAGGTTTATGTGTGTGGGGATAGTTAGGAGGGTGGAGAGTGACGTAGGCTACATTTTACCGCGGAAAAACATCCCATTCCCATGGGAAGATCGATGTTTTGTTAGTTGCTAGATATTTATTTTCGGAGTTCCTAATAGATGGCGTTTATAAAATTCATTTGCAAGTACTGAATTACGCTATCAAATACTACATGTAATTTACTTAAGTCTAGGCAAATGTAATAGGCTACTTTAGCTCTGCCTCGAGAACTCCCCGCTCCGGCTGTATTCAGTGTACCGCCCGCCCGCTGGCACTATCCTGTTGGCTGATGTCCGCAAGTTGCTGGACTCGCCGACACCGGTGGTGGGCGCGGGCGACTGGAACTGCAAGCATCCGGGGTGGAATAGCCTAGCTGCCAACAGAAGTGGAAGGCTACTTTTTGATACCGCTGAACAGCACGGCTACACTGTCGAGGGTGTTTCACACCGTTACCGCGGCTCTGAATAAGAGAGAACGCGTGTGTGCAGTATTCCTCGACATGGAAAAGGCGTTCGACCGTGTTTGGCACGACGGCTTTCTCTACAAGATCTCGCAGTCGTCGGCGCCCCGGAGTGCCGTTAAGGTGATCTCCAGTTTCCTCGAAAAGAGAAGCTTCAGAGTAGTGGTTGAAGACGCCGAATCCACCGAGCGCCCGATGGCAGTCGGCGTCCCGCAAGGGAGTTGCCTGTCCCCGGTCTGCCTCGCCTGCTACACTGACGACATCCCGGCGGCAGGGGGGGCGTCGCTTGCCCTGTATGCCGATGACGTGGCGTACATCACCACGTCGCTGAATAGAACCCACGCCATCGTCAAGATGCAGCGTGCGCTTGATGCCCTCCCCGAATGGCTCGCCGCGTGGAGACTGTCGGTGAATGTCGGGAAGACGCAGGCCGTGAACATAAGAGGATACCTTAACAGGCGGGACCCTACTCTGGAGCTTCACGGACAAGATATCCAATGGGCCCCACAGGCCAAATACCTGGGGGCAAAATCGACGGAAGACTTTCGATGAAGCCACAGATTACGAAAGCCGTCGCGAATTCCAGAAGCGCGATGGCAGAAACCAGTGCTCTCCTCGAGCCTCCCTCTCGGACTGATCCCGCCTCACGTACGCGGCACCGGCGTGGTACGCGCTCGCCAGCGAACCGCAGCGCAAGAGGGTGCGCGCGGTTCAGGCGATTGTGCTCCGCCGGCTGACTGGTGCGCCGAGGTACGTCAGGAACGCCGTCATCCAGAGGGACCTTCGAGTCGAGAGCCTGGACGACTTCATCGAGAGATTGGCACGCAACATGTTCGGGCGTGTCGACGCGTCGCGGTTCCCACATCTGCAGGACCTAGCGCCGCTCCACGCCCGTCCACCGGACCGCTGGGCCTTCCCGCGCGACTTGCTGGTTGCGCGGGACGGGCCTAGCACTGACCGATACTGGGGCTTCGTAAGTCGTCGCCCGGCGCTGATCGGCTCCTGCTGGGCTTCCCACCAGCGGGATTCACCCGGTAGGGCCTCGATCGCCTGGGCGGCGCGAAGATGAACCCCATCCCGTTTAAGACTCTGTGGCCTGTAAAAAGGCCGCCACTCACCGGACTTGACCTATTGGTTAACCACAGATGGACAACCAAGGGCCTTAGGGCCCAACCCAAGGACCGGCCCGTTTTAACGGGCCGCGAGAGACACCCCCAAAGGGGAACTAACTGTCCCGAGGGCTCCACACAACTCAGACAGGATGGAGTGAAGAGAGCGAGTAGTAGGCTACTTTTTAGCCTAAATTCCTACGGGAGCGAGACCTACGCGGCTGTTACCTACGGGTCCCGAAGCGAAGCGCGGGCGGTTCTCTAGTATAATATAATTTTCCTTATAATTAAATAAATTAAATTAAATATCCATTATATAATTATTACATTTAACATTAATTAAATTGGAGATCATATTGAAATTATATTCTCATACATAAATCAGATCAATATTACTTAAATAAATCAAAATTTGTCGTCTAAAAATTCTTTAATCGTGTAGTAACACTTGTCAATTAAAAATTCTTGTACTTTAGTTTTGAATAAGTCAGGTGTTGATACGGCCCGTATGCTTTTCGGGAGTTTATTATAAAGAGATGGTGCCATGCAAAATATACTTTGTTTAAGCAAGGTAGTTTTGCCACTTGGAACAATTATTTTATCATTATGTCTTGCTCGCGATCGAAATTCGAAGTTTTTAATATTATTTTTTACAAAAATTACACATTCTAAGATATACGAGTATATGCACGGTAGGGTCAAAATTTTTGCCTTTTTAAAATATTCTTTGCACGATGTTTTTTGTCGTAGGCAATATTTATTCTAATGCACTTTTTTTGGGCTTTAAATACTTTACTTTTATCGGTCGAGTTACCCCAGAAAATTACACCATATCTGAGTGTCGAGGCAATATAAGCATGATATGCAGTTATGACATCAGTATTTACAACTTTTCTTAGATTTCGTAATGCATACGAGAACTTACTTAACTTTTTGCAGACTTGGTCAATATGTTCCTTCCATTTAAGTCGTCTGTCTATTTGTAAACCCAAAAATTTTGTAACGTCAGTCTCATCTATTTTAGTCCCTAAGTAATTTAAATTTATTTTGTCATGTGTACATTTTTGATTAAAATTCATTATTTTTGTTTTGTCTAAGTTTATTACCAAATTATTACCATCAAACCATTTTACAATACATGTCAGGGAGGAATTAATTATATGTTCAATATTTTCAGTTTTATCTGTGTACAGTACTGTACTGTCGTCAGCAAAAAGTGTGATATTAAAAGGGATTTTTCTAGGTAAATCATTAATATATATCAGAAATAAAATGCGTGTAAAATGCGTGTGTAACAAACGTAAGATTTGTTTGTTGGGCTTAGTGAAAAGCCACAGGCCACGAATAAGATTCATGCTTTGTTTTGAGTTTCCTTGATGATAATAGTTGATGAAAGTTATTGGATAATATTGGTACTTGGTTGGGTAAGCATTTTTGTTCAATTAATTTAATCGAAATACTCGAGTAATTTTAAAGTAAAATTATTATGTTCCGAAGTTACAATAATAATTAATCTACATTCATAAAATTCTTAAAGGTAAAGGGGGTAGATTAGATTTTGTAGTCTGGTCGAAAAAGAAAAACAAACGTTTTAAAGTCAGGTATTTTGTTATGCATTCAGTGTTGGTACAATTTTTAATTGATAACGAGATACGATGTACAGTGCAGTGAGTTTTATTAGGTACCCGTGTTTTTTTCCATTCGTGACAGTTATTTTGGTTTTTGGTGATTTAGTGCGCCGCTTTACGCTGAAAAGGATTAATTGGAAAAAATAAACACACACAAAATAGTTTGCTTTATTTGTGCTCAACTTGACGAAGTATTCCATTTATCGAGTACCTACAACAATAATAAAAGCCTACAACAATAATAATAACAATAAAAGCGTAAGATAGCTTTTAAAAAGTGAACGGTTTGGTTTTTCATTGGTGACGTCGATCGAATTAGTTACTCATTAGTTCACGTCGTTTTAAAAGTGAAACACAAAACAATTTTCATAGGTTTTATTTACTATGTGACAAAATGTTTTCGAGTAATCTCAATATAGTGACGTTTATCGAGCCATGAATAAAAAAAAAAATTCGATTTCAGCTTATTTTGTTGCGTCGTTTTAAAAGTAAAGCACATTTTATTGTTTTGTGTAGTATTCTAAATACCCGCGTAGTTCATTGTTAATTTTAAATATTGTGTAAGCGTTATCTAATGATCCAAAACATTGTCATTAGAGTTATTACAGACGAATTGGTTGGATTCTTACCCGCTTTAGTCACTATATTTTCGAAATAAATAAAGTCTATTTACGAGTTATTACAGACGAATTGGTTGGATTCTTACCCGATTTAGTCACTATATTTTCGAAATAAATAAAGTCTATTTACGTCGAATTTAAGCCGCGTTTAGGAAGCGATTCTAGGTTATAAGGAACTGGAGACCAAGACCTTGTCTGGTACCTGTCTGGAACCAAGGGTAACATCACCTTGTTGTGGTAACATGAAACAAGGTAAAAGTGAAACGGCGTTTTTGGTATGACAAAGTTTTATTTTATTACATATTCTGGTGTTTTGGAGTTTTATAACTTCCATTTTTATTTCGTTCCTTGTGAAAATATAACCTTTTCTTGTGTCTTATAATTAGTGAACAATGACAAAAGATAACAATTAAGATATCGGAGGTTCTGTAAAATTTGTTCATTTTAATTTAAAATCTTTCGTCATTTTCTATTTGCTGAAAAAAAGAAACAATAGCAGTTTGTGGAAGTTCAGTGAAATTTTTTAATTAAAGTAGCTGTTGGATACAATCAGTTCCCCAATTATTTTATTTACAAGTGCAGCACACTTCGATTGGTTTTAATTTACCTTGTGAAACCAATGAGTTTTGAAGTAATCTCACATGTTACGATGCAATGTGCATCGTTCTGTTCTGTTTTCAGATAAGTATTCGAGGATGCACAGGTTATTCCAATGGCGATCAGGAACAAGAGCAGCTCACGCAGGTTACACGCTTGTTATGCGGAACAACATGGGCAGCTGCGTGCGTGCACTCGCGCACCCTGGAGTACTTTCGTTTGACCTTGGAGGACGAGGTCTGACAACTATCGTTCCGGGAAACGGGGAACCCATGATGCCTGCCTGATGTTACTGCTGCGGATCTAATTACAGGTGATCTGTATCGTCATACCTGTTTTGTGATAGCTTAAAGAAGTAGTAAATTTACTTTTCTTTTCGAGACGTAGTTCACTTGATAAGTCTATTTTTGAGAGATTTAGTTTTCGGTCAACTTATCGAACGGAACTTTTGAAATTGTATTTGAACGGTTTTGTTAATTTGAAAAATGCATAGCCCTTATATGAGCACTGGAGAGAAGTGTTCTGTGCTGTTATTGGTGGGTGCCAATAGACAGTTTTGCATCGGGATGGACGTTGCAATGCAGATGTATACGGTTTGAATGTTATTTCTGGACAGAAGAACTGATTGTATTTGAGTACCGTTCGATGAGTCAACTTATTTGAGAAATGATAACTTTTTAAGAACGTAGCTTTTATGAGAAAGGTAGAGTTTGTTTTGGATTAATCTTTGGTGACCAGTTAATTTATTTTGAGTAAAAGCTGTTTTGAGCTGACGAAAAATAAAAAATTATGGGATTAAATCTGGAGAAAGTCCACTAGTTAATTTGATAGGATAAATAAAGCGACATGTTGAACAAACCCTTTTTAAGATTATTTTTGATAAAAGCTCGAAATGATCATCTGGGTGGTGTAGTGTTTGTAACCGGATGGAGGTTACATGCGCAGGTGACTGGATAGAGGTTGCCTATTGGGTTGATGCTTATGACCGGATGGAGGTTAAAAGTGTGATGATCAGGACCGGATGGAGGTCAGGGTACGAGCACTGCAATATTTCAATGAGTTTCCTATTATTTGAATGAGTATGGGTGTTGATCGACATGTCAGCTTTGGCCTTTGAGAGAAATAATCTGTTATGATATTCAAAATTTGTAATCCTACTAATATTATAATCCTACTAATATTATAAATGCGAAAGTTTGTAAGGATGTATGTGTGTGTGTGTGTTTGTTGCTCTTTTACGCAAAAACTACTGAACGGATTTTCATGAAACTTTGCAGTAATATAGCTTAGACATCGGAATAACATAATTTGTTAAAATTTATAGAGATTTTTGAAGGGACTGGTTTCCCGAAGCGAAGCGAGGGCGGATTTTCTAGTGATTTGATAAAGTTGTTCCCTGCCCACTTGGGTCAGGAATGGCCGAACGACTAGAACCAGTACTGTTCGAGAATTTTCTTTCATTCTAGGTACTTCACACGAGGACGTGTGATCCTCAGGATGGCCGTGTCGGAGCGCACTAAAGTCCTGCGCTGATCTTTCAACGCCATCTGTGGAGAATCGCTGGAACTACTTGTCGGAGCGCAGTCAATTCCTGCGCTAATCTTTCAACGCCATCTGTGGAGAATCGCTGGAACTACTTGTGGAAACGTCAAACAGTTATTGTTTGGGCATGGTTGGCATGGAATGGGGGTAGAGATGACATTATAAAGAACCAGAGCTGTTATGATGAGGGGCTTTTTTGAATTGAGCGCTTAGAGCGAGTAGACGTGTCGAACCCACTGCCATACCAAACTTGCCGCGTTTCCAAGTTTAATCCGAATTAATCTTGCCGATCATTTGTTATTTTATTGTAAACTGTATTGAAGTGTTGTAATAGACTTTTCAACACACTTGCTCGTAAAGTTGCTATTTTTTCTTTAGTCTTACGCCCGGAATGCGGTTTATTACACACTAGTGCGTTTTACTTTTCATTGCCGCACTAGTGTTTTTCTTATTCCACTTTTTTTTTAATATCCGTAAAGAGGTTGTTACCAAAAGATTTATTATTTTGTAAATAAATAAACTTGTTATACTTAGTCAAAATCTGATAAGATAAAATTATACTTCATCTAATTATCTATTAAAGCATTTAAAAAATACAATATTTTAAATCATTAATTACCGTAAATTCTTATTAGAAATACATAATTATTTAGTTTAATAGGTGTATTGTGGCTGAATGTCGGTGTTCGGTGCCTCTGGACTTAACCTGCGCGCGCATAGTTATTCAACCAAAGATACGGCGCGCGAAAAAATAAACCTCCGCGCCATTTTGTGCAAACATTTGTTCGTTTATAATTTGCTGATTTGTGACTGAAAAATGTCGATACCTAATTGTTTTTTTCCTCGCAAGTGTGTTGAAAAACGTCGTATGATACGCGTGTGCTTTGTTCATTACAGTCTTGGCTCTATTACAGCCCTCGCCTTGCGGCTCGGGCTGTGCAATACCGCCTCGACTGTAATGACCAACTTCGCGCACTTGTATCATAATATACTATTAAAACTCTGTGTACTGACTATTATTTTTGACCTCCAGCCACGTATAACCCAAATTATATCGACCGCCCAGACCCAAGCGCCGTTATCACTACATAGTATAAAACAAAGTCGCTATTTTTGTCTGTTTGTTTGTCTGTATGCTTAAATCTTTAAAATTACGCAACGGATTTTGATACGGTTTTTTGTAATAGGTAGAGTGATTCAAGAGGAAGGTTTTTATGTATAATAACATCTATTAAATAATGGAGAAATACTGTTATTTTCAGGGTTTCTAATGTGGTGTCGTAAATTCTTACATTTCTTGCCGCTTACATTGCGTACGCAGGCTTAACCTTACAGGATTTATAAAAATAATGTACTAAGTATTGTACACCTTGAAAAGTTCTACAGAAAAGTCCGCGCTAGTATATGTCTATCTCTTATGGATATCCCACAATATCATTTTTTTGTCATTTACTTTTTACGACGAATAATGGCTAATTTTCGAAGCGATTTTAACCAATACAGCATTAATCCTTATCCAATTAATTAGCTTAAATACATTGTTGATTTAATATAGATCTATATGGTCCTTTACAGCACAAGATTTAATCGAATATTTTCGAAGATATTACAGATTTAAAATTGCGGGACGTAGCGCTTGCGGCGGTACTGGCCGGCCGGGGCGAGTGACATAGGCCATACTTAAATGTTATACCCGTGCGAACCCAGAGCGGGCCGCTATGTTTTTATATACAACGTTCACAGTTTTTCTGTAGTGTAATTAGTATCAGCATTGCACCCGTGCGAAGCCGGGGCGGGTCGCTAGTATATATATAACGGCGCTAAAGGTCCGAGCGGTCGATATAATTTGGGTTATACGTGGCTGGAGGCAGGGGCGTGCGGTCCTTGTAGGCATAAATGCAGTGCATTACTTGCCATTTACGATATTTTAATATAACGTTTGTACGTTTTAGATGACTTTAATTAACAGTAAATAAATGAATATACAAAATATAATAACTTAAAAACTCCTAATATTTTATAAATAACACCTATTTGTAAACACAAACGCCTGCCGTTTGATGATAGCAACAACTAATTTATTATGTATTATCTATGAACACCGCCGGCCTGCCACCGCGGTCGGCAGGAGATTTGTTTGCATGTGTGTAGTAATTTTGGTGTCCGTACACAGTTCGCAAACGCACACATTCATATAATATCTATAGCAAGGCATGCAGCAGGCTTTCGAACCGAACAGTGCCGAACACGTCCTCGGAAGTAATCGGACATTTTCGTGCTTATAATCCGAGGAAATCAGGTATGCACATTACGCATTTTTGTTAAGTAGGGTTATATTTCGCGCCAGCCATGTTACTTTTCATGTGACGAGCTTACGTATTACATAATTGTTTGCGAATTGCGAGTTATTAATATAGTTTTCATATAAGATTTTTTCATTTTAACATTTGAAAGTGCGTACATTTAATAGTTTATTACTGAGTTACTATAATAATTGTAGTGATTTGCTTTTACTAGTGCTAGTCTGTTGAATTTTTTAAAATGTTGGATTGTGAAGTTTGTGTGGATAATGTGTGTTTACTAAAACTTAAAAATAACAAGTTCTCACTATTGTCATTCAGTGAAAAGAATCAAATTGTGTCTAAAGGTAGGTGTGTACCCGAGTTACAAAATTTAAACCAGCAAAAAGGGAATGTAACTCGAAAGTTTCATGTCAAAAGTTATGAAACGTATAACTGGCTGTGTAGTTGTGTACACACGACTAAATTATATTGTTTTCCTTGCATATTGTTTAGTAATTCTAGTACAGTGTGGACTGATTCAGGATATTCAGATTTAAATAAATAATTGCATTAATTTACATCGGGATTTTTAGTAATCTCAAGTAACCAGAACCTTGAATATGTGAAAATTGAAGCTGACTAGGTGAGTAATTATAATATTTTAGCTTATTATTTTATTTAAGTATACCTATCCACTCTTCAAATTTTTACGATAACTCCTTCTCTGTCACCGTGGTAAAACTTTGGAATTCCTTACCTATCTCTATTAGACGTGCTCCTTCCTTAGAATCCTTCAAGAACCAAGTTAAAAACCACTACTTGTCATTATGATCGCTCTCTTAAAAAGATTATTATAATAGTAATTCTGTTGTCTTCAATTTAGTCACAAATTTGTTTATAATCAATAATTAACTTTCGTGCACCCTACCATAAATCTGTGTCCTTTTGTAATTTTTCCCTCATTAGGTTGTCTGGAAGAAATTGCTGCTTAGCAATAAGACCGCCGATTGTTTTCTTCATATTATATCGAGCTTATTTGTTAAAACTGGTGAACAATAAAGAGTATTTGTATTTGTATTTATCAGAATTTCTTCCGCTGCGACGATCGATCGCTGTTTTGTCTGCGTTGCCGTAGAAGATGTACATAAATAGTATTACATAAACTTCTTCTATTGGAACGGTTTCCGACTTAGAGATCCTTAGCGTGGCTGTGCCTATGCCTAAAATCTATAAAAGAAAATGTTTTTGTGACCGAGTACTTCGCCGCATACCTATAATCATAATCCTGTGCACGCCACTGGCTGGAGGTCAGAAATAATAGTCAGTACACCGAGTTTAAAGGTCTATTACAACACTTCAATACAGTTTTATAACAAATAATGAACTATTTCCAAAATTAATTCAGATTACATTAAATTAAACTTAGAAATAAAGCTTACGACAAAATAATAGCAAAGTAGCAAAGGATCAGCAAGATTATTTCGGATTAAACATGGAAACGCGGCAAGTTTGGTATGGCAGTGGGTTCTACAAGTCTACTCGGTCTAAGCGCTCAATTCCGAAAAAGCCCCTCCTCATAACAGCTCTGGTTCTTTATAATGTCATCTCTAACCCCCACTCCATGCCAACCATGCCCAAACAATAACTGTTTGACGTTTCCACAAATAGTTAAAGCGATTCTCCACAGATGGCGTTGAAAGATCAGCGCAGGACTTTACTGCACTCCGACAAGTAGTTTCAGCGATTCTCCACAGATGGCGTTGAAAGACCAGCGCAGGACTTGAGTGCGCTCCGACACGGCCATCCTGAGTATCACACGTCCTCGTGTGAAGTAACTGGAATGAAAGAAAATTCTCGAACAGTACTGGTTCTAGTCGTTCGGCCATTCCTAATCCAAGTGGGCTGGGAATAAAAAAAACAACTTTATCAAATCATTACAAATTTTGAATATCATAACAGATTATTTCTCTCAAAGGCCAAAGCTGACATGTCGATCAACACCCATACTCAGTCAAATAATAGGAAACTCATTGAAATATTGCAGTGCTCGTACCCTGACCTCCATCCGGTCCTGATCATCACACTTATAACCTCCATCCGGTCATAAGCATCAACCCAATAGGCAACCTCTATCCAGTCACCTGCGCATGTAACCTCCATCCGGTTACAAACACTACACCACCCAGATGATCATTTCGAGCTTTTATCAAAAATAATCTTAAAAAGGTTTGTTCAACATGTCGCTTTATTTATCCTATCACATTACAGATTAATCCAAAACAAACTTTACATTTCTCATAAAAGTTACTTTTCTCAAAAGTTATCATTTTTCAAACAAGTTGACTTATCGAACGTCACTCAAGTACAATCATGAACTTCTCTCAAAAATAACAACCGTATACATAGCTCTAATCTGCATTGCAACGCCCATCCCGATGGGAAACTGTCTATTAGCACCCACCAATAACAGAACAGAACACTTCTTTCCAGTGCTCAGATAAGGATAAGGATTTTCAAAGTAACAACACCATTCAATTACAATTTCAAAAGTTCCGTTCGACAAGTTGACCGAAAACTAAATCTCCCAAAAATAGACTTTTACCAAGTGAACTACGTCTCGAAAAGAATAGTTAATATACTACTTCTTTAAGCTATCACAAAACAACAATACAGATCACCTGTAATTAGATCCGCAGCAGCAACATCAGGCAGGCATCATGGGTTCCCCGTTTCCTGGAACGATAGTTGTCAGACCTCGTCCTCCAAGGTCATACGAAAGTACTCCAGGGTGCGCGAGTGCCCGCACGCAGCTGCCCATGCTGTTCCACATAACACGCGTGTAACCTGCGTGAGCTGCTCTTGTTCATGATCGCCATTGGAATAACCTGTGCATCCTCGAAAACTTATCTGAAAAACAGAAACGATGCACATTGCATCGCCACATGTGAGATTACTTCAGAACTCATTGGTTTCACAAGGGAAATTAAAACCAATCGAAGTGTGCTGCACTTGTAAATAAAATAATTGGGGAACTGATTGTACCCAACTGCTACTTTAATTAAAAATTTCACTGAACTTCCACAAACTGCTATTGTTTTTTTTTTTCATCAAATAGAAAATGACGAAAGATTTTAAATTAAAATGAATAAATTTTACAGAACCTCCGATATCTTAATTGTTATCTTTTGTCATTGTTCACTAATTACAAGACACAACAAAAGGTTATATTTTCACAAGGAACGAAATAAAAATGGAAGTTATAAAACTCAAAAATACCAGATTTAATAAAATAAAACTGTCATACCAAAAACGCCGTTTCACTTTTACCTTGTTTCATGTTACCACAACAAGGTGATGTCACCCTTGGTTCCAGACAGGTACCAGACAAGGTCTTGGTCTCCAGTTCCTTATAACCTAGAATCGCTTCCTAAACGCAGCTTAAATCCGACGTAAACACTTACGTCGACTTTATTTATTTCGAAAATAGTGACTAAAGCGGGTAAGAATCCAACTAATTCGTCTGTAATACCTCTAATGTGAATGTTTTGGATCATTAGATAACGCTTACACAATATTTAAAATTAACAATGAACTACGCGGGTATTTAGAATACTACACAAAACAATAAAGTGTGCTTTACAGTGCGCCCAACTTATCTCCGAAATGGCAATGGTCAAATGAATGTCAAATGCGTCCGACAGCGCCTCTTTCGTTTCAATCTTAAGTTGGGTTTACTATACTTTAAAAACGACGCAACAAAATAAGCTGAAATCGAACATGGCTCGATAAACGTCACTGTTAGGCGCAGACTGTTCAATGGCGAGCAAAATAAAAGAAGTATTCACTGCTAAGAGGTATAATGCGTTTAGTGCAATGTACAGACAAGCGGTTGGTATGGCGTGCGATGGGCGTGCGTAGGCTCGCATGGATCATTTGCCACTAGCCCGGTCCGCTGCTCGCGGTCATCGCGCGGAGGTCCCCCCCTCGCTCCCCGCGTGCCCTTGCAGGCCCGTCGCATACCCTACTTACAAATTTTAAATAAAACAGGATTTACATCTGTAACACGCCCCACCCCAGTGCTGCCTAGCAGCACTCATCCCCAATTGTGATTCGTGCTACCCGAACTACCGATCGGGTCAGGACACCAGTCTTGGTTTTGACCTTTACCATTCTAACTCGACCGTCCCTTCCTGGGCATACTTTTACAATCTTGCCCCTGGGCCACACGTTTCGCGGGCTGTCCGGGTCCACAATAAAAACAAGGTCTCCGACTTGCATAGGTCGTTGTTCTTTATTCCACTTCCTACGTGGAACCATCTCGGGTAATACTTCTCGTACCCATCTCCTCCAATACATATCTGCCAGCCGTTGCGATATCCTCCATTGCTTTCTTAAATATAAATCAGAATCATTAAATACGCCGACGGATGGTAAGTTGCATGACGACCCCAGCAGAAAGTGATTTGGAGTCAGCGATTCAGAGCTTCCGATTTCCACAGATACATGCGTCAGAGGGCGACTGTTGACTATATTTTCAACTTCTGTCAACAAGGTCATCAACGTCAGCAAGGTCTTCACCGATCGAACTAAGCGTTCCCAGGCCCCACCCCAATGTGGGCTCGCAGCAGGAATGAACGTCCATCTAGTTCCACGGTTGAGTGCCTCCTCCGTCAACGCTTGTCGATCCAGATCCAAAATAGATCGCTTGAGCTCAGTGTCTGCTCCTCTTAGGTTGGTGCCATTGTCCGAGTACATTTGTTTAGGCCAACCTCGCCTTGCCGCCATCCGCCTCAATGCCATAATAAAAGAGTCAGTGGTAAGTGTGGGAACTAATTCTATATGGACCGCTCTTATGGTAAGGCACGTGAAGAGTACTCCATACCTCTTTTCGTGACGCCTTCCTACTGTGACATCCATAGGCCCAAACAGATCAACCCCACAATAGCTGAACGGCCTCTGGTGATGAGCCATCCTGGCTTCAGGTAAGTCCCCTAGCCGAGGGATATCCGGCTGGCATTTCCTTATCCTGCAAAACATGCACCGTGAAGCCACACTCTTCACTGTCGGTCGCAATTTTATAATCCAAAATTTTTGTTTCAGGTTGTTAACTACCATTTCCTGACTCCCATGTGCAGCTTGGACGTGGTAATGTCTCACCATCAAGCGCGTAATATATTCATGTCCATCTAAAATTATAGGTCTCTTTTTTTCAGGTGCAACGTCAGCGGCAGCGTCGATCCTTCCAGCAGCGCGCAGGACTCCGTGCTCGTCGAGGTAAGGTGACAAGGTAAGTAATTTACTTGAGGTAGGTATAGGTTTATTATTTTTCAGTAGCATTATTTCAGATCCAAACGACTGATTTTGTGAATATCGTAATAAAAGAATTTCTGCTCTTTCCATTTTATCGCCATCATTGCTGTACGTATATTTTCTTTCTCTGAATTTTCTGTTAATTGCTTTCATTACTATGTCAATAAATTCTATGACTCTGCATGTTGCTTTCAGCAGACGTAACCAGGAAGAGAAGCGCGTGGGTTCCGGCACAGGTAAGTTATTTTCTTGGTTAATCACTTGTATAGTATTAATGCATTCAATTTCAGCGTCTTTATTCGTACATATTATGATGTCACGCGGCCAATCCTGTTCAGAGCATCGCAAAAAGGTCCGTGTAACCATTCCTGGTATAAAACAGAACAATCATAGCTTTCTCGTGTAGCAATATCGGCTACGTTTTTATCCGTAGGTACATAAAACCATTCCCGCGGCTGTGTGAGGTCATCGATTTCTCCCAGTCTGTTTGCTATGTAAGTTTTATAATTTCTAGTGTTATTTCTAATCCAGTGCAATACCGTAGTTGAATCACTCCAAAATATTCTGCGCTCCGCGATCATCTTGTGCTCTTTTGTAATTGTATCGGCCAATCGGGCCGCCAATATAGCTGATTGCAATTCTAAACGAGGCACTGTGGTCGCTTTATTACCAGCGACGTGAGTTCTGCTTGCAATGACTGCCACACATACCTGGCCGTCGTCATCGATCCATCGCCAGTAAGCCACCGCGCAAAACGCCTTTGTTGATGCATCGCAGAATATATGCAGCTGTAAATGTGTATATCTACCGCTGCGCTCGCGATTATTATTCGGTTTGTAACAGCTGTTATCATGCGCGGCCGACCCATCCGCAGTCTGTAATAGTGAACCAGTTTGTATAGAACGCGGCGTAGCCGATGCATTGTCCGGCGCTGCTGCTACGTCTCGTAGCAATTTCGTAGATGATTGCGTAGCACTTGTATCGGTCTTGTGTAGGTGCGAACAGTTCAGTTGGGTTTCTCTCTCTCTCGCTCTCTTCGTAGCCGATGCGGACGTGTTATTATAATATCTCGGGAGGCGTACATCTCGGACTGATTTTAATAAATAAATCCACTTTTGCCATTTTGTATATATTTCGTCCGGAATACTTTCGTCCCAAGTAATTTTCGAACGCCATGTTTCTTGTAGTATAATTTTGCCAATTATTGTAAATGGCGCCAAAAATCCATAAACATCAAAAATGGACATAACAACCCGTAATATTTCCCTCTTCGTGGGTCTCTGTTCTCCGTTTATAATATTGGCAGAATTTTTTTTGAATGAAGTCTCAAATCCCAATGTATCATCATTCGGATACCATAACAAGCCAAGTGTACGTTCACCTTCATATTGTTGACCGACTTTGAACTTTACAGCCGTATCACCGAGAGTCGTCTTTGGCACGCTGTCGAGTACCGCTAAGCTGTTGCTATTCCAATTTCGTAGTTCAAAGTTTCCTTGTGAATGAATGTACATTATATCTCTTATAATTTTTATAGCGGTTTCTTCATCCGGCAGGCTTTCTATATAATCGTCCATGTAGTGCTGAGTGTATATAGCTTTGGCCGCGGCTGGCATGATTGACTCGAATCGTTGTGCATTCTTATTTTTGATAAATTGAGCTATAAATGGTGAACAATTCGCTCCAAAAATTAATGACGTCATGACATAGGTTTTTAATTCGTTATCTTTACTGTCATTGGTTTTATTATAAGGGTTGCCTCTAAAAATAAATCGTAGGGAATCTCTGTCTTGTGGACGGATTTTCACTCTCAAAAACATATCCTTAATATCAGCTGCCACCGCTATTCTGTTTTCACGAAACCGTAACATTATTCCAAATAGTGACATCAATAGATCCGGTCCTTTTAGCAAATAATCATTGAGAGATGAACCTTCAACTTTAGATGCAGCATCAAATACCAGCCTCAAATTTCTTTTGTTTGGGTTTTCCAAACCAAAATGTGGTAGGTACCAAGTCTTTTGAGTAACTCGGTTGTCTTTTAATTCCTCAGCATAATCGTTTTGTAACAGGTGCTGTACTCGTTCTTTGTATTTTAATGCATATGTTTCGTTTCTTTTCATTTTTATTTCTACTCCTTTTAGCCGCGCCAGCGCGTTGGCGTATGTATCTGGCATTACACAATTTTCGTCCTTCCAGGGTAAGCCGACGTGCCACTTCCCGTCAACGAGCGTGGAGGTTCTTTCCAGGTGTTCCCAGGCCCGTTGGTCTTCTGAGTTCTGGCGTGGCTTGGTAGCAGAGATACCCATCGAATCAATCGAAAACCAGTGGCGAACTTCTTCGTGTAGGTCATTTAACTTCTTTTCAGCGGCATCACCATCAATGATGCACAACGTGAAGTGTTGAGCGACGGGTGATGAATACGCGCACATCACTCTGCCGTGTAGGCACCAGCCCAGCGGAGTGCGTGTCGCGCACGGCTCGTTCGGGTCGCCCGTCACGGTCTCCAGAGGCAACATTAAATGATAATTGTCCTGACCTATTATCATTTCCGGCCGTAGACGTCCAATGCAAAGTTCATCCTTCAGTTTATGTAAGTAGGTATAATTTTCACAGTTGACATTAGTTCACGGTCACGGTCGAGCCACTGTCGAGAAGCGCGAACACACTCACTGCGCCCTTAGGTCCGTGTATATTCACTTGTACCACTTGCAATAAAACTTTACTCCCATTGGATTTTATATGAGTAACTAAATCACTCGACGTTGCGTGACTTAACGTGTCAGTTTTGTCAATGTTCTCGTCACAGATCACTTGCACTTCAGCCGTTGTTTTACGCCGTGAACTTGGTACATAGTGTAATAATCGATGATGGGACTCGCCGCACGAGTCGACGTCGCAAGCGGCGGCCGGGCACGTCTGCCGATCGTGATGGGATATTAAACATTTGTAGCATAGTCCAGCGCGCTTAACGAATGTCCATCGGTCCTTGCGTAATGATTTCTTAAACTTCTTGCATTCTGGCAGTTTATGATTTGTTGATACTCGACAGAACCGACATTTTTCTTCTGTTTTTTCAGATGCGTGCGACGCTTGTAATAGAACAGTTTGATTGTTATCATTGTAATATTTACGTTTGTAGTCCGTTTTCATATGTAATAAATTGGCACTACACGTCGATGTTTTGACCGCTTCGTCGTTGAGGAATTTTGCAAGGATGTCCAGCCGTGACTTTCCGCCGGTGATGATGAGTGGATAGCTGTAGTCAGCCCATTTTGACAATAGTACTGTAGGTAACTTTGAGAGTACAATATTCGTCACATTTACCCCCTGTAGGTATTCTTCACGATTGAGGGCTCGAACGGCAGCAACATAATTTTGCACTTTGATGGAAAACGGTACTATATCCTTATAATAGTCATGAGGTAGTGAATTCATCTTCTTCAGGTCGAGCATAATTTTTGTTATAATTACATCCGGGTTACCAAACTGTAGCTCTAATGTTGACAACACTACTGCTGGAGATGTCGCAGTTATCAGCAGAGCCGAGACGGCTTCTTTAGCGGGACCACGAAGGCATTTTCTAAGCCGCCAAATATTTTCACGGTCTGTAAAATTACACAGCGTGGTAGACTCCTGATAAGCTTGTTTGAAAGCCAACCACTCCATTGGGTCCCCGTAGAATACAGGGAGATCTCGAGGTGTACTGATACGGCTCAATAAGTTGGCGTTTTGATTAGTAGACATAGAAGTAGTAAATCCTTTCAGTGCACTGACCAGCTGCTGCACTGGACCATCAGTGCCGTCGGGTTCCGGCGGCGGGGTGACCAGAGAACCTTTTTTAATGCCTTGGTTGCTAGCTCTCTGTTCTTCCAGGTGCTGCTGGCTGCGCTCCGGCCACTTCTCTATCTCCTCGTCACGATCGTTTTCCGTCGGGGCAGGACTATTATCTTCAATCGCCGCCAGGTCTGCCGCCAACTTCATGTCGATCAGCTCCATTCGTATACGAGCCTTCTCTTGTGCCGCTACCAACTCTAATTTCTTCTTCTAGGCCGCAATAGAAGACACAGATGACTTTTGTGATGTCATTTTTTTCTCCGAGTTTTTCTCTGAAGGTGAACGTGCGTCCGTGCGTGTTTCTTTAATTTGCGTGTAAGATTGTCCTTCACATTTAAATTTTCCCACAATATCACACACTTTACTACTTGTCCCTTGCAGAGAGTTAGCTTCACTTTTCGTCATCGTCCTTTTTTCTAACCGTGCGGATCGCGCGCTGTTCGCCATTTTGTTCCTCGTGCTCGTTGGCGGTGAGTGAATCATCACGTTGCCGTGCCGCGTTGATCCGGCTCGAAGTGACCACTTTGTTAGGCGCAGACTGTTCAATGGCGAACAAAATAAAAGAAGTATTCACTGCTAAGAGGTATAATGCGTTTAGTGCAATGTACAGACAAGCGGTTGGTATGGCGTGCGATGGGCGTGCGTAGGCTCGCATGGATCATTTGCCACTAGCCCGGTCCGCTGCTCGCGGTCATCGCGCGGAGGTCCCCCCTCGCTCCCCGCGTGCCCTTGCAGGCCCGTCGCATACCCTACTTACAAATTTTAAATAAAACAGGATTTACATCTGTAACAGTCACTATAGTGAGATTACTCGAAAACATTTTGTCACATAGTAAATAAGCCCTATGAAAATTGTATTGTGTTTCACTTTTAAAACAACGTGGACTAATGAGTAACTAATTCGATCGACGTCACCAATGGAAAACCAAACCGTTCACTTTTTAAAAGCGTAAGCTGATTATTATTGTAGGTACTCGATAAATGGAATACTTCGTCAAGTTGAGCACAAATAAAGCATCTATTTTGTGTGTGTTTATTTTTTCCAATTAATCCTTTTCAGCGATAAGCGGTGCACCAAATTACCAAAAAGCAAAATAAAAAGAATACCTTTGTTATTGACCGGCTACCTGACCAGTATCGGAGATACTGCCGCTAATTATTATTAACTGTGTTACAATGGTCACCTCACCTTTCAATGGCCACCTCGCCTTTATACGGACACCTCACCTTTATACGGACACCTCACCTTTATACGGACACCTCACCTTTATATGGCCACCTCGCCCTTATATTATGGCCACCTCGCCCTTATATTATGGCCACCTCGCCCTTATATTATGGCCACCTCGCCCTTATATTATGGCCACCTCGGCCTTATATTATGGCCACCTCGCCCTTATATTATGGCCACCTCGCCCTTATATTATGGCCACCTCGCCCTTCTTTTTTTTTTTGTTTGTTTGTTTGTTTGTTTTTTTTTTTTAATAACGCTTCACACTCAAAACACCACACTAGGATTCCCTGTGTCGTGGGTACCCTGAACAACACACAAGACAAGGACACACCCAGACCGAGAACGAAAATTTAAACTCATCATTCAAATTGCCGCCTCACCGGGAATCGAACCCAGGACCGCGTGTTACCCATTGCGCAAAAATAAAATGTAATCAAGAAATAATGTTAAGAATTTAACACCTGTCACGAAAGGAAAGAACACGCACGTTTGATAAAAGTCACTGCACTGTACGTCATATCTCGTTATCAATTAAAAATTGTATCAACACGGAAGGCATAGCCTAATACCTGACTTTAAAATGTTTGTTTTTCTTTTTCGACCAGACTACAAAATCTAATCTACCAAAGGGGGTATCTTTAAGAATTTTATGAACGTAGATTAATTGTTATTGTAACTTCGGAACATAATAATTTTACTTTAAAATGACTTGAGTTACGTTACATTTCGATTAAATTAATTGAACAAAAATGCTTACCCAACCAAGTACCAACATTATCCAATAACTTTCATCAACTATTATCATCAAGGAAACTCAAAACAAAGCATGAATCTTATTCGTGGCCTGTGGCTTTTCACTAAGCACAACAAACAAAGTCAACAAGTCACACGGACTCTTCCAAGGTCTCTGCAAGACCCGACCAGCTGAACTAAGATTCATCGCTATCACTCTACTCAAATTCACTTTTTATATCACAACACTTCAAATGATACTTAGCCCTTGGGCATTCTAGCAAACTAACCACAAATCTACCCACATTAAACTTCAACAAAATGATCGCATGATAAAAAGTGTGTTCCGATGTTATAATACTTGGTTAAATTACACTAAAATCAAAGGGTGTAACTTTCCCTTCATAATAAAAACATAGAGGTCATAATAAAAATGATTTCTTTTTTTTTTCAGCGATTAAACATCAAAATTAGATTACGATGAGAAGTGATTTGTTTTAATTACGTAACTGCCTTAAATGATTTTATTACCGAATAATGTTTCACTCACGATTATCAAACAAACTATACACACACAATATAGTTTACACAAAAATTAAAATTTAAGCAATGAAATTGTATCACCTCAGACGCAATGGAATAAAAATAATGCCCTACCCACACTCGCCGCCTTACTTGAAAATCCTTTACACCGATACTTGCCATTTTATTTCAAAATCCTGTTTTACCGTGTGGTGGTCATATCTCTTCACTTGCCATCCATGCCTCACAATATTATCACCTGAAAATTATAACCTGAAAACCTGAAATAACCTAGCCAGCCATGTGTGGGACGTGAAGTTACATCCAACTTCTGATAACGGCGCTAAAGGTCCGAGCGGTCGATATAATTTGGGTTATACGTGGCTGGAGGTCAGAAATAATAGTCAGTACACCGAGTTTAAAGGTCTATTACAACACTTCAATACAGTTTTATAACAAATAATGAACTATTTCCAAAATTAATTCAGATTACATTAAATTAAACTTAGAAATAAAGCTTACGACAAAATAATAGCAAAGTAGCAAAGGATCAGCAAGATTACTTCGGATTAAACATGGAAACGCGGCAAGTTTGGTATGGCAGTGGGTTCTACACGTCTACTCGGTCTAAGCGCTCAATTCCGAAAAAGCCCCTCCTCATAATAGCTCTGGTTCTTTATAATGTCATCTCTAACCCCCACTCCATGCCAACCATGCCCAAACAATAACTGTTTGACGTTTCCACAAATAGTTAAAGCGATTCTCCACAGATGGCGTTGAAAGATCAGCGCAGGACTTTACTGCACTCCGACAAGTAGTTTCAGCGATTCTCCACAGATGGCGTTGAAAGACCAGCGCAGGACTTGAGTGCGCTCCGACATATACTGGGTGGAACAGGACTACTCCCGAAAACTGAAAGGGGGCATTCAGACAACCCTTCTGAACATTCCTGTGTAGAAATTTTGTTAAAAAAAAATTCAATGACGTCACCATGTTTTTTTTACTTTTGCAACTAGGTATGTGTAAAAGAGAAAAATGTATATGTTAGTGTCAGTTTATCAATATATTTCAAAGAAACTCATTTTTGATCGTAAAACACTTTATTTCACTAAACTAGAATACAAAGCATTAAATTACGTAATTAAACAATTAAACAAATTAAATAACAATAATAGTAACAAAAATCACATTAATCTAATTTCTTTTTATTGATCAAAACGTTAAAATAAAAAAAACGTGAAATAAATATTTAAATTTAAAACAATTCATAATTTAATTAAAAATAAATTAAAATGCAAAATAAGCAAAATTTAAAAGATTTGAAACACTAAAATGATTACTGAAATTATTTTATTTTAAATAGACAATTAACATTAATCAATTAACATCAATTTAATTAATAAATTAAAATAATAATAATAAATTAAAATAAATACTTTCCAAGTTCCGAATCTCCACAAACAGAGATTCGGTTGTTCTTTGAACAAAGATTCAGAGTGTTCACTCAACACAGGAGCAGCGTTACGTCCAACGTCTGACTCGCTTCTGAATCCGTGAGCGGCTTGCACGTGGTTATAAATAAACTCCAGGTAGGAAACAGGTGGCAAGGTTGGGGGTGCAGGTAGCGGTAAGGGTAGGGTCTTGGGTCGCCGGTTGTCGGTCAAGGGTCGCAGGTAGTGAGTTGACGGCAGGTAATATTTTTATGTCTTCATTTTCCTGATTTAATGTAACGCGCCGATACGGCCATTCTGACGAGTGGCGCGTCCCTGCGCCTACTCGCGTTTATCTGTCCAAAAAGAAAAATTACTCATTTAAAAACAATGCTCAAAAACATATAATAATGTTGTAAGATACCTCATAGCCTCAACGCTAGTTTTGGTATAGGCTTCAAGACCTCAGCGTCCATATTAGCCAAATGACACGTAAAACACAAAGAAAGAATGGAATGATTGCCTCATAGCCTCAGCGCTAATTTTGGCGTAGGCTTCAGGACCTCGACGTCCATATTAGCCAACTCGTTAATTAGTAAACTCGTTAATAAACACGTTAGACAAAATAACTCATTATGAAACAATTTTCACAAAAACATGCATGCATGAAGGAAACACACGTGACACATTTGAACAGTATTGACGTCAAGTATTCAAGTTACCAGTCATTTTCAGCTTCCAACACCATCACATCCGATCACATTGTTGATTGTTTTGTTGATTGTCTAATTCAACACTCACAGTATTATTTGGCGTCGTTAGTTCTTCATTTGTACTGACATCATTATCCATTGCCGATACGGCGATTTCACTCTGTATTCCAAATTTAGGTGCGCTTCTCAGGTTTTCATGACACACTTTCCGTGATCTTCCTCGACCATTTATTCTTCGAATTTCATATCTATCATGGGGCAAGATTTTCTTGATTTCATAAGGTCCATCGTACTTCTGACTTAGTTTTGTACCAAGGCGTGGTGGTTCCTTTATTAGCACATATTCACCTTTTTCAAAGCGTTTGACTTTAGCCTTACCTTTGTCAAACCGTATCTTGTCTTTACTAGCGGCATCGACCATCCTGTTCTTCACAGATTCTCGCAGTAATACTGGATCTACTCTTTCGTTAACATCATCAATTATTGAAATTAGTTCTGGTGGAACAGAGCCTTTCTTGCCTGTAAGCAGTTCGATGGGAGTCTTTCCTGTAGTTTTAGAAAATGTACAATTAATTGCCAATTGAAGGTTATGTAAAGATTTTGCCCAGTGAGTTTTCTCTAAGTTATTAATAACAGTTAAGCCACTCTTCAGTATCCTCATCACTCTTTCTACTTGTCCATTTGCTCTACCTATGTAACCAGCACACTGATGCAATTCGATGCCATACCTTTCACAATATGATTTATAGTGAGATACGAAAGCACCGTCCCCATCTACTATTATCCTTTTAGGAGCGCCAAACAAACATACAATGTCTTGCAAATGTTTCAAAGCACTTTCCTGTGTTTTATTTTTGGCATGTTTTAATATGACAAACTTCGTATAAGCGTCAATAGCAACAAATACGTACTCTTTTTGTGATGCTGATCCACTTAATTTTCCTGATATGTCAATATGTACTGTATGGAATGGCTCGGGGACTTTATTGATTGGATGTAGTTGACTTTGTACCGCCCCTGACGCACTTTTTAGAGTTTTGCAGACAACACAGTGATCCACAAAGTACCTAATAACTGTACTCATCCTAGGAAACCAGAAATGTTCCTTTACTTTCGCGAGAGTTTTTTCCCATCCCATATGCTTTAAGGATTCGTGATACCTGTTAATGATGCTCCATTGATATGAACGTGGAACTACTTTAAGTAACTGTATCTTACCATCGCCCTCCATCTTATAGCATAGAACATTATCTTTCAAAGTATACTGTTTATTCAGCTCTTGGTCATCATGTAAATTTCTAATGATCTTACTCACTTCCGGGTCACGAAGTTGTTCCATTATTAACCAGTCTTGATTTTCAGTAATATTCATTACCAATCCTGTAGGGTTCCTGCTAAAAAAGTCAGCGTGCTTTAATCTCTCTCCACGGCGATATTCAACTTCAAAGTCAAAGTTTTGTAGAAACGCCCACCACCTATGAATTCTTGGCAACAATTCCTGCTTATAACGAGAGGCTTTAACAGCATTGCAGTCTGTGACTATAGTAAATTTTCGTCCGTAGAGGTAATGCCGGAAATATTTTACAGCTCTTACAATCGCCAAAGTTTCCAATTCATAGGAATGATAGTTTGACTCTGCTTTTGTCGTTCTCACGCTAAAGTAACCAATTACATGTTGCCGTCCATCTTTGATCTGAATTAATACTGCGCCAAGACCAACTGCGCTAGCATCGGTGTGCAGTTCAATAGGTAACCCTTCCTGAAATATGGTTAACAAAGGGAAAGATATTAAATAATTTATAATTTTGTTTCTTACTGCCTCATGTTTCTCCAACCATTCCCATTTTACGCCATTTTTTGTCAGTTCATAAAGAGGTGCCATTTCTGTTGAAAAGTTTGGTATAAAACGTCGGAAATAACCGGCCAACCCGTTGAATTGTCTTAGTTGTTTCACATTCCGAGGTGGGACAGTTTTGGCTAGTGCATCTATTTTCGTGGAGCTTGGTCTTATTTTGCCTTCACTTACTACATAACCTAGGTACTCTATGGAAGTTTTCATAAATGAGCATTTCTTAATGTTAAACGAAAATCCTGCGTTCATTAAAGCATTAAGAACCTTCTCGAGATTATTCAAGCCTTCTTCAAAGCTTTTGCTCGGGATGAGGACGTCATCCATATAGACTAAGGCAGCATCGCCACGAAGGTTGCCTAAAGCCTTGTTTATTGCTCTTTGATAAACAGAAGGTGCGTTAGTCAAACCAAAAGGCATTGTGAGATACTCATATTGGCCATCAGGTGTTATGAAAGCCGTTTTTTCAATCGAATCGTGAGAAATTGGAATCTGATGGAATCCTGCCGCCATATCCAAGCACGTGAAGTATTTAGCGTCTGCCAATTTGTCTAATTGGTCTCCAATTAAAGGCAGCGGATAGTGGTCTCTGACAGTGTTTGCATTCAGTTCTCTGTAGTCAACGCAAAGTCTATCTTCTCCATTCTTTTTCTTCACTAAAATTATAGGACTTGCAAATGGTGAGTTACTCTCTCTAATAATGTTCTTCTGTAACAAGTCATTAATTATTGTTTGCACCTTTTCTCGTTCCACCGGGGCCAACCGATAAGGCCGTCGCTCCACGATCTTGTCTGGATTCTTGAGCTTTATCGATAACTCACCGGTTGTAATTCTTCTACCAGAAACGCCTTCAACAAATGAATGTTGGTACTTACTGAGTAACGAGTGGAGTTTCTCAATGTGCGGAACTTCAGTAATGTCTGTATTAATAGCTTCTATAATCACATGATTTATTAACTTCGGACTTGGGGTTGAGGCGCTATGGGTTATCGTTGTTTTATTGTCTGTCATGTGTACTTCGATTCCTGGAACACTTAATAAATCTTTTCCAACAATTATATCGGTTGGTATTTCGTGATCCAACACGACGTGAAAAAGTATTTCAATATTTGTGCTGTTAATGCAGCATGTAGTTAAAATTTTCATTACCGATATGATTGGCACAGATCCAATACCCTTCAAATGTGTCACTGCATTTGTGCGGACTCCAGGCACTGTTTCTCCAATGGATTGCTTTATCAAAGAGCAGTCGGCACCACTGTCGAATATACCTTGTATGGATTTTGAACCAATAACCACTGTCAGATGATTACAAATATGACTCTTACCTTTTTCACATAGATTGACTGACTTCTCCGACGCTATCCGCTTAAAACATGTTTCATATGTGTGCCCTGGTATTGAGCAAAACGAACATTCCGTCTTTTTATTCTTTTCAGATTCCCTCGCTTTCATGATAGCATTTTGGCTGCACCAGCGGGCTCTATGTCCGGTTTTCCCACAAACAAAACATGTCATACCCTGATCGGACCTTTGGCTAGTGGAATCAGTTCGGGGTTTCTTAGATGGTGCTAAATCTCGTACTGGCGGTAAAGGTTTTCGTTTTATTTATTTATTTATTTATTTATTTATTCTTTATTGTTCCAACACAAAGTGTTACAAAAGGCGGACTTAATGCTAAACAGCATTCGTTTTCTCATAGTTTTAGCAACAGCAATCAATTCAGGAACTGTTTGTGACTTACTGTTTAGTAATTCTGTTCGCAGTCTCTCATCAGTTATACTCCCTATTACAAATTCGACTGCATCTTGCTCTGTGGGGTTAGGCTTAACAATTCGTTTAAACATTCTCCACACATTTGAAATATATTCTGGAATAGTGGCAGCGGCATCAACAGAATAATTCCGGAATTTCAAGATTTCTGAAAAATATCTAGATTCTGGCTCAAAAGTTTGCAACATATCATTCTTCATCTCATCCCAAGTGGTAGTTCGTAATAAACATTCGTCAGCCCATAATTTAGCTCTTCCATTTAGAACACCAGCAACCTTTAACCTTACTTCATGATCTTTTAGCTTGTATTCACTTTGAGTTTTGGAGATTAGTTCTACCCATTCCCTAACATCCATACCATTATCCGGATCGTAAGAGGGAAAGTAAACATCTGAAATACGTACTGCGGTTTCTGAAGGTCTCATTATTTTGAAAATGTCATTTATAGTTGTTCGGTTCTCACCAACATTTCAGTCATTGTGTCTCTTAGAGTATTTATAAACATGTTAATACTTGGTTGGGAAGAAGAGGCTCCTTCCCTGTTTTGACTATTCCCATTCATGGCGTGGTATGACGTCGTCCCTGCTTCTGATAAAAGAGAAAAATGTATATGTTAGTGTCAGTTTATCAATATATTTCAAAGAAACTCATTTTTGATCGTAAAACACTTTATTTCACTAAACTAGAATACAAAGCATTAAATTACGTAATTAAACAATTAAACAAATTAAATAACAATAATAGTAACAAAAATCACATTAATCTAATTTCTTTTTACACGCTTTATATTAGCTTCACTTGTATGTTTGTATATTTGTATGTTTGTAACCGACTTCTTTGGGCGCGATTTTGACCCACTTTAAACGGCCAGATTTCGTTCAAACTTTGTAGATTTATCGAGTTCCGATGACATTACACTAATTTGATAAAATTATTCCAATTTTCAATTTGCAAAATAAGATTTTTATTTTTTTTACTCTCACACTACTGCCATCTACCCATTTGCTACTGCCATCTACCCATATTTACGGGCAACTAGCTGTAACTCCGTATTCAGTTTGACTGCGTACATACGTTTTACTAGATGGCGTTGTTCTTCTGTTTATTTGAATTCTAAGTTATCACGGAAGTAATAGTCGATAGATCGATAGAGACCAAATAATAGTTTAAAATTATAAAAACAAGCTATTATGAATAAACCAAACTAAAAAGTAGAAAATAAATAATAGTTTAAAAAAACTAAAAAACACGCTTTTTATAGAAAACCGAACTAAAAAAAAGAAAATAAGTTTTAATAAATTTAAATTAAGAATAGTGTTGAAAATTTCAATAAATATGAATTAATAATAGTGTAAATAAAAAAATATTTTATTTAAAAAAAGCGTGGGGTGCTTTTTAAGATATTATCAAAATAACACCATGCACCCCACGCTTTTTTTTAATAAAATATTTTTTTATTTACACTATTATTAATTCATATTTGAAATTTTCAACACTATTCTTAATTTAAATTTATTAAAACTTATTTTCTTTTTTTTAGTTCGGTTTTCTATAAAAAGCGTGTTTTTTAGTTTTTTTAAATTATTGATCAAAACGTTAAAATAAAAAAAAACATGAAATAAATATTTAAATTTAAAACAATTCATAATTTAATTAAAAATAAATTAAAATGCAAAATAAGCAAAATTTAAAAGATTTGAAACACTAAAATGATTACTGAAATTATTTTATTTTAAATAGACAATTAACATTAATCAATTAAATTAATAATAATAAATTAAAATAAATACTTTCCAAGTTCCGAATCTCCACAAACAGAGATTCGGTTGTTCTTTGAACAAAGATTCAGTGTTCACTCAACACAGGAGCAGCGTTACGTCCAACGTCTGACTCGCTTCTGAATCCGTGAGCGGCTTGCACGTGGTTATAAATAAACTCCAGGTAGGAAACAGGTGGCAAGGTTGGGGGTGCAGGTAGCGGTAAGGGTAGGGTCTTGGGTCGCCGGTCGTCGGTCAAGGGTCGCAGGTAGTGAGTTGACGGCAGGTAATATTTTTGGGTCAATTTCAACAGGTCCATAAAAATTCTCATTTCCGTGGACTTTTTTATCTTAAAGATTTTTAAAGAAAATTTTGGCGTTAATTATAGTTCTTGATAATGTATGTATCCTTGCTTCATATCTAGCAGATAAGTTAAGAAACTAACGAGATATCAAGACTCAAAAATTTCGTTTCACGGCGATGAAACATGCGTGCACGGCAATGAAAAAAGGATCCACGGCAATGAAAGAAATGTGCCACGGGAATGAACACATTCACGGAAATGAAAATCCATATTAAACATAATATTTTACCTGAGTATTATACTTACATACAATAGATATACGCCTGTCTCCGAAAGAGAAAGACATACCCGGACTGTTTCTCTTCATCTGATCCTATAAATTCCTCCCATATTATATTACAAACAATGAATTGGATCCACCCAGAGTTTGTGTATGATTTAACCTAATATTATGACCTAAGATTTCGATAGATATTACAAAAGAAGAATGGGAGTAGAATAAGGAAAGAAAGACTAGTACTGAGGTCTTTAAGTAGTGTTGCGAGTGTAACTCAACAGTCTTTAGTTACTTATTCTACTCTCATTCATTATTTATATAATATCTCCTTGCCATTTTATTACTTTGGTTACTTTTTTAATACTGTTTTCACACAAATAATTTGTGTGAAAACCGTTAGACATTATAATATGATATATATTTTTTTGAAATGATCTTTTCACGATCTTTCATTTGATACCCATATTGCTAAGGTAAGAAAAAACGAACCTATCCCCTTTTTTACATTTGCGGGCGCCATTTTGAAAATGTAACAAGCCTATGATGCTACCACTATTGTGACAAATTCAACGACATGTTATGTGTCAAAAGCCGTTGAGCCGTTTGAGCTGTAGAGCGTGCCAAAGAAATGAACATATAATTATACAAACATTTTATACAAATATAAAATACGTACATACATACAATTTAACAAATCGTTGCCCTTCTTCTGACGCAGTCAGGTAAAATGGGAATGTTCGATTTTGAGAGTCAAAAACACACTGCGCACGGCGATGAAAACATAAGCCACGGAAATGAAACACAAGGCCACGGCAATGAAACTCAAGTGTGTTACAAGGCACGGCAATGAAATTTTTTTCATTGCCGTGTCTTTTTTTTCATCTCCATAGCAAATTTTGGCCACGGAAACCACGGAAATGAAAGCATGGCGATGATAACCAAGGCTTAAATATAAAATAACAAAAAATCTATTAGTTATTCAAAGTAATAAACACTTCACAAATAAACATAACAGAAATGGCATTCTATCGATTGCTCAATCAAGAGGTCAAACTCATTCAAATAGAAGTTATACCTATCCACGGCGATGAAAGTAAAAATGTCCACCAACAGAAAAATGGAATACTTTTATTTATGCCGCGAAAACGCAGGCACTTGGGCATGTCCTTCCTTGTCGAGCACTTAGATGGCACTAATATGCAACGTTTAGTACACACGGGGCGGGACGCAAGTCCTTAGATAAAACAATATTCTTCAACATGTTTAGGCTATGGCGATGAAAGGTGGTTCTGGGACAAGTACATTTTTATTAGCCATTCGTTGTATTGTTTAGATATTTGAATAAATGTATTACGTAACAATACTTTAACTATTAACGTATCAAATAAAACTAAATTAAAATATAAATAATCAATAGATTTTTCTCAATGACTCTTAATACTCATCGAGGTGACTTGTGGACAGCCACGGCAATGAAAGATTTCGAGGTTTAACATTTTTTTTTAGAGTATCTATTATACCTATTAATAAAATATTGAGTGCCACACATAGATGACCAATTCAGCTAACCAGAAAAAAATATAATAACATTACAACTATGTTTTTTAGTATCGATTTCATCGATGCCACGCAATTTTAGGTCGCGGGAAATTCACCCTTTTATGTCTTCATTTTCCTGATTTAAAACTGTTGAACTCCAACGACATCTATGCATGTCGAGAATGCATAGTACCGCTTATATACCTGGAATCCAAAGGGTTAATGTAACGCGCCGATATGTGTAGTATGACACAACAGCAAAGTATTTTTGTGATTATTTATTTAAACTAGAGAACCGCCCGCGCTTCGCTTCGGGACCCGTAGGTAACAGCCGCGTAGGTCTCGCTCCCGTAGGAATTTAGGCTAAAAAGTAGCCTACTACTCGCTCTCTTCACTCCACCCTGTCTGAGGTGTGTGGAGCCCTCGGGACAGTTAGTTCCCCTTTGGGGGTGTCTCTCGCGGCCCGTTGAAACGGGCCGGTCCTTGGGTTGGGCCCTAAGGCCCTTGGTTGTCCATCTGTGGTTAACCAATAGGTCAAGTCCGGTGAGTGGTGGCCTTTTTACAGGCCACAGAGTCTTAAACGGGATGGGGTTCATCTTCGCGCCGCCCAGGCGATCGAGGCCCTTCCGGGTGAATCCCGCTGGTGGGAAGCCCAGCAGGAGCCGATCAGCGCCGGGCGACGACTTACGAAGCCCCAGTATCAGTCAGTGCGAGCCCCGTCCCGCGCAACCAGCAAGTCGCGCGGGAAGGCCCAGCGGTCCGGTGGACGGGTGTGGAGCGGCACCAGGTCCTGCAGATGCGGGAACCGCGACGCGTCGACACGCCCGAACATGTTGCGTGCCAATCTCTCGATGAAGTCGTCCAGGCTCTCGACTCGAAGGTCCCTCTGGATGACGGCGTTCCTGACGTACCTCGGCGCACCAGTCAGCCGGCGGAGCGCAATCGCCTGAACCGCGCGCATCCTCTTGCGCTGCGGTTCGCTGGCGAGCGCGTACCACGCCGGTGCCGCGTACGTGAGGCGGGATCTGATGTAGGTCTTGTAGACCCCGAGCTTCAGTCCGAGAGGGAGGCTCGAGGAGAGCACTGGTTTCTGCCATCGCGCTTCTGAAATTCGCGACGGCTTTCGTAACCTGTGGCTTCATCGAAACTCTTCCGTCGATTTTGCCCCCCGGTATTTGGCCTGTGGGGCCCATTGGATATCTTGTCCGTGAAGTTCCAGAGTAGGGTCCCGCCTGTTGAGGTATCCTCCTATGTTCACGGCCTGCGTCTTCCCGACATTCACCGACAGTCTCCACGCGGCGAGCCATTCGGGGAGGGCATCAACGTGGTGATGTACGCCGCGTCATCGGCATACAGGGCAAGCGACGCCCCCCTGCCGCCGGGATGTCGTCGGTGTATCAGGCGTAGCAGACCGGGGACAGGCAACTCCCTTGCGGGACGCCGGCTGCGATCGGACGCTCGGTGGATTCGGCGTCTTCAACCACTACTCTGAAGCTTCTATTTTCGAGGAAACTGGAGATCACCTTAACGGCACTCCGGGGCGCCGACGACTGCGAGATCTTGTAGAGAAAGCCGTCGTGCCAAACACGGTCGAACGCCTTTTCCATGTCGAGGAATACTGCACACACGCGTTCTCTCTTATTCAGAGCCGCGGTAACGGTGTGCAACACCCTCGACAGTGTAGCCGTGCTGTTCAGCGGCATCAAAAAGTAGCCTTCCACTTCTGTTGGCAGCTAGGCTATTCCACCCCGGATGCTTGCAGTTCCAGTCGCCCGCGCCCACCACCGGTGTCGGCGAGTCCAGCAACTTGCGGACATCAGCCAACAGGATAGTGCCAGCGGGCGGGGGGTACACTGAATACAGCCGGAGCGGGGAGTTCTCGAGGCAGAGCTAAAGTAGCCTATTACATTTGACTTAAGTAAATTACATGTAGTATTTGATAGCGTAATTCAGAACTTGCAAATGAATTTTATTAACGCCATCTATTGACAACTCCGAAAATAAATATCTAGCAACTAACAAAACATCGATCTTCCCATGGGAATGGGATGTTTTTCCGCGGTAAAAAGTAGCCTACGTCACTCTCCACCCTCCTAACTATCCCCACACACATAAACCTTACCATATAATAGCTTTGTTGCGACGTGAAAGCGTCACAAACAAACAAACAAACAAACAAACAAACAAACACACTTTCACATTTATAATATTAGTAAGGATAGTAAGGATTAAGCTGAAAATGAAATAATGATAAAAAACAGCAATGTATCGCGATCGCCTAATTTCGCCTCCGATCGACCTCGAGCGGGCCGTTCAATGTCACCGAGCGGCGCGCGGGCATTGCTCCCTACATTGCTTCCCGCCCCCACCCTCCCGCACACTACATCAGCGACGTGATTGCGCGCGACCTCAAAGTACCGTCCGTCGCGGAGTTTGTGGGCCGATTGGCAAAGGCGATGTTCGCCCGCGCCGACAATGGCCCACACGAATCACTGAGAGGTATCGCGCCTCTCCACGCTCGTCCTCCCGAGGGCTACCCGCTTCCACGGGAGCTCTTAGAGTCAGGCGACTCCCCCGACCATCTGGGGGAAGTCTGACTTTGACCCAGCTAGTCTAACTTGACGCTGATAGGACCCCCTCCGCCGGGAGACACTTAGTTCTCGTTCACGCCCTGGTAAAAAGGTGATCCTTGAGACCGCAATCCCCCTCGCCAAGTTCCCGTAGAAAGCGCGGAGGCGATGTACGACTGTGCTGCTGTTGCACACTACATCATTTGCACATAAGGTTCAGCTGTGTGGTCACGCTGTGCATACAAAATTTAAACCTTCATGTAGGTAGAACAATCCTAACTACCCAACAATTAATCATTATGTTTACTTTTGTACGTAAAGATACCTACCATTTAGGGTGCAAGGGGCTCCTCCCATCTTGAGCCCAAGTCAACCTCTCCTGCGCGTGGTGCACCCTGCCGGTTAGCGAACGAGGATATGGCGCCTTGGTCCCCACGGTCTCTGGGCCTGATACCTCCCAGTGTCATCCTGTAGGTATCGTAGCTTGGTGGTAGGGTTATCATACCCGGCTGGACCACCCTCTGGTCGTAATCAACCGTGAAACGTTCTGTAACGTGTTTCGGTTGCGAGCTGGAGATCCAGTCTCTACCTTCTTTCGCCCCCTCTTTTCGTCACCCATCCTTCCTCTCTTCAGCTATCACCCATCCCAGGGTTGTGCGTAGTCGGCGTGTTTTGGTGTCCTTCGATTCTATAACAGACCTTACATATGTTCAGGCGTGATTTGTTGTCACGGGGGCCAGGGAGACCCGATGAAACGGTCTTGCCGCTGGCCGCCCGTTGGTCCGTAGGGGACCCGAACCCAGGAAATCCCGGCCTGGGAGGCTGTCCCGCCACCAATGTAAAAAGCCCAAGAGTGTCGGTCGTGCCGGAAAGGGGGAATCCGGATGTGGATCGTGCCCTTCACTCGAGGGTTGGATCGGGGGCCCTTCCGTCCCCCGTGACAGCTACTCACTTCTCCTGAAACATTGTAGAGATCTTTGATGAATCAACTTTGACACTAGAATCGCCGATGATGTACTGCTCCCTTCCCTGTTTCGCCTTCCCCGCTTACAAACAAAACAAAATGAAAAAGTCAAATAAAGGAAGAAAGTCTAAATCAGCGGCACCCCTATCCACACTTCAGGTTGACTTTTGCAATATTAGGGGTCTCCACTCAAACCTTAACGCCGTCCATCACCACCTAGAGACGGCGCGGCCGGCTATACTCTTCCTTACGGAGACACAGATATCGTATCGAGACGAAACAGCATACTTACACTATCCGGGCTATAAATTAGAACACCAATTTGTATCACATGCAGGTGTATGCATGTTCTATCGGGACGATATCTGTTGTCAGCGTCTTGACTTCCTTGAGGGTGATAGAGATTTGTCCATTCTCTGCGCACGAGTAGACAACGGGAGCCTTACTCGTGTTTACGTGTGCCTGTACAGATCTCACAGCGGGAATGCCGAAACTGATCGACTCTACGAGCGCGTGCAGGAAACTATCGACTATGTGCTTGAGCGGATACCTTGCGCCGAAGTCGTGGTCCTGGGCGATTTTAATGCCCACCATGTCGAATGGCTTGGATCGCGCATTACGGACTACGCAGGAAAATCCGCTCACAACTTTGCTCTGGCTTATGGTCTTCATCAGTTGGTGTCTAGCCCGACTCGAATACCAGATATCGACGGCCATACTGCTTCTACCCTGGACCTCCTGCTTACCACCCATCCTCTCGGTTATGTAGTATCTGTCGAGGCACCGATTGGCTCGTCGGATCACTGCCTTATACGGTCTTCAGCTCCTCTATCCCGACCCGTTGATCGACGGCCAAGCGGTTCTCGCCAGGTATGGCATTATGAATCGGCGGACTGGGATGGTTTGCGGGAATTCTTTTCATCGTATCCATGGAGGCGCATTTGTTTCTCCACAGATGACCCCGACGCCTGCGCGCAATCCGTCACTGACGTGGTACTCCAGGGCATGGAATGTTACATTCCTAACTCTGTGGTACCCGTTGGTGGGATGACCCAAGCCTGGTTCGACAGAGACTGTGTAGAGGCATCCAACCTCAAACAGACTGCTTATCAGGATTGGGTAAATGCGCGTAAGTGCGGTAACGCTGACGTGGGGAACCTGAAAAAGAAATTTAATGCTGCCTCGCGGTCCACAAAAAAGCAAATCGCCAGAGCAAAATTCAAGCACATCTACAGAACAGGCAAGAGACTAGTTGGTTATCCGTGCGGTAGCAGAGCCTTCTGGTCTCTCGCCAAAGCCATTCAAGGCAATTTCTGTAGATCGTCGTTACCACCCTTGCGCAAAGCTGATGATACCTTAGCCCACTCTGCTAAAGAGAAAGCCGAACTATTGGGTACTCTCTTTGCGTCGAACTCGACCCTTGATGACGGAGGAGCAACACCGCCAACCATTCCGCAGTGTGAGGAGCGGATGCCTGACGTACGCTTCAACCAAAACGCCGTGCGTCGTGCTCTTCTATCCCTTAACATCAATAAGTCGAGTGGGCCCGATGGTGTCTCAGCTATTGTGCTAAAAACGTGCGCTCCAGAGTTAACACCGGTTCTAACGCGCCTATTCCGACTCTCATACTCTGCCGGCGTTATGCCGTTTTCGTGGAAGGTGGCCATGGTTCACCCAATTCCCAAAAAGGGAGATCGGTCTGATCCTGCAAATTACAGGCCGATCGCCATCACCTCCCTGCTCTCTAAAGTAATGGAACGTGTCATCAACTCTCAGCTACTTCGACACCTAGAAGATCACCAGCTTTTAAACGATAAACAATATGGTTTTCGACACGGAAGATCTGCTGGTGATCTTCTCGTGTATCTCACTCACCGTTGGGCAGAAACTGTAGAGAGTAAGGGTGAAGCCATGGCTGTTAGCTTAGATATCTCCAAAGCCTTCGATCGGGTGTGGCATAGGGCCCTGTTAGCCAAGCTACCTTCCTACGGAGTATCCGAGAACTTATGTCGGTGGATTGCCAGTTTTTTATCGGAGCGTAGCATAAAGGTTGTTGTAGACGGATCATGCTCTGAACTTAAGCCCATAAACGCTGGTGTTCCGCAAGGCTCTGTGTTGTCACCTACTCTCTTTATCATGCATATCAATGATATGCTCGGTCTAGGGAACATTCATTGTTATGCGGATGACAGTACAGGTGACACCTATTACTCAGGCCATTCAAAACTCTCTCGAATGCAGATAGAGGAGAAACGGAATCAACTTGTGTCTGAAACTGAGACATCTTTGAAACGGGTTTCTGAGTGGGGCAAACATAACCTAGTCCAGTTTAACCCGTCGAAGACACAAGTCTGCGCGTTCACCGCGAAAAAGACCCCATTTATCGCAGCGCCACAGTTCCAGAATGTTCCCCTTACCATCACCGAAAGCATTGGGATTCTGGGTGTCGATATCTCGAAAGAAGTCCAGTTTAGGAGCCACTTGGAGAGCAAAGCCAAACTAGCCTCGAAGAAACTTGGTGTGCTCAATAGAGCAAAGCAGTACTTCACTTCAGATCACAGGTTGTTGCTTTACAAAGCCCAAGTCCGACCCCATATGGAGTACTGCTCCCATCTTTGGGCCGGGGCACCGGCTACCCAAGTGGATCCTTTTAATCGTATTCAAAGACGGGCAATTCGATTTATCGACAATCCCAAGCTTACAGTCGGGTTAGAATCGCTCGAACTGCGCAGAGACGTAAGTTCTCTGTGCGTTTTCTACCGTCTGTACAACGGAGAATGTTCTGATGAACTGTTTAACCTAATACCAGCGGCAAATTTTAAACATCATTCCACGCGCCGCAATGCCAGGTTCCACAAACATCACATCGACACCTGGCATTCGTCCACAGTAAGGTTTACACGACATTTCCTGCCACGCACGTGTAAACTGTGGAATGAGCTACCATCGACGGTATTCCCACAGTGCTATGATATGGGGACCTTCAAGAAGCGGGTTCATCGCTTCCTTCTCGGCCGGCAGCGCACTGGTGATGCCCCTAGTGTTGCGAGTGTCTATGGGCGACGGTGACTGCTTACCATCAGGTGGCCCGTCTGCTCGTCTGCCTGCTTCATACATAAAAAAAAAAAAAAAAAAAAAACCACAAATCATGTCATACCCGAGCATGGAGCAAATATAGAGAGGAGACGTTGTATGTATATTTTTCTATGAAAGATCGCGTGAGGATTTGCGGGGCGAGGGGGATAAAAAAAATGGGCGGGATATCGACTTTACTACGTAGTTCAACTATCTCACACTAGATGGATTCTAAATACGGCCCTGTTTTTGTTGTTGTAAGTAGTTGTCGATAGATGGCGCTGTTTACAAAATGATTATAAAAACTAGAAAAATAATATTTTGGTGGTAAAAAATTCTTTAGTAATTAATGTAGGACGAATTTCAGTACGTACGATTATCAAGATATAGTAATTGTTAGCTCTACGCACCTATGCATTTTTATTTCCCTTGATACAAAGTGTCGCCATCTAACGTCAAGTAGAAATTTATTTGGTGAGCACCGTCAGTAGACTGACTTAAGGCCACGCCCACTGTGATGACGTCAGGACCTAGTTGAGTTACTGTGCACAGTTGCTTAGGCCATCTCCTCTCTATATTTGCTCCATGTACCCGAGTCATCGATGAAAACCACGGTCTAAATTTACCTACTTAAGTATGTGCCTACCTACCTGAAGTAATAATTACACTCCACAAAAGTAGTCGGTTAACCACCGTAAAAGTACCTACCTACTAACTACAAAATACGGCACACAAAAGTAGTCGGTTAACCACGGTAAAAGTACCTACCTACTAACTACAAAATACGGTACACAAAAAGCCTGAAACGGCCTGAAAGCGCCAAAACTCCTCGATTCAACCAGGGTAGCGTCGATCGACCCTGGCCCCTGACCTGCCAGTGTTTATAAGCACCGTTTATAACCAGCTTTCTACTTGATTATGCTCTTATCAGCGCTGGTAGGTAGGCGCAGGTTAGCGCTGATAACAAGCATTCATTGAATGCGGCCTCCCATCATTACATTCCCCAATGTACCTATTTCGTTAGTTGCTTAGGTAAAATAAGTATAAGGTAAGATAGGTAAGTTAAGTAATAAGTAGGTGCGCCCTGTGCGCGGATCTCGGTCGCCCAGCCAACCACCGCCTGGGAAGCAAAAAGTGCACGCCTCCAAAGAGGAAGACACGAGGCAGCGGAGGAAGCGATGCAGTGGCCACGACCACCAGCTCGGTACGGGCTAACGGGCTTGCGCAACCTAGCGCATCGGCCCCGAGCCCGCCGACGGAAACAATGGACGCCAGCTGATGTATAGGTCTTCGTCACACAAATTATTGCAGGGGAACCTGAACCACTGCCGCGGGGCGCAAGACATACTGATGCAATGCCTCGTGGACTGCTCGGTTTCTTTGGCTGTGATGGCGGAGCCTTACCGCATTCCAACGCATCCGCGCTGGTTCGGGGACGACTCCCACTCTGTTGCGATTCACTGGAGAGGCAGCGATGGAGATCCTCCATGCTCGAGGCTACATGCCGAGCAGGGCCTAATCGCAGTAGAGTGGGGTCCCCTGGCGGTGCTGGGGTGTTACGTCTCCCCCAACTGCAGCTTGGCGGCGTACGAGGCGTACCTCGACCGGGTGGCGGACTGTGTTCGCTCCTGTCTTCCCCGTCCAGTGATCGTGCTTGGCGATTTTAACGCCCACTCACGGACTTGGGGAAACAGCCGCGACACCGTGAGGGGAAAGGCGACGCTCGAGTGGGCTGCTGCACTGGACCTACGTCTGCTGAACCGTGGCTCGGTCAGTACATGTGTCCGCTGGCAGGGAGAGTCAGTTGTCGATCTTTCATGGGCGACTCTCCCAGCCGAACGTATGGTCACGGGCTGGAGAGTGGCAGAAGAGCTCGTCACACTGTCCGACCATCGCCACATCGTTCTGGACGTAGTGTTCCGACTACCGCCAGTCGATACTCGCCTAGCGCCCGACCGTCCGAGGCGATGGGCAGTGAAGCAGATGGATAGGGACTTGTTGGTGGCCGCTGCTCACGTCGTGGAATGGTCCGACCCTGCCCGAGACGACGATCCCGAGGAGGAGGCGAAGAGACTCGCGGAAGACATGACGGCAGTCTGCGATACCGCGATGCCGCGTGTCAGGCCAAGCCGGAGGCAATCAGTGTATTGGTGGTCGGAGAGAATTGCCCAGTTGCGCGAGGCTTGCCTGCGCGCACGCCGCCAGTACACTCGGGCCCGACGACGTCGGTCAGCTAGTGCCACGGAGAGGGAATCGAAGTACGCGGAGTACCGGGCTGCAACGGTATTGCTGCAGAGCGCAATCGCCGACAGCAAGGCCCAGAATTGGAGTGCACTCGTGGACGGTCTCGACCGGGATCCGTGGGGCCGTCCCTACAAGATGGTGTTGGGAAAGCTGCGTCCATGGGTGCCTCCATTGACGGAAACGCTCGATCCCCTCTTCGTGGACATGGTCGTCGATTGCCTGTTTCCCGCAATCGCCGAGGAACCAGGCCCGTCGTCGTTGACGCCATTGGCGTGGTCGGACGAATGGGCAGTATCCGAGGGTGAGCTCCTTGCTGCCGTCAGACGCATGGCGATGAGGAATGCTGCACCGGGGCCGGACGGAATCCCAGGGCAAGCATGGGTATCAGTGCTGCCAGTGCTGGGGGGGAGGCTGCAGCGCCTGTTCACTGCGTGCCTCCGCCGAGGGAAATTCCCTTCACTGTGGAGAAGTGCGAGGCTGGTGCTGCTGCACAAGCGGGGCCGGCCACAGGACTCCCCTTCGGCATACAGACCCATTTGCCTTCTGGACGAGGTGGGCAAACTGTTCGAGAGGATTATATCCGCTCGAATCAGTCGGCACCTAGCGTGTCACGGCCCGGACCTGTCCGAAAACCAGTTCGGCTTCCGACAGCAACGCTCGACGGTGGACGCGATCCTCCATGTCCGAGCGCTCTCAGAGCGGGCCGTGTCCCAGGGTAGAGTAGTCCTGGCGATTAGCCTTGACATTGTCAACGCTTTTAACTCTTTGCCCTGGAGCACAATCATGAGAGGACTCTCCGTCCATCGCGTGCCGGCTTACCTGCAGAACGTGCTCATGGCGTACCTGTCGGAGAGGAGCATCCACTTCCCCGGTCGTTATGGCACTGTTCGCGGGAGGAGGGTCGCGCGTGGAGTGCCGCAAGGTTCGGTCCTGGGTCCACTGCTGTGGAACCTCGGATACGACGCTGTGCTAAAAATGGTGCTCCCTCTGGGTGTGAGCATCGTTTGCTATGCCGACGACGCCCTCGTTCTGTGCGAAGGGGAGTCGTTTGACAGGACGGTTCGGCTAGCAGAGCTCGGGGTGGCATGCGTCGTGTCGAGGATCCGCAGCATTGGTCTTGAGGTCGCGGCCCACAAGACCGAGGCGATATGGTTCCACGGACTTCGGCAAGGAACCGAGCCAGCTGAGACCACAGTGCGTGTCGGTGAAACGGATGTCAGGATAGGCCGGTACATGAAGTATCTGGGCCTAACACTTGACAGCCGCTGGCGTTTTGATGAACACTTCGACCGTCTAGTCCCCCGGATTCATGGGGTAGCGGGTGCGTTGCACAGACTGCTGCCAAATCTCGGGGGACCGCGAGAAGAGGTCCGCCGCCTCTACGCGGGTGTAGTACGCTCGATCGCGCTCTACGGTGCGCCGGTATGGTCGGACAAGTTGTCCAGCTGCCGGCGACGTGCGCGGAAGTTAAACTCCGCGCAGCGTATGATCGCGATCAGAGTCGCCCGAGGTTATCGTACTATATCGTATGAGGCGGCGACAGTCCTAGGGCGGTTCCCGCCCCTGGACATTCTGGCGGATTTGGACGCAAGGGTCTTCCATAAGATCCGCGTCCTCCGCCAGAGGACTGAAAACTTCGACGAAGAGACGGTCGAAACGCTTCGGAGAAACGCCAGAGTGCACGCACTGAGGTGCTGGCACGATCGGCTTCAGGAACCGAGGAGCCTACGCCAACGGGTCGTAGAGGCCATCTTGCCTAACTTTGAGGCTTGGCTCAGGAGCCACGGAAGGGTGACGTTCCATCTTACTCAGATACTTACCGGACACGGTTGTTTCGGTGAGTACCTGAGTAGGATTGGTAGGCAAGAGACGGCCGAGTGCCATCACTGTGGGCACGACGAGGATTCTGCTCAGCATACGCTGCAGTATTGCCCGGCTTGGGAATCGCAGCGGCAGATCCTCGTCGAAAAAGTGGGACCAGACCTCCGGCCTGCTGCCATCGTGAGGAGCATGGTTCAGCGCGGATCTGCGTGGAACGGCATGATCACCTTCTGCAGTGACGTAATGTCTGCGAAGGAAGACGCCGAGCGGGCCAGGGAACGCGCTGATCCTGCCCGGAGAAGGACGCGCCGTGCACGGCGCCGCGGTGGACGCACATAGCGTCACCGGTGTCCCTGTAGCTCGGGACCAGAATACGAGCTTCGGTATCCCCTGCCTGTCGTAAGAGGCGACTAAAAGGGGGTTTTAGGGGTTGCGGGCGGCTAGAGTGGGAGCTCGAACCGTCCATCAGCAACCCCGGGAAGGACGACGGTATGTGTGGCCGCACACCGTTGTACGGAAGGCTAGCGATGGGGCATTTAGTCTCTCGCGGGCAGAGCCCCAAGGGCGCCGCGCTCGGAGGACTCCGGTTGTGTTCCTTTGGAGATCCCGGAGTTCTCCACAAGCGCTGAGGTAGGCCACCGGGGGGGTTTTAGTGGGTAAAAATCCCACATAACCCTGTGTCGCTCCCACGGCACCGGGTACCTTTTGAAGGTTTCCCCCTCGATAACAAAAAAAAAAAAAAAAAAAAAAAAAAAAAAAAAGGTAAAATAAAAGTACTTACTACAAACTAAAGTACCCATAAAGCACTGTATTTCGATTACAGCTGCCCACCTACCAAGTACCTACTAGCGCCAATACCGATATGGCGTTAAACGCCGATCGGCACGTCAAGAATGTCCACTAAGTACCTAATCTACTGGGTAAACATAATGCAAACGTAAACTAAATTACATTGAAACAAAGAAATGTTTTAAAGGAGTTGTTTCAAAATGTATGGAGCCCCGGCCACCACTTTGTACACCATACTAAAATATGGAGAATCGCAATTCAAACAGTTTTTAACTATTCAATCACTTCAAATTGGTTTAGTTTTTTGGTACAACACAAAAATATACAATTGAAATTGCAACACAAAAACAAAAATCCGTCATGGCGGTAAGCTGTCATCACATGTCACGTTGGTTGATTTGATTGAAGTTTGACATATGTACGTACATTTCTGTCATATTAAAGTGACAGTAGACAGTTCGTGATCTGTGATCAATGACAAATTGGTAAGACGCCATGTTGAAACTTGATAAAATTAAATGATAGATACAATTTTTGTACCAGAAAAGTATGCATTTAGGTAATTTATCTTTATTTTTCCCGAATTCCATGGATTTTTCTCGATTTTTCGAGGTACTGTACATATTGTGGGCCGGATTTGAAACATCTCCTTTGATTCTGTAAATACTAAAAATACCTACAACATCAAACTTAAATACGTAACTGCGACAGTACCTACAATAATCAATGTAGGTAAATGACACACACGACTAGCCGCCACACCGTCGCGCCAAATTCGGTACCTTCTCCATGAAGCCGACAAAGGCCTCCCGAAAAATTTAGGTTGAAATTTGAATGTTCTTTGGCGCTTGCCGCCCTAAGGCCCGTTTCACATGCACACGGTCACGGCACGGTCACCGTGCTGCGGAAAGCAGTAACGTATGAGCTACTATGACTTGCGCCGAGTCAGGAACATGACATACCAGGAGTAGGCAATTTGAGCTGTTCTGTGAGACGGTTCGCAGCTCTCACTCACTCACTTGAACCGTGAGCTGATTGGCAACTCGACCGTTTCAGTCGAGTTACCCATGTCTAACGATCACCCTTTGCCAACGTTTGGGCTACCGTACGTGAGTAAACCGTGCACATGTGAAAGATTTTGCGCTGTGCCGTTTAGACGGCAACCGGATGCATGTGAAAAGGGCCTAACACGTGTAGCAGATTTAGGTAAATAAATAACCCTTTAATGTCTAATATCTTGGGTCATCATTTTTGTTTTGAACTTAGAAAAACAAGCAAAACCATTTTAATGAAACTTTAAATAATTTAGTTTAATTATTTTATTTAGTGATCATTTAAATTTGTAGAGGCCGCCATCGCCATTTTCACCAAAGGGGGCGTCCATAAATTACGTGAGGTGTTTTTTTTAAATTTTCTTGACTTTTCACGTGTTTTAGTACAATCGTTTTGTAGGTTTAGTTTTGTAAAAATGTTCAGTGCTCGTGAATACGGACAAATGTTGATGTGTTATGGAGAAGCACGAGGGAATGCTTCACGAGCGTTACGCATTTATCGACAGCGTTACCCGAATCATGCGCACCCTTCAGATCCTCGCGTCATTACGGCTGCGTACCAAAGAGTTTTGGACAACCAGCCTATTGTGCCCCAAAGGCGCGGAGGTGGCCGAGAGATCGCAAACCGCACGGAACAACAAGTGTTGGACGTTATGAGGCGAAATCCACGGCTGGGTATTCGTACAGCGGCACGTGAAATTAGAGCTCGTGGCTTTAGGGTGTCGCACAAAACAGTACACAAAATACTCAAAAAAGACCGTCAGCGCCCCTACACTGTCCACAAAGTTCAGGCACTACTACTGCCTGACAAAACCCGACGAGTGCAGTTTTGCAGGTGGCTTTTAAGTCAGCCAAACCCCACTGCTTTCGCTGCCAACGTTTCGTGGACGGACGAGTCCACTTTTACAAGAAATGGCATGTGGAATCGTCGTAACAGCCATATTTGGGCACGCGAGAACCCACGGGCTACTCAACAAACGGGGCATCAGGTGCGGTGGTCTGTGAATGTGTGGGCAGGTATTCACGGCCGAAAAATTTATGGTCCAGTGTTCCTGCAATCACGCATGAATGGGGAGTCTTACTTGGACCTAATACGAGGTCCGATTGCTAGGTACCTCGAGGACGTACCATTGGCCTTGGAAAGGGAGATGTGGTTTCAGCACGACGGCGCTCCCCCTCACATCGTCCTCCCCGTCCGAGCGCAGTTGAACCAGGATTTCCCAGGCCGGTGGATAGGCCGCTTCGGACCTCAGGATTGGCCACCCCGCTCCCCGGATCTGACTCCGCTGGATTTTTTCCTCTGAGGATACGTTAAGGACAGAGTGTTTGCTAGTGAGTGTGATACCGCGGAGGAAATGAAATCCCGGATTCGGGACGTGTTTGCGGACCTGAACAGCAGGGGCGCCGATGACCCGCTGTGGGATAGCATCCACCGAGAGGTAGTCCGAAGAGCCGAGCTGTTTGTGGAGATGGGAGGAGCGCAGTTCGAGCCGTTCCTCATACGTCACCGAAATTAGGTAAGTACTAGATACATAAAGCTTTTATTGTAAATCTTTCAAATTATTTAATTATGAGGTACCTACCTAAGTACTAAACTCCTAACTAAGTCGGAAATGACCACGTATGATTTATTATTCTAGTTTGTGTTGTGTTAAAGGTATGTTTAGTTATGTTAAAGTAGAAAGCGTAATAAGGTGGCTAGGTATTTTGTCAAGGAAAAACGATAAGTAAGCGTCAGTTACTGTCGGCGTCTAAATTGATTTCAAGGCAGTAACTGACGCGCCGCACGGATGGATATTGGCTATTTTTACGTGGAGGCGTTGACGCGTCAGTAACTGACGTCAGTTATTGACTCCATGTAACTACCATAAGATCTCTTGTTCGCCGCCGCGTCCGAACGCCGTGCGACGGAGTGGGATTTTCGCGTTGTTCGTGTTACATTGCTGGCTGATGATAGTGATAAAAACTTTCAAAAGAACATTTTGTTTAACAAATTGCTGTCCTCGGCTATACCACGTTTATTTACGGTCACAATTTGGTTTCTTCTACCCCCCCCCCCTTCAGTTTTGGGGAGTTGTCCTTTTCCACCCTGTATATGTCGGAGACGGAAATAAAATTAGATTAAAATCAAACTAAATAAATCATTAAACTTAGAATAAAACGTAAATCCGGAAACTGTAATTTAAATGGCAACTCTGTACGAATTGTAAACGTGTCTCGATGGGATATCGGAGAGGGGGAACCCAACAGAGGGCACCTCTGCAGCCACTTACGAACAGCGGGGACTTCTCGAGCAGACGTCGAGCTGAACGGTCGCATTAACTAGTATACTATGTAATAAAATCCTATACTGCGTCGTACCTATGCCCGACGGCATAACGTATCTCTAAGTGTATTTCAGTCGTACCACGTTTTAACATAACCTAAAAGCTTTAATCAAATTAAGTTAAACTGTGTAAACCTAATTTAAATCATGAAGAAACGTATTGAACGCCCACTGTGTTTTATTTTTCACCTTGCAACCTGATGATCGGTATGATGATATATACATTTCGGAGACACTAGTCAGGATGGTGGTATAATGCTCCGATTATCAGGTTGTAAGGTGAAAAATAAAACACAGTGGGCGTTCAATACGTGTCTTCATGATTTAAATTGGGTTACAGGTTACACAGCTTAACTTAATTTGATTAAAGCTTTTAGGTTATGTTAAAACGTGATACGACTGAAATACACTTAGAGAAACGTTATGCCGTCGGGCATAGGTACAACGCAGTATAGGATTTTATTACAAAGTACACTAGTTAACTTAATGCGACCGTTCTGCTCGACGTCTGCCCGAGAAGTCCCCGCTGTTCGTAGCCGACTCCACAGGTGCCCTCTGTTGGGTTCCCCCTCCGATATCCCATCGAGACACGTTTACAATTCGTACAGTGTTGCCATTTAAATTACAGTTCCGGATTTACGTTTTATTCAAAGTTTAATGATTTATTTAGTTTGATTTTAATCTAATTTTATTTCCGTCTCCGACACGGCCATTCTGACAAGCACTTGTCCTCGTGTGATGCCTTTTACTTTAGGTTACAACAAAGCTCTAATTTTATTTTATTCAGCAAAAGCTACTAATTTTAAACGAGACTACAAATTTAATTTGAACAACAAGTTTTTAGATTACTTAAAATTTCTTTTATTGAACGCCAAGTTTTTGTTTTAAGTTTTTTTGCATTTATTTTTAGCCCTAACTACCTATACTCCCGCCGCGCCGTTTCCGGTGTCGCTATGGAGAAGAAGACGGCTAAACAAACTCCATAACATGACACTTGTTTAGAGCAAAATTACCAAATTTATTATTAACGCGGGTTTGTTTTAAACGTTTAACGCAATACGTCGTCGTACAATCGTCGTAAAACTGGATGACTCGATCGGCTGTGGTGTCGGAATTTACCTGTAACAATAAACACAAACGAAAGTATCTCTTAAAGCTCGGCCCTTCCTGACGTAAGTGGGCAGGGAATAAAAACAACCTTATCAAATCATTAGAAATTTTGAAGATCATAACAGATTATTTCTCTCAAAGGCCAAAGCTGACATGTCGATCAACACCCATACTCATTCAAATAATAGGAAACTCATTGAAATATTGCAGTGCTCGCACCCTGACCTCCATCCGGTCCTGATCATCACCCTTATAACCTCCATCCAGTTACAAGCAACAACCCAATAGGCAACCTCTATCCAGTCATCCCCGCATGCAACCTCCATCCGGTTACAAACACTACACTACCCAGATGATCATTTCGAGCTTTTATCAAAAATAATCTTAAAAAGGTTTGTTCAACATGTTTATTTATCCTTTATTTATCCTATCACATTACAGATTAATCCAAAACAAACTACATTTCTCATTAAAGCTACTTTTCTTAAAAAGTTATCATTTCTCAAACAGGTTGACTTATCGAACGATACTCAAGTACAATCATGCACTTCTCTCAAAAATAACAACCGTATACATAGCTCTCATCTGCATGCAACGTCCATCCACCAATAACAGCACAGAATACTTCTTTCCAGTGCTCGTATAAGGGCCATGCATTTTTCAAAGTAACAACACCATTCAATTACAATTTCAAAAGTTCCGTTCGACAAGTTGACCGAAAACTAAATCTCTCAAAAATAGTCTTTTACCAAGTGAACTACGTCTCGAAAAGAAAAGTTAATTTACTACTTCTTTAAGCTATTACAAAACAAGTATGAACGATACAGATCACCTGTTTCGCTGCGTCCGATCTGCGGCTGCCAGTTGCCAGAGCTTCCTCCTTCAATGTCACACGAATGAACTCCAGGAAGCCCACGAGTGCACGCACGCAGCCGTCGATTCGGCTCCAGACAACACATGTGCAACCTGCGTGTGCTGCTGCCTGTGCATCCTCGAAAACTTATCTGAAAACAGAACGATGCACATTGCATCGTCACATGTGAGATTACATCAAAACTCATTGGTTTCACAAGGTAAACCAAAACCAATCGAAGTGTGCTGCACTTGTAAAAATAATTGGGGAACTGATTGTACCCAACTGCTACTTTAATTAAAAATTTCACTGAACTTCCGATATCTTAATTGTTATCTTTTGTCATTGTTCATTAATTACAAGACACATTAAAAGGTCATATTTTCACAAGGAACGAAAATAAAATGGAAGTTATAAAACTCCAACACACCAGGTGTAATAAAATAAAAGTCATACCAAAAACGCCGTTTCACTTTTACCTCGTTTCATGTTACCACAACTAGGTGATGTCACCCTTGGTTCCAGACAGGTACCAGACAAGGTCCCGGTCTCCAGTTCCTTATAACCTAGAAACGCTTCCCAAACGCATCATAAATCCGACGTAAACACTTACGCCGACTTTATTTATTTCGAAAATATAGTGACTAAAGCGGGTAAGAATCCAACTAATTCGTCTGTAATAACTCTAACGACAATGTTTTGGATCATTAGATAACGCTTACACAATATTTAAAATTAACAATGAACTACGCGGGTATTTAGAATATCGAAATTATTTTGTCACATAGTAAATAAAACTTTGAAAATTGTATTGTGTTTCACTTTTAAAACAACGCGAACTAATGAGCAACTAATTCGATCGACGTCACCAATGAACAACCAAACCGTTCACTTTTTAAAAACTAGCTTACGCTTTTATTGTTATTATTGTTGTAGGCTTTTATTATCGTTGTAGGTACTCGATAAATGGAATAAATACTTCGTCAAGTTGAGCACAAAAACTATTTTGTGTGTGTTTATCTTTCTCCAATTAATCCTTTTCAGCGTTAAGCGGCGCACCAAATAACCGAAAACCAAAATAACTATCACGAACAATCTCGTTATCAATTAAAAATTGTACCAACACGGAATGCATAATAAAATGCCTGACTTTAAAACGTTTGTTTTTCTTTTCGACCAGACTACCAAATCTAATCTATGTACCCCCTTTATCTTTAACAATTTTATGAACGTAGATTAATTATTATTGTAACCAAATCACAAATGGATTGCAAAACAACATTGATAACAAAATCGCCACTAATTCATTACACGTAAATTCTACAGCCGTGAGCCAAGTACCATCGTCGTTATCATAACCAAAACTGTACGCATACTCTACCAAAATAACAAGTTACACTTGAGTTTATTGAAACTGAAACTTCCGAGTACGAATGACCTCTATCGCCACGGCTCTCCCGCCGAACAGTACGCATATCCATCTCGTGGATAGCACGTGTACAGCACTCCTGCTGCTACACGATACGGTCTAAAAAGACCACGACCTCCACCAGAGTTAAACGCACACCGCGCACCCACGGACTACTCGAGTTTCCTCGAGAGACACCGATTTCTACCGGGCTACGACTACGAAATAACTACTGGTACGGTCGAATACGGCCGATAGATTCATTCACGGGTCGCACGGATTCTTCCGTGGTCTAACCTGGACCCGACCAACCGAACTAAGATTCATCACTATTACTCGACTCAAATTCACTTTTTATATCACAACACTTCAAATGGTACTTAGCCCTTGGGCATTCTAGCAAACTAACCACAAATCTACCCACATTAAACTTCAACAAAATGATCGCATGATAAAAGTGTGTTCCGATGTTATAATACTTGGTTAAACTACACTAAAATCAAAGGTTGTAACTTTCCCTTCATAATAAAACAGAGGTCATAATAAAAACGATTTCTTTTGTTTTTCAGCGATTAAACATCAAAATAAGATTACAATGAGGAGCGATTTGTTTTAATTACGGAGCTGCCTTAAATGATTTTATTACCGGAAATTGATGTCTTTATTCTTTAACTCACGATTATCAAACAAACTACACACACAATATAGTTTACACAAAAATTAAAATTTAAGCAATGAAATTGTATCACCTCAGACGTAATGGAATAAAAATAATGCCATACCCAAACTCGCGGTCTTACTCCGAAGCTTTACCAAAGTTCGACGCCACATTCCATCCATGCCATGTGAGATGAAATGGCACATGGCAACTCACTTGCCATTTATGGATCCAGTTATCTGAAAACCTGAAATTGTAACCTGACAACCCACAGTGAGTTCTTTATCCCAACTTCTGATTTCGGAGACACTAGTCAGGATGGTGGTATAATGCTCCGATTATCAGGTTGTAAGGTGAAAAATAAAACACAGTGGGCGTTCAATACATGTCTTCATGATTTAAATTGGGTTACAGGTTACACAGCTTAACTTAATTTGATTAAAGCTTTTAGGTTATGTTAAAACGTGATACGACTGAAATACACTTAGAGAAACGTTATGCCGTCGGGCATAGGTACAACGCAGTATAGGATTTTATTACAAAGTACACTAGTTAACTTAATGCGACCGTTCTGCTCGACGTCTGCCCGAGAAGTCCCCGCTGTTCGTAGCCGACTCCACAGGTGCCCTCTGTTGGGTTCCCCCTCCGATATCCCATCGAGACACGTTTACAATTCGTACAGTGTTGCCATTTAAATTACAGTTCCGGATTTACGTTTTATTCAAAGTTTAATGATTTATTTAGTTTGATTTTAATCTAATTTTATTTCCGTCTCCGACATACATATATATGTACACATATATATTTATGTATATATATATAGCGTCGCTACGCCAACAATTCGGTTTACAAGTGAGCCTATAATTCAAATTCAAATTATTTATTTCTTCGAAGTAGGTTTTTACAAACTCTTTTCGAATGTCACATACAGATGTTAATACTCCACGCTTTTTTATAATTACTATCAGTAATAGGCAAACCCCGTAACAACTTACTAGCGTCACCGCGAACGTATAACAACAAATATTGAAACTTAGCGACGTCAGATAAATTTCGATTTTCATCAATTAATGAAATGAATAAATCGCTGAAGGTGTTCCATTGTTTGTAATCTCCCGAGAATGGAAGAATCGATAAACGCGGAAGCTGAACTGATATATTTTCTGATTTATAATTATTATTATCAACACTTTAATTAAAAGAATGTTTTATATTTTGTTCATCGAATTCAAATTTTATCGAATTAATGTTCCGAATTAAATCATTAAAGGCCAAACGAATTTCCGTGTGATCAGAGCTTAATGTGTTAGTTTCTTTAATTTCTATGTCCTCGAGTCCCGTCTGAATCTTTTCGAACTGATCCTGTATACGAACCAAGTCATAGCAAGAAACCATAAACTTGCGAAAAGAATCTGGACTATTTTTTGCATCTGATCCGAGTTTAATTATAACATCAAGTTCCCGTTCTAAACAATTTCTTTTATGTATTAATCGAATATACTCTGGAGATTTTTCCATTACAAAACGCAAAATAAATTTATTTATTGAAGAACGAACTTGGCTATATTCACTGCCGTGCAACAAAATTAACAAGTCTTAAATTAAGCAAAATATTTAAACCGAATTTTTATTAATTGTATTTCATATAAACTTGGCTTGAACACTGCCGTGCACCCTATTAACCAACGACCAAATAAATAATAAACGAAATAAAACTTTATTTAAAATTTCGAACTTGGCGAGGTGCACTGCCGTGCACCAAGTATTATAAGAAATAGGAAACGAAAAAATAATTTTAATGAACAAAACAAAAGGGGTATTTTTTGTGGAACTTGGCTTAGACACTACCGTGTCTCTAATGAAGCTAATATTCGAATTTGAAATATATAAAAAATGTTATTATTAAAATAAAACGCAAGAAAATATTTAATTGAACTTGGCTCCAAACACTATCGTGCGCCCGCGAATCAAAACAAAAAATCGCCACACTACGCCACTACTACACATAAAATATATATATTATAATGGGTCCCCGAGACGATCAAGTGCACTTGACAAGTCTACGTGCTTGAAGCGAATATTGATCGTTTACCGCGTTGACTTGACACATTCCTTCAAGCGGTCTACGGCTTGACCATAATTGACAGAAATTTTGATTGACGCCGCTTGATGCACTTGCGCTTGATACGACTTGACAGGACTTGACAAGCTTTTTTCATTAGCAGCCGAAACATCGAAGATAGCGGACATGGCGGATGACGAAAAGGACCGAGACCTGGCCTTAGCAACAAGCGCTGACATAATTACCGAGCGCGATTTTGTGCTATTGCTAATATCCCTCTACAGGGATTATCCTGTACTTTGGAAAATTAAAAGTAAGGAGTATGCTGACAAAAATAAACCTATAAAAAATAAAAATACCCCATCGCCTCTTTCTTGTTTTTTTTCCTTAATAGATACCGCTAGAGTTATAGCAAGGAATGCCATATCTGCGTTAGAAACCATTTTTGTTTTTGCGACCACAACTTTCATGGGCACAGGGCTGCATGCGACTAAACTTGACTGGACTTGATGGCACCTTCAATAGGTGTCAAGTCCCTCGTCAAGTGAAACCGTCAATCACGTGAGACTTGTCCAGTGCGCTTGATCGTCTCGGGGACCCATAAGATAGAGGGTGATAGGGTAGGCGAGGAATCATATAAAAGCGAGCGCCCTCCATAGAACGGGTTCACTCTTTCGTGGGCGCTCGGAGCAGAAACACTGACCGAACGGTGTCTCGATCCATTTTTGCTGGTATTTCGTGAGTTATAAGTGATTATTTAATTATTGTTTGTTTGCAGATTGGACAATTTATTTGTGATTATTTTATGTAAAAATTAATAAAGGTTAAGAGTAAGTGTTTTTTTTAATCTTTTGTTTTTTTTATTATTATTCCGCTCCTGTCGATAACTTCAGAAGTGGGATAATGACTCATAAGCTCACATTATCTTAGTCTCGGTTCCAATCTCCAATCTCACTTACATACAGCTTTAAGTGTTATTTGTTTTGTGTACGTGTGATAACTATCCTGGTTTGCAAATAATGCCTCGCAGTGGATCTAGGCACCGGTCTGGTGATAGGCCGCGGCGTAGGTCCCGCTATAGTTCTCGCGATACACCTCAACGCCACTGCGCCAACGTCGCGATTCGCGACACAGAGACCGTTCTCGTTCCCCTATGCGTGAGTTTCGTAATCGCCATTGTAGAACCCCTTCACCTCGCCGTCAAAATATGTCAAACGATAGCGAACTAAAGAACACGTTGTCCACCATATTAGAGAGGTTAACCGCGATTGAGAATAAAGAAACGACAAGTCGTGCAATTAACGAAAGCCTTCCATCTACGAGTCGTGGGGTGATCGCAAATAACTCCAACGTTGTTAATTCAATACCACCAGGGCAGTTGGCAGAGTGTCCATCAGAATTATCATCTTCTGTAAGAAATACTCCCTCGTCTCCCTCAAACGATTGTTCGCTCCGAGCGCAGGTAGGAGAGGGTAGCACAGCAGCGAAAGACACACGTTGGGACGCCAGTACTTCTAATTTGATAGAGGTCCTTAAGGCCTTACAGCCCGTTAGAACAAATAATTACTTTGTTTCCGACTTCGATCCCACGGTAAATAACATCGCTGCATGGTGCGAGGAAGTCGATCGTGCCCGCCGCGATGCAAACGGTTGGTCAGATTGTGAGTGTCTTTCGCGAGTGGCGTCTTGCCTTAAGGGTGACGCCTGAGTTTGGTTGTCAGAGTGGGTAACTAACAACCGTACGTGGTCGAATTTCAAAAGGGAGTTTGTACCACTCTGCCCACAGCAGTTGGATTTTGCTACCATTTTATACGATGCAATGAACACGACGTCTGATAAGTATCCGACATACGCGGAATATGGTCGGCGGACCTTGTTGAAATTAAGGATTGTTCAGGGGTTAACTGATGAGCTGCGCGTATCGATTGTCATACGAGGAATCGATAATCCGCAGGTCCGAGCGGCGGCCGCTAACGCGAAGCTAACTGTTGAGAATTTAGTATCATTTCTTGCAATATACACCAAGCCCGCCAAGACAAAGCACGATAACCGAAATAATGGTGGGTTACCCGTCAAGAAATCATTTAAATCCGATGTCAAGTGTTTTTCTTGCGGAAGTAAAGGCCATTTTTCACGTCATTGTAAACGAAGCAATACGGCTGTCAATCGCAACCCAGTCACAAGTCAGAACGATAGTTTGCAATGCTCATTTTGTAAGAAGGTAGGCCACGCGGAAAAGGACTGTTTCGTAAAAAATAGATCGAGTTCCCATAACCATCGTAACGTTAATTTATGTAAAGATCATTCTAACTATTATATAACTAGTATATTATATAACTAGTAAATCCGCCCTCGCTTCGCTTCGGGAAACCAGTCCCTTCAAAAATCTCTATAAATTTTAACAAATTATGTTATTCCGATGTCTAAGCTATATTACTGCAAAGTTTCATGAAAATCCGTTCAGTAGTTTTTGCGCGAAAGAGCAACAAACACACACACACACACACATACATCCTTACAAACTTTCGCATTTATAATATTAGTAGGAAGTAGGATAGTAGGATAGGATAGGATAGGATTAGTAGGATTAGTAGGATTAGTAGGATGTACTAGGTATTCAATAAAGTTAATAATATTATTATAATAAAGGTACGCCCAAACATAGCTTAGGAAAATTTGTGTTATAATATCACTCAGATGAATCAAATGAAAATAAAATAAATAAATAAAACATTTTTATTTTTTTTCTCATGATTACATTCAGAAATTATGATTTAATTCAATTAATTGATTCATTAAAATTGTATTTACATAACGAATATTTATTGAATATATTATTCCTTCCTCGCTCGGATGTCCGACGGAGTGGACGTGTTTTGAGTGAACCCTGCGCAAATTGTGTTTTTAATTTTGTCATTATTAAATTGTGATTGATCGCTGGCCCCGTGCGAGTTGGGCGGCCTAAACATTGAGGGGCGGAGCGCCGAGGTTTGAACCCGAGGTCGGTGAGTCTGTTGACGTTTTGTGCCCGAGTGCTGGACCGCTGAGCCACGACTATCGGCTACGTAACTGCGAAATTACGCATCACCTGCTACGCCGACCGCTGTGACTCATCGCGACTGTATCTACAGATTGACTACGACATAGCTACGAGCTACGAACTGTGTACGTAGCGCTGTGCTGCATCGGTGAATGCGCTACGCCTTATTATTCTAACGACGCGCGACGCAGCAAGTACGAGCGATAACATTGTATAATAGCCCATCGTTTTTATCTACACATAATGCCGCGTGTTGCTCGTTCGCCGCCTAAGCTACAAATGCAAGCTGATGGAGATGCATGCCAGACGCACTCTGACTCGGAGCTTCTTATGGTGACGCCTGTGCCCGTATCGGATTCAGATGATTCAAAACAGCTGATGCGCACAAAACGCATGCGAATGGAAAACCAGTCGAAAACAAAACCACTACCTAAGGACGACATCAGGGAATTGCTATCGAGTTTTAAGACGGACCAAGATAAATTTATGAACGCAATTATGTCACAGTTTAATGATCTGAAACAACAAAATTTGGATATTAAAAAAACAAACTCGGAGATTTTAACTTCCCTCGAGTTTCTCAACGCAAAACATAACGAAATTAAACAACAACTAGATAGCCTCCGAAAACAGTATGGCCAACAGCAAGAATACATCTCTTGCCTTGAAAAGCGGATTGTCGGTCTGGAAAATCGTTCGCGACCGTCAAGCGTGGAATTAAGAAATATTCCTGTGCAAGGAAATGAAAATATAACTAGCTTATCTACGGTCGTAATTGAGACCTGCAAACTATTAAAGATGGACATAAACATGGAAGAGATACGGGATGTTTATAGACTTCCTAGTAGGCCTGGTATCGTGCAACCTATTATAACTGAGTTCAGCTCAGTGAATACGAAGAACCAGATGCTAGCCGCCGTACGGAACTTCAACAAAACTAAGTCCGAGGATGGAAAACTGAACACACAGTTGTTGGGTTTACCTGGCAAAAAATGCCAATATTTGTATCTGAAAGTCTTCCTCCTTTCACAAAAAAGCTATATTTCAAGGCAAGGGAATTTGCTAAAGCTAACAAATTCGCCTTCTGCTGGACGGCAAATGGAAAAATATTGTGACAGCCCTGGCGTACCTCGCTAAACAATAAACAATAGGGGCCATAAACATGCCATGCGAACAATAAGAACAATAGCGCGCTTAGCCGACTCGAAAGTACGCACGACGCTTTGATCTCACGGCAATAGTCATACGGGCGAAAGTCGGTTGCAAGGAATATACTAGAACTTTATTTCGAAGCGGGTCCGGACTTAGCGAGAAAGTTCTGGATTGGCGTGAATGGTGCGTGAGTGGTATAAAAAGGGGCGATCGGTCAAGTGCGGACATTCTAGTTTCGGAAGCGAAACCAGGAAGATACCAGCGATACCTACGAGCGATACCAGTGAGAAGTGAAGTGATTTCTACGAGCGATATAGTGTTCGACGAGTGTGTTTACGAGTACCTACGTGCATAGTGTTGTGGTGTGTACTGTGTACAGTGTGTAATTGTGTATCTTCGAGTACAATAAAGTCTTTGTGGTACATTTTGGCATTTTCTCGAACCCCATACTCCTGACACGTAACAATTGGTGACAGAAGCGGAATGCCTGTAGTACCGCAAAGTGAAGAAGGGATTCGTACGCGACGGCAGACGGCATTGGATGCCGCGCGGATGGAGTCGCCGGGTCGTGACCGCATGGAAACGGAGACCACTGCTGGACCACCGACTACATCAGCTGCATCAGTACCGACACCAAGTGCATTCGATATGGCCTCGTTATTAGAAGCAATACAGCGGAGCCAGCGCGAGGCGATGGAAGCCATGCAGCGGAGCCTGGAAAGTAAACTTGAAAGCCAGCGCAAAACCATGGAGACAATCGATGCAAAGCTGGATGGTTTTCATGGAGATTTGAACGTCGTGAAGGAGGACCTAGAATTGGTCAAGGTGCGAACATCCGAGCACGACCAAGCCCTCAAGACCCATGACGCGTTACTCAACTCCCACGAAACTAGGCTCGTGGATTTGGACAAGAAGCTGCAAAAAATGAAGGTTTTGGGCACGGCAGCAACCAGCCCATGTCCTGGGGCCTCGAAATTTAAGGTCCCAACTTTCGACGGCACGACCTCGTGGACGGCGTTCAGGCATCAGTTCGAGGTAGTTGCAAATGGGAATGGCTGGGAGGACGAGCACTCGTTGGCGGCACTCACCCTAGCGCTACGAGGAGAGGCACTGCTGGTCCTTGAGAACCTGCCCGCCGAGCGACGCACCTTGGAGTCGCTATTTAAGGCATTGGAAGCTCGATACGGGGAGAAGCACCTTGAGCATGTATATCGTGCGCAGCTCAAAGACCGGTCACAGAGGTCGAGCGAAGGACTGCAACAATGGGCTACGGAGATCGAGCGCCTCGTACGCCGTGCCTATGCGTCGAGTTCCACACCCGTCGAAGACAAAGTATTAGAGGCCTTCGTCAGCGGCATACGGGATCCCGAAGTGAGAGCAACGGTGCGCTTGGGTCATCACGCCACGTTGGAAGCAGCTTTAGCGCATGCCCTTGAAGGGGAAGCTGTACGAAGCGACTGTAAAGGTTATAAGGTGCGCGAAGTCGTAGCGACGATTCAACCTCGTACTGGGCCTATCTGCTACGGATGCGGTGAACGAGGTCATATTAGGCTTAGCTGCCGGGCACGGAAACAACCGAAATCGGTGTGGAGGGCTACGCAAGTGCAGGAGCTAGAAGCCGCCGCCGCCGCTAAGAAGACTGCCAAGCATCCTACGAAGACCTCGACAGCTACTCAAGTCGACACCCAGGAGCTAGAAGCCACCGCCGTAGCTGCCGCCGCTAAGAAAACCGCGAAGCTTCCTACGAAGATCTCGACGGCTACCCAAGTCGACACCCAGGAGCTAATAGCCGTCGTCGCCGCTCTTGCCGCTACGAATACCGCCAAGCCTTCTACAAAACCCCGAAGGCGCCCCAGCCGAAGAATGCCGACGCCCTGTCACAACGCCCATACCCCGAAGAAGGTCGACGTAGCATCAAGCATGAAGCTAAGGAAGAGGTCAGGGTGATAAGGATGCAGGACCTAGACGAGTCTTGGGGAACGGAGCAAGTAAGCCAAGCTCAGAAGGAAGACAAAGACCTCAGCCTGATCATGGAATGGAAAGCCAAAGGACAGAGGCCCCTGTGGAGTGATGTGTCAGCCTCGAGTGCAACGACTAAGGCATATTGGGCTCAGTGGGACAGCCTTATATTGGAGAATGGCGTGCTTTACCGGAGCTGGGAATCACTCAACGGAAAGGAAAAAACCCTGCAAATGGTTATTCCCAGGAGTAAACAACAACAACAACAACAAAATCCTCTTTATTGTACACCAAAACGTTTTACATGATCACATTATTAGACATAGATGAGTACAACAGGCGGCCTTATCACTAAATAGCGATCTCTTCCAGACAACCTATTAAGCTGAATACAGAAATAAATTTGGAAACAGGGTAGGGTGTACAATTGAGCTATACAAATTTATTAGTTTGTCAGCAGTTAGTCAGTAGGACAGAAGAGTAAGTCTTTTAGAAACAGTAAATACAAGTAGGATAGTATGTAAAAGAGAATAGAAAAGTGAAGTATAAGTCGAGATTAAGATGAAAGATATAAATCTTTTACTTTTTTCTTAAAAGTATCAAGTGTCTGCGCTCGTCGGATTGAGATTGGTAGAGAATTCCACAAACGAACAGCCACTGCGTTGAAGGAATTACTATAGAAGGAAGAAGTACAAGAAGGAACTGATAGAGAGAGGTTTTCATTGGAGCGAAGAAAGCGATCTTCATGCATTGACAATTTATATTGGAACTGTAGTTTCAGATAGTCAGGCGTATTTGGATTAAACAGTACGCAGTATAAAGCAGAAAGAATATGACTATTCCGGCGAAGACGAATTGGGAGCCACTTGAGCTTAGTCCGATACTCAGAGATGTGATCATATTTTCTAACGCCAAATATGAATCTTATACAAATATTTTGAAGGCAGTTATGGGAGCTGGGCGTCGAGGATGTTTGAAAATAGTAAAATGTAGTCACGAGTACGTACAATTTATTAAAATTAATGAATTGTTACAAAATTTAAATTTCAATATTTTAAAATTTGTTATAATAAGGCTACGTTGAGTCACTTTCCGCGATGGAGGTGATCTGCGTTCCCACGGCGGACAGGCCACCTGCACCTGTGACGCGCCTCGTCAGCGCTGTCGTTCCTTGAAGCACGATGCAGTGCAGCGTAATCAGTTAGTAGTTGCTACATCGTATAGGGCTGGCAAAAGGCTAATCTAGTACTAGGGCTGTCTCAACACGTAACACCTCCCGCCCCAGCTGAGCAATTATTTGCCCACGTTTAGTGCAAATATTGCGGCCTTCTTGTCCTCTCGTGTTGCTGTCGACGAGTGATGCTCACTTGAGGTTGCACATGGTTGAAGGGAAATTTCAACATTAGACTTTGATATGTCTTCAGATCTTCTATTTCGCCGGTATCGTCTTATATACACTGTAGCGACCGCAATTGTACCCAGTAGGATTAACAGGTACAAAGGAAGGGTGGTATGGTAAGTACTCATCGAAGTAGCGTCAGTTGTTTTTAGTGGAGTCTCCATTGATATTTGATCTTTAATGGCGTGTAATTTATTAAGATCAATTGCAGTTATGTTGTAGTAAGGTCTTCGATTCTTTGAGGATGACAAGGTTAGTAATTCTGAATTTGTGAATGTAAGTATCTCGAAATGCTGTCCACGAAGTTTATCGTTGACGTTAGTGATAGTGAATCTCGTTGTTTTGATGCTGCAAGTCCTTGGAATAGTAGCAAGGAAACTACCTTCGATGATTTGGTGGCGTTCCTGTCCACATAGCGTTTGTACTTTCGTGGGTATTTGAAAAGACATTATATAGTGTTGATCGTCAAGCTCCAGTAGAGCCTCCTGGGACAGAAAAATAGGCGTGGGGTGACACGTTTCATCTATTTTCTGTAAATCGATAAGTGTGCTGATGCAGTCCTGAGATGTTCTGATTTGATAGCTGAGTCGCTGCTTGCATATGAATATGGTATCGACCTTCGGGCATTCTGCCTCCATGTATGCATATTCCTTGGAGTTGGTTGCAATAAAAGGAGATGGGGGAATTATGACTTCCTGGTGTTTATTAGGAACCGGACATAATTGGTAAAGGTCATAGGATGATGGATATATAATAGGAAATTTGAGAACAGTAATGAGTTTATTGTCTACGAAGTAACATCCTAAGCTAATTAAATCATAGTAAAGTCGAACATCAACTAAGTTAATAACCTGATATTGGTTATATATATTTTTCAGTCTACTTAACATATCAATTATATTACTAGTGCTTAAAATAGAATGATGTACGGTACTCGTACGGCTAAACGCTAAAATGTTTTCTATTCTATCTATCTCTAAACGTAAGTCTTGGATATTTTCAGCTATAAGTGTTAATATTTGCGATAATTGAACATAACGCGTAAATTGTATGGTATTATCTCTTGTAGTATTAATATAGTATGTCAAAGCCTTTTCTAACTTGACTTGGTTGCTACTTAAGTTACTTAATATTTCTGTTTGATGAAAAGTCATCTGCTTATATAAACTTATATGATTATTAAAACTATTAGTTAAATCTACATCACTCTTTTGTAAGATATGAAACATTTGTTCATACCGTACAGCATCGTTATAATCGAGGTTTCCCGTGATACTTTTAATTACAGATCCCAATGGATTGATTAAACCACGCTTGGCTCTTTTCGTTGGCAGGAAAGTATCTAATTGAGAACTTATTTCCTTAATTTTGTTGGACAAGTGTATGATTTGATATTTAAAATGAGCAAAGATTCCAGTTGTTAAATTATTTGTAACATCAGTTAACTGAGTTTTAGTCAAATCTAATTGCTTCTGAATTTCATCAAAATTAATGTCATGTAAAAATGTGTGATAATGTGAGGTTATTTTCGCAGGTCCGAGTTTGAAAGGGAGAATGCCAGGACCATCATTTAAACTGTCAAGCCGGATGTCTTGTGCTTGGGCCTGGTTTGTCAGGATCATCAGGCATCTGTAACAATCCAGACGTTTTGCGTTTACGTTTCAGTCTATTTTTGGCAACGGGTGTGCGCTTCTTTGAAGTGTATATATGTACAGGTAAGTTAGAAATAACCCTATCATGTAGAAAACGAGGTGCAATTTTTTGTCGTGTAGCTAGCGGGTTCCTAATGTAAACTTCTTGCCCTTCTTCATAATCGATTTGAGGTTCTCTATGTGCATTTTGTTGTGACATAAGTGTGTTACGCTGAGTCTGTGAAATGTCGTGAATAATTTTATATATTAATTCCATTTTTTGACGATGGTCTTGAATGTATTGCTGCATTAGTCGTTCATTTAAGTTTAAGTCAGTAGGGTCACGCGGATCAAAATGTCCAGATATTAAGTCAAAGGGTCTACTTTTTGTCAAACTATGTACGGAACTATTGTAGGCAATTAGAGCATACTTCATTAAAGTAGAAGTGGATTCATTTTTAAACTGTAGTTTTAATAACCATAAATGTTCGAGTATGGTGCTATGAAGACGTTCAATCATGCCGTTTTCATTAGGAGCATGGGGTGCAGTAGTGTGGTGGTGTACATTATGTAACAGAAGGAATTCTCTGAATACCTGATTAGTAAATTCTGTTCCTCTGTCGGTAGTTAAATTAATTGGTAATCCATGATGAGTACACAAGGTAAGAAAAGCTTTTACTATATTCGGGGCTGTGCAATCAGATATTTGGTATATTTGAGCGTATTTAGAAAATGCGTCTATTACAGTTAAGTACTTCTCTTGATTAATCGTTAATATATCTGCATGTACCATTTCAAAGGGTTTACTAGGAGGTGGAACGATTTTAAATTCTGGGCGAATTGGATTACGGTCGTATTTAGCTCGACTACATGTGGTACATGAATTTATAAATTTACTTACAGTTTCCTTTAACTTAGGCCAAAAATATCTATGATAAAGGGATAAATGGGTTTCTGTGATACCACGATGGTTAGTTTTACCCTCGTGATACTTGCGTATAATGCTTTGTTGTTCAAAATAATTGCTGACATTTTCTAACTCATGCTTAACTAGGACTAACTTCATTGATGGGCTTTTGAAGAATTTTTGCAAAATTGGTACAATGGGAAGCATTTTTTCAGGCGGATTTACAAGAATACCTGTCTGAATTTTGGGGTCAACAAATTTTTTTACTGTATTTATTAAATCTTGTTGAAAATTGTTAACCGAAATATCTATAACTATTTTTTCATACGAGTTAAAAGGTGTCGTAATTTTTGGTTTGCGGTTAGATGGATGCTCACAAATATTAAGAATCAACTGTTTATGATATTTATTCAAAGGATCATTGACAATAGGTAATGCAAGTATAGGATTTTCATTACTGGTATGTATGGTTTCACTACGTGGTCCGACAGTTTCAACGTCATTTGCAGGTATTACTTCGTCAATGATAGAAAAATGAGAGTTCGCTGTTAATGTGGAAGATGGGCTCCTTAAAGGTTCTATGTCTGGTGCTGTGTCAGTCAACGATTGGCTTATAAAAGGTCTGTCATCTGGAGCGGTAACAGTTGACGATGAAGAAGATGAAATATTAACAATGATTGAGTTTAAATCCTCGTTGTGAATTTCAACTCTGGAAAGAGCGTCTGCATTAGTATTAAGTATTCCCTTTTTGTAAATTACTGTAAAATCATATTCGGCTAATTTTAATTTCCATCTTGTCAACCTGCAATTAGATTCTTTTAAATTCATGAGCCATTGCAAGGGCTTATGATCTGTGATGATTTTAAACTTTCGGCCGTACAGATATGCTCTAAAATATTTAGTCGCCCAAACGATGGCTAGCAATTCCTTTTCAATTGTCGAATAATTTAGTTCACTGTCATTGAGAGTCCTGGATGCGTAAGCTACCGGTCGGTCACTACCTATAGGTCCTTGTGATAAAACGGCTCCAAGTGCAAAGTCAGATGCGTCTGTAGTCAAATTAAAATCTTTAGTGAAATCAGGGTATTGTAATATCGGGTCGTTAGTTAGTAGAGTTTTACAGTGGTTAAAACATTCAATGTATTCCTCAGACAGCGTAATTTTTGCACCTTTTTTTAAACAGCTAGTCAGTGGTTTGGTCAGTCTTGCAAAGTTAGGTATGAAACGTCTATAATAACCTAGTAAGCCTAAAAATCCTTTAATTTGTTTTGCAGTTCTGGGGATTGGATACTTTGAAATAGCACTAATTTTATCAGGGTTAGGCTTTACTCCGTCAGATGTTATAATATGTCCCAAATAAGGAGTTTCATGTTTCAGAAACTCAGATTTGTCCATTTGTATTTTAAAATTGGATTGACGAAGTCGGTCCAAAACTTTACGTAGATTAACTATATGTTCTTGTAGTGAGGTGGAAAATACAAGTATATCGTCTAAGTAAACTACGCAAATTTCGTTCTGTAAGCCTTGTAAAATGTTGTCCATGACTCTCTGAAAGGTTGAGGGGGCATTTTTAAGACCCATAGGCATTCTTAAAAATTCAAAGTGGCCGGGAGCAAAGTCAACACTAAATGCAGTTTTGTGTATGTCGTTAGGGTGAGTCTCTACTTGGTAAAATCCACTAGCTAAGTCTAAAGTCGAAAAGTATTGGCATTTACCTAATTTGTCAAGTATGTCGTTAATATTGGGGATGGGGTATTTATCATCGATGGTCTTTTCATTCAGTCGTCTAAAGTCCACCACAAGTCTCCATTTTGTCTTACCTGAGGCATCCGCCTTTTTGGGTACGATCCAGATGGGTGCACTCCAAGCAGAAGTGGATGGTCGGATTATTCCTAGGTCTAACATATTTTTGATTTGAGTCCGTACTTCATTTCTATGCACATGAGGATATTTATATGTCTTACAATGAACAGGAATTTCATCGGTCGTTTTTATACGGTGTTTAATATGATTGGTGAATGTAAGCGGTTCATTTTCTACATAAAAGACATCGGCATATTTTTTACATAAGGCAATTAAATTTGCGCTCTCCTCTTTATTTAAATGATCAGTTCGTAGTCGCGATAAAATTTGTTGTGTACGTTCTAAATTTTTATTATTATATTTATTAAAATTTTCATATAATGAAACTGATTGTTCATTGAATATATTTGCAGAAATTGGTTGAGACAATGTGAAAATCACGTCATTTTTGGAAGGGTTAGAAACTTCTACATAGGCCTGGTTATTAATAGAAGTAGTCAAACAATCACCAATACTACATGTACAAATGGTCTGTCTATCTATAATAATTTCACCGTTAGTTATAGTAGTTGGAACTTTGATAATTTTGCTAGATTGCGCTGGTATTATCGCCTCTATTAAATTTACACCGCCGGATTCAAACATATGAATTTTATTTTTTGCGAATTGTGTAACAAGTACACGGGAGCCTAAATCTATTTTTGCTTGCCACTGTTCTAATAAATCACAACCTATTAAACCGTCGAAATAACTGTGAAATCTGTAAATGTAAAGCTTTATGGGGTTACTGTCATTAATTTCAAAAAAGCATGGTATTTCTATGGAGTAGTTATTTTTAGTAGACGCATGAATATTTGTCACAATAAAAGGATCGTAATTTAATGGTAAATCCGAATAATACTTTTCTATAGCTTCTGGGTTGATGAAAGATTGGTTTGCTCCTGTATCTATTAATAATTTCAGAGGTGGATTATGAATTTGGATGTATGGAAGCTGTTTTTTATGTTGTAAATTTAATTCTATCTTGGGACACTTGAAACTTGAGCTAACAAAAAATTTTCGTCCGTTTGTTCGTCAAGGAGTCTCTGGTCATTAACGTAACTGCCGTCATTTATGTAATTATTTGCAACTAAATGGTCAACTACGTTACAAGGGGTGTCATAGTTCATGTCATAGTTATCCACAAAGTTGTCATCATTACAGTTATCATACTCATTAGTATTAATTTCTTTGTAATAATTTGGAGAATGGTACTGACCTTGTCGGCTCCAATCGTTCGGCTTCATTGAAGTCGGTGGCAATGTACGGGCTTTGGGGTGGCTAATCCCACTCATAGGTTGTCCGTATGTTTGGTTACTAACCTGGCGTTGGTGCTGTGTATGTAGAGTTTCCCTATGTGGTATCCTAAACCCAGTGCTCATATTCGATCGTGGTAGAGCCCTAAACATTTGCTGGGTTTTTGACGGACCTTGATAAGGCTTGTTAATTAAGTGTGGTAACATCTGAGAATTATTCGTGTGTGACTGGTGGCTAATTTGTTTATTCAAAAAAGGGTTAAAATTGTTAGATCTGAATGTTGGTGTCTGTTGTATAATTTTTCGTGAATAAAATTTTTTATTTTGCATGTATATAATATTTAATTCCTCCTGAGCAAACTCCAAGGCCTTTTCAAGCGTTGGAGGCCTCATACAACGTATGCGAGAGCCTAATGGTTCATGTAAGCCTTTAAGATAAGTCTGCAAAGCTAACTTTTTATATAAAGTTCTTTTAGCTTCGACTGTAGTTGTAATATCGTCATGTAATTCAACATATGTCATTATTGTACCAAGTAAATTCTGAATTCGTTCATAGAAAATGTGTGGTGTGTCATTACCTTGAGATAACATGGATAAATCACTATATAAGGAAGATTCATCACGATGATCTGAAAAACTATTAATAAGAGTTGCACGGATTCCATTCCAATCCAATGGGGTTCCGTTCGTAGCTAAGGTTCTAGCCGCGGGTCCCGTGATTTTATTTAAAATTCCATTAATCACTGCATAATTATTTAATTCGTTTCCTGATGCCGGATCAACATACGCTAATACAATTTGATCACATATATTCAAAAATCTAATTAAAACATTTGAATTTCCATCAAACTCAGGAACTAATCTTAAAGCATTAAAAATTTTATCGGTTTTGTCTTCCACAGAGGCAGAAATTGCCGTTCCACTTAACCTCGGCATTGAATTTTCTGTCATATTTGAAGACTCTTCTATGACAAATAAATCTAAATTACGATTACGGTCTCGTATAGATCTCCGAATGTCTTGACGAGAACTGGGTGAATTACCCTTATTTGCTCGTAACGAAAAAATTTTGATAGATTTTAAATAACTATACAATAAACTCAAATCTACAGGAATAGGACAAATATAGGATCTGCAACCAATAGGATTATTACACACTTAAAATCTATTACTCACAGAATAAGTTTCATCTCGCATCTGCACATCGATTTTCGGATGTTGCGTGAGCTGAGCAGGGTTCCCCGACGTCCCGATCTCGTAGAAAAGTTCGTTTTTCCCGGGTCGATTCGTACTCGATGTACTTAGCTGAGTTTCGACAGTCCGAAACGCGCACTGACTCGACTTTATCCGGAACTTTCGACTGCGCCAGTTATGGGAGCTGGGCGTCGAGGATGTTTGAAAATAGTAAAATGTAGTCACGAGTACGTACAATTTATTAAAATTAATGAATTGTTACAAAATTTAAATTTCAATATTTTAAAATTTGTTATAATAAGGCTACGTTGAGTCACTTTCCGCGATGGAGGTGATCTGCGTTCCCACGGCGGACAGGCCACCTGCACCTGTGACGCGCCTCGTCAGCGCTGTCGTTCCTTGAAGCACGATGCAGTGCAGCGTAATCAGTTAGTAGTTGCTACATCGTATAGGGCTGGCAAAAGGCTAATCTAGTACTAGGGCTGTCTCAACACGTAACAAGGCGCTCTAGTTTATTTAGTTGTTTAAAGTGGCTGATTTGCTGAAGCTCGTACATGATGGCACTTCTGGTGGGCATCTCGGCATCAAGAAGACCCTCGTAAAGATACGAGAACGCTTTTATTGGGTGCGGTGTCGAGAGGACGTTGAAGATTGGTGCAGGAAGTGTACCGTGTGCGCTTCAGTGAAAGGGCCCCGCACTAGAACCAAGGGAAAACTACAGCTGTATAACGTCGGAGCCCCTTGGGAAAGAATCGCCATAGACGTTGCTGGCCCATTCCCTCAGTCTGAAGACGGGAATAGATTCATCATCGTGGTTCAAGACTACTTCAGCAAATGGACGGAAGCGTTTGCAACTCCGAACCAAGAGGCGAAGACCGTGGCCAAGAAACTTGTCGAGGCCACGCCGTATGCCGCTTTGGTGTACCATTGGAGTTACACAGCGACCAAGGCAGGAACTTCGAGTCGACGTTATTCCAGGAGATGTGTGATCTTTTGGGAATAAATAAGACACGTACCACACCGGCGCATCCTCAATCTGACGGCATGGTGGAGAGATTCAACCAAACGTTGGAAAATCACTTGGCCAAGGTCGTCGAGGAACATCAGCGAGACTGGGATCGGTACATTCCTCTGTTCCTGATGTCATATCGGTCTGCCATACACGAGTCCACGGGATTTACACCCGCTAAAGTTAACTTCGGAAGAGAAATGCGCCTGCCGTTGGATTTGCTTACCGGAACACCGCCAGATGCCCCGAAACCAACCGTTGAATACATCGCGGACTTACGGAAACAATTGGACGAGACACATGATCTTGTAAGGGAGCAATGTTTGAAGACCAGCGAAAAGATGAAAACCCGCTACGATCGCGATGCTCGGAAACAGGGTTTCAAGGAGGGAGATTCTGTATGGTTGCACAATCCACTGCGGAAGAAAGGGAAGTCTCCGAAGCTACAAGCACGATGGGAAGGCCCCTACACAGTTGTCACGAGGATTAATGATGTGACCTACCGGATCAGACAGGGGGACAGAAGAAAGCCGAAGATCGTGCACGTGGACAGATTGGCACCATTTCATGGATCGAATAAAGCTCGGGACGAGCATGACTAAGAGGGGGGCAATGTGACAGCCCTGGCGTACCTCGCTAAACAATAAACAATAGGGGCCATAAACATGCCATGCGAACAATAAGAACAATAGCGCGCTTAGCCGACTCGAAAGTACGCACGACGCTTTGACCTCACGGCAATAGTCATACGGGCGAAAGTCGGTTGCAAGGAATATACTCGAAATTTGTTCGAAGCGGGTCCGGACTTAGCGAGAAAGTTCTGGATTGGCGTGAATGGTGCGTGAGTGGTATAAAAAGGGGCGATCGGTCAAGTGCGGACATTCTAGTTTCGGAAGCGAAACCAGGAAGATACCAGCGATACCTACGAGCGATACCAGTGAGAAGTGAAGTGATTTCTACGAGCGATATAGTGTTCGACGAGTGTGTTTACGAGTACCTACGTGCATAGTGTTGTGGTGTGTACTGTGTACAGTGTGTAATTGTGTATCTTCGAGTACAATAAAGTCTTTGTGGTACATTTTGGCATTTTCTCCAACCCCATACTCCTGACACGTAACAATATTTTTACGCCAAGAACAAGGCAAAAAACACTACCAGATAAAATCCGAAGAGTGTTTAGCTTCCATTCCCGTGAACCAATGACTAGACCAAGAACGATCATCTTTAGTACTGTATATTATACATTTATACATTCAATTGAAGGATATATGCTATTTACTTTTAAAGATTGTGTCAAAAACTAGCGGAAAACGACACACTACGTTAATTACAATAATTTCGATAATTACAAATACCTTCTTGTTTACTAATCTATACTAATATTATAAAGCTGAAGAGTTTGTTTGTTTGTTTGTTTGTTTGTTTGTTTGTTTGTTTGGTTGAACGCGCTAATCTCAGGAAATACTGGTTCGAATTGAAATTTTTTTTTTGTGTTGAATAGACCTTTTATCGAGGAAGGCTATAGGCTATATAACATCACGCTGCAACAATTAGGAGCGAAGAAATAATGGAAAATGTGGAAAAAACGGGGAAAATTATTCATTCTCGAGGGCTTTCGTTGCATGCGTTGCGAAAACGATTCAAGATACCAAAAATATATGTATGAAAGAATTATTCCTCTTGAAATGATCTAAAAAAATGTCCACGACAGTATATGTCTATCTTTTAAGATTAACACACTAGAACCGTTTTTATGGTAATCAAATTTGGTCGAACCCACTGCCATACCAAACTTGCCGCGTTTCCAAGTTTAATCTGAATTAATCTTGCTGTGATCCTTTGCTACTTTGCTATTATTTTGTCGTAAGCTTTATTTGTAAGTTTAATTTAATTTAACCTCAATTAATTTTGGTGATAGTTTATTATCTTCCCGAAATTCCTACGGGAGCGGGACCTACGCGGTTGATACTTACGGGTCCCGAAGCGAATACACCATATACACTTACAGTTAACATAACCATCAATAAATACAGAAAACATCATACACGAGCATTTATACAGCACACATATTTTAAATTAAACTATACTTTTTTAGATACTCCTCAAATAGTAATTCCTTTTTCATATTTTAATAATGGCTAAGTATGAATTAATAAATGAAATCGATAGTACCCATCTAGTTCAAAACTCCTTGATAAATTCACCTGAGTTATGCAAGGAATATCTCGGTAATGTTTCGAATCAACTCACTTTAGTATCACAAAACATCCGTAGCATAAATAAGAACTTTGATAGCTTTACAATATTTCTAAGTCGCCTTAATTTTTCTCCTGTTATCATAATCTTAACAGAATGTTGGTTAGATACTTCAATTAATTTGTATCTTTATCTTTTCCTCTTTACCCTAAGGTTGTCTGGAAGAAATCGCTCTTTAGCGATAAGACCGCCTATTGTATTTCATTTTGTTATATTATGTCTCTTTTATGTTTCTCTATATGGTGTACAATAAAGAGTATTATTATTATTATTATACTTCTAAATTGACGTTTCAGCTACCGTCTTATGAAACCTATTACTCATCCAAGTTGATAAACCAGAACGATGGAATTGCCGTGTTTGCTAAAAAAGGCCTCCACATTAAGATAACAGAACCCACCTTCTCAGAAGCAAGCTGAGTACTAGTTGAAATTGATGATACTTACTCAATAATTGCCATTTACAGATCACCTTCTTTTAAAAATATAGATCAATTTCTCATGTCCTTAGAAAACCAAATACAAGCTTGTAAAACGCCCAACGTAATTATTACTGGTGACATTAACCTTGACATAAAAGATGGATCGCTTAACTCAAAGGCAGATGAATATCTAAATTTGACAGCTCACTATGGCTTTATGCCTGGTCATAAATTACCTACCAGAGGACCCAATTCTCTTGATCACTGTTTACTCAAGACAAACTTGCAGGCACGTATAGTGGTGTGTATATCCGACATAACGGACCATTTTACCGTCTTGTTGGGCATAGTAAACACAATTAGCACTGACAGAACTGAAACCAATAATAACTACAAAATTAATTACAACAAACTATTACAATATTTAAGTTTAATTGATTGGACAGATTTTTACAAACTTGATGACGTTACGATAGCCACAACTGAATTTATTAGCAAATTAAAGAAAGCAATAAATATACATAAAACTGTTACTAAGACTCAAAACGCTGATGTAATAATAAAACCCTGGATATCAAAAGGACTGCTTAGATGTATTAGGCACAGAGATTCACTGCACTTACAGGCTAGAAAAAATAAAAATAATAATGAAATCCAGAATAAATACAAAAATTATAGAAACTGCTGCAATAATATAATACAAAACTAAAGATGAATATGATCGACAGTTATTATTAAATAGTAAAGGTGACGTTAAAAAAACCTGGAAAAACGTTAAGACTATCTGCAATTATAATAAGAACAATTATAACAGAAGCGAAAGCTTATTAAAACTCCATGATGACCCTAACATATCCCTAAGTATAGTAAATGATCACTTCTGTAATGTCGGTTAAAACTACGCCAACGAAATTCTTCGTGAGATAAATGCTCGCGAATCCCAAAACACTATTCAACCTTTTATAACGCCACCAGACGCAGCAAAAATTGTTAAAACATCTTCATCTTTCTTTATGGCCCCGACTAATGAGAATGAAGTTATAAAAACTATAAACTCCTTAAAAAGCAGTTCTGCAGTTGGACATGATAACCTAAGTAATGACTTTTTGAAAATATGTAAACATCAATTAGTTGGACCAATTACTCACATTTGCAATCTTAGTATAGCAACTGGCACTGTGCCTGAAGATTTTAAAAAAGCAGACGTTTGTCCTATTTTAAAATCTGGAGATCCTTCCCTCCCTACTAACTACAGGCCTATCGCACTTTTAAGTTCGTTATCGAAAGTGCTAGAAAAAATCGTCAATAATAGACTCTTACAATACATTAATAATCATAACATAATTTCAGGAAATCAATTTGGCTTTCAATCGAAAAGGTCCACAGAGGATGCTATATGTACACTTACTGATTACGTCATAAAAAAATTAGATGAAGGATACAAATGTGTTGGTGTCTTCCTTGATATAGCTAAAGCCTTTGATACGGTGTTCCGCCCTAAACTATTAAAAAAATTAGAAGCAATAGGTATTCGAGGGCTGCCTCTTAAATGGTTCGAATCCTATCTGAGTAATAGACAGCAGAGAGTTAAAGTTAATAATCAGTTCTGTGATTTTTCTCCTATAGAGTTTGGCGTGCCACAAGGCAGTGTTTTAGGACCGACGCTCTTCCTTCTATATATTAACGACTTGTGCAATTTAGATATATCTAATTCTGAAATTGTTACGTTTGCCGACGACACTGCTATTGTGTTCTATGATGACAGCTGGGAATCCGTGAAAAGCACAACACAGAAGGGTCTAATAGAAGTCGCAAAATGGCTTCAACATAATCTGCTGACTCTTAACATCAACAAAACAAAAGTGATTGCCTTCAAAATGTCGCCCAGATTATCTCCTGATAACAACTTTGTCATTAAAATGCATCTTTGTAACAACTATAATAACGTACAATGCAATTGTCATGTTCTTGAGATAGTTAATAACATACGTTACCTGGGTGTCATTATTGACGACAAATTTACCTGGTCCTTCCAAGTAGATATGCTTACAAATAGAGTAAGAAAATTAATGCCTATTTTTAGACGTCTTAGTAGGATATGCGATGCTTCAATCATTAACATGGTTTATTATGCGTTATGCCAATCTATTTTGAATTACGGCATACTGGCCTGGGGTTCTACATGCATAAGTAGGCTATTAAAACTAGAACGGGCACAGAGAGCCATTTTAAAAGTATGTTTTAATAAACCATATCGCTTTTCGACTGATGCACTGTATAAACTATGGAAGCATTTGAGGGTAAGACAATTATTCATACAAGGTATGCTACTTAAATTCCATAAAACATCATTAAACTCCCTTGATAAAAATCCTCGTGTCGTAAAATGGAATACTCCCACCACAAGAACTAGATTTGCGCAAAAATCGAATTACTATCTCGGGCCTTACCTTTACACGAAAATAAACAAATCTCTGAGTATATTTAAGTTAACAAAAGTAAAATGTAAAATGACGATAAAAAATTGGCTAACTAATCTAAACTATCGTGAGACAGAAGATCTACTCTGTAAGTTCTTATAAAACACACACACACACACACACACATTCACTCTCACATACACACACACATTCACTCACACATACACACACACATACACGTTTTTCTATGCTAGTTTTTATAATTTCACTGTTTTTATGTTTAAAGTACTTTATTGTGTTATGTAGGTATTAAGTAAATGTCTAATCATAAAAGGAAGGTGTTGGTCTTCCACAACACAGGGAATCCTAGTGTGGGACCAACGATCATTTAACTGTGTAACCATGTACCTACTTGTTTAAATAAATATATTTTCTAATTTCTATTTCTATTTTCTATATTGAAATATAATGCCTATAAAAAATAACAACATATAAATTGAATAAATATTATGCATAATGAATGCATGTTGTTATTGTTATTTGTTACAACGCAATAATGTTATTTATTGTACATCACTAGTAGTACATAACTGTGATGTTGAAAATCAAATTTCTATTTTTGGAGTTTACTCCTTAAGAAACGATTTGAGTTATAAGGCCCGGTACGGGAATTTTATGAGGAGTAAAATCAAGTGTTAACAAAAGTTGAGGCGTTATGTAGAAAGAGACAAACATATAAATCTGTAGGATTGAACGTGTAAAAGAATGAGATGGAATACATTACACAGCGTATCTCATTCTCGGGGTCTCCTCTTTGCGCGATACTTCGTAGTCAAACTGTATAGTTGTACTGTGCGTATGTTTGTACGTGTGTGTTGCGCGCCTGCGTATTACGAAGTTCTGCCACAACTTGTATACTGCTGCCGAGTACAGGGTATGCATGCTGTAGCATTTATTATTATTATAAATGCATATAGTAGCATTTATTATTATTATTTATTTGGTCGTTGGTTAATAGGGTGCACGGCAGTGTTCAAGCCAAGTTTATATGAAATACAATTGATAAAAAAAATATACATATTTCAAATTCGAATATTAGCTTCATTAGAGACACGGTAGTGTCTAAGCCAAGTTCCACAAAAAATACCCCTTTTGTTTTGTTGTTCATTAAAATTATTTGTTTCCTATTTCTTATAATACTTGGTGCACGGCAGTGCACCTCGCCAAGTTCGAAATTTTAAATAAAGTTTTATTTCGTTTATTATTATTTATTTGGTCGTTGGTTAATAGGGTGCACGGCAGTGTTCAAGCCAAGTTTATATGAAATACAATTGATAAAAAAAAATATTTTTTATTTTTTTTTGTGGGTAGGTGCATAAAAGTAACATCTGTTTAAAATCGTTCTCAATTTAAATTGAAAATAAATAGTTTATTTATATTTTTTTTTATACAATCAGTGAAATTCTGTTTTATAATAACATTTTGCTCATAGTGTGGTATTAATTACTTACATGTAAAATAAACTGAGCATTGCCTGCTTCACCAAATATAATCACTTTTCACTTCACTATTTACTCTGAAAGTGACACCATAAACGTGGCCATGTCTGATGTTACTGAAGTAATGAACAAGCAGAAGGACTTGGAACACAGCTTGGCTGGGAGACTAGCAGAATTTGAAGCCCGGCTTACTGCAGCGTCGTCATCTCAACACAACCCTGATCTAATCCAGCTGAGTAATGATTTCCAGTCGTTTAAGGTCCTTGTTGCTGGAATGTTTAGTCTGCTTCGAGAACAGATCTCCAAGTGCTCCCAGGCAGTTGATAATATGGACATGCGTCAACGTCAGAAGATCCTTCTTTTTAATGGCGTAGATGAAAAGTCTGAATCTAATTTGGAGAATGAAGTGCTTCAAATCATCCAACACAAACTAGGGATCTTACATATAACAAGTTCCTGTATTAAGCGTTGCCATCGGATTGGTGCCTCATCTGGAGATAGACTTCAGCCTGTCCTTGTGCATTTCAGTAGTCACAGAATAAAGGCAGAAGTTTGGAAAGCAAAGACCAAACTTAAGGGGTCCACCATTATCATTACAGAGTTTCTTACACGGGCCAGACAGGCAGTTTTCAAGCGAGCCCGGAGTGTCTTTGGTATGCGACAAGTCTGGACACTTGATGGTACAATCCATATTAAAATTCCCAAGGGAAATCGCTACAAAGTTGTATGTGAGGAGGATTTAGATACGCTGGTTACAAAGTTTCCATCTACAGCGTCAGACACTGATGATAGCGCAAAAGCCAATTCGCAATCTGGCGCGCTGGATGTGCTGCATGCTGGCCAGCGAAAGCAGCCGCTTGAATCAAGCCACCAAGACGAAGCTAAGAAGACAAGGAGGACTGCTCGTATTGCCACTAAGAAGTAGGACATTGACTTATCCACTCCGTTATCGCTGAGTCTGCCCTCTGATCATGCATCATTATGACAGTGTACTTCAGCTCGAGTGCCGACGATGTGTATGCGCATGCTAATCACGCAAAACGTCGAGATCAATGTACGATGTGTGATAGATGCGTGCACTTGATTCACGTCTCGATAGGTTGGTTGATATTGCTTTTCGTATTTTTAATTATTATTCACCCTCACATTCACTTTTATTTAACTATTTTTTATTTTTCTACCTCTGTTCTTGGATTGTTTTTGCTCATTTAATGTTTTTAAACTTTTTAACCACAGACTTGATATTGATTGAAGTACCATTAATTTTATTATGCCATGATGCCATGTGACATTGACAACTGTCATGAACTGTCATTATGCCACAGTGTTTTTACCTATAAAACAACCACAGACTAATTATTTGTTCTTAATTGAATACCATAGAGTCTATATACTAAGAATGTCTATCAATTGGTTAGTTATTGTTTGATTGGGTTTGTAAAATAGTACGAGTTTTTAATAATAGACTGTTGTTCCTTTAAGGTCACAATATGCATTTTAAAGTATTTTTTTATTTTTTATTGTTTAATTTTTGTTGTTGGCTACATTTAATTAGTACCTATTTTTTATGTGCGGATTATGTACTGGTCTTTTAAGTAATTTATTAGGTATTGTTTTTTATTATATTTTTCATAGATTAAAAAGCTTTAGTCGTTTTTGCCGGGCTATAATTTTGAATATTTTTTAAATTATAGCATAACTTGCAAACTATAGCATAACTTGACACTGTAGTCTCACTTCAGATTTTGTTCTGTGTTCTGTTTTTTGCATAGAGATAGGAATAGTCTTTTTGTGTGAATTTTCATGACATTTTCATTTTGTGACAGTCAATTTTTGGATGGTGTTTGGTATGTTGGACTATTTGGTGAGTCGATGCAGGTAAATGCTTACAGTATGTTAATTAAACTATTTTGTACTTATAGATAATATTTATATTATAGTGTTCTTGCAGTTGCATAGACATTTAAATTATTTATTTATTATTATATTATATCTTAATAAATTAGTTTATTCGTAGTTTTTAATAGCTATATAATGACAGATAGTGATTCTTTTGTTTCAGCAAACAGTTCGGTTTCCTACGAGTCTTGTGAGGATAACGCAGATAATGATTTAAAGGATCAATTAGAAGATATTTTTACCTCTCGTAAATCTAATCTGAACATTTGTCACATAAATGCGCAGAGTGTCCCTAGTCATTTTTCAGAGTTGGAATCTGTTTTTGCTATTGATTGTATCCACGCCATTCTTATATCGGAGACCTGGTTTAAGCCATCTCTGCATTCCTCATTCTACCCTCTGCCGGGTTTTGTATTAATTCGGAATGATCGCACTGGTAAGGGTGGCGGTGGAGTCGCCATTTATTTAAAAGCATCTATTCCATACAAGTTTCTTCTAGCCTCTCCCTCGCTGTACTCGGGTTCTGCCGAGTTTCTATTTTTGGAACTGGATGTGATGGGTAATAAGGTCGTTCTGGGTGTGGTATACTGTCCTCCTTCCGTTGATTATTTTGCGGCGTTAGAAAGCGCCCTTGACAGCATCGGATCGGAATACACTCATTACGTAATCATGGGGGATTTCAATACTGATTTATTAAAAGGTTCGCCTCGTTCTCTCAGATTTCGCAACATTATTGAGTCGGTCAATCTCTCATTACTTCTATTAACAGCAACTCATCGTAATGACAATGCTTTGGATACCTGGATCGATCATATTATAACAGCTTCGCCTGATTGTGTTGATATACACGGTCAGTTACTCGCGCCCGGTTTCTCACGGCATGATCTTATATATGCTTCCTACAAACTTAAGACTCCTAAGTCCATCCCGGCAATTGTACAACTGCGTAATTTTTCCAAAATCGATCTAGATGGACTTAGGAAAGATGCTAGGGAATGTGATTTGAGCCCCATATTCACCGCGACTGATGTTAATGATATGGTATCGACTCTCAATCATACGGTGCTAAATCTATATAATGTACATGCCCCTAAGCGTACAGTCAGGCTGCGCCGCCCTCCTGCGCCGTGGATGACAGCAGGAGTGAGAATGGCCATACGTAAAAGAAATCGTGCTTTTCGTAAATTCAAAAAAGAGCGCACGGATGTTAATTGGCTGGAATTTAAAAAGGCTCGAAACAGATGCAATCAAATGGTACGAATAGCTAAACGCCGTTACATCCATAACAATATTGTCAACTCTTCTCCCGCTGGTGTGTGGAAGTTTCTTAAATCTCTCGGAGTTTGTAAGCCGGCAACAAAGGATCTGTGTCCATCACTCACTCTCGAGGATATTAATACTCATTATTCATCAGCTTCCACCTTGGACCCCCGGATCCGTGCTCAAACCATAGCGTCCATCTCTGCTATGCATCCTCCATTACTTCCGGCTTTTCAGTTCTCTACTGTTAGCCAGAAGGATGTAAAGGAGGCTGTAGCGGACCGCTTCGATAGCTTATCCTTGAGCGTGGACTGTATCACTGAATAAAAAAGACTTTTTCACTATTAACCGTGTTTTATTTCCGGATGGAGTACTTCTTCCTAAGGTTTACAAACGTATACTGGAGGAATACTGGAGGAATACTGGAGGAATACAATTTTGCCACCGAAATGGCCCTTCTTATATGTGCCAAAGTCTATTCTCAACTATCGCTAACCATTAACACACCGATCGGGTCTCAGCCAATCAGATTCGAGAAATTTTTGCACACGACACTATAGTACCGTTTCATCTTCCGTCTCACGCGTTTGCACACGGCACCATAGCGCTATCGCGTCAGTTCGTCTTGCTCTTACATTTCCTGTCTTTATCGCTATCGTGAGTATCTCTTTTACTCGTACTATATAAGCAAAATAATAAACTATTGGCACATATTTACATGATTTTCCTTACAATTAACTTAATAGTAGTTAGAATAAAAGACACCCCGTATGAATTCTTTATTTCCTACATACTAATTGGATATCTTAATCTAATTAAACTACTATAATACATGTCAATCAAATACATAGGCGTTTATTCTACGTCTAGCTGTTGCCGTCCGTAACAGTCTCCCCCCGGCGAAGACTCGTCGTAGCCTCTCGTACTTGTAGGACGGCCAGCTTGGTCGCAGGCCTTTTGAACACGCCTCCTCTGGTGCGGACGTCTGCAGATCTGACGATTCCGTCTGGTCCCGGGTGCACTCGCTCGACGATTCCTCGCGGCCATGTGTTGCGAGGCAGCGAGTGGTCAACGACCACTACTAGGTCTCCCGGCTGCAGTTGTTGTCCTCCGCCGTTGCTAACTTGCCCCCGTGGGATGAGTGTAGGCAAGTACTCCTTCACCCAGCGCTGCCAAAATCTGTCTGCTAGCGCCTGGGCGCGCCTCCACGTGCTGCGGTCTGCCTCGCTGCATGGTCCGGTGCGCGGCAGCCCTGACGACGACCCGATGAGAAAATGGTTCGGCGTGAGCGCTTCTTCGTCTTCGGGATCGACCGATACGTGCGGGAGCGGTCGCGCGTTCACGCTGTACTCGGCCTCGGCGATCAGCGTCTGAAGTACCTCTTCCTTCGGCGACTTCTGGTTGAGCGTAGTACTTAGCGCCGTCTTGACGGAACGCACCAATCGTTCCCACGCTCCCCCCATATGCGGAGCGCCCGGCGGTATGAAACGCCAGTCGGTGTTGTACTTCAAACCGAAGTCTCGTAGCTCAGGAATCCACTTCGCGTATGCTTGTCGTAGCTCGGCGTCAGCCCCTCTGAAGTTGGTCGCGTTGTCAGAGTATATAACGCGTGGCCAACCTCTTCTTGCAGCCATCCGTCTCAGCGCCATGATAGCTGAGTCCGTGGAGAGCGATTGTACGATCTCTAAGTGTATCGCTCGGGTTGTGAGGCACGTAAATAACGCGCACCACCTTTTTTCATGTCGACGGCCGATAGTCACAGTCAGTGGCCCGAAGTAGTCTACGCCGCTGTAGGTGAAGGCGCGATGACCTGAATCTAGCCTTCCTTTAGGTAGGTCCCCTCTTGGCGGTGTCCTCGGGCTTGCCTTGTATACTCGACAGAACTGGCAGTCTCTGGCGATTCTTCTGACTGTCGGTCGTAGGTGCAGTATTATGTATAACTGCCGAAGCTCGTTAACAACCCTCTCGTTGTTCGCGTGGCCCGCTCGACGGTGAAAACGCTCTATTAGCAAGCGCGTAAACGGGTGACGACCGTCGAGAATTGCCGGTGCGTTGGAGTGCGACGCGATGTTGAGAGCGCTTATCCTGCCTCTCGCTCGCACAATCCCTTGGTCTATCTTCGGATCGAGCTTCCTCAGTTTACTGCTGCTCAGCGGCGCTTGGTTTTTGCTTAGCCTCTTGACATCTTCGTAGAACGAATCGCGTTGCGCCCGCTGTAGCCACCTCCTTTCTGCCGCTTCAATATGCGACACGTTGAGGTGTAGCGTCTTATCCTTTTTCTTGAGTTTTTCGATGAACAGGTGTACCATGGCTGTGGCCCGTATTAATTTGTCGTAGCTGGCGAAGCGATTGACGTCGGGCAGTGCGTCGTTCGTAGGCGCGGGCTCGTCTTGCGCGGCGTAGCTTGCGGCTTCTACGTGTTCTACGTGTTCTACGCGTTCCGTTTATTCCGTAGGCCATTGCGCTTCGGATTCGCGTAGGAACGACGGTCCGGTGAACCATCGGTCTTCACTGCTGACCCGATTCGTCTGGAGTCTGGTCGCGTCGTCAGCGACATTCAGAGACGTAGGAACCCATCGCCAGTCTTCCGCTTGAGTCAACTCGGCGATCTCGGCGAGGCGGTGAGATACAAACGGCGTGTATCGTTTTGCATCGTTCCTTATCCAATGGAGGACGGTTTTCGAGTCGCTCCAGTAAACGATCCGCTTCGGTGTCCACGTATGCTCTCTGATGATCGTGCTGGCCACTCGTGCCCCGATGAGAGCCGCTTGTAGTTCCAATCTCGGGACGCTTACTACTTTAAGCGGCGCGACTTTCGTCTTGTATTCAATCTTGAAGCCTGGCTCTCTCGACAGTCGTTTTTCAAGCGTAGTTAATCTTCGTAGAGCCGACTCGTAGCTCTCGGGTAGCACTGGATTGTCCGTTTTCCATGGTAGGCCGACTTCGTAGCAACCGTTTTTCCGTGCTACGGTTGCCTCGAACAACTTCGTAGCTCGTTCATTTTCGTAGCTAATTTTCTTCTTCGTAGACACGCCGAGCGAGTCGATGTCGAAGTGCGACTCGACAAGCCGCTGTAACTGCGTGTCACAGACGTGTAGCACTTGTTCGTCGTTCTTCATAATCGTTTTACGCGGCGCTGTTCCGTGTAGGACCCACCCCAGCTTGGTCCAGGACGCTGCGGGTTCTTTTTGTCTTCCTGTGCGTATCTCCCGTGATATAATCAGATGCCAGTTGTCAGCACCGATTAGAATGCGTGGCTTGGCTTGACCGGCGCATATCTTCCTGCTGACGTCACGGAGGTGCGCATACCGACTTAGGTTGTTCGGTATACATTGTTCGTGAAGCAACAAATCCTTCATAGTGCGTGCTGTGACGTCGTGCGCTTCCTTTTCACGCAGCCCTTGTATCTTGATCTTCACAGCTTGGCTCTCGATAGTTCTCCGTCCGTTGATTCCCTTGATACTCAGCGGTTGGTCCGTTCCCCCGTCGGTGATTTGTCTGGCCAACTCCTCGTCTATCAACGTGACGGTCGAGCCTTCGTCCAGGAGGGCGTGTGTAATGAGCTCCCCCCGTGGCCCGGTGAGCTTGACTTTGCATATTTTCAGGTAAACGACGTCGTTTTTCTTGTTCGTCACGCTCATGACCGCTTCCGATTTTCCTTCTTCGGAGTTAGTCTCGCGGGCCTCTTCATTGTAGTTCTTATGCAGCAATGAGTGGTGTTGGTATTTACAACCTCCCACGCCGCACGCCTTGGCTTTACAGTTCAGCCGACTGTGCCTCTTCTTTAGACACTTGAAGCACATCTTATTGTCCTTTGCCCATTGCCATCGCTCGTTCACTTCCAGGGCTCGTAGTTTCTGACAGTCGGGCGTATAATGTCCTCCGGACTGGCACATGAAACACTTCTTTTCTTCCCCGGTTACTTTGTTTGTCGCGTAAACCCGTTGTGCTTCCTTCGCTATGGTTCTCTTGGCGAACGTTCTCTTTTCCGGTTGCGTTGGAGCGCTCCTCTTTGTTACGTGAGCGTATCGTAGCATCAGGTCCGCCTCGGACATGAGAAACTCCGAGAACACCGTCATCTCGTCGCTTTCCATGACCTGACGCTCGTGCGCAGCCGCGTACTCCGCCCACTTAGTAACTAGGTGCGGACTTAGCTTCTCCACGACGTCACGTACTAACATCGGGTTCTTCAGGTAGCCCCGTCGATCCACACTCTTAATCGTGTAGACTATGTTTTGGATCTTGATTGCTAGCTCGTAGAGGTCGTTACCGGCGTTCGTCATCTTAGGAAGCCTCTTCAGATTGTCGATGGCTTGGTCGATAATATACTCCGGCCTTCCATACTTCATTTCAAGTGTCTTCATAATGATCTCCGGGCTTGAAGCGATGAACAACTGCGAAGAAACAATTTCCCTTGCTTCTCCTCGTAGGCAATTTCGTAGACGGAGCAAGTTTTCCGTAGGCGAAAACTTGTAGAGTTTCGTAGAATCCTCCATCGTAGCTTTAAATGGTAGCCACTCCGCTACGGCTCCCGCGAAGATCGGTAATTCCGTCGACTGTCGAGGCGGCGGTCGCGAGGTGATCATCTTCTCGAGCGCGTTGGCAAGTTGTTGAATGCCGCGCTGCTTCGGGTTGTCCCCCCATTGCTCGTTAATGGAAGGACGAGCCTCCTGTGGCTCTTCCCCACACCTCGGCCGTCTCTCCTCCATACTCTTGTCGACCCAATCCCTTATACGATCGTTCCCGCACGCGCTCTCTGCGTACTGGGACTGCGCTTCGGCTTCGATGATCGACATTTCGGCGGCCAATCTTGACTTCACTAACTTTTCCTTCATCTGCAGTCGCTTCTCTTCTAATTCCGCCAATTCTTTCTCCGCTTCGTACTGCGCCAGACGCGCCCTCGCTTCGGCGCTCGCTCGCGACGCGTTGGAGAGGACTGTGCGTGTCGGCGACGTCGGTCTTCTTGTCGGCGACGTGTGCGATTTCGCAGCTTTCTTCCTCGCTGACGTACTGGCGGGGTTGACCGGCGGGCCCATCAATGTTCCTTCCGTTGTCGACAGCAGCGTAGGTGATCGGTTGAGCCGCCTTCCTTGCGGTATCCCTCCCATCGTGGACGGTGATTGCGGCGATTCTTCATAGATCCGATGCAGTGGAGCCCCCGGCGCGCTCTTTGCGCCTGGTTGCGCCTCTGACTCGCAAAACCCGGACTCCGAGCGAACACGGCTTCTCGTGTTCATTGTTGGACGTGGCCGTAGATTCTTGAGCTCCCCGTTGAACTCGAATCTTCCAGTGCAGGATCGCTTGAGCTCCCCGTTGAACTCGATCCCGCTGCGGATCCTCGTGGCTGGTCCCGTTGAGTCGTGGCTTGGTCCCGTCGAGTACTTCCTGATCCGGCTATCGAAGGACCACAAAAACTGTAGCGGACCGCTTCGATAGCTTATCCTAGAGCGTGGACTGTATCACTGAATAAAAATACTTCTTCACTATTAACCGTGTTTTATTTCCGGATGGAGTACTTCTTCCTAAGGTTTACAATCGTATACTGGAGGAATACTGGAGGAATACAATTTTGCCACCGAAATGGCCCTTCTTATATGTGCCAAAGTCTATTCTCAACTATCGCTAACCATTAACACAACGATCGGGTCTCAGCCAATCAGATTCGAGAAATTTTTGCACACGACACTATAGTACCGTTTCATCTTCCGTCTCACGCGTTTGCACACGGCACCATAGCGCTATCGCGTCAGTTCGTCTTGCTCTTACATTTCCTGTCTTTATCGCTATCGTGAGTATCTCTTTTACTCGTACTATATAAGCAAAATAATAAACTATTGGCACATATTTACATGATTTTCCTTACAATTAACTTAATAGTAGTTAGAATAAAAGACACCCCGTATGAATTCTTTATTTCCTACATACTAATTGGATATCTTAATCTAATTAAACTACTATAATACATGTCAATCAAATACATAGGCGTTTATTCTACGTCTAGCTGTTGCCGTCCGTAACAGAGGCTATTTTGAGCATTCATTCCAAGGCCGTGGGTTGTGATGATCTTAATAGCCTAAAAAAAAAAGCTAAAAGAAAGCTTTAGTTCATCCTTTACCTAAAGTTATAAATCCTTCGCTTCCAAACCATTATCGTCCAATATCTATTCTCCCTTTCCTGTCAAAAGTCTTGGAGATCTGTGTACATAAGCAAATTTCCGCCTTCATCTCTTGTAATAACCTACTGAGCTCCTATCAGTCTGGGTTTCGTTCTGGTCACAGTACAACCACTGCTTTGATCAAAGTTACTGATGATATTAGAAAAGCAATGGATCATAAAAAGGTCTCAGTGCTGGTACTTGTTGACTTTTCCAATGCTTTTAACACAGTCGACCACGAAATCCTTATCGAAATCCTAGCCCACCTGAGATTCTCTCCTGAAGTCCTGGCTTGGTTTACAAACTATCTTCGCGGCCGCAAACAGGCAGTCTGTTCTGGACATAAGTGTTCAGACTGGGCGGATCTTCACAGTGGCGTGCCGCAAGGCGGTATATTATCTCCAATTATTTTTTCACTATTCATAAACTCAATCACTTCCGTTATCAACTGTTCGTATCATTTATATGCAGACGATTTACAGCTGTATGTACATTCAGACGTTGGTGATCTTCACTATGCTATAAATAAGGTAAACGAAAATCTAGAAGCTATATATAATTGGTCACGTCGCTACGGAGTTGCTGTTAATCCCTCCAAATGCCAAGCTATGCTGGTGGGTGGCTCACGGATGTTATCTAAGGTGGATTATGATTCTCTACCATCACTTATTTACAACAGCAACGTAATCCCCTTATGCTCATCTGTGAAAAATTTGGAGTTGGTTATAGATAATTCATTGTCATGGCAGGCCCAAATTAGTACGATCAGTAAGAAAGTGACTGGCACGTTACATTCATTGTACAGACTTAAAAATTTTATACCTATCAAGACCAAACTCATGCTGGTTCAATCTCTCATACTTCCTATCATTGATTACTGTGATGTGTGCTATCCTGACCTTAACTTGGATCTTCTTAATAAACTGGAGCGCCTACAAAACAACTGTATCCGGTATATTTTCAATAACCATATTTCTAATTATCGCCGTCAATTGAAATGGCTGCCTATTCGTAAGAGGCGTGACTCCAGAATCCTTTTCACTCTTTACACAATATTAAATAGTGATACTTCTCCTAAGTACTTAAAGGATAATTTTCAGTACGTTTGTGATACACATGACAAGGTACTTCGTTCCTCCACAAATTTAAAAGCTTACATTCCACCAATGAATACTGGTTTCCTCTATAATTCATTCACAATTCAGGCTGTACTACTCTGGAACGCCCTGCCCATTAAAATTAGAAAGGCTCCAACTCTGTGGTCCTTTAAAAAACAGGTGCGGGAACATTATCTGTCTACCCTCGATAAATAGGTATTTATTTCTGTCATTCATATTATTATGCTTATTTTTATGTATGTATACACTTACGTATAGACATTATATACTATATATATGTGTCGGAGCGCACTCAAGTCCTGCGCTGGTCTTTCAACGCCATCTGTGGAGAATCGCTGGAACTACTTGTCGCGTTTCCATGTTTAATCCAAAGTAATCTTGCTGATCCTTTGCTACTTTGCTATTATTTTGTCGTAAGCTTTATTTCTAAGTTTAATTTAATGTAATCTGAATTAATTTTGGAAATAGTTCATTATTTGTTATAAAACTGTATTGAAGTGTTGTAATAGACCTTTAAACTCGGTGTACTGACTATTATTTCTGACCTCCAGCCACGTATAACCCAAATTATATCGACCGCTCGGACCTTAGCGCCGTTATATGTATATATATTATATTATATATTATATATATGTAATAATATTATATTGTTATGTGGGAGATGGTTTTAATTAAACACGCAAATAGACATAAATAAGTATATTTACGCAAATAAATATCAGTGATGACAGTCAATACTATATAGCAATGTTTATTTCAGCAGTTCGTAAACTAGGTATCTAATAGCAACATTAGCATGACGGCATTACAATAGCATAATAATAATATCCTTAATTATTAACAATGTAGTTTACAGTGTAAACGTAAAATAGAAATAACATAGTCACCTGACAGTTCAGAGCTCCGTGTGGAGCCGTGCCCGCGATCGGACAACTTCTGAGCCGTCTGTGGCGCTCCGAGCGTTTATAAAGGCTTGCTCGTCAATGGCGGGGAGTTGTATCCGTTTGTACCGGAAGCAGTACTATTTCCGTTAATACTTTAACTGATTTTTGTAACCGGAAATCAATGTTTGAAATCCAAATAAAATATATACAGCGTTAAAAAAATAAATTCGAACACAAAATTATTTTATCTCCCACACGGCCATTCTGACGAGCAGCCAATATGGCTCGCGAATAACAATAATAATAAACAAAGTCACATGTGGAAATGACAATTAATATCTCGGTACAATTCCTCTCATGTGAGAGAACAAAATGATCAATTTTAATATAACAAATAGTGGTTCAATTCACATGACCACGGGAAATATTTCTATGGTTCAAATTACATGACCATAATAGTGGTTCAAATCACATGACCATAATAGTGGTTCAATTCACATGACCACGGGGAATATTTCTATGGTTCAAATCACATGACCATAATAAGAGCAATTTTAGTCAAATCGCATGACGACAATGGGTTCAATTTACATGACCCTAAAACAAATTATTTCGCCAAATCACATGACGACAATGGGTTCAATTTACATGACCCTAAAACAAATTATTTCGCCAAATCACATGACGACAATGGGTTCAATTTACATGACCCTAAAACAAATTATTTCGCCAAATCACATGACGACAATGGGTTCAATTTACATGACCCTAAAACAAATTATTTCGCCAAACACATTTCTAAGTGTCTGCTTGTGACAACGATGTTCGTTGGCCAGACGCTTACGCTGACACAATGCATACACCAGAAATGTAATAAAAATAATAAAAACAAAACTTACTCAAAAGTAATCGCTCTTTTCCCAAGTCGGGTATTACAATACGCAAGTTATCGTGTAATGCGTATAGCTCATGACCAGTCTTATAAACTTTCACAGTATATCTATCGTTTTCATTTACTTGGATTCTGACAACTTCACACGTCCACGTGTAATGCCTTTTACTTTAGGTTACAACAAAGCTCCAATTTTATTTTATTCAGCAAAAGCTACTAATTTTAAACGAGACTACAAATTTAATTTGAACAACAAGTTTTTAGATTTAAAATTTCTTTGATTGAACGCCAAGTTTTTATTTTAATTCCTACACTCCCGCCGCGCTGCTTGCGGTGTCGAAGAAACGGCAGAACAAACTTCATACCATTGCAACACTTGTTTAGAGCAAAATTACCAAATTTATCACTAACGCGGCTTGCTTTTAATTTTTAACGCAATACGCCGTCGTACTACAGTCGTCGTAAAACTGATCGACTCGATCAGCTGTGGTGTCGGAATTTAACTGTAACAATAAACACAAACGAAAGCATCTCTTAAAGCTCGGCCCTTCCTGACCTACTATAAAGTCATTCTCAAAATCTCAAATTTCGTCTTTACTTTTAATGAAATCATAACAGATTATTTCTCTCAAAGGCCAAAGCTGACATGTCGATCAACACCCATACTCATTCAAATAATAGGTAGCTCATTGAAATATTGCAGTGCTCGTACCCTGACCTCCATCCGCACCTGATCATCACACTTATAACCTCCATCCAGTCATAAGTATCAACCCAATAGGCAACCTCTATCCAGTTACCTCCGCATGTAACCACCCAGATGATATCAAAAATATCCATAAAACCAGCTTTTATCAAAAATAATCTTAAAAAGGTTTGTTCGACATGTCGCTTTATTTATCCTATCACATTAACTAGTGGACTTTCTCCAGTTTTAATCCCATAATTTTTAATTTTTCGTCAGCTCAAAACATAATAGCTTTTACTCAAAAGAAATTAACTGGTCACCAAGGATTAATCCAAAAAAAACTCTACGTTTCTCATAAAAGCTACGTTTCTTAAAAAGTTATCATTTCTCAAACAAGTTGACTTATCGAACGGTACTCAAGTACAACCAGTACTTCTGTCCAGAAATAACATTCAAACCGTATACATAGCTAAGGGCTATACATTTTTCAAAGTAACAACACCATTCAATTACAATTTCAAAAGTTCCGTTCGACAAGTTGACCGAAAACTAAATCTCAAAAATAAAGAAATCTTTGAAATTGAATGAACATTACGTCTTGAAAACAAATTTTAATTCATTTCTCCTTTAAGCTATCAGAATACAAATATGACAATACAGATCACCCGTTTCGTTGCGTCCGATCTGCGGCTGCCAGTTGCCAGAGCTTCCTCCTTCAATGTCACACGAATGAACTCCAGGAAGCCCACGGGCAGCACGTCGCAGCCGCACCACGCAGCCGTCGATTCGGCTCCAGACAACACATGTGTAACCTGCGTGTGCTGCTGGCTGTGCATCCTCGAAAACTTATCTGAAAACAGAACGATGCACATTGCATCGTCACATGTGAGATTACTTTTAAACTCATTGGTTTCACAAGGCAAATTAAAACCAATCGAAGTGTGCTGCACTTGTAAATAAAATAATTAGGGAACTGATTGTATCCAACTGCTACTTTAATTAAAAATTTCACTAAACTTCCACAAACTGCTATTGTTTTTTTTTTTCAGCAAATAGAAAATGACGAAAGATTTTATTTAACAACAACAACAATTTTACAAAACCTCCGATATCTTAATTGTTATCTTTTGTCATTGTTCACTAATTATAAGACACAAGAAAAGGTTATATTTTCACAAGGAACGAAATAAAAATGGAAGTTTTAAAACTCCAACACCAGATGTAATAAAATAAAACTTTATCATACCAAAACGCCGTTTCACCTTTACCTTGTTTCATGTTACCACAACAAGGCGATGTCACCCTTAGTTCCAGACAGGTACCAGACAAGGTCCCGGTCTCCAGCTCCTTATAACCTAGAAACGCTTCCTAAACGCATCATAAATCCGACGTAAACACTTACGCCGACTTCATTTATTTCGAAAATATAGTGACTAAAGCGGGTAAAAATCCAACTAATTCGTCTGTAATAACTCGAATGACAATGTTTTAGATCATTAGATAACGCTCACACAATATTTAAAATTAATAATGAACTACGCGGGTATTTAGAGTACTACACAAAACAATAAAATTGTGATTTACTTTTAAAACGACGCAACAAAATAAGCTGAAATCGAACACTTTTTTTTTAATTAATGGCTCGATAAATGTCACTATAGTGAGATTACTCGAAAACATTTTGTCACATAGTAAATAAAACCTATGAAAATTGTATTGTGTTTCACTTTTAAAACAACGTGAACTAATGAGTAACTAATCCGATCGACGTCACCAATGAAAAACCAAACCGTTCACTTTTTAAAATGTAGCTTACGCTTTTATTGTTATTATTGTTGTAGGCTCTTATTATTGTTGTAGGTACTCGATAAATGGAATACTTCGTCAGGTTAAGAACAAATAAAGCAAACTGTTTTGTGTGTGGTTATTTTTTTTTTCAATGAATCCTTTTCAGCGATAAGCGGTGCACCAAAATAACTATCACGAACATTACACGTTTGATAAAAGTCACTGCACTGTACGTCATATCTCGTTATCAATTAAAAATTGTACCAACACGGAATGCATAATTGCTGATGCTCAAAAGGTGGGTCCCAACAACATGTAATTATGTAACATTTTTTGGACAAATAAAAATTATTTAAAAATTCTTTAAATTTAAATTCTTTAAATAATAAAATGCCTGACTTTAAAACGTTTTTCTTTTTCGACCAGGCTACAAAGTCTTATCTACCAAAGGGAGTATCTTTAAGAATTTTATGAACGTAGATTAATTATTATTGTAACATAATAATTTTACTTTAAAATTACTCGTGTTACGTTACATTTCAATTAAATTAATTGAACAAAAATGCTTACCCAACCAAGTACCAATATTATCCAATAACTTTCATCAACTAATATCAAGGAAACTCAAAACAAAGCATGAATCTTATTCGTGGCCTGTGGCTTTTCACTAAGCCCAACAAACAAAGTTAACAAGTCTCACGGACTCTTCCACGGTCTCTGCAAGACCCGACTAGCTGAACTAAGATTCATCGCTATCACTCTACTCAAATTCACTTTTTATATCACAACACTTCAAATGATACTTAGCCCTTGGGCTAATTCTAGCAAACTAACCACAAATCTACCCACGTTAAACTTCAACAAAATGATCGCATGATAAAAGTGTGTTCCGATGTTATAATACTTGGTTAAATTACACTAAAATCAAAGGGTGTAACTTTCCCTTCATAATAAAACAGAGGTCATAGTAAAACGATTTCTTCTTTTTTTTTTCAGCGATTAAACATCAAAATAAGATTACAATGAGGAGCGATTTGTTTTAATTACGGAGCTGCGTTAAACTATTTTATCACCGGAAATTGATGTCTTTATTTTCACTCACAATTATCAAATAAACTACACACACACAATATAGTTCACACAAAAATTAAAATTTAAGCAATGAAATTGTATCACTTCAGACGTAATGGAATAAAAATAATGCCATACCCATACTCGCCGTCTTACTTAGCTTTACCAAAATGCGACGCCACATTCCATCCATGTCATGTGAGATGAAATGGCACATGGCAACTCACTTGCCATTTATGGATCCAGTTGTCTGAAAACCTGAAATTTTAAACTGACAACCCACAGTGAGTTCTTTATCCCAACTTCTGATGTGGGAGATGGTTTTAATTAAACACGCAAATAGACATAAATAAGTATATTTACGCAAATAAATATCAGTGATGACAGTCAATACTATATAGCAATGTTTATTTCAGCAGTTCGTAAACTAGGTATCTAATAGCAACATTAGCATGACGGCATTACAATAGCATAATAATAATATCCTTAATTATTAACAATGTAGTTTACAGTGTAAACGTAAAATAGAAATAACATAGTCACCTGACAGTTCAGAGCTCCGTGTGGAGCCGTGCCCGCGATCGGACAACTTCTGAGCCGTCTGTGGCGCTCCGAGCGTTTATAAAGGCTTGCTCGTCAATGGCGGGGAGTTGTATCCGTTTGTACCGGAAGCAGTACTATTTCCGTTAATACTTTAACTGATTTTTGTAACCGGAAATCAATGTTTGAAATCCAAATAAAATATATACAGCGTTAAAAAAATAAATTCGAACACAAAATTATTTTATCTCCCACAGTTATATAGCATTTTTATATAAATATTTACAATTATTTCTAGTTGCTCAAGACCTACCACAACTTCTCACCGTCTCCAAGGGTTGACTGGTAGAGAATGCCATTAGGCATTAAGTCCGCCCATTGTAATACCTAGTTATAGGTTTTTTTTACAATAAAGAGTAAATAATAATAAATAATAATATGTAGGAGCGAGACCAAAGTCCTACGCTGATCTAGTAACGCCACCTATGAGTAATCGATGGAACTAGTTTTAGGAACCTAACGCCATCTATGAATGATGGCCGGAGCTAATTTGGAAACGAAACAGTTATTGTTTGGGCATGGTCGGTATGGAGTGGGGGTAGAGATGGCGTCGTAGAGAACCATAGCTGTCATGATCATTCTGAATTGAGCGCTTAGACCGAGCGGACGTGTCGAACCCACTGCCATACCAAACTTGCCGCGTTTCCAAGTTAAATTTGAATTAATCGTGCTGATCCTTTGCCACTTTGCTATTATTTTGTCGTCAGCTTTATTTCTAAGTTTAATTTAATGTAATCTGAATTAATTTTGGTGATAACTGTATTGAAGTGTTGGAATAGACTTTTAAACTCAGTGTACAGACTATTATTTCTTATCCCCAGTCACGTATAACCCAAAGTATAACAACCACTCTGACCCTGGCTCCGAGATCAGAAGCTGGGATAAAGAACTCTGTCCACGTTTTCAGGTTATTTCAGGTTATAATTGTCAGGTGATATCATGAAGCGTGGATGCAAGTGAAAGTGCAAAGTGCAATGAAATGATGTGACTAGATTTTCAATAAATCGGCAAGTATTGATATGAAGGATTTTCAAGTAAAACGGCGAGTATTGGTATGGCATAATTTTTTTATTTTTTCATTACATCTGTGGTGACAAAATTTCGCAGCTTAAATTTTAATTCTTGCGTAAACTAGATTGTGTGTGTGTCAAATAGTTTGTTAAACAATCATGAGTCATGAGTGATTAATAGAGTCGTAGATTTTTCGTTATTATCGTTTATGGCAGCACCGGTAGTAATCTTATTTTCTTTGTTTTCTTTCCTTGAAAAAAAAATATCATTCAGTGGTTACCTTGGTCAAAGCCAAAGTTGCAAGTCTTTGATTTTACTGTAATTTAACCGAAGTGTCATACATACTTCGGAAGACGCTAGTAACTTGCGTTCAATTTGTTCAAAATTTAACGAGGGTAGATTTGCGGTTAAATTACTAGGACACCCGAGGGCCAAGTACCACTTCAAGTGTTGTTATAAGAAGTGAATTTGAGTTGAGTAGTGGCAATAATATTTCTCGTTCTAGTATGGTGCAAGGTGTAATCTGAATAAGTTGTTACATTATTTCTGATTAGCGAACAGTAATTGGTGTCATTACTCAGCTGCCAAACATATCGCTTGGTTGAGGTGATGTGTCCCTTGTATTATTCAATGAAGTCTATAAGTGTCGTTGCTTGATGGAGGTGACTCTAGTTGCTGTCGATCGATATAGATGATAGCAACGACACTTTTCGCTGATTAACGTCTGTAATATTACTTGCTACTACTACGATACTGTTCACTAATGAGTGAGATGTTTTCATAATATTGGTACGCGGTTGCTTAAGCATTATTTAAGCGTTTCGATATTTGATGTTGAACTTGGATTCGTTCTTTGTTTAAGATAATGTTAAAGATAATGGGGGTAGATTAGATTTTGTAGCCTGGTCGAAAAAGAAAAATACGCGTTTGATCTCTGGAATTTTGTTACGTATTCCGTGTAGGTACATTTTCAATTGATAACGTGATAAGGTGTTACAGTGCAGCGACCTTTAGCACAAGTATTGTTTTCTTTTGTCACATGGTGTTGGATTCTTAAAATTATTTCTTGATTACTTTTTATTTGTATGCAGTGACTGACAGCAGTGATATTGAAAGTACTGGTCAGGTAGCGGGTGAATAACGAAAGTATTCTTTTAATTATCTTGGTGTTTAGTGATTTGGTGCGCCGCTTTTAGTTGAAAAGGATTAATTGAAAAAATAAAAATACACACACAAAATAGTTTGCTTTATTGGTACTCAATTTCATCAAGTAAATTTATAAAGCGAGTACAATTGGCTTGCGCTTTGAAAAGACTGAGTAGTTTTAATGAGGTGACGTTTATCGAATTAATTAAAAAAAAAAACAAAGCTGTTACAGCTTATTTGGTTGTCGTTTTAAAAGTGAAGTACACCTAATTGGTTTCGTATTCTAAATACGCGCGTAAGTTACTGTTACGTTTAAATATTGCGAAAGGCGTTATCTAATGATTTAAATATTGTCATCAGAGGTACTGAGCCGAATTTATTAAATTATTATCTGTTTCAGTTTTATTCTACACACTATATTTTTGAAATAAATAAAGTCTATTTTTGCTGCGTTTAGGAAGCGATTCTAGGTTATAAGGAACTGAAGATCAAGACCTTGTTTGGTATCCGTCTGGAACCAAAGGTGGCATAACCTAGTTGTGGTAACATGAAAGGAGGTAAAAGTAAAATGGCGTGTTCGGTATGACAAACCTTTATTTTATTATAAATTGTTGTTAAAAGTGTTGGAGTTTTATAACTTCAATTTTATTTCGTTCGTTGTGAAAATACAACCTTCTGTTGTCTTGTAATTAGTGATCGATAAAATAATAGTTGGTTACAGTCGGTTCCCTAATTATTATTTTTTAACAAGTGCAGCAAACTTTGATTGGATTTAATTTACCTCGTGAAACCAATGAGTTTTATTAAGTTATTCGTGTTCTGTGTTCCAGCTTGGTTTTCGAAGATGCACGGGTTGTTTCTGTGGCGATCGGGAGCAAGAGCAGCACACGAAGGTTGCACTCGTGTTAATTGGAACTGCATTGATGGCTGTGTGCGTGCGCTGGCGCTGGCTTCGTGGTGTGATGATGAAGCATCATCGGTTATTGCCGCGGAACGGGCACAACGTTACAGGTGATCTGTTTTGTTTAACTGGTTTTTTTATGGCTTATAGTAAAAGTAAATTAAACTCTTCTATTTTTGAAACATTACTGGATATTAGGTGATCCCTGTATTTTTCTTGGTTAAATTAATTGGGTAATTGAGAAACATTAATGATGTTGCTTATTGATCTGAATAATTAGGAGGAACGGTTAAGAGAGAATAATAAGAGAAAGAATATTCTCAATATAATATCTTCGGGACAAAAATTTAAGTGGATTAGTTTTTATAGAATTACTTTGTTATTGAATCATCCAATTCAAAACCGTTCAATTTAATAATTGGGTAATCTGTTCACTATTACCGGTTATAATGGTTTAATTAGTTTTTGAGTTGATGGTGGGTATGATATCAGAATGAAACAAAATTATTAATAACTAGCGACCCGCCCCGGCTTTGCATAGTACTATATAGCGAATCGCTATCGTCACCTTTCAATGAATTAAAACAAAACCTTAATAAATTATACGCCATAACCATACGGAATCCTTCTTCGATTGGTGAGAATCATTTGAAATTTTGTTCAGTAGTTTTTCATCCATCCATCCATCCATCAGCCTTTCGAGGTCCACTGTTGGACGTAGGCCTCCCCTAACTGGCGCCACTCTAACCGGTCCTGAGCTCTCTGAATCCAGCGGATGTCCACCGTCTTCTTCAGGTCATCAGTCCACCTGGTCTAGACTTGTTTTAAAGTTATTAAAATGGAAAGTTATAATTCTTTTTATTTATGTGTACTGGTACTAGTGTCAAACACCTATGTGGCAAACCTGTTCAAACGCCTGCGTGGCACACCTAATCAACAGCCTGAGTAGCATACAACCTATGTGGCAAATAAATTCTAAAGTCTTATGTTGTATCACCTATCCTCATAGCAGACAAAGTAGTAAGGCCCTCATGGCATGTTTCTTCAGATATCCGTGTGTCAATATTAATACACTTTACCTGTGTGATAATAACTTGTGTGACTTCATTACTTTATTGAAAAGGTTCTCCATAGTGCGTTCAAAGTTATGTGTTCAAATTTAAATTGGAATAAGCCCCTGTACTGATGCAGATTAATTTTGTAAGAAGTGCTTCTGTTTATCAGGAAGGGCTGAGCGTAGAAAGATACTCATGCGGATTGGTGCCGGTAGAGCGTGCTTGGGGACGGAATCCATCCCCAGATTACGTGAAGATGCTGTACGGATTAATCTGCGATAGCGATAGCGTAATCATAGTGTAAAAGTTAAAACCAATCGCACAAATTGTTAATTGGTAATATTGCTCTAGACAAGTGTTGTAATGTTAGGTTAGGTAACGTGGTAGGGCTTAAAATTCAGTTAATAAAGGGTGTAAAAAGAAACAAAATTAGAAACTTGTTGAGTAAAAGAAATTTAAAGTAAATTGTAGAAGGGGTCACTAACCAACTTGAGACTGACAAATTTTATCAACATTGACGAGTTTGACACTGACTGACCTGTGTGGCCCTGACTGACACCTGACTAGCCTGTGTGGCAATGTCTAGCCTGTGTGGCAATGACTAGCTGACTAGCCTGTGTGGCAAAGACTAGCCTGTGTGGCAATGACTCTCCTGTGACGTAATGACTCTCCTGTGACGCAATGACTATCCTGTGACGCAATGACTATCCTGTGACGCAATGACTATCCTGTGACGCAATGACTATCCTGTGACGCAATGACTCGCCTGTGTGGCAAAATTCTGTGTGACCATAATTATTCTGTGACCATAACTATTCTGTTTGACCATAACTATTGTGTGACCATCACTGAAAGGTAGTCTCATTAATAACGAAAAACTTTTGCTGAATAAAAGAAACTTTAGAGCTTTGTTGTAACTTAATTAAAAAGGAATCACACGAGGACGTGTGCTCGTCAGATTGGCCGTGTAGGAGCGAGACCAAAGCCCTACGCTGATCTAGTAACGCCACCTATGAGTAATCGATGGAACTAGTTTTAGGAACCTAACGCCATCTATGAATGATGGTCGGAGCTAATTTGGAAACGAAACAGTTATTGTTTGGGCATGGTCGGTATGGAGTGGGGGTAGAGATGGCGTCGTAGAGAATGATCATTCTGAATTGAGCGTAACAGATTATTGTTTTAATTATGTTGTAACTATAATGGTAAATTAACGTTCCATTTGCAAACTTATCTTAATCCATTATCATGTCATAAATATATTGTTAAATCGCATAAGTATTTACAAAAATGTAATTTCAAATAAGACATTCTTGTAAACACAGCTGGCCTAGATGTTATCGAAGGGTCACTAGGGAGCCTACCTTTGGGTTTCTACCTGAGGCTACCTGCGACCTGTATAAAAGGGTGGAAACTTTGAACTATGGCAGTCTCTCTACGACTGGCAGAGCGGAAACATCTAAGGTACGAAATTATTATTGTTATTATGTTGTAATATTTTTATAAGTATAAGTAAAATAAGTAATAATAAGTGTTACAAGTTCTACTTCCGGCACTCCGATATAACCCAACATTAATTATTAATTACAATAACTATATCATTGTGTGTATAATAATTCTGTGTATAATAATTTATACCTACGATTTATTAATAAATTCATTTATTGTTTGAGATTATATAAGTGTTATTGACTTCCGATTTAATTGTAAAGTGGGGTTGAGAGTAGGATATAAATATGGCGGACTAAGGTAGTGCAGATCATTAATTTTGTAACGGTTCTAAGGGGAAGTTCTGCCCGAATGTATACTTGTAAAGATAATTGGTAGTTAAATGTAATAATGTACAAAGTGTAGAGAATAATGTGTGTTAATCATAAAATGCATCATAACTCCGTAGTTACTCTGTAGGAAAAAAACAGTCAGTCGCCGATTACAAGTGCATACAGAAAGACGTTCGTTTTATTAAAAACAATCACTCCGCTACGCATTCAAATATCCAAGTTGTAAAAGAACCTTATACACCATAACATATGGTCCTTCGAGCCGGATACCTGTACCTGTGCATCGCTCGGCCGACCTAGCGAGAACAAAAGGCGAGAGATAAGAAGCCGGCCGGTTTTTTGCTTGTTTACGAGTTGCAGTGCAATACAATTACGGCGTAATAAAGTGATCATCGTTCTAAACAATACGCACAGTTTTAGAAGATCGTGGACTTTACTATTACTAATATGAGTAACAGTACTGAACAATCAATAAGTATACTCGAAGATACCGCAGCGTTATTACAGAAGACACAAATAAACTTGAAAAAATGTCCCAAGCAACGATTGACCGTCGGTTATGTACAATCGCGTATACAATGTTTAGAAGGGTACTGGGCAACGTTTAGACAAGCACATAACGATCTTATTAAGTCTACAACACGAGAGCAGCGTGGATTATTGCCTTATTTTGTGAATGAAGAATTTTATATACAAGAAGATCGATACTTATGCATGATGGGCGATCTCCAAGATTTATTAAAGGCAAGTACTTCGAGGATACCTGATGCATCTAGTAGTCAAAACTCATCACGTGAAGACGAACTTCAGGCACAAGTAAGGTTACCGCGCATACAGCTACCCGTTTTCTCTGGAAATTATGAAGAATGGCCGTCCTTTAACGACTTATACATATCTTTAGTGCATAATAATACTACATTATCCGACGTACAGAAGTTACACTATTTAAAATCAAGCATCTCGGGCGAAGCGGCATCATTACTGAAACATGTGCAAATTACAAATGCTAACTACACTCAAGCATGGGAAACTTTAAGTCACCGTTACGGCAACAAACGTTTAATAGTAAATGCATTATTAAAGAGATTATTTGGACAGAAAAAGTGTACTAGTCAAACAGCGCCGCAATTAAAATCATTATTAGACACTACTAGTGAGATTATAAATAGCCTCCGAAACTTAAAAGTTAACACCGCCTCCTGGGACCCTTTGATTATATTTCTGGTGGTACAGAAGTTGGACCCGGAGTCACATAAAGAGTGGGAACAATCCGCGTACACTGTTAATTCTGATGAGTTGTCAACATTTGATGACTTGACAAAATTTTTGGAGTCTAAATTTCGAACGCTGGAACTATTAACGCCTGTTACAAATACAAGGAACATAAAGGAACGAGTTTTTCATGTTTCATCGGTTCAGAAGTTATGCACTTTATGTAAAGGAACACATACATTATGTCATTGTAATGAATTTGTAAAGATGCAAGTTACGGAGCGGAGCGATTACGTCAAGAGAAACAAACTTTGTTTTAATTGTTTGGCACCAGGACATGCAGTATTCAAATGCAAGGTTCCTATGTCCTGTCATATGTGCAAAAGACGTCATCATACACTTCTTCATCAAAAATACACGGACGCACCGGCACCTACAGAAGAACGCATGCAACCGACGACGTCAACTCAAGCGGATGAAGAAGTCAAGCAAGTACACACGATGATTGCGTCGTATTACAACGCTAAACAAACAATCGCTTTATTAGCAACCGCAGTAGTAATAGTAAAAAGTGACCAGGGACATACTACTGTGTTAAAGGCACTAATCGATTCTGGATCTCAAGCATGTTTCATCAGTGAGAAGGCGACTCAGATCCTGAAACTCGAGAGAACACCTGTCGATCTTCTAGTATCCGGTATGGAATCAACGAAGGTTCATGTGAAGCATAAAGTCAAGGTACAACTTTTATCACGATGGGAATCTAAATTCAACTTACCTATTCAAGCCTACGTGATGTCCAAGCGCTTGACTACAAATCTACCTTCTAATGGTTATGAAGCGAATATGTGGCCACACTTAAAAGATATCAACTTAGCAGATCCAAACTTTTATAAATCTAGTAACATCGATCTGCTACTGGGAGTTGATGAATATACAGCTATATTACAACAAGGACTAATCAAGGGTCCACCAGGTACTCCATGTGCACAAAGAACCAACCTGGGCTGGATCGTGATGGGAGGTGTAAACATGAAGATAAATAAACGAGAAACGTCCTTGATGGCTGTTATACAAGACGTAAATATAGACGATTTGCTCAAAACCATATGGGAAATCGACACGGATACAAGAAGAAAACATACACAAGCAGAACAGTTATGCGAAGAAATATACGAGCAGACATATAGAAGAAATAAAGATGGAAGATACATAGTCAAGCTACCTTTTAATACAGAAGAACCTAAATCTACAGAAGGAAATACACGAGATATAGCATTAAAAAGATTCATGCAACTAGAAAGAAGGTTAAATAACAATACAGAACTAAAGAATGAATATACTAAAGTCATAGAAGAATATATAAAGTTAAAACATTTGGAAGAAGTACCTGAAAAAGAAATAAAAAATAAATCTGTTTACTTACCTCATCATGCGGTGATCCGAAGCGATAAAGAAACCACGAAGACCCGAGTTGTATTCGACGCCTCTTGCAAGGGTTCAAACGGCATTTCATTAAATGATGAACTTTTGTGTGGTCCTGTCCTTCAAGATGATCTCAGAAGTTTGCTAATCAGATGGCGAATACATGCTGTTTGTTTTGTCTCAGACATCGAGAAAATGTACAGAATGATTTTAATAGACAAAGCAGACTCAGATTATCAAAGAATTCTATGGAGAAGCAACACATCAGACGAAGTCAAGGACTATAGATTGTTAACCGTCACCTTCGGGACAGCTTCGGCTCCTTACCTAGCTGTCAAAACACTTACCCAATTGGCCAAAGATGAAGGTGATAGGTATCCTGAAGCTGCTAAAATCTTGCTCGAAGATTTTTATGTCGATGACGTAATGTCTGGCTGTGACGACGTAGATAAGACAATACAAATCAGTCGTGATCTGAAGGCATTGTTAAATCTTGGCGGCTTTGAATTAAAAAAATGGTCATCAAACAGTCAACAATTTATGGAGTCTATAGAACCAGCAGAAAGAACATCAAATGCGCATCTAGAACTTAAAATTGATGGAACCGTAAAGGCACTGGGTATTAAATGGAACTTGGGTAATGACCAATTTGAATATAGCCTCGACTTACCTGCTGTTGGACCTGTGATCACCAAACGTATTATTATCTCCGATATTCAAAAACTGTTTGACCCACTTGGTTGGATCTCACCTTGCATGGTATTGGCAAAAATCCTTATTCAACAACTTTGGCTTCATAAGGTATCGTGGGATGAACCGTTAAATAAAATACTTACTGATAACTGGATGACTATACGCTCAGATCTTGAGAACGTTTACAAAATAAAGATCAACCGATGGATGGGTACGAAAACTTCTGAAAAGGAATCAATAGAAATTCATGGATTCAGTGATGCCTCGATTCAAGCATACGCAGCTGTGGTATATTGTCGTGTCAAAAGGGCTGATGGATCAATTAAGACTTCACTGGTAGCATCGAGGACGAGAGTAGCGCCCCTGAAGACTATTTCTTTGCCAAGATTGGAGCTGTGCGGGGCTTTAATTCTGTCGCGACTGCTTAAACAAGTTGGACAAGCTATGCGAATATCGTCATCAAACATATACGCATGGACAGACTCATCAATCGTTATTTCCTGGTTATTTGGTGATCCAGGAAAATGGAAACCTTTTGTAGCAAATCGCGTTGTCGAAATAATGAGTAATCTCAACAGCACACAATGGCATCATGTTTCATCTAATGATAACCCTGCAGACATTGCATCAAGAGGGATGTTAGTAGAAAATCTAAGGAAGAGCGACCTGTGGTGGAACGGACCAGAATGGTTATCCGCAGAAAAGATACAGTTCACAAGACCAAACATATTGCCAACAGATGTTGAAAGAAAAAGAGACAAGATACAAGTATTAAACATTATGAAGAATGATAAAGAAGGTGGAGTACCATTACATTCACAATTTCAAGATTTCGACACGTTGAAAGAACTCATAAGAACTATAGCAATTTGTAAAAGAATTTTAAAATTCAAAACATTTAACGGGAATATAGAAAACATTACTACAGAAGAATTAGAAGAATCTTTAAAAATTTGTATTAAATCTGCACAAGAAGAATTTTGGGAGGACATACAATACATCAAAATAAAGGGTCACGTAAAAAGAACAAGCAACATAAAATCCTTGGATTCATATATAGACAACGATGGTATCCTAAGGGTGGGCGGACGGCTCAGAAACGCGTCCTTGAAGAATGACAGCAAGAACCCCATCATTCTAGGAAAGCGAAGCAAACTAACGATGCTAATTATCGCTGAAGCACATCAACGGACCCTCCATGGAGGAGTTCAACTCATGATGACATATTTAAGATCGAGATATTGGATTCTCAGAGTAAAATCGTTGGTTAAACAATACGTACATCGTTGTTTGGTATGTGCCAGACTCAACGCTAAAGTGAAGACACAAGTCATGGGAGATTTGCCATCAGTACGTGTGACTCCAGCACGACCGTTTCTCAATTCCGGTGTAGACTTTTGTGGTCCATTCCAGATTCTCACTAATAAGGGCAGAGGAGCTAAGACTACGAAGGCTTACATAGCTATATTTTTGTGCATGTCCACAAAAGCCACACATTTAGAGCTCGTTGGTGATCTCAGCTCGGCAGCATTCATCGGCGCATTTAAAAGATTTTGTGCTCGCAGAGGTAAATGCACTAATTTGTGGAGTGACCAAGGGAGAAATTTTGTTGGAGCAAATAAGGAGCTATGCGATGCGTGGAAGGAAGCTGGTCTACAATTTGATGGAGAAATTGCCAATTTACTAACCAATGATGGGACCCAATGGCACTTCATTCCCGCATATTCACCGACGTTTGGAGGCCTGTGGGAAGCAGGTGTAAAATCCACGAAATTTCATCTTAAAAGAATTCTCACTGCACATTTGACATTCGAAGAAATGACCACAGTTCTCTGCGAAATAGAAGCTTGTTTGAATTCGCGGCCGTTATGCCCCATGGACGATCATACATTAGAGGCACTCACACCAGGTCACTTTTTAATCGGAGAAGCCCCAGTCACCGTACCTAACCCCAATTTAAAAGATGTGAGAATGAGTAGTCTCACACGATGGCAATTTACGCAGAAGTTGCTTCATGATTTTTGGAGCAGGTGGCAAAGCGAATATGTAACGAGACTCCAACAACGACCTAAATGGCTTACGCGTGAACAAGAGTTCAAGAAAGGTGACATCGTCCTCATTAAGCAAGACAATCTGCCACCGGGAAAATGGTGTTTGGGACGTATAATAGATAAACATCCCGGTCCAGATGGCTTAACGAGAGTATACAGCGTAAAGAGTGGTGATAGTGTTATTAAACGATGTGTAACCAAACTTTGTGCTTTGCCAATTGATACTGTTAGTTAATTCATGCTTAAATTTATCAATGTTTATTTAAGTTATGTCGCATGTTACTTCTTAGTCAGCCCCCACCACATAGAGCCAATGTTTGATTTATATACCTTGTTATTTTCTTTTAATTCACATGTACGTTAATTTGATTTTGAAAGGACTCATATAGTCCTTTGGTGGGCGGTTATGTTAATCATAAAATGCATCATAACTCCGTAGTTACTCTGTAGGAAAAAAACAGTCAGTCGCCGATTACAAGTGCATACAGAAAGACGTTCGTTTTATTAAAAACAATCACTCCGCTACGCATTCAAATATCCAAGTTGTAAAAGAACCTTATACACCATAACAATGTGTATATGCTGTAATAAACTACGTGAAAAGATGTTGCTGAAGTTTATTTTCGTGAAATAACTCATCGATAGGGAAGTTCATCGTCCTTGCTGCAGCCAGTGTGATAGCCATCATCACACTTCAGAAGTGGGGATATTTTCCTTTACAGCCCATATTATCTTGGTCAAAGGAACGGAGATTTTTTTTTGACACGCCATCCATATCTACCAAAGTACTCGCTGGCATGCGGCGGGGACTTCTTGTGATCCAAGGAACAAAGAAACGAACAGGTACGTCATATTCATTTTGTCTTAATCGAAGGAAGTGGTGTCTTTCTTAGGTTATAAAACCTTATGACAGTTCTTAAATATTGAATGTTTTGGTTAGTGGTTGCTGACCCGTTTCAGATTATTATTTCACAAAACTTTAAGATAAAATTACCTAACGATAGGTATATCTACACGACAACACAAAGCACTTATACAATCGTTCACAAACTTAATACTTAACACATTATAATGAATACAGTATACATATTACCCGTAAAGATAATTTAAACATGATTCTCAATAATGTACTGACTTAATTGTCTTTTGAAATCTTTGTTATTTTTTTACAACTGAGGGTATTTTGTTGTAAAGTTGTGCTCCTTCAAAAGTAATTGTTTTTTTTTGCCGTAGTTTGTTCTTATTCGGGGTAGAACTAAATAACTCAATATCACACAGAGATTAGTGCAACAGGCGGCCTTATCACTAAATAGCGATCTCTTCTAGACAACCTATTAAGCTGAATACATAACTTTGGAAACAGGGTAGGGTGTACAATTGAGCTATAGAAATTTATTTGTTTGTCAGCATTAGAACAGAGTAGTATTTTCAAAAGTAAATGCAGAAAGGAAATAAATAACAAAATAACAATAAGACTGTGTGGTTAGAATAAAAACAATCGATTTAATAATATCAAGCCGTTATCTTGCATAATAAATAAATCTGTGTGACTACTATATAAAAAAGTGACTACATGGCAGATCTGTGTGACCACTATGAAAATTCTGTGCGTCTACTTGGCAGATTTTTACGGCTACTATAAAAATACTGTGTGTTTACATGGTGAATCTGTGTGGCTTGTATGAAAATGCTGTAGAACTGCATGGAAATCTATATGGCTACTAAAGAAATGCTGTGTGTCCCCATAGTTAGGTTGTAGGACTATTGGCAGATCTGTGTGACTTCTATGAGAATTCTGTGCGTCTACTTGGCAAATTTGTATGGCTACTATGAAAATACTGTGTGCTTACATAGTGGATCTGTGTGGCTACTATGAAAATGCTGTAGAACTGCATGATAGGTCAATGAGGTTACTAAAGAAATGCTGTGTGTCCCCACAACCAGGTTGTAGGGCTATTATGAAAAAGTAGTAAAACCTTTATCATGTTCCCAAAGGTACTCTGGAAGAAATCGCAATTTTGATATAGCCTTTTCTGCACAAGTAATATAAATTGCAATATTTTTATTCCAATTTGTTGTTATGGTGTGCAATAAATTGTTATAAATCCTACTATCCTATCCTATCCTACTAATATTATAAATGCGAAAGTTTGTAAGGATGTATGTATGTGAGTGAGTGAGTGAGTGAGTGTGTGTGTATGTTTGTTGCTCTTTCACGCAAAAACTACTGAACGGATTTTCATGAAACTTTGCAGTAATATAGCTTAGGCATCGGATTAACATAATTTGTTAAAATTTATAGAGATTTTTATATCTTACTAATCTTATTAATATTATAAATGCGAAAGTTTGGATATTTTATCACGCCAAAACGGCAGAACGGTTTTAAGCCAAATTTGTCACACAGATAGTTATTCACGAGACCTAAAATACCAAATACTTATAATCCCGGTAAACCTATCGGTTCCCGCGGGATAAGAGGTTTATAGTCGACACGTAACTGGGAGATATCTAGAGGAAGTTGTAAAGTAACGTATAGGCTACTTTTTATCCCGGGATTTCCCGCGGGATCAGGATTCACGTGGGAAAAACTTTTATGCGCGAAGTAAGAATGGGCTTATATTTTTATGGGACTTTCACTGGGAGATAGAGGAAGTTGTAAAGTAACATATAGGCTAATTTTTATCCCGGAGTTCCCGCGGGATCAGGATTCACGCGGGAAAAACTCTTAATACGAGAAGGCGCGGCATATTTTTTTATGGGACTCACTGGGATAGAGGAAGTTGCGAAGTAACATATAGGCTACTTTTTATCCCGAAATTCCCGCGGGATCAGGATTCACACAAAAAAACCCTATTCGCAAAGTTGCGTGCTTAGTTTTTTATGGGACTAACTGGGAGATACCTAGAGGAAGTTGTAAAGTAACATATAGAATACTTTTATTCCCGGAATTTCCGCGGGATCAGGATTCACGTGGGAAAAACTCCTGTGCGCGAAATAGTGGGCTTAGATTTTAATAGGACTTTCACTGAGAGATAGAGGAGGTTATGGAGCATTGTATAGGCTACTTTTTGTTCCTGACTTCTCGCGGGATCGAGATTTACGTGGGAAAAACTTTGTGACACACTCAGTTTCACGCGAGCGGAGCCGCGGGCACAGCTAGTAAACCAATAAAAATAAAATGCGAAATAGATTAACCTAAGTAGGTATAAAGGAATTAAAAGAAACAAGCGCTCAATAGTAAGTTGCAATAAGTTTTTATTGAACATGCGATAATGTTTTTGTTTGTTACAATGATTTTGCGAATTAGATTGGACCTCTTTCAACATACATTCTGGTGTGACAACATACCTACATAATACACTTTTGACATAAACATGATCTGGTAACACGCTCAGGATTGACTGCAGCCAAATCCTCATTTACCGACTTGCTTTACAATAACATATACGCTGAGTATTGTAAACAAGTTATAGGTCAATATCATCACTGTTGTAGAGTGATATGTTTAACGTATCTATGTATTATACGTATGTATCTTATATTTAATATTTGGTATCTATTTGACGACAGCTAGAGCATAGCTATAATAGCATAGCTATAGCTATGGCTAATTGACTCTTTCTCATGAAAGAGGGAATTTGACAAAATAGTCTATATTATTTATTGTTACATGGGTCATGAATACTTAATGAGTAATTCAAATCAAATAATTACGTAACAACGTGCTATGTGTGCCGAAATAAAATTAATAGACTGTATATTTCATGGTCTTAATTACAGTCACCATATTTATTGAAGGAAATTTTGGGTTCAATCCAATTATGCTCTTGATTTATTAATTTATGTATCGTTATTCACAATAATATACAATACGCAAACTCGAGCCACCTAATACATTTATTTTGTGATATACCTACCTACTTACATTACATTTTCAATTAATTGGTATATTACTTACAACGCATGTTAAAATTATTCAACACAATTATTTTCATCACGTATTCTCTTAAATTATGCCAATTAATAATTTTGTCAAGTAAATACGTCAATTCGTTTCGTCATAATCATTCTGTAATAATGATTTACTAACATATGATTATTACTCTATTTATTAAGAAATTTATATGAAATACACTTAATGCATTAGGACGTAGCACCTGTAATGTTAATGATAATAATTTGTAATAAATAAAAAGTAAGTAATTATATACGCAATTGAAGGTGTTACTTTATGTGTTAATGCTGTAAACATTATTTCAATAAAATAATTGCTTATGTTCCTATATTCATTCAAACATTATATTTACAACACAATGAAACAAAAATTTAAAACAAACAAGATTTATTTTAGCTTTATTTTCAATAGATATTAAGTACTGGTTATTTACTCCACTTATATCACCTTCTTATATTATTCATTTGTTGAGGTCCTTCAACAATATATTATTAGAATTTAATTTATAGGAGATTAAAACTTAGGTATTGATTATATTAGTGCAGTGTGATCATGTCCCTTACCTACAGCAGTACACATCACTCATTAGTCATAAATAAAATTATTACATGTATATAGAATAAATAGATGCTGCTATTTATGCTTATTAAACATACGTAAAACAAAAAAAAACAAATAAATATAATATAATCAGTTCTTGACGATTTCATTATTACTATAAGACACGAAGGATAAAAAAATACTTCCTCATGGGCATTTATTAATCAATTATTACTTATCATAAGAGAAAAAAAAACCAACTCCAATTTTATAATTTTATTTGATAAGGCCATTGTTATACCATTAAACTCCATAATTATATTTGCCATAGGATTATAGTATAAATATCTTTCACCAATCATCACATGACCAACCACACGTTCACATTTATTACACACACGTTAATATTTACTATTATTACTAGTTCACATATATAGTACAGCCATCGTATATAACGTCACAGATGATTATATTTTTTTGAAAATGTTTAAAAATATTTTGTATATGTTTGTGTCCTTGTATATGTTTGTGCCCTTTGACGTCCTAGTATTTATGAGAAAACGGAGTCGGTTCGCATAAGAGTTTGAATTTGCCTCTAAAATGGTCGCTCCCAGTTTTTAACCTACGTGTTATTGCATAAAGCAACTCACAATATTGCACAACAAAATTAAAACATTACATACTTTCGTCTGTAACAACAAGAATAAAATACTTATCATGTACCTATATGTACCATAATTTAAATAAAAAGAAAGCACTTCAACACACTTCAACATATTAATATTTATTTTGTAATCTGTAGTGTAAAGCGAATTATTTTTTGTTATTTATTTAGTTAATCTACCCTCAAAAGTTCGTGGAATTATTTCTGACTAATAACGAGAAACAAAACCGCTCTCTTGATAAGTCCATGTCAGAAGAGTATATTTAGACATTTTTATTTTATGGTGTTCATTTAAAATTGGTAATTGTGCCTGATTGCTGTATGTGTGTGTGATTGCTACTCTGATTCGTGATGGACAAGCATAAGGAAAAATTTATTGATGAAATACAACCCTTTAGGTAGTGTTTATATCAAAATAATATGAACTAAATAATTATTATTACTCTTTGTGCGATCCAGATTATAAACAAAAAATTACACAAAGGGGATTCAGTTGCTAAGTGCGCGCTCTCTATTCTGGTGCTTAATTCTTATACAATTACGAACTAGATTAACTGGGTTTAACTAATACTTACAGTATTTGTAATATGTACTGTTTAAAGTCATACGTGGAAATAATAAGTTTTAGAAAAACAGGATAAATTGTAAACAATGTTAGATGGTGTGTAAATGAAATTAAGAGCTGTGTGAATGAACTGTGTGAATGAAATTAAAAGCTGTTTGAATGGAATTAAAGGCTGTGTGAATGGAATTTAAATCTGTGCGAATTAAATTGAAAGCTGTGTGAATCAATTAAAGCTGTCAAAATAAATCAAATTTGTGTAAGTTACATTAATAGCAATGGGATGAAATAAATAAATAGTTTGACTTTCTATCCTGTACGTAATAAAACTTTAACTGATCGGTGTCTGTACATGGCAACAAATTTAAAAATTCATAATATGAGGTCTTTATTTAATCAAGAGAACCCAAAACAATGTTTTACCATTTTGTCTATTTGTCTGTAGGTTTGTGCACATTAATCCTCTAGAATTGCTTCTCTGATTTGAATGCACTTTTCAGATTTCTATTTTGATGGGCTTTCACTTAACGTTAGACTGAAAAAAATTCAAGTTCTGTGTTGGAAGAAAATAAATATGCAATTGAGAATACAAACGTCACCAAAGAAAAATAAATATTATTTTATTTAACTTTTATTGACAAAAAAAAGCCCGATTATTATTTAAAGATTATTTAAAGATTCTATCTCCATTAAATTTGCAGTAATTATAAGAACCAGTTACTCGTCCGGTGTTTCAATTTCAGGAGCCGCCGTAGACCGGTGACAAATCGGGACGCAAGCATGATGACCTAATGATGACCGCCGTGAGACACGACAGCTGCAGGATGGCCGAGTGTTACAAGTTCTACTTCCGGCACTCCGATATAACCCAACATTAATTATTAATTACAATAACTATATCATTGTGTGTATAATAATTCTGTGTATAATAATTTATACCTACGATTTATTAATAAATTCATTTATTGTTTGAGATTATATAAGTGTTATTGACTTCCGATTTAATTGTAAAGTGGGGTTGAGAGTAGGATATAAATATGGCGGACTAAGGTAGTGCAGATCATTAATTTTGTAACGGTTCTAAGGGGAAGTTCTGCCCGAATGTATACTTGTAAAGATAATTGGTAGTTAAATGTAATAATGTACAAAGTGTAGAGAATAATGTGTGTTAATCATAAAATGCATCATAACTCCGTAGTTACTCTGTAGGAAAAAAACAGTCAGTCGCCGATTACAAGTGCATACAGAAAGACGTTCGTTTTATTAAAAACAATCACTCCGCTACGCATTCAAATATCCAAGTTGTAAAAGAACCTTATACACCATAACAATGTGTATATGCTGTAATAAACTACGTGAAAAGATGTTGCTGAAGTTTATTTTCGTGAAATAACTCATCGATAGGGAAGTTCATCGTCCTTGCTGCAGCCAGTGTGATAGCCATCATCACATAAGATTAATATTATAATGTTAAACTTAATGTAGGTTGTATGAAAACTTAGATTAGAATATATTGGAATAATAAATAATAAATAAATTGCTTTAATTAATCGAATATTGGCTGTGCTTTTATTTACATTTTTATGGTTTCGCTTTTAAATCCAAGATGCTTATATATTGCTAAACTAGAGAACCGCCCGCGCTTCGCTTCGGGACCCGTAGGTAACACCCGCGTAGGTCCCGCTCCCGTAGGAATTTAGGCTAAAAAGTAGCCTACTACTCGCTCTCTTCACTCCACCCTGTCTGAGGTGTGTGGAGCCCTCGGGACAGTTAGTTCCCCTTTGGGGATGTCTCTCGCGGCCCGTTAAAACGGGCCAGTCCTTGGGTTGGGCCCTTGGTTGTCCATCTGTGGTTAACCAATAGGTCAAGTCCGGTGAGTGGTGACCTTTTTACAGGCCACAGAGTCTTAAACGGGATGGGGTTCATCTTCGCGCCGCCCAGGCGATCGAGCCCCTACCGGGTGAATCCCGCTGGTGGGAAGCCCAGCAGGAGCCGATCAGCGTCGGGCGACGACTTACGAAGCCCCAGTATCAGTCAGTGCTAGGCCCGTCCCGCGCAACCAGCAAGTCGCGCGGGAAGGCCCAGCGGTCCGGTGGACGGGTGTGGAGCGGCGCCAGGTCCTGCAGATGCGGGAACCGCGACGCGTCGACACGCCCGAACATGTTGCGTGCCAATCGCTCGATGAAGTCGTCCAGGCTCTCGACTCGAAGGTCCCTCTGGATGACGGCGTTCCTGACGTACCTCGGCGCACCAGTCAGCCGGCGGAGCGCAATCGCCTGAACTGCGCGCATCCTCTTGCGCTGCGGTTCGCTGGCGAGCGCGTACCACGCCGTTGCCGCGTACGTGAGGCGGGGTCTGATGTAGGTCTTGTAGACCCCGAGCTTCAGTCCGAGAGGGAGGCTCGAGGAGAGCACTGGTTTCTGCCATCGCACTTCTGGAATTCGCGACGGCTTTCATAACCTGTGGCTTCATCGAGAGTCTTCCGTCGATTTTGCCCAAGTATTTGGGCTGTGGGGCCCATTGGATATCTTGTCCATGAAGCTCCAGAGTAGGGTCCCGCCTGTTGAGGTATCCTCCTATGTTCACAGCCGGCGTCTTCCCGACATTCACCGACAGTCTCCACGTGGCGAGCCATTCGGGGAGGGCATCAAGCGCACGCTGCATCTTGACAATGGCGTGGGTTCTATTCAGCGACGTGGTGATGTACGCCACGTCATCGGCATACAGGGCAAGCGACGCCCCCCCTGCCGCCGGGATGTCGTCGGTGTAGCAGGCGTAGCAGACCGGGGACAGGCAACTCCCTTGCGGGACGCCGGCTGCGATCGGACGCTCGGTGGATTCGGCGTCTTCAACCACTACTCTGAAGCTTCTATTTTCGAGGAAACTGGAGATCATCTTAACGGCACTCCGGGGCGCCGACGGCTGCGAGATCTTGTAGAGAAAGCCGTCGTGCCAAACACGGTCGAACGCCTTTTCCATGTCGAGGAATACTGCACACACGCGTTCTCTCTTATTCAGAGCCGCGGTAACGGTGTGCAACACACTCGACAGTGTAGCCGTGCTGTTCAGCGGCATCAAAAAGTAGCCTTCCACTTCTGTTGGCAGCTAGGCTATTCCACCCCGGATGCTTGCAGTTCCAGTCGCCCGCGCCCACCACCGGTGTCGGCGAGTCCAGCAACTTGCGGACATCAGCCAACAGGATAGTGCCAGCGGGCGGGCGGTACACTGAACACAGCCGGAGCGGGGAGTTCTCGAGGCAGAGCTAAAGTAGCCTATTACATTTGCCTATGACTTAAGTAAATTACATGTAGTATTTGATAGCGTAATTTAGAACTTGCAAATGAATTTTGTTAACGCCATCTATTGGCAACTCTGAAAATAAATATCTAGTAACTAACAAAACATCGATCTTCCCATGGGAATGGGATGTTTTTCCGCGGTAAAAAGTAGCCTACGTCACTCTCCACCCTCCTAACTATCCCCACACACATAAACCTTACCATATAATAGCTTTGTTGCGACGTGAAAGCGTCACAAACAAACAAACAAACAAACAAACAAACAAACAAACAAACAAACACACTTTCACATTTATAATATTAGTAAGGATTGCTTATTAACTATGTAATATAGTTAAAAGTTGGAATAAATAACCTCGTATATATTTGTTGTTTTCCTTTTACCTAAAAACAATAATTATTTCACTACCCTCATACCAAATATATTTACATAAATAAGAAATATTGATAGCTCGATTACTTATTACACTATCCTAAGGCATATATATAGTAAGACATATTATAAATCTATCATCAGAAGTGGGATTCTATATCCACATACTAATATAATTTTGATGAGTTTCAGAATGGATCCTGCTACCTTTGAGAATTTCCTCAAGGCGATTTGCGAAGCCGTGTCCGGCCAGCGTCGCTGTGATGAAGACGTGGCTCTCCCCATCTTCGATCCCGTGACCAGTGACAACGGAGCCCACACTTGGTGTCAACACATCGAGGAGCTGACCAAGGAAGTCCATTGGAGCAACATCGCCTTGGTTTCAAAAGCCGGTAAGGCCCTTAGGGGCTCTGCTTTAACATGGTTCGAGTCATGGCAGCCGTCTGAGGGACGGACGTGGGAAAGTTTTAAAAACGATCTTACGGACCTGTACCCCGAAAAACGGAATCTGACCGAAAAACTTTCTAAGGTACAATTCTGACTCTGCAGACTCTTATTGTGAATATGCGAGAGAAAAGATTAGGATGCTCCGTAATACGAAAGTGTCTTTTAGTGAAAGTCAATTAATTGAATTGATTTGTGGTAGTATTACTGATGTTCATGTAAGGATGGCCTCTTTTAACAGTAATGTAAAGACAACTTCAGATATAATATCCTTATTCTCTACTTACGAAAAACCCCGGAAACGTCAATCAGACCAAGCACATAACATACCAGGACCCAGTAAACCAAAACGTCCCAAATTGGAATTTCGAAATTTAGAAGATAAGGATAAAAGATGTTACTCGTATATATGCGGCAAATACGGTCACGTTAAAACTCAATGTAGGTATAAAGAACAAACACCTAAAGCTATGGAAGCAAATGTTGATAGCAAAGCCCCCGAAAAGATTTGCACTATATGTAAAAAGATTGGTCACAATGAATCAGTGTGTTGGTACAGAAATAAGGCACGTGCCGAACCAGAAAAATCCCAAAATAACGTTGAAGCTAATTTTTTAGAAAAGCGAAATTAACACTAACAAAAGTCTCTATTAACGATATTACCATAGAATCTCTTATAGACACTGGTGCCGACTGCAGTCTAATTAAAAGATCTATTGCAAAAAAGCTAAATTGTAATATTCTACCTTGTTTTTTGTACCTTAGCGGAATAGGCAACGGAAAACTAGAGGTTTCTGGCAAAATAACTGTCCCTGTTAGATTTGATGACATCCATATTGAACTTGATCTTTATGTCGTAAATGAAAATTCAATTAAATATGATATTTTAATTGGAAGAAACGCTGTTGAACATCCTGAGGTTGAGATAATTACCGACTATAATGGGAGTAGAATTAGAAAAAAGGAATTAGCTAAAACTACTTTACATATTTATTCTGTACATAAATCAAACTATTGTGATATGCAAATGGAAGAATTAAAATTAAATTTAAATCATTTAGATGAAGCATTACAAAAACAAATTGTAGAAATTTTTGAAAGAAACATTAATATATTAAATAAAACGGGTTCTGTCACAACAGGCGAACTTAGGTTGAGGTTGAAAAGTGATCAGATAGTGAATTATCGTCCCTATCGGTTGGCACCTTATGAAAGAGAAATGGTAAAAATCATTATTGAAGATTTGTTAGAAAATAACATCATACGTGAAAGTGAATCACCTTTTTCAAGTCCTGCTATACTAGTGAAAAAGAAAGATGGTAGTAATAGGCTTTGCATAGATTATAGATCCTTAAATAAAATAATTGAAAGAGATACATATCTTCTACCACTTATTGAAGATCAAATTGATAAACTAGGAAATGCTAAGTACTTTATTTCAATAGACATGAAAAACGGTTTCTATCAAATCCCTGTTGCAGAAGGTTCCTCTAAATATACAGCTTTCTCAACCCCTGATGGTCACTATGAATTTATAAAAATGCCGTTTGGGATTTGCAATGGACCTTCAGTATTCCAACGTGCCATTTCGAAGGCAGTCAAACATTAACTCATCATCTACCTCTAACAACATCTAACTTAAAGTGCTCTGTATCTAAAAATTCATTTTAATTATCTAAACCAATTACTTCAAGTGCAAAGTGACCTTAACGTATGGTACTACGTCCAATTGTGATGTGCAAGTGTTATCTCTGCAATTGATAATAAATTAAAACAATTGTAACAAAATTAGTAATACGGGACAATAATTGTAAACAAACCGACAAATATTCACAACAATACAGTTTATTAGTGGTATTACAGTGTAAATCCAAAAACTATCTACTTTCATGTGTGCAAAATATGTGATTAAAACAAAAACGAAGTGTAAAACTATTTGCAAACTTAACGTCAGTGAACTGTTATATAAGTGTATTCAAACGGCAGAATGAGTCATACTTAACGAACTTCATAAACATTTGCAATTATCTTTTGATAGATACAATATTTTGAACACTCCGATCACAATACTGCCTGGAACATTTTGCAGTACAACAGATTTAAGTGCCGTTGTGAACGAGGCGACGTGGGTTCGATCCTGCCAAACCGCAAAATTATTTAACAATTTTTCTAGTAAAAAAGTTATATCTGCATTGTTCAAATAAATTAAACGCCTGTGATTTCAACACCAACACCACCTAGAACAATTTCGACTCGACCACATAAACTTATTGGTATTCCTTATTCTACTACACGATTAACCGACAGAGGGCGCCAGTTGGGGTATAATCAAAATCAATAAAAATGTCAACTCAAAACAAGTGTGCAGTTTGTAAAAACGACATTCATAGAAAGGAATTCTTACAATGTCAAACATTTCAACTGTATCATGATAAAAAATGTGTACCAACCACTTCCAAGCGACTTGCTGTTATGGTGACTAAAAAACAAACATGGAAATGTAACACTTGCGTAACCAAAAGTAATAACTCACCAACTATAATACAACAAACTGGCCGCAATACGTCGCAGCCTAAACACACCAAAAGAAATGAGAGTACTCCCAAAGAACTTTCCCCAAAAAAATTTGACAAAACTGACAGTGTAAATTGCCTCAAAACCTTTGCAACGGCGAAAGATTTAAGCGATCCAGTTACAACACGAAAAAAGGACCCTAGCAAGAAGAACTCATCACACGAAATATTGTCCCTCAGTTTGCAAGAGGATGATAGCTATGTATCTTCCTCGCCCAATCAGAGTGCTTGCAGCTTGCCGACCTTTTCCGAAACCGCAGCGGTTGCGGCCCTAAAAGAGGATGTTAATGTACTCTCAACACAATTAATGAGTGCACATGATGAGATTAGCAATTTAAACCAAGAAATTATTAGTCTGAAAAGAGAATTAGAAATTAAGGACAAAAAAATTAACGTTTTAATACAATTAATCCAAAATCCGACATCCCAAACACCGAATAAACATACACCAGGAGAAAAATCGTCGTTAAAAAAAAACCAAAAACAGGGCATTGTCTACAAGTAAAATTGGGAGACAGTTATTTCACTCATCATTAGAGCAAAAGAAAGATGCAAACATTACATATCAATGTAGCGACGTGACACCAGAGGATATTGCAGGAGCGAAATTAATAGAAAAATCCAACGCATGCACACACTCCGATATAGATAATGCTACTAGAACTATATATGTTTTTGGTGGAGAACAATGTTCTGGCTTAGGGCTAACACTTTATGAGTCAAGGCAGTCAACTCAGTATGAGAAATACAATATTAAATCTTTCATAAAACCCAATGCAACATCGGAAGAAATTCTACAAACGAGTCAACTTTTCAATTACTCACCAAATGACAGGATTGTCCTATCGGTTGGAGAACATGATACAAACCCATTCATGATTACGACCGCGTTAAGTAGTTTCCTAAATGAAAAAAGCCAAGACAATTGTCTTAGGTATTAAGAATAACATCCACTTAAATAGTGCTAAGCTTAACTACACCCTGAAACATGTATGTAATCACTTTCCAAATAGCACATTTATTGAAACAAGCAATGTAACACAAACCATGGCATTTCTCAAGTCTACATGTAGAGCGATAAATTTTACTGTAGATTCCCTAGACTATGAAACAAAATATATTTCTTCATTTAAAAAGACACACGTCGAACATTGCAATAAAAATGTTGGGAATAATTTAAAATCTTGTAAATTACCAGCAAGAGGCACGATTCCTTATTACTTCCAAATAAAAAGCCATAAAAATAAAGTACCCGTATCTCCATCTAAAATACCTAAACCAGGAACGATTCCATTTTATTTTTGCAAGGCAAATAAATCTGACTTAGATAACGAAGTTAAAACGGAAAACAAAAACTTTTTTCGTCAATAAAAATGATTTCAAATTGCTACATCAAAATATAGCCAGCATATTTTGTAAATCTGATACTTTAGAGATCTTGCTCCACGAACTTAAAACACATGATATTGAAATCGATGTATTGTGTTTTACAGAAACATTCATTCAGGCTGGGGATGAGTGTAACCTTAAAATAAACAATTATGAGTTAATTTCTAGTTTTTCGAGACATAAACAAAAAAGGGGAGGGTCGTGCATATTAGTGAAACAGGGGATTTTAGCTAAGACAATTCCTTTCATAAATAAATTTGCAATCGAAAAACATTTTGAATGTTGTAGCGTGGAAATCGAAAGTCTGAATATTATAATTATCTGTGTGTACAGAATTCCAAACTCGGACATAAATATTTTTATGAACAGCCTAGAAAACATTTTACATTCTTTAACTAATTGTAAACGAGAGAAACAAATTATAATAGCAGGTGATATGAATGTTAACACTTTGGTAAAAAATAAAGATAGCGAGCTATTGCATAATCTTGCGCGTAATTTCAATTTGAAATTTCATGTACAAATGCCAACAAGGAAAAATGCGTGCATAGATCACATAATAAGCAATACCAAGAACTGTGCATGTTATCTTCTGTACTTAGGAATCTCAGACCATGATACAGCGCAAATGCTATCAGTTCCTCAAAAGGGTTTAAAAGTACCCACCGCGGTTTGGTTTAAAACATGTAGAGACTATAGCAATGCAAATATAAATATGTTCAAAAAACACTTGAGTAGTCTGACTTTCTCAGAGTCTTTAAATGAAAACGATCCGGATAAAGCTTTCAATAACTTTCATGATTTATTTACTTTATTATTTAAGCTATGCTTTCCAAAGAAAATAGTTAAAATAAATAACTCTTCTAAGAGACCACGCTGGCTCACTGTAGGTATTAAAATAAGCTCTAGAACTAAAAGAAACTTGCGATATTTATCATATAAAAACAAAGAAATTAAAAATCGATATCTTAAATACGCAAACATTTTAAAAAAATGTGTAACAAAATCTAAATTAAACATGCATAAAACTTACATGCTTAATTCAAGCAACAAGTGTAAAGCAGCATGGAACATTATTCAAAACAAGTTAAACAGAGTATATTACCATAATTCAATAAAAATTAAATGTGACAACACAATAATTGACGACCCACAAATGATTGCTGACAAATTTAATGACTATTATATTGATCTGACAAATGTAAAAATAGCTAATTATTCTTATCAAAGTAAGTTTGACAATAATTATGAGAAAAATATTTCTAATAGCATTTTTCTTAAGCCATGCGATACAATGGAGATTTGTAATATTATAAAATCGTTAAAAAATAGTCACTCCGAGGGCTATGATGAAGTTTGTACAAGAGTGCTAAAAGCGTGTATTAAGGAGATATCCCCCATTCTCACCACGCTAATTAACAGGTCGTTTGAAAATGGAAGCTTCCCAACGAAATTAAAGTATTCTAAAGTGATACCACTGCATAAAAAAGATGATCCTTTATTAATAAAAAACTATCGTCCTATCACACTGATTCCCATATTTTCTAAAATATATGAAAAGGCTATGCATATTAGACTCCTAAATTTTTTCAACAGACATCAAGTTTTTGTAGAAGAACAATATGGGTTTCAGAAAAATAAATCAACGGAATTGGCCATATTCGATCTTATTTCCAACGTGACCCATAATGTGAGTATGAAATACTACAACACAGTTCTATTTTTCGATATGTCCAGCGCTTTCGATTTCGTAAATCACGAAATTTTATTGTGTAAATTGGAAAACTGTGGAATTAGGGGACTAGCGCAGGATTGGCTTAGAAGTTATATTAGCAAACGTTTCCAACAAGTAGATATTACCGCTTTAAATGAAAAATCAATTGCCACATCGTATAAATCGCGTTTTAGACATAATGCTTCTGGAGTCCCACAGGGGAGCATACTGGGGCCTCTTCTTTTTTTAGTTTACGTTAACGATCTGCCTGGAACTATAAATCATAAAACAGTTCTATTCGCAGACGATATATCTATAAGTGTGATGACAAAATGTAAGGAAAGCCATAACAAAGAAGTCAATTTGGTAGGGAAGTCAACAATAGAGTGGTTGCATAAAAATAATTTAAGTGTTAACATAAATAAAACAAAATATATACAGTTCACTAATAAAAATGCAATTCCGCTACAATTAAATATCAATTATAAAAACGAAACCATAGACAGTGTTAATTCTATAAAATTTCTTGGAATCCAAGTAGATAGATACTGCAATTGGAAGGACCATATAGAAAATGTTTGTAGTAAAATCAGTAGGTTTGTATATGTTTTGCGGAGACTGAGCAAAACAAATGACAGTAAAATTGCGTTAATGGCTTATCACGGATATGTGGCGTCAAATCTTAGGTACGGAATAGTTATTTGGGGTAATTCAACGATGGTAAATAAATTATTTCTTTTGCAAAAAAAGTGTATTCGTGCCATAGCCGGTATACCTCCCTGGGAGTCATGTCGTCCAGTATTTAAAGAAATACATGTTCTTCCCTTGCCATGCATGTATATTTTAGAGATAGCCATGTTTGTGAAGAAACACCACCATCTCTTTGTAAAAAGTAAAAGGTCTAGGCATCCTAATAAGTTAATTATAGAAGCTGTAACAAAAACAGGCCTCTACCAAAGAAACTGTTATTGCATGTGTGTACGCATCTATAATAAAATACCAGAAGAATTAAAAGGAAAATCCGTCAGATTATTTAAAAATGAATTATTTAAATGGCTACTGTGTAAACGTTACTACTCAATAGAAGATTTTTTAAATGATAAGGATAACACCACTTGTTTATTATAGATGTCAGTGTGTAGAGATAATACTACAAATACATACAAATACTATTAATAAAATTGGGACAAATTAAATTGACATTAAGGTATATTGCACTTGACATTTTTTAATTTTAATGAGATAAAATCAGATATTAATAATTGTACATATTAAAATAGACTGACATTGATTGATTCATTTATTAATTAATTTATTTATAATTTGTTTTATTATTGTGATTAAAATTTAATTATTATGATTTAAATTGATCTGATGTTGCATGCTCTTCAAAGCCAAATATGTTTGTACAAATTTACTCTTAACATCCATTGTTACCATATTTGACGCAATAAATTATTATTATTATTATTATTATTATTATTTAAATTTCCTGGTAGTGTATATTGATGACATTCTTATCCCTTTCTCAAATATCCAACAAGGCCTTGAATATTTAGAACTAACGATTTCTGCTCTCTGTAACTCGGGATTCAAAATTAATCCAAAAAAGTGCAAGTTCTTTGTTAATTGTATTGAATATTTAGGCAGACAAATTTCACAAGAAGGTGTCAGACCGAGTCCATCTAAAGTTGCTGATTTAATTCATTCGCCTACACCTCGATCACTCAAACAAGTACGACAGTTAACACGTTAGCTGCGGGACTGTTTTCGTGTATAAAATTACTATGCGATACCAGGTCGATTCGGCCAGGAAGCGGATTCTTTTCTAGTGCGAACCAGGTCCATTAGACCTGGTACCACCTTTCTGTCAAAACTTCTAATAAAATTGCGAATTTAAAAGATACACGAGATTTTTTTGCACTATGTTGTAGCTAAGGAATGTACCTACTTACCTCTGGCTTAGCCTGGGGATCCAAAAAAGATAAAGGTTATATTTTGGGAAAAACGAATACAAGGCCTTTCATTCCCAGTGCCGCGTAGAAAACAAAAAATACCACATCTATTCGATGTGGTAACGCACTGATAATATAACTTAATAGTGATGTTACAGTGTAGAAAACAAACGCAAATATTTTTATCGATTCGTTTATTACAAAAAACAAACTTTGACGTATAATAAAACGCACGACTACATTTTATTACAAATGTTTCAATCAGTAGGGAAACAAAATATTTTGTGTATCAATATTTTTAAATAACATGTAGTTCGTTAAAACATGGCAAACAATATGATTTGTTGCATTTATTACACTGACACTTGATTTTTTTAATTTTTTTATCAGCTTCTTTGCTGGTAAGTGTTTGTCACAGCCTTGCGTAACAGTTGACACAGTTTTTTCTTTTATCAATTTTAATGAGTTGGTGAATTTGGAAAACCCAGTTCTAATTGTTTTTTACTCTTTAGCTTTTTATTCATTTTGATAAATCAATCTGTAGATAGACACTGCACAAAAAAGACGTATTCATTACACAGTATACAAACGCGTGCGCACTAAAAACATGTTTATCGAGAATTGACAGCAGTGACAGCACTATGCTAACCGGGCGAGGCACGCTGGGCGCCGCGCTTTGTTCAAGAATGTTCCTATTCGTTCCTTGCGAACCAGGCCGAACAGACACGGTACATTTTTTTATAGACCATTGAGTTCTAATAAGTAAATGAAGCTACGGTATATAACTATCTCTTTTGTACCTTGAGTACAACTAAAGTAACAGCTCCCGCACAGAGCGAGAGGACACGATTTTAGCCTTCGCACTGGGGAAAGACCAGAACCAGGCCAAAAAGACCTGGCTTAGCAGCAAACGTGTTAATGGGTCTAGCTTCTTATTTTAGAAAATTCATTCCAAGTTTTTCTACACGTACCGCTTGTATAACTAAGTTAACACAAAAAAATAAAAAATGGGAATGGGGTCCTGAGCAAGATGCCGCGAGAGATTACGTAATTAATCATTTAATATCTAGGCCACTGCTATCAATATTTGATCCTAGCTTACCTACTGAATTGTTCACCGACGCTAGTGCAATAGGATATGGTGCCATATTAACCCAAAAAGTTGATACTCAGTCAAAAGTCGTAGCTTATTTTAGTAAAAGAACTACACCAGCAGAGTCGAAATATAGTTCGTATGATTTGGAAACTTTAGCTATCTATAACGCCTTAAAACATTTTCGAGTATATCTTTTAGGAATTAATTTCAAAATTATTACCGACTGTAATGCTATTAAATCAACTATGAATAAGAAAGATTTGTCGCCCCGGGTTGCTCGTTGGTGGACGTATATGCAGGATTTTCAATTTGAAATAACTTATAAAAAAGGAAGGTACATAAGTCATGTCGATTATTTAAGTCGTAATCCAGTTGAAGTACCTAAGAGTATTCCTAATAATGTAAATTTAATAAATGACCAACAGTCCTGGTTAGAATTGGCTCAACAACGCGACCCTGAGACATTGGCTATTATAGATAGAGTTCAAGCTGGGGAATTAGATTCGAATCAGTATGAAATCCGTAATAATTTATTGTATTATAAGGTACTACCAAATAATGAATTAAAATTGTATATCCCAAAGGGTACGAGACTGAGTATCTTACGCCTATTTCATGACGAAAACTGTCATGTTGGTTTTGAAAAGACGATAGCGAAAATACGTGAGCACTTTTGGTTTCCCACTATGTCAGCTTTTGTTCGGAAATACTTGTCTCATTGCTTGGTTTGCATTAAAAGAAAAGGTCACCACGGTCCAAAACAGGGTTTTCTACACCCCATTCAAAAAAATGCAATACCTTTCCACACTATTCACCTAGATTGTACAGGACCTTTCACTGAGTCCAATGAAGGTTTCAAGCACATTTTACTCATTGTAGATGGTTTCACAAAGTTCTGTTTGCTTAAACCACTGAAAACCCTCAATGCTTTGGAATTATTGCCCTTAATTCGAGATACCATTACCTTGTTTGGAACACCTTCCTTGGTAATAACCGATAGAGGAACTAATTTTAGTAGCAGCCAAATTAGATCACTTTTTGAAGAACTACATATAGAGCACCATCTTACTTCTACCGGTACCCCAAGAAGCAATGGACAAGTAGAAAGATACGTATTTACTGTGACTGACATGTTGAATACTATGTGCAACGAAAATTCGGATTGGCCTAATGTTTTGTTTAAAGTCCAACAGTCCATTAACACAACGGTTCAAAAATCTACAGGTTTTTCCCCTTTGCGTTTACTTATCGGGGTAGAGGCAAATATACCTCCCATCCAAGCCCGTTTAGACGATGTACTTAATACTGACGATACACAACAAGCGATAAACATAGAGGCGGATAGAGAACTGGCGAGGCAACGACTTTTACACATCTCGGAATCTTTTAAAAAACGTTTTGATGCTACGCGCCGAAATAATAGACATTTTAGTGTTGGGGATATCGTATATGTTTCACAAAGTCATAGACGTAATGACAAATTAACACCAAGGACCATATGTTATTACATCTATTATGGCCAATGATCGTTTTGCTCTTAGAGGCGTAGGGAATTTACGTAATATCTCAGTGGCTAAGGATAAATTAAGATACTGGCCAGGAGAATTAGTTGATGAAAATATTAATGTTGAAAATGAGATAAATTGATCCAAAAACATGTACAATATACTTTTTTTTTTGTTGTTGTTTACCTGTATTAGAAATTAATTGAATTTATAAAGTTAAAATAATTTTTTTTAATAATATACATATATGTCGGAGCGCACTCAAGTCCTGCGCTGGTCTTTCAACGCCATCTGTGGAGAATCGCTGAAACTACTTGTCGGAGTGCAGTAAAGTCCTACGCTGATCTTTCAACGCCATCTGTGGAGAATCGCTTTAACTATTTGTGGAAACGTCAAACAGTTATTGTTTGGGCATGGTTGGCATGGAGTGGGGGTTAGAGATGACATTATAAAGAACCAGAGCTGTTATGAGAAGGGGCTTTTTTCGGAATTGAGCAATTAGACCGAGTAGACGTGTAGAACCCACTACCATACCAAACTTGTCGCGTTTCCATGTTTAACCCGAAGTAATCTTGCTGATCCTTTGCTACTTTGCTATTATTTTGTCGTAAGCTTTATTTCTAAGTTTAATTTAATGTAATCTGAATTAATTTTGGAAATAGTTCATTATTTGTTATAAAACTGTATTGAAGTGTTGTAATAGACCTTTAAACTCGGTGTACTGACTATTATTTCTGACCTCCAGCCACGTATAACCCAAATTATATCGACCGCTCGGACATTAGCGCCGTTATCAGAAGTTGGATGTAACTTCACGTCCCACACATGGCTGGCTAGGTTATTTCAGGTTTTCAGGTTATAATTGTCAGGTGATAATATTGTGAGGCATGGATGGCAAGTGAAGAGACATGACTACCATGCCACGGTAAAACAGGATTTTGAAATAAAATGGCAAGTATCGGTGTAAAGGATTTTCAAGTAAGACGGCAAGTATTGCTATGGTTTATTTTTATTTCATTACATCTGGTAACAGAATTTCATTGCTTCAATTTTAATTTTTGTGTAAACTATATTGTTGTGTGTGTGTAGTTTGTTTGATAATTGTGAGTGAAAATAAAGACATCAATTTCCGGTGATAAAATCATTTAACGCAGCTCCGTAATTAAAACAAATCGCTCCTCATTGTAATCTTATTTTGATGTTTAATCGCTGAAGAAAAAAGAAAAATCGTTCTTATTATGACCTCTTGTTACTTTGCCTTTGATTTTAGTGTAATTTAACCAAGTATTATAACATCGGAACACACTTTTTATCATGCGATCATTTTGTTGAAGTTTAATGTGGGTAGATTTGTGGTTAGTTTGCTAGAATGCCCAAGGGCTAAGTATCATTTGAAGTGTTGTGATATAAAAAGTGAATTTGAGTAGAGTGATAGCGATGAATCTTAGTTCAGCTGGTCGGGTCTTGCAGAGACCGTGGAAGAGTCCGTGTGACTTGTTGACTTTGTTTGTTGTGCTTAGTGAAAAGCCACAGGCCACGAATAAGATTCATGCTTTGTTTTGAGTTTCCTTGATGATAATAGTTGATGAAAGTTATTGGATAATGTTGGTACTTGGTTGGGTAAGCATTTTTGTTCAATTAATTTAATCGAAATGTAACGTAACTCAAGTCATTTTAAAGTAAAATTATTATGTTCCGAAGTTACAATAACAATTAATCTACGTTCATAAAATTCTTAAAGATACCCCCTTTGGTAGATTAGATTTTGTAGTCTGGTCGAAAAAGAAAAACAAACATTTTAAAGTCAGGTATTAGGCTATGCCTTCCGTGTTGATACAATTTTTAATTGATAACGAGATATGACGTACAGTGCAGTGACTTTTATCAAACGTGCGTGTTCTTTCCTTCCGTGACAGGTGTTAAATTCTTAACATTATTTCTTGATTACATTTTATTTTTGCGCAATGGGTAACACGCGGTCCTGGGTTCGATTCCCGGTGAGGCGGCAATTTGAATGATGAGTTTAAATTTTCGTTCTCGGTCTGGGTGTGTCCTTGTCTTGTGTGTTGTTCAGGGTACCCGCGACACAGGGAATCCTAGTGTGGTGTTTTGAGTGCGAAGCGTTATTAAAAAAAAAAACAAACAAACAAAAAAAAAAAAGAAGGGCGAGGTGGCCATAATATAAGGGCGAGGTGGCCATAATATAAGGGCGAGGTGGCCATAATATAAGGGCGAGGTGGCCATATAAAGGTGAGGTGTCCGTATAAAGGTGAGGTGTCCGTATAAAAGTGAGGTGTCCGTATAAAGGTGAGGTGTCCGTATAAAGGTGAGGTGTCCGTATAAAGGTGAGGTGTCCGTATAAAGGTGAGGTGTCCGTATAAAGGCGAGGTGGCCATTGAAAGGTGAGGTGACCATTGTAACACAGTTAATAATAATTAGCGGCAGTATCTCCGATACTGGTCAGGTAGCCGGTCAATAACAAAGGTATTCTTTTTATTTTGCTTTTTGGTAATTTGGTGCACCGCTTATCGCTGAAAAGGATTAATTGGAAAAAATAAACACACACAAAATAGATGCTTTATTTGTGCTCAACTTGACGAAGTATTCCATTTATCGAGTACCTACAACAATAATCAGCTTAGCTTTTAAAAAGTGAACGGTTTGGTTTTTTCATTAGTGACGACGATCGAATTAGTTACTCATTAGTTCACGTTGTTTTAAAAGTGAAACACAATACAATTTTCAAAGTTTTATTTACTATGTGACAAAATGTTTTCGAGTAATCCCACTATAGTGACGTTTATCGAGCCATTAATTAGAAAAAAAAGTGTTCGATTTCAGCTAATTTTGTTGCATCGTTTTAAAAATAAAGCACATTTTATTGTTTTGTAGTATTCTAAATACCCGCGTAGTTCATTGTTAATTTTAAATATTGTGTAAGCGTTATCTTATGATCCAAAACATTGTCATTAGTTATTACAGACGAATTAGTTGGATTCTTACCCGCTTTAGTCACTATATTTTCGAAATAAATAAAGTCGACGTAAGTGTTCACGTCGGATTTAAGCTTTGTTTAGGAAGCGATTCTAGGTTGTAAGAAACTGGAGACCAAGACCTTGTCTGGAACTTGTCTGCAACCTAGGGTGACATTACCTAGATGTAGTAACGGCTAAACAAGGTAAAAGTGAATCGGCGTTTTTGGTATGACAAAGTTTTATTAATCTTGTTACATCTGGTGTGTTGGAGTTTTATAACTTCCATTTTATTTCGTTACTTGTGAAAATATGACCTTTTGTTGTGTCTTGTAATTAATGAACAATGACGAAAGATAACAATTGAGATATCGGAGGTTCTGTAAAATTTATTAATTTTAATTTAAAATGTTTAGTCATTTTCTATTTGCTGAAAAAAAAATTAATAGCAGTTTGTGGAAGTTTAGTGAAATTTTTAATTAAAGTAGCAGTTGGATACAATCAGTTCCCCAATTATTTTATTTACAAGTGCAGCACACTTCGATTAGTTTTAATTTACTTTGTGAAACCAATGAGTTTAAAAGTAATCTCACATGTGACGATGCAATGTGCATCGTTCTGTTTTCAGATAAGTTTTCGAGGATGCACAGGCAGCAGCACACACAGGTTACACATGTGTTGTCTGGAGCCGAATCGACGGCTGCGTGCGTGCACTCGTGGGCTTCCTGGAGTTCATTCGTGTGACATTGAAGGAGGAAGCTCTGGCAACTGGCAGCCTCAGATCGGACGCAACATAACAGGTGATCTGTATTGTTCAGACTATTTTGTGATAGCTTATAGAAGTAGTAAATTAACTTTTCTTTTCGAGACGTAGTTCACTTGGTAAAAGTCTATTTTTGAGAGATTTAGTTTTCGGTCAACTTGTCGAACGGAACTTTTGAAATTGTAATTGAATGGTGTTGTTACTTTGAAAAATGCATAGCCCTTATATGATCACTGGATAGAAGTGTTCTGTGCTGTTATTGGTGGGTGCCAAGACAGTTTTGCATCGGGACGGACGTTGCAATGCAGATGAGAGCTATGTATACGGTCGTTATTTTTCAGAGAAGTACATGATTGTACTTGAGTACCGTTCGATAAGTCAACTTGTTTGAGAAATGATAACTTTTTGAGAAAAGTAACTTTTATGAGGAATGTAAAGTTTGTTTTGGATTAATCTGTAATGTGATAGGATAAATAAAGCGACATGTTGAACAAACCTTTTTAAGATTATTTTTGATAAAAGCTCGAAATGATCATCTGGGTGGTGTAGTGTTTGTAACCGGATGGAGGTTACATGCGCAGGTGACTGGATAGAGGTTGCCTATTGGGTTGATGCTTATGACCGGATGGAGGTTATAAGTGTGATGATCAGGACCGGATGGAGGTCAGGGTACGAGCACTGCAATATTTCAATGAGTTTCCTATTATTTGACTGAGTATGGGTGTTGATCGACATGTCAGCTTTGGCCTTTGAGAGAAATAATCTGTTATGATATTAAAAATTTGTAATGATTTGATAAAGTTGTTTTTTTTTATTCCCTGCCCACTTGGGTCAGGAATGGCCGAACGACTAGAACCAGTACTGTTCGAGAATTTTCTTTCATTCCAGTTACTTCACACGAGGACGTGTGATACTCAGGATGGCCGTGTCGGAGCGCACTCAAGTCCTGCGCTGGTCTTTCAACGCCATCTGTGGAGAATCGCTGAAACTACTTGTCGGAGTGCAGTAAAGTCCTACGCTGATCTTTCAACGCCATCTGTGGAGAATCGCTTTAACTATTTGTGGAAACGTCAAACAGTTATTGTTTGGGCATGGTTGGCATGGAGTGGGGGTTAGAGATGACATTATAAAGAACCAGAGCTGTTATGAGGAGGGGCTTTTTTCGGAATTGAGCAATTAGACCGAGTAGACGTGTAGAACCCACTGCCATACCAAACTTGTCGCGTTTCCGTGTTTAACCCGAAGTAATCTTGCTAATTCTTTGCTACTTTGCTATTATTTTCTCGTAAGCTTTATTTCTAAGTTTAATTTAATGTAATCTGAATTAATTTTGGAAATAGTTCATTATTTGTTATAAAACTGTATTGAAGTGTTGTAATAGACCTTTAAACTCGGTGTACTGACTATTATTTCTGACCTCCAGCCACGTATAACCCAAATTATATCGACCGCTCGGACATTAGCGCCGTTATATAATAAAAAAAGTATATTAAAAAGCCTTTGATTATATGTACAATTGATTGTATAATAATTAAATTAAATAATCATGAAGTTATGAATATTAAAATCTGTTGGTTGATCGTTACTTGATGCTTATCTAGCTCATTGAAGAGATGGAGCTAGATTTGAATATCGAGGTAACGGGGGTTTCCGCTGGTCGGTCTTTTGCTTGGTGCAAGCCTGATCCACTAGCAGCGGGTGGCAAGGTTTGACATGTCGAGGCAACTGACAAAACCCAAAAAAAAAACAATAAATAGGTTTTCGCTGCTCGGTCTTTTGTTTGGTGCTGACCAGCCCACTAGCAGCGGGTGGAGGGGTCAGACATGTCTATGCAATTGACAGAACCTATTTATTGAATTGTGATAAACAAAAACATTGTGTAACCATTATATTTCGAGAACGAAATATGGGTCAGTATGGCCGTAACAGATTATTGTTTTAATTATGTTGTAACTATAATGGTAAATTAACGTTCCATTTACAAACTTATCTTAATCCATTATCATGTCATAAATATATTGTTAAATCGCATAAGTATTTACAAAAATGTAATTTCAAATAAGAGATTCTTGTAAACACAGCTGGCCTAGATGTTATCGAAGGGTCACTAGGGAGCCTACCTGTTTGGGTTTCTACCTGAGGCTACCTGCGACCTGTATAAAAGGGTGGAAACTTTGAACTATGGCAGTCTCTCTACGACTGGCAGAGCGGAAACATCTAAGGTACGAAATTATTATTGTTATTATGTTGTAATATTTTTATAAGTATAAGTAAAATAAGTAATAATAAGATTAATATTATAATGTTAAACTTAATGTAGGTTGTATGAAAACTTAGATTAGAATATATTGGAATAATAAATAATAAATAAATTGCTTTAATTAATCGAATATTGGCTGTGCTTTTATTTACATTTTTATGGTTTCGCTTTTAAATCCAAGATGCTTATATATTGCTAAATTGCTTATTAACTATGTAATATAGTTAAAAGTTGGAATAAATAACCTCGTATATATTTGTTGTTTTCCTTTTACCTAAAAACAATAATTATTTCACTACCCTCATACCAAATATATTTACATAAATAAGAAATATTGATAGCTCGATTACTTATTACACTATCCTAAGGCATATATATAGTAAGACATATTATAAATCTATCAAGCGCTTAGACCGAGCGGACGTGTCGAACCCACTGCCATACCAAACTTGCCGCGTTTCCAAGTTAAATTTGAATTAATCGTGCTGATCCTTTGCCACTTTGCTATTATTTTGTCGTCAGCTTTATTTCTAAGTTTAATTTAATGTAATCTGAATTAATTTTGGTGATAACTGTATTGAAGTGTTGGAATAGACGTTTAAACTCAGTGTACAGACTATTATTTCTTATCCCCAGTCACGTATAACCCAAAGTATAACAACCGCTCTGACCCTGGCTCCGAGATATACATATTTCAAATTCGAATATTAGCTTCATTAGAGACACGGTAGTGTCTAAGCCAAGTTCCACAAAAAATACCCCTTTTGTTTTGTTCATTAAAATTATTTTTTCGTTTCCTATTTCTTATAATACTTGGTGCACGGCAGTGCACCTCGCCAAGTTCGAAATTTTAAATAAAGTTTTATTTATATTATTTTGTAACATACTGTGCGGTTAGCACAAAATAAAAGATAATTGTGAATTTAGGATGAACTGCTTTAATTAATAAATTGGTACAAAGACAATATATTAACCGCGTGGCCGTCGGGGAGCTACTGACTCGCGTTGCCGCGTGACGTTCATTTGCTGACTTTGCTACATTATAAAGACAATGTACGGGATTCCGTACATGCTCCCGGGCCAAGCAAAAAAGATTAAAATAAAAATACAAAATGCTAAAAGAATGCTTGTACAATATAAAACAAAAATATAAAAACTTATATAATGCTACAAATTTTTAACTGCTTAGGTATATTATGTTTGCTCAAATTGGTACAAATCAATAACATAATTATTATTAGAGTAATTATGTGAAAATAACTATTATTATGAACAATTATGTAAAAATAACGAAAGAATAAAAATAACCCAGAGTGCTCAAGCTTATAAAATAATAAAATTGATTGTATAAATGTAAAATGAAACAAAGGATAAAAAAAAATTGCTTAAGGCTGGTATATAAAAAAAACTTTGCACACATTATTGCACATCTGACACTTTAAAGACTCTCAATAAAACTGGTGAGCTAGCTTTGTCCTGTCTTTCTTCTTCTGCACTACACTGATCACTAGGCTTTGACTGAGCCATTTCTAACTTTCGCGCGCTCACTGCACTCACTGCACCCACATCACCACTATTGCTGGCCGGCGGCGGGGCGGCCTCCACCGCCCGCGGCTGCCTCTCCCGGCGGCATCTCCTATTCCACACGAACACGGCTATCACCACTACTACAATAAACAGCAATCCATAGGTGATCACGTAGTGATGAACATGGTGATACCATAGAGAATCATCTTCGACGGGTTCTGAACTCTTTAATTGCTTAATTCGCTCTCCAACCCTTTGTAAGTCATGTTGTAGAGTTAAGTCAGTTGTTTCGTTTCCATGTAGTTCTAATGAAATATTCAGTAAATGATTGATAGGTGATATATGTGGGTTATATAGGTCTGAATTGATAGTGATAGATTTCGATGTTTCGCTTTGAGAGTACGCCGTAAAATCCTTTTCTTTTAATAAACAATTCGCTGCGAGGTGCGCAACACCCGATTCTGTCAGCTGTTCGACTGAAACCCGATCGTCGCACATAAGGCGGATTGCACACTGAGTACAACAAGAAAATAGAAATGTATTAGCTTGTCGGAGTTTAATCCACTTGTTGTAACATGTAACTTCCATTGCTGTACATTGATTTGAAGCTGGATTTTTGACACATAGATGACTATCTGACTTTAAATTATATATTGTTGATTGTATATCGCAGTGATAAACATAAGCCGAGGCAAGGTAGATGCACCGTTGCACATCTATATCTTCCATTGGCACGTATATATCTTGAGGTAGGTTGATAGCAACGTACTTCGATGCGGGAATAATGCTGTACATACTTGATCCTCGTTGGTGTGGGACCGCTATTAACTGATGGAGTTCAAATATATCTCTGAAGACGAGAGGGATGCGGATTTCAAATATGAAATATTCGTTAGTCATCCGAGCTTTCACTTTTAATAGCTTATATAAGTCGGGCATTTCATGTTGTATGTCATCAACGGGAAGGGATAAATCCTTCGCCATTTGACGTGATATAACATTCAGCTCGTTTTGTAGCTGGTGAGGAGAGAGGAGGTGAAGACTGAACCTTTCATAATGGACGTCTGTTATCATTTCCACTAACTGATCTTGAATAGCTCTCAACGTTGTTACTAGGTTGCCCACGATGATAACCGATATTGTAAACTCATTTATAGCTTCTATGTTTTCTACTTCCTTTTTAAGAGAATTTAATCCCATTTCTAATTGATTTAAATGCTGATTTACAATTTTATGTTGTTTGCTGATCGTTTCCTCCATTCTTTTAAGTATGTTATATTCTCCTTCAATAATTGATGTCTGATTCCTCCATAGGGCTCTCAAATGTTTTTCGTTACGTCCTATCTCAGCAATGTCTCGCTTATATTGCTCTGCGAAATTATCGTCCAAAATCCCGAATAGAGTGTGTGCAAGGTACCCTACGCCATTGACAAGGCCGCGTCTTCGACGACGCGTGATATTACGCTGACCAAGTAGAATACGGTTAATGAACTCTAACTCAGATAAACTATGACGCACCTGTGCTGTAGCTACGTCACAATGCATTTTTACGGAAGCGGAATTACAAACGCGATCTAAATATTTTATGTATTTTTCTACTGTTGTGATACCTTCCCAATAGGGATTCATTTTATAATAAACTATGAGTTTCCACTCGTCGCGAGCTAACCTCATGTTACCTATTTTATCAAAATATAAGGCCTGAGTATTCTTTAATTTTGTAACGTTTAGTAATGCTTCCGTCCCGCTAGCTAATGTTAAAAACAATATGAGTGACAATGCTATTGCTATAAAACTTCTTTTTCCTTGCTTCGTCGCTGTTCTGTTTTCTTTTGCTTCTTTCACTTCTACCTCTTCTTCTTTCTTTTCTGCTGCAAGTGGTAAGATGGATAACTTAATTATTGGTCGTTTTATGATGCCGTTTTTGGTTTTGACAGTTACAACTCTCACTAAGCCATCTGTACCAGGATGTAGGTCTATAACCCTACCAAGCGACCACTTCCCAGGAGGAACGTTATCATCCTGAATCGTAACCAAGTCTCCAATCTTCATGTTGCTCTGCTCTTTAAACCATTTACTACGAACCGAAAGTTGTGACAGATACTCAGTTTTAAACCTCTTCCATAGATCTAATGTAAGCTTTGATATTAAATGCCATCTCGTTCTAGCATCGTGCTCTGTTTCGATAACAGTCGTTCCAGTCCTACCAATTAGGAAATGAGCTGGTGTTAAACAGTCTAAATCGTCTGTATTCTCTGTCAGAGGACATAGAGGCCGTGAATTAAGACATCCTTCTATCTGGGCTAGCAGGGTGCTGTACTCCTCGAACGTTAACTTTTGCTCTCCCACTACTCTCTTTAAATGATGTTTTAAGCTTCTGATCGCTCTTTCCCAAAGGCCTCCTGCGCTGGGCCACGAAGGTGAATTGAAATGCCACTCTATATTCATATCCGTTATTTCATTGAAGAAGTTTTCGTCGAGGGTATTTCTAAGGTCATGGTATTCCGCTTTCAAGGTTCTGTTGGCCCTTACAAAATTAGTGCCATTATCGCTATAGAGGTGACGCGGTGCTCCTCGCCTCGCTGCCATCCTCCGAAGAGCTGCTAGAAAAGCTGAACTGCTGAGGTCTGAAACCAATTCTAGATGAATTGCCTTCGTGACCATACATATAAATAATGCTATATACCCTTTCATTGTTTTTATACCACGCCCTTTGTTAGCCTTTACCTCTACGTATCCCGTATAGTCCACACCCGTGTGATAGAAGGGGGCTGCTGGATTTATTCTTTCACTCGGTAAGTTGCCCATCATCTGATACTGATTTGAAGGATTATGCTTCTTACAAGTTACACACTGTCTGATTTTCTTCTTGACTGCTCTAGTACCCGATATGATCCAATATCGTTGTCTTATATTAGCTAAAGTTAAACGTGGGCCCCCGTGGTAGGTTATATGATGAATTTGCTCTATTAATAAGTTTGTAAAGTTACTGCTGTAAGGTATAAGAATAGGATATTTCATGTCGTCACATATTACCGCGTTCTTTAATCTACCTCCTACACGCATAATCTGATTTTGATCGAGAAAAACATTTAAATTTAATAGTTTGCTTTTATTGCTTTCTTTATTATGCTTTATTAAGTTATCAAAGTCTTCCCTAAACTCCGTTCGCTGTACGTATTTTATAATTAATAACTTAGCTCGCTTTATTTCTTGTAATGTGAGATAACTACGTAAGTCACGATCGCGCTTGTTAAATGTATTGTTTATAGCTCGTAGTATCCACGCTAAAATTCTAATAATTTTGGTTAATGAGCTTTTAGAATTTAATAAGGTATTTATTATGCTATCTTCCCTGCTTTTCTGAACTACGTTTATATGTTTAACTTTGACTTCTTCGTCTGTAGTGTAATGCATTTGCTTCTCTTTATCTTCAAATGTCTGTAACCACTTCGGTCCTTGCCACCAAAGCGTGTTATCCGCTAATTGCAATGCTAACAGTCCCCGGCTTGCGGCATCGGCAGGGTTATCCACTGACTTCATATATCGCCACCTGTCATTTTGTATAACTTCTGTGACGCTCTTGACTCGGTTGGCCACAAAGGTCTTCCAACGCCCTGGGTCGCCTTGCAACCAACCTAACACAACCATCGAATCTGACCAACCGTAAACTCTTAAATTATATTCTTTTAAGCAATTTAAAACTTTCTTCATTGACCTAGACAATAAATCCGCTCCACACATTTCTAGCCTAGGCAAGGAAATAGTTTTCTTGCATGGAACTAACCTAGTTTTTGATGCTAATAGAACAACCGTCGCTTCGTTCTCCGTTACAACACGCGCATAGATTACTCCCGCATATGCCTTTAATGATGCATCACAAAAACCGTGCAACTCTAAAATGTAATGTGGTTGAAACCCGATCCATCTTGGAATTTCACATCTATCTAAATGGTGTATATCCGATTGTATTTTAATCCACTCTCGCTTGATCTCTTCTGATACCTCATCATCCCATTGCAAAGATTCGGACCATATCCTTTGAAAAAGTAATTTTAGTTTTGTAGTTAATGGAGCCATCCATCCTAAGGGATCAAAAAATTTTGATATTTCGGCTAGTATTGTTCTTTTAGTGGCTTTTTTGCTTTCATTCAAAGTATAGTTAAATTTGAATTTATCTTCTTTCGGAACCCATCGCAATCCTAACGTTTTAGTTGAGTTATCAGATTTAAAATTAAATATTAATCGGCTATCTTCCTCTCCGTTATTTATATTTTTTAATAATTCCGGCTTATTCGCTGTCCACTTTCTTAACGTAAATCCACCTGCTTTCAATAAGTTATTAATTTCTGATATTAATTTTTGTCCCTTAAATATATCAAAGGAACCGTGTAGAAGGTCATCCATGTAGAATGATTCCTGTAGTACCCGTGCGGCTTCAGGATACTTGCTGCTTTCATCTGTCGCTAATTGCTTCAAGGTCATCATCGCCAAAAATGGCGCGGCCTTGGTACCGTAGGTTACTGTAGCTAGCCGATATGCTTGTAAATCCTTGTCAGGAGATTCTCGCCATACTATTTGCTGGAACTTCTGATCTTCGTCATTAACCAATATTTGACGGTACATTTTTTCTATGTCCGATGTGAAAGCTAATGGATAAATACGCCACTTCAAGATTAAAGATTGTAAGTCATTTTGCATATTCGGTCCAGTGTGCATCATATCATTCAAGCTGTAGCCTGTGGAGGTTGTTGCTGAGGCGTTGAACACCACACGGAGCTTGGTAGTGAGGGAGTCAGATCGTTGGACTCCATGATGCGGTAAAAAACATTCCGACTTCTGCTCGTTAATGTTACGGTTTAAATTTAATTGAATCGGTATCATGTGCTGTAATGATATATATTCGCGTATAAAATTTTTGTAATCTTCTGCGAAATTCTGTTGCTTGGTAAACTTCTTTTCTAAGTTTAAAAATTGTGCTGTGGCTATGTTTTTAGACTCGCCTAATTTTTCTAAAATATCGGGCTTCATTGGCAATCTAACCACATACCGACCGTCGCTACGACGTGTTGTTGTCGATATATAGAAGTCCAAACACGCCTTCTCATCCGAAGACAGATCTGACTCAACTTCGACGTCCTCCACTTCCCAGAATTTTTTCATATCTTGTATTGAAGTCATAATAACATTACACCGAAATGATTGCATTTTTCCAAACAGAATCCAACCAAGTTGAGTCTGTTCTGCTAGAGGTTGCAAAGGATCGTCTCCTCTACGGATACCGCCCATTTTTATTAACGCGTATATATCGGATCCTAACAAAATATCTACAGGCCGACTGGTGTAAAATTCGGGGTCCGCTAAATTTATGTTTTGTATAAAGGACCACGCTGGGTGCTGAAAACTAGAAGTAGGTAAGCTTTTTATTAAATTGTTCATAATAAGCGCGTCCGTACTAAACGTGAAATTATTATACATCGACCTACAAGAGATACTAAGCATTCCTTTGCAATTATTTTCTTTTTCTCCTAACCCGTAAACTACACCTCGACAAAATGATCTTTTTACTCCTAATCGCTGTGCTGCGTTCTCTGATATAAGCGATATCTGAGAACCCTGATCGATTAAGGCCCTCAAAGTCTGATAAGAGCCGTCAACTGATTTAACTTGAATCAACGCTGTAGCTAACAAAACTTCGGATGGCCCTAGCTGAGAAACGTGCAAGTTATTGGCTACCGGTTCCAATTTATTCTGTGCTGATTCATTACGTCTAGAAGTCGATAACGCATTGCTAGAAGATGGATTATTTTTTATAAAACATTCGTGTATTAAAGTGTGATGCCTACCGTTACATTTACGACATCGCTTCGTAGAAATGCATTGTTTGCTGTTATGACTGAATAAACAGTTTATACATAATTTTAATTTGTTCGCTGTTTGCAACCTTATTTCATTAGGCATATTAATAAATTTTGAACAATTAGGTACGCCGTGCGCTTCTTTACAAATGACACATTTAACTTCGGAAACATGATACGACTTAGGAATGTAATAATTTTGATTATTACCATGCGGATTATAAATAGGTCTTTTATGGAAGTTTTGATTTTTAAACTGATTATTTTGAGCTGTTATTTTAAACATAGAATCTTGCTTTCTACGTGATGATTCTAAATTAGTAAACTTGCTTTCGAGATATGCTAAAAACTCTTTTAAAATTGGTAAATCGCGCGGGTTTTTCAATGAATCTACGTAGTCTTCGTAGGTGTCTTTGTCAAGCTTTTGTGATAAAACTTGAACTAGCATAGGGTCCCAACTTGTCACATCTACTCCCAAGTTTTGGATCGCATGCAGACACTCCAACGTGACGTCATGCATTCGCTTTAATTGTGCTACCGATTGCTGAGATAAAGTTGGTAATCCCATTAAGGTGTTCAAATGAGAATTGAATATTAATTTCTTATTGTTGTATCGATTATTTAATATTTCCCAGCAGACATTATAATTAGAGGTACTTATCTGAAGGTGCTGGATTAATCTCTCGGCTTCCCCACGTAACTTACCTTTGAGAAATTGCATTTTTTGTGCCGGTGATAAAGAAGGATTGTTATGAATACTTTCGTTAAACAGGTCCTTAAACGAGGTCCACTGCTGATAACTACCGAAAAATAATGGAATGTCCATTTGTGGAAGTGACTTTTCTCTATGTGCTACTGACCATAATTTTTTGTTGATCGCCTTTTTTAAGTTAATAAATGTCTCCTCGTGTCTCGAAAATAATGCTTCGTACCCGTCATCCTCTCCCCCCAACTCCATATAGATATCCCAGTGTAGAGAATCTATAGCGGTCCACCTAGACTGAAGCTCTTTCAACACGTCTTCGAACTCCCATCTCTCAGTAATGCTTTCTAGTTTGATGTTGTATGCTGTTCTCATTAATGCCTTAAAATTAACGGACTGTTTACGTAGTAAATCATCTAACTTACTTGTGCTGCCCCTAGACGTGAACTCCCGTGAGGGTCCAGGTCTTGGGTCCGCTGGCTGCTCCCTTTTCGATGAAATCTCAATTTGACCGGTCCCACCTACTTGCTGTCCCTGTGCCTCCGCTGCTGGTGTAGGATAAAAACCTATCTCTTGCTGCTGTTGCTCTATTATATCTTTAGCTTTTTGATATAATTGGCGTGTACTCTCATAGTCTGAATCTATAAAATACGGATGGTCCGTATCACCAAACCCACAAATATTGCTATGATTACGTTCGTACTCCAACCAATAATTTTCTAATATCTCTGAACGTCTTTTAAAATAATCCACCGACCTTCTATCTGCTCCAGTCTTTTTTAAATTACTTATGAATTTTGCTATTGATTCGTTGATTAAAATTTGGTTTTCGTAGATAGTTTCCATGTTTAAAATTGTACTTATGGTAAGAAAATATGGAAAATTCTTACTTGATAGTCTGGAAACAACTGACTGATGCTGAGTTCACCCGATTCACCCGATGCTGGCTGTTGCTGCTGTGAGTACTCCCGGCCGCTGCTTGCTGTCCCGCTGATGCTATGCTATGCTGTCCCCTAGTTCGATTGGTGCTACTGCGCCGCTTATTCACAACTTGCTAACACGTGTTCACGTATTGCTTACACGTGGACGGTCACCAACGTGTCGCGAGGTCCTGCTTTTGATCACCCGCGCGCGCTGGATCAATCGCTCGAAGGACCAAAATGATGTGCGGTTAGCACAAAATAAAAGATAATTGTGAATTTAGGATGAACTGCTTTAATTAATAAATTGGTACAAAGACAATATATTAACCGCGTGGCCGTCGGGGAGCTACTGACTCGCGTTGCCGCGTGACGTTCATTTGCTGACTTTGCTACATTATAAAGACAATGTACGGGATTCCGTACACATACTGTTGAGTCGATGTGGTGATATAAATAATAGACGGCGCTTGATAGTACTGGTGTATTGCGAGTATAAATGGTTACATAAGGAGCGTGCGCCTGCGCTGAGGTAGTGTGGCCGACTGATGTCGCCGGCGGCCGGCGGGGTCAACGCGCGGCGAGCGCGGTCAATGCCCCGCAGTAATGTTTGTCTAGTTGCGCCTAGACACATACTTTATGTAATACGCTTTATTGAAGTAATATAAATAATCCGAATAATTACAGATATATGTTTGTTTCTCTTATCATTTTAGCAGATGCGTTCATTTACCCTTTTTTTCTATTCGATATATACTTATCATAATTATCGTTCGTAAAGAGTAAACTCCAATCGTGCGTCGTAGCTGACACACACTTTTTTTTCTTTATGTCAAAATCCCAAAAAAAACAAATTGCACTGGCCTCACTGTAGGTCTGTGATTACGTCGAATAATTCAAATCCATAATGACCCGTCCGGTCGCCTCACTGAATGAATGCAAATCGTTGCCGATAATATTTAATTACATCCAGTTATACAAATCCGTTTTCAAAATTTATCACTTAACAGTTTCTCATTTGTTATTGATAGGATACAATATACCGAAACGCACGGAGTGCACGCAAATCTGCGTGTTCGCGCTGCATGCGACCAGTGTTTCTCAAAGTTGATGAGTATCCTTCAGCTTTCTTCCGAGGGCTAATCAAGGTATATTTCGGTCTGATACCCAAGAACTAATACTAATCATACGGGGCCTTGACGATAGAGATGATCAAAATGATCTCACAGATTTAAATACATCTGATGCATAAATGGACAAAATGTATGCATTTACGGAAATGATCCAGAAAGATGTAAGTTGTACCTAACTGACTTTTCTCGGCAGGCGTTCGCGTGAACATTTCCATGTCCTCCAAAGAAGTTGTAATCTGTAATCATGATTACATTTTGCCCATCCCTGCCTGACGCATGACGGTTCAAGACATACGTACAGCATTCGGAGATTATAGGTTCTCAAAGGGGACGATATCACTTTGAGAATCAGTGAGGTAAACGCATAAGTTTACATAAATTTATTTTCATCTTAAATATCGCTATACGAAATTTGATTCCTGCTGCGAGGGTCCATGACCTCAACATTAAGGAATAACATAATAAATGTTTTTGAAATCATAGAGGTACGTTCTCCTCCAGTTATCATACAGCCGAGACTGACTGACCGACTTAACATGAGGTACTTAATAGCCCTAGGGTAGGGATTATAGATGAAATGTCACATTCCCTTTATGTCAATACGTAACGTGACCAGACGTCCCGGATTTAAGGGGACAGTCCCGTTTTCACTTATCTTATTTTCGAAACAGCGAAATAGCGCTCTTACAAGAGCGCTCATAAAACCTTGAAAGTGACGAAAAGAGACAAAGACAATGTCTCGTTTTAAGTCAAAACAAAAATGGCCACGTTACCCATACGGGTCAAAAGTTGGTGTCAGGTGATTTTGAAATACAGCGTTTTTCAACATCAACTTTGTCAACAATTGTCAGGATTGTAGGAGATCCATCAATAAGGAATATGCATGTGATCCAAATATAAGTACATTATTATTTTTATTTTTAGTCTTTCGTTTAGATTGTGGTCTGGTATTCTAACCTAATTCTACCCTTTTGCTATTTGTACCTACTATCCAACCTAGTTCTGATGTTTGTTCTAGGTCGGTGACAGTTGTCATAGGCCGTAGGTGGAAGGGTGATGATAATGCATGCTGATTACATATTTGAAATCCATAAAAATTATTTAAATTCACAATACATTTTCTAGTATACGTAATATCAAACTTAGATAAGTTATTGCTACAGTTAATAATAAATAGCCGTTTTAGTGTGGATTTTTGGGGTTCTGGCGCCACTAATACACAAACGAACTTTCACAGGAACTTTAATTACTTGTAGGAACAAAATTAACAAGTTTACAAGCATAAAACAAGTGCAATAGGTTTATAACAGTAACTTAGTAGGTACGCGGCGCGTGCGGTCCGATCGTCGCAACGGAGGACTCTCGGCTGTCTGTTCGCTTCCGGCGGCCGTCTGTTCGCTTCCGGTTGCCGTAGGCGCGGGCGCTTTGAATACAGCGCTATGGGCCGATACGGTGGCCCTGATTGGCTGATCTAGGCACAGAGTGCCTGTTGCGGTACGAGAGCAGTGTTGCCGCGCTACACACTCCCCCTCCAAATCACAAGAACGTCCCGTCTGTGAGTTGGTCACTAAAAGCGGCGACGTGTTTGGATGACGTGGTCGTCCACGATGACGACGGGGCTGGACTGGCGCGGAAAGCAACCCTGTGCGCTCCTTGAAAGGAGTCAAAGCCGTACTATGAAACTTGCCTACTATCTCATCACGATCCAAATATGAAACCTCATACGAAGTAGGACTTAAAACCTTCATGATGCGATATGGACCATCCCTCCTGGGCATGAACTTCCTAGTGCGACCTTTAGAAGCGTCACTTAGAAGATGTGTGGTGACCAAAACTAAATCGCCGACCTTATAACTAGGCGCTTGTCTACGGTCCTTATCCGCATAGGCTTTCTTAACATCCTGCTGATGCTCTGCTTTCTCTCTAATCCTATTAAAAGAGGAAAGGAATCGCTTTAGGTAAGGAGTGATCTGTGGAAGGAAATTATCTTTTTGCAAAATGGCTCTAGGATCACGTTGAGCATCAAAAGGAGTTCGCAATTCACGAGCGAACATCATGTAAGCAGGACTACATCCAGTAGTAGAACAGGTGGCGCTATTCATGGCAAACCTAACTTGGGGCAAAAATTTAGGCCACATACGATGTTCATTTTTAACTAGTATGGATAACTGAGTTTTCAGGTCCCGATTTTTGCGTTCAGCGGGATTCGCTTCCGGATGATAGAGAGGGATCAAGTTCTGCTTAACACCAAGGACAAACATGCATTGCTGCATGGTAGCAGAAATGAACTGAACACCGTTATCGGAAATAACTCGACGCGGAAATCCATATCTTAAGAAATAGTCATTAATAAGTATATTGGCACAAGTTTCAGAATTAGTTTCTACTAAAGCATAGAGATCTACCCATCTGGTAGCAGTATCCTCCACTAGTAAAACCCATTTCTCACCTTTCTGACCTTCAGGTAAGGGACCAAATAAATCTATTGCGAGGACTTCACCTCGTTGGTTCAGGATTGGAGTCTGCAATAAACCAGGTGGCTTTTGGTTACAAATTTTGTAACGTTGACATTCCTGACAGTTATTTAAATATTCTGTAATATACCTGCGCATGCCAGGAAAATAATACTTTCGAGACACTCGTTGGTATGTGCGCTCAACGCCCTGATGTCCGGCAGTAGGTGAGTCATGATACTCCTGCATGACCTTGCCTCGCATCGAAGCTGGTACCACTAGCTGAGGCTCCTCAGAGTCAGACTCAGGATGAAAGCGAAACAACACGCCTTGAGTCATAAGGTAGCCTCTATCCAACCAGCGTTGACCAACGGTATCAGGTGCCTCTAAATCCTGGATAATCTTAGCGACTTCAGGGTCTGCCAACTGCTCAGCTCGAAGTTCACTGGAGCTTATAATGGGGACATCAATAACGACGGTGCAGAGATCACAACTTTGTAAGGAAGAGTCATCACACTGTGGGCGACTCAAAGTGTCTGCTAACACATTGGCTTTGCCTGGTGTATAGTCATATTTGATGTCAAACGCCTGAAGTTTAAGAGCCCATCGTATAAGACGACCACTGGGTGACTTTAATGTTAATAGCCACTTAAGTGGTTGGTGGTCACTCTTGACATGGACTGGATGGCCATCAAGATATCCTCGAAACTTTTCAACAGCCCACACAACGGCTAGAGCCTCCCTTTCGGTTGATGAATAGTTGCGCTCTGCTGATGTCAGTAGTCTGCTTGCATACTCTATGGGCTTCTCTTCGTTGCCTTCACCTTGTAATAGAGCAGCGCCAAGGGCATAACTACTGGCATCAGTGCGAAGGACAAATGGCTTGGTAAAATCTGCTTGAATCAGAATTGGAGAAGAAGTCAATTTTGCCTTGAGAGCCTCAAATGCTTCCCGTTGTGGTGAACCCCATTGCCAAACTTCAGTTTTCCTCGTTAACTTAGTAAGGGGTTGCGCCAGCTTGGAAAAATTAGGAATGAATTTTCTAAACCAGGAACAAGTCTGAATAAAAGATTTTAAATGTTTAACATTCTCTGGTTCCTTCATCTTTAAGATGGCATCTACCTTGGATGGATTTGGCTTAATGCCATCAGAACTGATTACATGGCCAAGGTAGGTAAGTTCCTGACGGACAAAATAACATTTTTCACGGTTTGCCCGTAAGCCAAAAAGTCGAAGCCTATCAAATACCTTTTGCAGGTCCTCCAGATGCTTCTCTAAACTACTAGAAATTATTAAAATATCATCTAGGTATGCTAATATAACAACATCCTGCAATGATGCTCCGGAACGGAATCTGTCAATAAGCCTCTGAAAAGTGGCAGGGGCATTCTTTAAGCCAAATGGCATGCGTTTAAAACGATAAGTGCCAAAAGGAGTGATGAATCCAGTTTTATCCCTATCCTCGGGCCGAACAGCCAATTGCCAATATCCAGATCTAAGGTCAATTGTTGACATAAAGCAAGCTTGCTGGGTAGACTGGAGCAATTCATCAATGAGAGTAAGTGGATAATTATCACTCTTGGTAATGGAATTCAATCTGCGATAATCAACACAGAAGCGCACAGTGTTATCCTTCTTGGGGACTAACACTGCCGGAGAAGTCCATGCAGATTCACATTCCTCAATTATCCCATCTTGGAGCATTTTCTCAATTTCAGTTTTCATTAACTGTTTCTTTGCAGGGGTAAGACGGTAAGGTGGGACAGAAATAGGTGGATGATCACCGGTGTCAATGCAGTGTTCTGCATAAGGGGTTGGCCCTCCCCCTGGACTGAAGATGTCATCATTCCTTTTTAAAAGATCTGTCAAGAGCTGGCGTTGAGAAGAGCTCAGCATAGTACCCTCATTATCTAATAAAATATTCCCATCGGTTGATGCATATGAAACAGGTATAGTAGGGAGTTCATATTTTAAATCATATAATTTATTCTCACCAGAAAAATGCCAGGTCTGAGAAGCAAAATTAATTGAGATACCTGAAGCAGTTAAAAAATCTATCCCTAACAAAGTTTCATTATTAAGAGCATCGGGGAAAATAATAAAATCTATAGAAACTATTTTATTTGGTTTAATTTTAACCGGAAGATTAATCTATACTAATATTATAAAGCTGAAGAGTTTGTTTGTTTGTTTGTTTGTTTGTTTGGTTGAACGCGCTAATCTCAGGAACTACTGGTTCGAATTGAAATTTTTTTTTTGTGTTGAATAGACCTTTTATCGAGGAAGGCTATAGGCTATATAACATCACGCTGCAACAATTAGGAGCGAAGAAATAATGGAAAATGTGGAAAAAACGGGGAAAATTATTCATTCTCGAGGGCTTTCGTTGCATGCGTTGCGAAAACGATTCAAGATACCAAAAATATATGTATGAAAGAATTATTCCTCTTGAAATGATCTAAAAAAATGTCCACGACAGTATATGTCTATCTTTTAAGATTAACACACTAGAACCGTTTTTATGGTAATCAAATTTGGTCGAACCCACTGCCATACCAAACTTGCCGCGTTTCCAAGTTTAATCTGAATTAATCTTGCTGTGATCCTTTGCTACTTTGCTATTATTTTGTCGTAAGCTTTATTTGTAAGTTTAATTTAATTTAACCTCAATTAATTTTGGTGATAGTTTATTATCTTCCCGAAATTCCTACGGGAGCGGGACCTACGCGGTTGATACTTACGGGTCCCGAAGCGAAGCGAGGGCGGTTCGCTAGTATTTAATACTCTGCGAACCTGAACTGACCCATCAGCAAGTTTAATGCGCATAGTAGATTCAATAAAATCTAAAGACTGCTTTTGAAGTAACACAAACAAAGAACTGCCAGCTACACTGCGCTTGGCAGCAGTGTCAATAAGACCAATACCAGGAATTCCTAAGATTTCAATTTCTAGAATGGGACGGTGAGACTGAATACTGTTAATACCTACAAACATAGTATCAAAACTTTGTGCAGAAACAATCCTTACTTCCTTACTAATATTATAAATGTGAAAGTGTGTTTGTTTGTTTGTTTGTTTGTTTGTTTGTTTGTTTGTTTGTTTGTTTGTTTGTTTGTGACGCTTTCACGTCGCAACAAAGCTATTATATGGTAAGGTTTATGTGTGTGGGGATAGTTAGGAGGGTGGAGAGTGACGTAGGCTACTTTTTACCGCGGAAAAACAATCCATTCCCATGGGAAGATCGATGTTTTGTTAGTTGCTAGATATTTATTTTCGGAGTTCCTAATAGATGGCGTTAATAAAATTCATTTGCAAGTACTGAATTACGCTATCAAATACTACATGTAATTTACTTAAGTCATAGGCAAATGTAATAGGCTACTTTAGCTCTGCCTCGAGAACTCCCCGCTCCGGCTGTATTCAGTGTACCGCCCGCCCGCTGGCACTATCCTGTTGGCTGATGTCCGCAAGTTGCTGTACTCGCAGACACCGGTGGTGGGCGCGGGCGACTGGAACTGCAAGCATCCGGGGTGGAATAGCCTAGCTGCCAACAGAAGTGTAAGGCTACTTTTTGATGCCGCTGAACAGCACGGCTACACTGTCGAGGGTGTTTCACACCGTTACCGCGGCTCTGAATAAGAGAGAACGCGTGTGTGCAGTATTCCTCGACATGGAAAAGGCGTACGACCGTGTTTGCCACGACGGCTTTCTCTACAAGATCTCGCAGTCGTCGGCGCCCCGGAGTGCCGTTAAGGTGATCTCCAGTTTCCTCGAAAAGAGAAGCTTCAGAGTAGTGGTTGAAGACGCCGAATCCACCGAGCGCCCGATGGCAGCCGGCGTCCCGCAAGGGAGTTGCCTGTCCCCGGTCTGCCTCGCCTGCTACACCGACGACATCCCGGCGGCAGGGGGGGCGTCGCTTGCCCTGTATGCCGATGACGTGGCGTACATCACCACGTCGCTGAATAGAACCCACGCCATCGTCAAGATGCAGCGTGCGCTTGATGCCCTCCCCGAATGGCTCGCCGCGTGGAGACTGTCGGTGAATGTCGGGAAGACGCAGGCCGTGAACATAGGAGGATACCTCAATAGGCGGGACCCTACTCTGGAGCTTCACGGACAAGATATCCAATGGGCCCCACAGGCCAAATACCTGGGGGCAAAATCGACGGAAGACTTTCGATGAAGCCACAGGTTACGAAAGCCGTCGTGAATTCTAGAAGCGCGATGGCAGAAACCAGTGCTCTCCTCGAGCCTCCCTCTCGGACTGAAGCTCGGGGTCTACAAGACCTACATCAGATCCCGCCTCACGTACGCGGCACCGGCGTGGTACGCGCTCGCCAGCGAACCGCAGCGCAAGAGGGTGCGCGCGCGAGCGCAAGCGGGATTCACCCGGTAGGGCCTCGATCGCCTGGGCGGCGCGAAGATGAACCCCATCCCGTTTAAGACTCTGTGGCCTGTAAAAAGGCCGCCACTCACCGGACTTGACCTATTGGTTAACCACAGATGGACAACCAAGGGCCTTAGGGCCCAACCCAAGGACCGGCCCGTTTTAACGGGCCGCGAGAGACACCCCCAAAGGGGAACTAACTGTCCCGAGGGCTCCACACACCTCAGACAGGATGGAGTGAAGAGAGCGAGTAGTAGGCTACTTTTTAGCCTAAATTCCTACGGGAGCGAGACCTACGCGGCTGTTACCTACGGGTCCCGAAGCGAAGCGCGGGCGGTTCTCTAGTATGATATATAATTATGATTACCGTCAGTGACTAGGTTACCCAAATAGCCATATTTTAGATATCCATAAAATCTTAAGTATCAGAGCTATGTAATTGAAACTTTGTGCGTTTAATTAGTCTATCACTGTCATCATATCCTGAGAATTTGAACGATCGGGTATATCGTAAACCGAAGTTATGAGGGTTCAAAAATACGACGAATCACTTCGAGAAAAGGTAGGTAGTGCCCTAGTGTGCTTCGCAGGTCTTGGCCAGGGGGCACTACTGTGCCCCCAGATGGCTTGGCTGTTTCGACTTTATAAACTAAATATTCGCTTAGCAGTGAGAAGAATTCGAAGGCATTCGTTAAGCTTTCGTGACGGTAGCGAAACAGCCAAGCCACACATTTTTACTGAGATGTAGAGTTAGTGAAGTTAGGGTTTGTAGAGTTAGAGCTGTAGATTCAGAAGCTTGGCTCTACATGAGATCTGATATCTTTTTCACAAGGTAAACCGTACGCAGTCGTCTTGGCAACACTTTACATGAAAATGTTTTTGGTGGGATTAATATTAAACCGTACGTAACAAGATATAAGGCTCGTTATTCAATGCTTGCCTATTAGTTGAGGTGATGAAGCAGCACAGAACTTTGTCAAGTTCACACTCGAATCTATAAATCAGTCGATAATAGACTGTAAGCATTTTTACATAACTTTTAAGTAAGAAATCTAATGATAAATGCGATTGCTTTAATATTATATTGTTAACTGTGTAGGGAAGGGGCGCGGGTGAATCAAACGGCGGTTAAGCTGAGACTGCTTTATTGGTTCATTTTCCATATCTACCTTCATCATGTTAATCACTACATAGTATAAAACAAATATTTTTAGCTATTTTTGTCCGTCTGTTTGTCTGTATGCTTAAATCTTTAAAATTACGCAACGGATTTTGATGCGGTTTTTTGTAATAGGTAGAGTGATTCAAGAGGAAGGTTTTTATGTATAATACATGCATATATTCCCACGAGAACGGGATCCACGCGGGTGAAACCGCGGGCGGGCCACTAGTAGGTAAACAATTATTATGTGTGTCCACATTCATAGAAAAATTTTCATCTGGTAACCCTACAGACAATTCACTTTGCAATTGTTTGACAACCCTATGGTTATTACTATTACCTAAAACAGATTGAGAAGTCACCTGACATGACGACTTACGGTTCTTAGTTGATTTGGAAGGGGGGTCGTACGATGTTTTATTTACGCAATCTAACGCACAGAAATCCGCGTTGCACTTAGTGCATTCCGCACGGATCACGCCTCTCGTACCGCAGCCATAACACGAAACACGCGTTTCATTATCATTATGTAAGAAACACTGGTAAAAACACTGTAAAAACTAAGAAGTATTTATATTTATACCTAGATGAAGTTTTAAATATATTTAGTTATTATACGAATTTATGAAATGTTTAAAGTTCGTTTAATAAGAGCGCGCTTTACTACCGGTGGTTTTAATTAAGGCTAGCTTCCGTTTCCGGTGCAGAGAATCACTACCCCGATAGTAGCACGCGCGCTTAACCTTCAGGCTAGATCTAACCGTTGAAGAGAAAACACATTGTTTAGCTCCTAAGTTACAGTGCACAGTGACAATAAAATATTATTCAGTATTTAAGCGTATTTATTCCGATGGGGTCCAACAGTTCAGAAGTAAGGATATATCGAGATTGCGCAGGAGAACGCACTCGGTTACAGGACTTAACGCCCATGAAAGGTACGTACGTACGCGAAATTTCTGTACAATATTTATACTGAATTGTAGAAATTGTAAGAACTAGTTATTTTTAAAACAAAATACAGGTAATTCAACTACTACATAAACGACAAAAATTTATAAGCATTTTGAAGAAACCTATTTTATTCATTATTATTTTTTCTTTTTTCTCTACCCTCTTGTTAATTTGTTTTCTTTTCCATTCGTTTTCAATTCGTTTCGTTATCGTAAGAATAAAATAATTAAGTGCAATAATGATCTACTATATCACGCACAAATGCGGTTCGTGAAAGATTTGCATTTAATTGGTATTATGGGTAAATTATTCCTCACTTTATTAACTCTTAAGAGAGCAGCTACTGTTTTGCTATTTACGTCATTTCAGGGAAATATGGAACAGAACAGAAAATAAATGAGAACAAGAGATCCCGCATGCAGTGGTTCTGAAGTGTTCAGAACGGCGCGGCGGTATAGAAGTGCGAGTCGTCGTCATGGGTTCCGCGTCCACTGTGGGACGCTGGACAGGGATAGTCATCACAAACATGACAAGTCGCGAATTCGCGGCGTGTCTCAATGCAGCAACGCGTCGCAGAAGCCGAAGGTGTCCCGGAGGCGTGATGTGTCACGGAGGCGTGACGCGTCGCGGAGGCGCTTGTCGGTGCAGTGCAGCACGTATCAGAGTAAGAGTAAGAACTTTTAACGTTCCAATTTTAACCTTAATACCAGTGCTTTAGTTTCGGCTCTTAAGGAACTCATTCGGACCGTGAAATCAGATGGAAAGTGTGAGCGATTACCGGTTTGTAATGTCATTTTCGAGTTTTATTCCGGTAACGGATATAAGACAATTGAAATCTGGTTAAATTAAAGTCAATGAATTTTCTCAAATTTACAATTGGACCGAGTGATGAATAACTCATTACACGTTACTAAAAATAGCAGGGTAGAACAAAATGGTACGGGGGCTTATCCAGTATACTGTTTTCACGGACTGAATGCTAAAATAATTTAAGAATGGCGTTCTCGAGCGATAAGAATTTTGTACAGTTGTTAACAGACATGCTCACTTGCGGGGCCGGATTTGGTGAACCTTTGGCGGAGTATTTGTACAAAATGGGCTTCTTCAATCGGTGTAGCGGTGAGATACATATGCAATAGATTGTACTTTATTTGGAGTCGATGATAGATCTACTGCTGCTGGTACGGAAGCAGCTCACTTCCCAGAATAACACAAAATTAACCAAATCAAATCCGACCCCACAGTCAGGCATGTCTGAAAGCCATCCACGATTAGTCACAATGGATTTGATGATAAAATTGAGAAATTGTGGGCAAACTGGCCACCCGTAGGTAGACACTTCAAATGCAATCAGCCAATCAAGCGGAGCAGTAATTGTCATGAAGTTAGATATTTAGATGACAAATCCTAATAAAACTAAAGCTGATATAAAAGCGGATGAGGATAACTAAGAAACACATAGTATTATTATATTATTATTTATCTACTATATATTTGAAATTGAGTCATTTGGATGAAACCAAAAATGAAATTAACCAGTGCGCGTGGCCCACTTACATGTGCAGGTGTAGTACCATGTACCATGCATTGCCAGTATCGATACTGAGTATTTTGAATGTATGTTTCTGAGTATTAAACACAGTGAGACACAACATGTTTAACATAGGAATTTTACTCCGTGTCAACCTTTATGAGAAAATCAATTTTGTTGAACCCATCCAACCAAGTGAATACAACCTGTATTCACTATTTGTAACCATTTCTCACGTGAGTCGATATTTAGAAGTAATTTGAAACAAACAGTATCCTTAGTTATTATTTTTATAAGAATAATAAGTTATAATTTAAAGTATATCCATATGCTACGGTACCCTAAAACTTGCATAAGTGCCGTTTGATAATACCAAAGCGTGCTAAATATAAATTTAAAGGGCTAAACATGGCAATCGTTCTTACGTGTGAAATATTTACTTTAGTGGAGTCACACCCAGTCTCCCTTATCATTAACATAATTAATCTACATACACTATTCTTACAAACACAAAGAAAAGTTATTTAAAAAAAAAAGAAAACACGCTTAACTCTATGAAATATGTTTCATGTAATTTTATTAATTTGATTTAAGCTATAACTAATCGATTCATGAACTAACATACTCTCAAAACTAACTAATCACAGTGACATTAACAGTATTACAATTATTACGCAAAAACACTAATCTTATAGATGCTAGGTACGATTACACTATATCCGACACGTCTGAACCGTCCGACGAACGACAACCGAGTGAGCCCGATTCACCGCTGTGGTCTTCTCTCCGTGCCCCGAGGGGCACGGGCGGAATCAATGGGACGATTGGTCCCCTTATGAAGCCTTCTCACGCAGCCCGTTAATACGGGCCGGTCCTTGGAGCGAGTCAATGAACGGACTCTTGGGTTCGGATGCCGGCGAGGCGCGGCTGGGCTGGACTGGCTGCTGGTGGCGAAGTCGATCGCGTTGAAGTTGCCGCCGCCGTCTTCACGCTGCCTGAGCGGTCTCGCCCTACCAGGTGGAACCGCCGCTTGCCGCGACGGAAGCCCAGCAGGAGCTGACCAGCGATCAGGTGCGACTCACGGGCAGCAGCAACGGTGTTCTTGTTTAAGCTTGCTCAGCAGTACTTCCTGTTGAACAACGCGACCAACCGAGCGAATCGCTCTTGTAGGTCAGCGTTGTCCGCATCCGTGCTCGCGGCATTCGCGGCCCGGAAGTTCTCGATCTCAGTTATGAGGTCCGGCTCATCCCAGGGCTCACTCCAAGGTTCGTCCATGGGCTGCTCCGGTTCATGTGGCTTCTCAATCGTCCTCATCTTCTTCTTCCTGGACGTTCGGTCTTGTGGGTCGTTCGCTGGAGCCATCAACGACGTCGCTGTTGACTCCTCCACGACGGCTTTCTGCTGCAGCTCCGCTCCCTTGTAGCGAAGGGGTCTCGAACCGGTGGACAGTGCCACCGTGCCTGCTCGGCGGTTCCGTGCCTCACGACGGCGCACGGGGCATCCATTGTAGTTGGCCGGATGTGGCCCCCCACAGTTGACACACGTCGCGGGCTCCTCCCGGGGCCTCGGGCATGTGTGGGCTTCGTGTTCTTCGCCACACCTCACACAGGCCTGCCGGCGATGGCAGTTGCGCGAGGAGTGGCGGAAGCTTTGGCAGCGGTGACACTGCGCCGGTTTTCTGTGGCCCCTCCAGGCCTCTATTCTTATACCGGGCATACACAGTAACTCCGTCACTGCGTAGATACCCGGTATGAGGTTCTCGGTGCGGGCCAGGACTGCGTAAAATACGCCCCCCGGTCTCCCTCTTCGACCGAACACTTGTCGTACGCCCTTCGGGTCGTAGCCCAAGCGCTGGAGCTCATCTTGTACCTCTTCAGGAGTGGTGTTCGTCGGCAGCCCCTTGACTGCCACTTTGAGACACCTCTCCGTTGGTTTGCCGTAAGTGTGCCACTCTACGGAGCTGTCAGCTTCTTTCAGGCTGGTTAGGTACGCCCGAACCAGCTCGAATTCTTCTATATCTTTGGGCAGGAAACGTATTCCCCGCCCATAGGGACGCGCTCTGGGCGCACGGCCCAGGTCTTCTTTCAACCTCCGTAGGTGGCGTGGCCAGTCTGGCAGTTGTTCGATGACCAACGGAGGGATTTTCTGTTTCTTCGCCTTCGGGGCTGCGGCTTCTCCTTCCGAGACGGCTGGGCGGTCGGACGCGGCGGGCGGCACGGCTTGGGCGGTGCTCGGCGCGGCGGGCGACGCGGGGCGCGACGTTGCGGTCGGGGCGGCGGTCGGTAGCGGCTGGCGCGGTTTCGCGGCGGCTGGGAGCCGTAGGCGCGGTGTCTCGCGGACGGTTGGCTGCAGGCGCGTGGGGGCGACGGCGGCCGGTTGCGCGGGAGGGCGCGCGGCGGCGGTTGGCGGTGCGCGCGGGGGCACGACAACAGATGGCGCTGTGCGCGGTGACGCGGCGGCGCTTGCAAAAGAGCGTGCTAGCGCGGGCGGAGGCGTTGGCGGCTCGGCGAGGGCAACCGGGGCCACTCTCGGAGCCGGCGCAGGCCTTCCGCGCAGACGCGGGTCTCTCGTTAAGTGGGCGGGCGGGGGTTCGGGCTCCGTGCGCGGGCGCTTGGCTGCCCGTTCCTCTCCTCCTTCCTCTTGAATTCTTCCCCTGCGGGGTGGCGGCGGCTGGATGGCGCTCTCGAGCGCCCTCCTCTCCTCGTCAGGCAGCACTGGAACAGCCTTCCCCCTCAGCAATCGCTGCCTGTGCTTGAGATGGCGGGCCAGGGCGGCCTGCGCATCGTCGGACAGGAGCCCGTGCTCGGATAGCCTGGCTGCGATCACGCGGTCGCGCGCCAAGGCGGTCGCGGGCGATCGGTCGCGGGGCGGATCCGGCACAGGGCTTGAGGATCGCGAGGGGGTGCGGCTGCTCGGTCCCGGTGTCGTGATGTCATCGTCTTCGCGGGAGGCGGCTTGCGGGGGCTCAGTGCTGCGTATCTCAGCAACTGAGTGGCGGCGTTCCATTTGCGGGATGCGCGATGATCCGGCGGATCCCCGTGACGGGATCGGGGCGGGGCGCTTCGCATCAGCGAGCGCCCGGGATCCCCTCCCGCCGTCCGTTGATGGGCCGGGTATCGCGGCGTCCGGTTGTTCGGCGGTCGCCGGCGCCTTCTTCAGGTACGCGGCGACGCCGGGCGGCGGAGCTGGGCTTGGCTTCTTCTTTGGGGGCATCTGCCCACGGTCTGAGCGCCGTTAGCCGTGAAAACGGCTCGGCGCGGCGCTTCCAATACTGCAGATGCTCCCCTCAATCCGCCAGAGCGGACGGAATGTTCTCCTACCAAGAATAAAAATTCTCGGCGGAGAAGCGGGTAGAGGCAGAAATGTCGCGGAGGTGCGGGTAGACCCGTGTGGCTTGGCGCAGATGCGGCGAATCCGCCCGATTCACCGCACGTCGTCCTATTTATGTAATCCGCTCGGCCCAGGTAGAGGAGAGAGGGGTTCTTGTGAGACGGCCGTTCCTGACACGAGTTCGTCCTCGAACGTCTCATGCTCCTGTCCGTCTCGCCCATCCTGATCATCGCTTTGCTCGTTCTCTGTAATTCACATGAGACACCAATATGAGTAATGTCAAAAGGTATTAAGGCAAGCTATGAATTTAATATCATTGCTACCAGCGCAAGCGTGCACTCAAGCGTCCTTTAGCAACGATTATAAAACTTCAAAATAATGAGACTAGTTGTTTATTGTAAAAATGAATTTATCATCAAAAAATGAAATGCGATTGATAAGATTCCGGACTCTCATCAGTCGCACCATACTAGAAAATGTGAACTCTATAAAAGGCAACATTACGAAGCCCTTTATACAGTGCATTTGGTACGTCTATGTACCAGTTTACCACTGTATGACGTTACTTACGGACGTCATAGATCGGTAAAATAGTATACGAAGGTAATAAGTTTGCGAAAGTACAACGCTGAGAAGCGTGTAGTTTCGTACGGTAAGTATGTTAACGGCAGAGGCCGTATTTGCATGCCCATACTATTACCATGGCTGTGTACACTAACCGCCCTCAAAGAAAGCTTTGTGAAAGTACAACGCTGAGATGCGTGTAGTTTCGAATGGTAAGTATGTTAACGGCAGAGGCCGTATTTGCATGCCCATACAATTACCACGGCAGTGTGTACTGTATACTAACCGCCCTCAAAGAATGCGGAACACGTATCTGGCGTCCACTCGCCGCGCCACTGAACCAAGTGTTCAGAGGCGGCTTGCGTCTTCTTGCCGTAGGAACCCGCTAACAGTTCCAACTCATAGCGGTGATGTGGTAACGCACGTAATACCCTGTACGGGCCGCGCATACCGGAGTCTAGCTTGCCAGTACTTTGCGAGGTCTTGATCACGAAGACGAAGTCGCCCACAGCAAAGGTGCGAGGCTGCTGGCGATTCTTGTTGACGTAGTCGTCCTGGCGCCGCTGGTTAGCGCCGAGTAATTCGGACGCCCGCTGTCTGTCGAGGATGAGCTGAGCCTCTCTGTTGGATGGTTGAGAGGTCTCTTGTGCCACGTCCCGAATAAGAGACCTGATGACAGGGGTGGCGGCATCCACACCAATAAGTAACTGCAGCGGTGAGGTCTGTGTGGTGGTCTGTCTAGTTATATTAAGGGTTAGTTGCACCTTCCATAATACATTGGACCATTCTGTACCTTTGGTCTCAACATCCACGCGGAGCATATTCAAAACAGTGCGACAATATCTTTCCACTTGTCCATTTTCCCGATGCATACCGGGGGTAATGTAATGTATAGATGAACCTAACTCCCTCATAAAGTTTTGGAAACTAGCGCTTTCGAACATTCGACCACGATCGCAAACTATAGTGGTCGGGGTTCCAAACAAAGATATAGCATTAGTGAATATTCTTTTAACTTCATCACTATCTTGTCGGTAAATCGGATTTAGCAAACAAAACTTAGAAAAAGCGTCAATTATAATTAAAATATATTTGTAACCATTTGATTATATTAAGGGTCCCAACGCATCGGTGTGCAATACGGAAAAAGGTACATCGGGCTTGGTCCATGATTCAATAGGAAGCAAAGGCGCTCTGGGTAACTTCTTATGGGCTAAACATACAATGCAATGTGCTATATACTTTTTAACAAAACCACGTAAGTTGGGGAACCAAAAGTGTCGTAAAATAAGGTCAGTCGTTCGGTCGATACCAATGTGATGATGATCATCGTGGAAGATCCTCAATAAACTAAGCCTGTGACCTTTCGGTATAAAGCACAACAATCGTGACTCTTGTCCAACTGGCATATACTTATAAAATAATAAATCGCCCTTAATTACATATCTCGTAGGATCCAGTTGACCATCCCTTAATTTAGCCATCAGTTCTTGTGTTTCAGAATCCGCTGTTTGAGCGATTTTTGCCCAGTTGTTTACATTGCGAATATGGGATACCCCTGCAGGAGGATGTCGGCTCAAGAAATCTGCGTGTTGCATCAAACAACCCTTCCTGTATTCTAGAGAGAACCTAAAATCTTGTAGATATACCCACCAACGCGCGACCCTTGGTAGCAGGTCTTTCTTTCGCTCAGTTAATTTTAAAGAGTTGCAGTCCGTCACTATTTTAAAATCAATACCTACCAAATAGTGGCGGAAGTGCTGGAGAGCTCGTACGATGGCCAAAGTCTCGAGCTCGTAGCTATGGTAGCGGGATTCTGCGCCTTATGTAGATCTACTAAAATAAGCAACTACTCTCTTCCTCTTACCGTCATGCTCCTGCAGCAGTATTGCTCCCAATCCCACAGCACTGGCGTCCGTGTGGAGCTCAGTGGGTAACTTCGGGTCAAAAATCGCTAAAACAGGTTCATTAGTTAAACAATGAATTACATAATCGCGGGCTGTATCTTGATCGGGACCCCACAAGAAAGGCTCACCCTTTTTCAGTAATTTGGATATAGGAGCAGTCTTTGTAGAAAAGGATGCAATATAGCGACGGAAATAACCTGCAAGACCCAGAAATTGGCGAACCTGTCTTGCATTGGTCGGTTTTGGTGATCGGGTTAAAGCCTCAATCTTACTAGGGCTTGGCCTTACCTCGCCCTGTCGAACTACTCGACCCAAATATTCGACTTCAGTATCTAAGAAAGTGCACTTTTTAAGATTAACCGAAAAACCTGCGTCCTTTAGTGTAATTAGAACTTCCCTTAAATTTCGAAAGCCCTCGTCTATCGTATTCGACAGAATCAATACGTCATCGATGTAAGTAAGTACTCTCCCGGAGTCTATCAGAGACTTAAGCGTCTTAGTTATAATCCTCTGATAGACTATCGGGGCATTGGCCAACCCGTAGGGCATCTTTAGGAACTCAAAGTGGCCCTCCGGGGTGACAAACGCTGTCTTACTGATGGAGTCGTCGTCTGTCCGCATGGGAACCTGAAGAAACCCAGTTGCCATGTCGAGACTAATGAAGTACTTGGAATTACCGAGCTTATCAATATGATCGTCGATGAGGGGCAAAGGGAACTTTTCCTTAACAGTAATAGCGTTTAGTGCGCGGTAATCGACGCACATCCTGTCACTCCCGTCTTTTTTTTTGACCAGAATGACAGGACTAGCGTAAGCAGACTGTGACTCGCGAATTATCCCTTTGCTGAGCAAATCGTCAACAATTCTGCGCACTCTAGCCTTCTCATCTACAGACAACTTATACGGGCGGTGACTAATCGGAGTGGAAGAAGTTAATTTAATTTCCATGTACCCCGTGTTAACCGTAGATGTCGCAGTACCCGAGATAAATATATCAGAAAACTCTCGGATTATATCCATTAGGCGTGTTCTATCATCACCAGTCAAAGGTGACTTAATGTCCTCAGACTCAATCGATTTTACATGACAGACTGACACCGGATCTACAGACCGAGTTAGTAGTTGTTTACCGTCAATTCGGGTATATCTTAAACCTTTACGATTTAGTACATCAGTGCCTATCAAAATGGAAGCATTAATACACTCTGGCAAAACAACGTACAAATCTACTTCCAGCCTTAACTCCGGGAATTCAATAATAATCGTTACATATGATGTAGATTCAATGTCCTGACTCCCTATTCCTCGTAACAAACGATAAGTAGGTATTCTGTTAACATTCAAATATTTAAGAATTGATTGTGAAATAAGAGAAATTTCGGATCCGCTGTCAATTAAAACGTCTACATGCAGGCCTTGAACCATAGCCGACACTAGGTTGTTTCGTTGCTGACTTGATCTTTGCAAAAATTTACCTCGTTACTGCTTTTATTCGATTCCGTGAGTGAACGTTTCTTTGAAAAACACGCGTCAGCCAAATGACCATTACGACGGCAAAAAGTGCAAAATATCGCGGTTCGTCTAACGGTAGAAGCCAAAGGAGGTGATTTTGGTTTCTCAGGTACACGCGTAGAATTTGAAGCATCTACTTTAACCTTCTTGGGGCACTGCCAGCTCTTATGGCCCTCTCGCCCACAGATAACACACTTGTTACTTTTATTTCCACTTGCACCACTAAAACGTTTTCGCGATAAGGAATTACTAAGCTGGCGAGCAGACCCGTTGGAAACTCGCGACTCGAATTTAGGTTTAACATACGCAGTTAAAAATTCAACTAAGTTCTTACACGTTAATTTGGCATTAATTGCCGCCGCCTTAACCTGAGGATCAGCTATACCACGCACGACAATGGACGTCCTTAATTCGTCTGACAAGCCCTTAACGATACTAAGGCGTAAAAGCGACTTACGGGCGTATTCGGCATAAGTCGGGTATCCATTAGGGTCAGTACACATGACTTCGAACAGAACGGAAGCTGAGTCTATGTAACGAGGACATAGAGACTTGAATTCAACCTTAAAGTTACTCCACGTTCTATCCTCGGTCACCCAGTCACTCAGCCACGACCGTGCCTCACCACGTAAGCAGTTACCTACACGACCTAAGCATTCGCGGTCACTCCAATTATTTAAGCTACGAGCGCGATCAACCTCTGTACACCAATTATCAAAATCGTGTATGTTAGGATCGAACGGTGAAACATAAAAGCTTTGTGTATTTACGCGTAATAATTCAGATAACGTCCCGACGAGTCCGGTCGGTACACTTTGCTTTTCGCCCGCAGTATCCGAAACGTCACGCAACGCGCCCACCGTTGTCGCCGCCTCGACAGATTCCGAGCCCTGTTCGTTACTAGTAACAGACGTAGGGATCACTAAAGACGACAACGGTGGCTGCAAAGATCCCCCGGTTGTCGGATGGGTTGAACTACCACTACACGACGGTTCAGACGCCGGCTGAATTCGGCCTTCAATCGCTTCCAATCGTGAAAGTATGCGGTCTAACGCGTCATGCTCACGGGAACGCTCTCGACTCCGACGGGATACGTGTCTTTCTCTCTCGCGATAACGATCCGAATGATTTGAACGCTCTCGATACCGCCGCGGTATTGGGGGTGTATCACGACTACCAGAAGCACGATGTCTACTACGAGACCTTGATCTAGACCTAGTATGTTCTCTAACGTATTCACGTTCTCTAGAAAGTCGAGAAGAGCGACGAGGCATTTTACTAATTTTGAGTAAACAAAAGTGGGTAGATAAAAACGTTAATCTATATTGGATGGACCCAGCGGCAAGGTCACGTATTTTGTATCCCACTTCTGATCTTACAAACACAAAGAAAAGTTATTTAAAAAAAAAAGAAAACACGCTTAACTCTATGAAATATGTTTCATGTAATTTTATTAATTTGATTTAAGCTATAACTAATCGATTCATGAACTAACATACTCTCAAAACTAACTAATCACAGTGACATTAACAGTATTACAATTATTACGCAAAAACACTAATCTTATAGATGCTAGGTACGATTACACTATATCCGACACGTCTGAACCGTCCGACGAACGACAACCGAGTGAGCCCGATTCACCGCACGTCGTCCTATTTATGTAATCCGCTCGGCCCAGGTAGAGGAGAGAGGGGTTCTTGTGAGACTATAATATCCTTTATTTAATTATTATTTATTTATTTGTTATTATAAGTCACCAACATACAGTACGTCATTACATTGTATTGTGTTATAATATTATAAATATTATTATTATTATTCTGGGCGTCTGTACAATCATAAGTGACGACAACATTCAACGCAATACTTCCTGACAATACTGTTTAAATATTATGTACAAAGGAAGATTTACAAAACACATTACCATTAAGTACTAATAAATAATTAAACTGAATCATAATAATACTTGAAATAATAATTTGAAATGACTACAATAATTGAACATTACATTAAATTATAACAGACTAGTAAATCCGCCCTCGCTTCGGGAAACCCGTCCCTTCAAAAATTAATAAATAAATTTTAAGAAATTATGTTATTCCGGTGTCTAAGCTATATTACTGCAAAGTTTCATGAAAATCCGTTCAGTAGTTTTTGCGTGAAAGAGTAACAAACACACACACACACAAACTTTACAAACTTTCGCATTTATAATATTAGTAGGATAGGAAGTAGGATTAAATAAGAAACAACAATAATTTTCAAAAATTTATTAACAAGTAGTGAATTTACACGTATCTCGAACAGTTGAATGGGTAAATCACGTATTTATTTGGGTAGGTAATCTACATAGGTACCTTATTGTAAAACTGAACCTAGGCTCCGTTAAGATCGCTGCACCTTACATAGGCAAAATGAAGACGTAGGTGCCCAAATAAAGTTTTTTCTTGTTAGGTGATTAATATTATGTGTATCATTTATTCGTTTTGAACATACGCAATAGTGTTTTATAATTTCCAGTAATTAGTGTACTATGTTGCAAGTGTTTTGGTAATCAATCAAACAATTACACATGACCACCTCAAAATATCCGAGGCATGATTACACTTCCCAAATCGTGTTGGTTGGACGGACAAAGACGGGCGATTATCGTTTTGTATTGATTTTAGAGAACTTAATGAAAGACCACCAAGAAGCATTATTCGTTACCTCGAATAGACGGTAATTATGAATTTAATCGTATGCCTTTTGGGTTTATCAGTACACCGTCCATCCACCATTTAAAGGGCAGTAGTTCAAAGACACTTTCGTATAAATAAATGTATGATATTATTACTCCATCCAAAACAATAGAGAAAGATTTCATAATTTTAATGAAATAATAGATACTATTTGTACCTGCCACTTCGTTCGTGCATCGGAGTTTTCCTCGCGGGAATCCCGACCCCGCGGGTATTCCGGGGAAAAGGAGCCCATATGTTGCTCCACAACCTCCTCTATCTCCCAGTGAAAGTCCTATAAAAATCTCTTCAGCCCTTTTGAGATTAGCGTGCACAAACGCACAGATATACAGATATACAGACAAACAGAAAACATTGTTTTGGGTCCCCTTGCGTAGGTATATAAAGGTACCCCCGTATAGTAAATTTTTGCATATATATATATCTACCATGTACAGACAGCGATCAGTTACATTTTTATTATATATTAGATAGATATAATTATTTCGTCCAGTTGACACACTTGCCTACTTGTACACATGCAATTTTCATATACGAGCCGTTAACTACTAGATGTCAAGGAGTCAGGACCGAGACCCGGTATAAAGAAATCTCCTTTAATGCAACTGTATTTTATATTAGAAATAATTAAAGATAAATATTGGTTTGCAAAGTAAGAAGATTTATTGAGAAATATGTCCAGTTTTGTTTAGAGTGTAGGTACCTACTCATACTAAAATGGAAGGAAAGCAGGGATGCTGCACACAATGTCTTTGTTAAAAATAAAACATCCTTATCTTTTACTTATTATTGACGTATTCATCAATTCGACGTATCGTTCCAGTTACAAGCATAAAATCTGAGTAGGTATTCCATTAAAGACATTAACACTATTTCAACACATTTAGCGTCCCTTAACGCTTAATTTCGATTGAAGAATAACGTTTACATCTAGAAATTTGAAAATTGCTAGACTCCCTATGTATAAAACACATCAAGCACGCGGTTTTGACACCACAAGCTTACGGTCAAATCGAAAGATATAAGCGAACTGTTTTAGTTGTACTATCAATAACTAATCACGATAAACCTGAAAATGTTTGATTGTGATTAATGTGTTTCCAAAATTCGGTGACATCTTTTCTACAGACATACGTATCCCTGGCTTGTATTAAATAAATTTGAATTATGTTCCGATTACTCAAGTATTAATGACGGAGACTGAACTTTGTTTGGCTGGTTGAGTTGCTTCTTGTGTATAATGAATATTTATTTCATTTATAAATTACTAGCTTTTGCCCGCGGCTTCGCCCGCGTGGAATTCGTTTATATCGCGAACCGGGGAAGTGGGGGAGAAAGTACGTCATCAACTATCTTCCTGGGAAAATTCATCAAAATCGTTGTTTTCATACAAACTTTCATCCCCTATTTCAAGCCTTTAGGGGTTGATTTTTAAAAAAAAATTAGCCTATGTGTGACTCTGGGTCTTCAAATATTTTCATTCCGAATTTCATCCAAATCGGACTGGTGGTTTAGTCGTGAAAACGTCACAGACAGACTTTCGCATTTATAATACTATATATGTGTGTGCCCGCTACTTCGTACGCGCAGGAGTTTATTCCGCGTAACTCCAGATCCCGCGGGATTTCCAGGAAGACAGACTTGTTAGTTTTATATTAATGTTTGTTTAGAAGCTATTTATACCCCATACGCGAAGAAGGTTTTCCCGCGTAAATCCCGATCCCGCGGGATTTCTGAAAATATCCTATATGTTAATCTAAGTTGCCCTCTTTGTGTGTGCCCGCTACTTCGTACGCGCAGGAGTTTATTCCGCGTAACTCCAGATCCCGCGGGATTTCCGGGAAGACAGACTTGTTAGTTTTATATTAATGTTTGTTAGTTTTATATTAATGTTTGTTTAGAAGCTATTTATACCCCATACGCGAAGAAGGTTTTCCCGCGTAAATTCCGATCCCGCGGGATTTCTGGGATAAAAATATCCTATATGTTAATCTAAGTTGCCCTCTATGCGTGTGCCCGCTACTTCGTACGCGCAGGAGTTTATTCCGCGTAACTCCAGATCCCGCGGGATTTCCGGGAAGACAGACTTGTTAGTTTTATATTAATGTTTGTTAGTTTTATATTAATGTTTGTTTAGAAGCTATTTATACCCCATACGTGAAGAAGGTTTTCCCGCGTAAATTCCGATCCCGCGGGATTTCTGGGATAAAAAATATCCTATATGTTAATCTAAGTTGCCCTCTATGTGTGTGCCAAATTTCATGAAAATCGGTTCAGTAGTTTTTGCGTGAAGGAGTAACAAAGCTATTTATACCCCATACGTGAAGAAGGTTTTCCCGCGTAAATTCCGATCCCGCGGGATTTCTGGGATAAAAAATATCCTATATGTTAATCTAAGTTGCCCTCTATGTGTGTGCCAAATTTCATGAAAATCGGTTCAGTAGTTTTTGCGTGAAGGAGTAACAAACAAACAAACAAACAAATACACAAACTTTCACATTTATAATATTAATAGGATTGAATGAACTGAACAACAAGATAGTGTTGCTAAAGGTCTATAACAAACCATGTGACATAAGTAATTGAAACAGAAAATAAGTTAACAGCATTTATTATAACTTACTGGCAAAGCCTACTAGAGTGTACATAAATATTTACTCAAATGAAAATTATAAATTTTATTATTACTCATTATTTTCATGATTTTAATGTTGCGAGAACTTTGTTTACAAAAGAGGATACGTAAAGCAAAAATGTTAGCCTTTCTCACAAAGTACTACGCTTATCAAGATGCACATGTGATGAATGTAATATTTTATGACATTATGTTGAATATAATTACACAAATATAAAATTGAAATAATCCAAATATAACATAATAATATGAAATCATTTATGTTATGAGATTATGGTCAAGAAGTTAAATTCATCAGTTATACATATATTATTTTTATAAAATAATGCGATTTACAATAAAAGTTGAAGAAAGCTTGATTGAGAATATGTAGAGGTCTCAGTCAAGACAAGTATTGTATGTTACGTTATATGTAATGTTGTATGTATAGGTTGACCGGAAATATAAAAAACCTCGCCATATTGCGGTAAACTCATGGAACTAATTTGTTTTACTGGCAACGCTTAGTTTCTAAACGTCAATCGTAAATTACTTGTCAGTGAGTTGAATGTCACAGTTTGTCTCATGTTTGTCTTTTTTCTTTATGTGTCCTTTTGTGCTAAAATGACAAAACTGTTAATATTCGTGAAAGAAAAGTGGCTTTCTATGTACTAAAATAACATTTCCTAAAATAACATTTCGGACATAGTTACCAAAATGACGTTAATAACATGAGCGTTACTATAGTAACTGTTGTCAGTTGGTTGTCAGTGCTGTTGCCATATAAAAGGAAATCTTTGGCGCCCTCATGACGGGTTTTCTATTTTTCTGGTCAAGCAATATAATTATTTATGATATTCAAAATGATACAACTACAATAAAAGTTAAAGGAAGCTTGATTGAGAATATGTAGAGGTCTCAGTCAAGCGACACGTGTTAAGATGTGTGTCATACATCACCATAATATTTTATTGTAATCATTAACTTTAGTATAAATGGCCCAACAGGAATATGAAGAGGTCCTGGGTGGGACAGATGTTAAGGATATGTAGAGGCCTTAATGTCTTAACTTTAGTATAAGAGGCCCAAACAGGAATATGAAGAGGTCCTGGGTGGGACAGATGTTAAGGATATGTAGAGGCCTTAATGTCTTAACTTTAGTATAAGAGGCCCAAACAGGAATATGAAGAGGTCCTGGGTGGGACAGATGTTAAGGATATGTAGAGGCCTTAATGTCTTAACTTTAGTATAAGAGGCCCAAACAGGAATATGAAGAGGTCCTGGGTGGGACAGATGTTAAGGATATGTAGAGGCCTTAACGTCTTAATATTAGAAAGAGGCTTGATTGAGAATATGCAGAGGTCTCAGTCAAGACAAATATTAAGGGTATGTTATACATAACTTAATATTTTATTGTAGTTATTAATTTTAGTATAAAAGGCCCAAACAGGAATATGTAGAGGTCCTGGGTGGGACAGATGTTAAGGATATGTAGAGGCCTTAATATCTTAAATATTATAAATAAGCTATATTGAGACTATAAATAGGTTTCAGTCAACACAAATAATGGAAATATGTATGAAACTTTTATAAGTGATTATGTGAATTTTATTCTCCAAAATAATTGGTTTGGGTTTCATTAAATTCAATAAAAAGCAAATCTAACTTATACGTTTTAAAGGAACACAATTGTAATGTAAATGTATTTTGTTTAATTCATAGTTTTGTTACTATCATTTCCCGAGACGTGAAATTTATCAGGATTAGCCGACTGTAAGAAACACTGGTAAAAACACTGTAAAAACTAAGAAGTATTTATATTTATACCTAGATGAAGTTTTAAATATATTTAGTTATTATACGAATTTATGAAATGTTTAAAGTTCGTTTAATAAGAGCGCGCTTTACTACCGGTGGTTTTAATTAAGGCTAGCTTCCGTTTCCGGTGCAGAGAATCACTACCCCGATAGTAGCACGCGCGCTTAACCTTCAGGCTAGATCTAACCGTTGAAGAGAAAACACATTGTTTAGCTCCTAAGTTACAGTGCACAGTGACAATAAAATATTATTCAGTATTTAAGCGTATTTATTCCGATGGGGTCCAACAATTATTATTAACACTTTTACGCGACACAAGTTTACGACACTCATCACGCACATGACCGTATTGTTTACAATATGCACAACGTTTCCGTAACACTGGAGCATGCTGGGCGTCGGGTAGTGTGGGAGCAGTGGCACTGCTGGCGGCGATCGTCGATCGACGCGCCACACTACGACGCGGAGTCGTCGTCGAACTCGGCGGGGCTGCTGCGACGGAGGGCGATGGCACTGGCGTCGTAGGCACGACAGCGTGAGAGCTGCTGCTATTAGTAGCCGTGCTGCGTGACGTATCGCTATCTTTCGTCTGCGATTAAATAGCGCGCGAACTGTGACAGCGATCTTCTTCGCTTAGCGACGCTTCGATCGTACGGGAGAGAGAAAGTAATTCTTTGAATGTTTCAAATTACTCTCGTCGTATTCTTTTACGTATCCGTCGATTTAAAAGACCATAAGTCATATCTAATTGGACTTTTTCAGACAAGTCACCACGTGGGAGCTTGTTTAATAATGCTCGTAAACCAGCGATAAATATATCGGTATTCTCATCGCCTTGAGGGCGGCTAAACACATCTATGTAAATTTTATATGGTGGTCGTTGGTCACCATAGGCGCTGCGTAAATAAGAATAATAATAATAATAATAATAATCTTTATTTGCTCTAAATACACCAACAATATTTACAGGTTCATAATGTTATAACCTAGAACAGAGGTGTATTTAACCATTCCTGGCATGCAACAGTCAATTCGTGTGAAAATTTAAATACATAACATAAAATAAATTAAATTAAAATTAATCAACTCAAAAATGTCACATCACAAATGAATCATCAAATCCTATTTAAAAAGTCAAATAAAATAAAATTATATTAAATTAGATTGAATTAAATTATTCCGTAACCAATAATAAAATAAAATAAAATAAAATAAAATCGCTTCTTTCCACGACGTGATTTCTGGTTTAACGCTCTGCCACCACACAGTTGCGGAGTGCGTCAGGAGCATGGAGAGACCTCTAATGGCATTTATATCTGAGACGTTAGCACATTCCTTGTAACTTTCAATGGAGTCTATAAATGCTTCGATCGATTCGGACTCGTCACCGCTGAAGCGAGCGCTGCAGTGCGAGAAGTTACCAGACGATTGATGCGACGCAGGGGATGACTGCTGCATGACCTTATCCAATAGTTTTTCGAAGGCTTCGGTCTGCGAACGCTGTAAGGCGGCCATCATGGCAGCCACGTTGTCAGTCGAAAATCCCATAGGAGCGGTATCGGCATCTTCGTTAACTTCGGAGCCCGCGGATCGGCTTTTACGAACGCGCGGCATGATTGCACAGTTAGTAAAGTTCACGGAAAATCACGAAAGTTCGACGGTAATGGCGCCGCACAGTTGGGCTGCCAGTTTTAGTGTGGATTTTTGGGGTTCTGGCGCCACTAATACACAAACGAATTAAACAAATTAAAAATTAACAAGTTTACAAGCATAAAACAAGTGCAATAGGTTTATAACAGTAACTTAGTAGGTACGCGGCGCGTGCGGTCCGATCGTCGCAACGGAGGACTCTCGGCTGTCTGTTCGCTTCCGGCGGCCGTCTGTTCGCTTCCGGTTGCCGCAGGCGCGGGCGCTTTGAATACAGCGCTATGGGCCGATACGGTGGCCCTGATTGGCTGATCTAGGCACAGAGTGCCTGTTGCGGTACGAGAGCAGTGTTGCCGCGCTACACCGTTAATTTAAAACCGGTTTCAGCAATTCGGCGTAAGCTACCACGTGTTAACGGCTGATTATGAATCACAGACAGACATTCAATTTATTTATAGCCCCAGCATTGTTATGTTTACGTAATATCAATCAATAGAGAGTACGCCGAGTGGCGCCGCAGTCTATAACTAGAGTGCGTTAGTGCTGTCAACCTATCGATACTTTGCCTACTAATAGTTACTTACCTCATATTTATATTTATAACTCATTGGTAATATCAATAACACTGCCGATACTTTAGATTTGATCGCTAGTCTGATCTAAAAGTATAATGTTTCTATTCTCAATTTCTGCAAAAGTATTAAAAATTTAAATAATCAGTGGTGCCGATTTGAATGATACCCGCGATCGGTAATCTACCATCCATGATAGAGCACCCGTCATAGGTATAAGTTGTCAATATCAAGAATATGGTGAGTTATCCCTAATACAAACTAGGGACGTTCTTAGGTGCGTGAATTTACTGGTAAAAAAATAATATTCGTTGGATATAAGTAGGCGTACCGATGAGGTCTTTGTGTAGGGCATTCTCGACCTTCAATTCGCCTCTGATAAAAAATATGACGATTACTATTGATTTTGGGCTGACAATCGTTATAGTATCGATATATTCATCGACAACACTACACGGCTAGACGCAGCCCGCTGTAGGTACTGCTACAGTCACTTTCTCTTTTTGAGTAACTCGTCGGTTATGAACTGTTTATGCGTTTTGTTCGAGGATTTAGAATGTACCAGTTTACGATACGGTATTCCGTATTATCTCAAACGAAGGTACAGCCTCACAAAATTCCGCGAAATTATCACTAGTCAAACCAATCGTCGCGATAAGTTGTATCTAATCGCACCATGAAATAGCCATAACAATATGAAATATTATAAATGCGGAACTGTTTTTATTGATTTGTCTTTTTTCACGTCTTAACGGATTTTTGGTATAGAATTTGAGACTTGAAAAAGGAGAGGATAGTTTTTATGCCGATGATTATGATGATAATTTTAATTATGCATAGCTACAGCTTAGAATAATTATATATATAGTATATAGAAATATTATAAATGTGAAAGTGTGTTTGTTTGTTTGTTTGTTTGTTTGTTTGTGACGCTTTCACGTCGCAACAAAGCTATTATATGGTAAGGTTTATGTGTGTGGGGATAGTTAGGAGGGTGGAGAGTGACGTAGGCTACTTTTTACCGCGGAAAAACATCCCATTCCCATGGGAAGATCGATGTTTTGTTAGTTGCTAGAAATTTATTTTCGGAGTTGTTAATAGATGGCGTTATTAAAATTCATTTGCAAGTTCTGAATTACGCTATCAAATACTACATGTAATTTACTTAAGTCATAGGCAAATGTAATAGGCTACTTTAGCTCTGCCTCGAGAACTCCCCGCTCCGGCTGTATTCAATGTACCGCCCGCCCGCTGGCACTATCCTGTTGGCTGATGTCCGCAAGTTGCTGGACTCGCCGACACCGGTGGTGGGCGCGGGCGACTGGAACTGCAAGCATCCGGGGTGGAATAGCCTAGCTGCCAATAGAAGTGGAAGGCTACTTTTTGATGCCGCAGAACAGCACGGCTACACTGTCGAGGGTGTTGCACACCGTTACCGCGGCTCTGAATAAGAGAGAACGTGTGTGTGCAGTATTCCTCGACATGGAAAAGGCGTTCGACCGTGTTTGGCACGACGGCTTTCTCTACAAGATCTCGCAGTCGTCGGCGCCCCGGAGTGCCGTTAAGGTGATCTCCAGTTTCCTCGAAAATAGAAGCTTCAGAGTAGTGGTTGAAGACGCCGAATCCACCGAGCGTCCGATCGCAGCCGGCGTCCCGCAAGGGAGTTGCCTGTCCCCGGTCTGCTACGCCTGCTACACCGACGACATCCCGGCGGCAGGGGGGCGTCGCTTGCCCTGTATGCCGATGACGTGGCGTACATCACCACGTCGCTGAATAGAACCCACGCCATCGTCAAGATGCAGCGTGCGCTTGATGCCCTTGATGCGCGGGACGGGGCTAGCACTGACTGATACTGGGGCTTCGTAAGTCGTCGCCCGGCGCTGATCGGCTCCTGCTGGGCTTCCCACCAGCGGGATTCACCCGGTAGGGCCTCGATCGCCTGGGCGGCGCGAAGATGAACCCCATCCCGTTTAAGACTCTGTGGCCTGTAAAAAGGCCACCACTCATCGGACTTGACCTATTGGTTAACCACAGATGGACAACCAAGGGCCTTAGGGCCCAACCCAAGGACCGGCCCGTTTTAACGGGCCGCGAGAGACACCCCCAAAGGGGAACTAACTGTCCCGAGGGCTCCACACACCTCAGACAGGATGGAGTGAAGAGAGCGAGTAGTAGGCTACTTTTTAGCCTAAATTCCTACGGGAGCGAGACCTACGCGGCTGTTACCTACGGGTCCCGAAGCGAAGCGCGGGCGGTTCTCTAGTTATATATATAGAAACCGAGTCAGCGCGACCATTTTGTAGTACCTTCATTTGGAGCCAAGCTCCAAACACCGTTTAATTAATTGTCAATGCGCGCCAAACGTGTCTCGCGAAAAAAAAAAATTACTTATGACGAAATGTGCTGTTAAATTTTGTCACAACACTTCCGAAAAGCGAAAGAAATGTAATAACATCACTTTTCACAGGTTAGCTTTCAATCCTACTAATATTATCCTTCCTACTTCCTACTTCCTACTAATCCTACTAATATTATAAATGCGAAAGTTTGTAAGGATGTATGTGTGTGTGTGTGTGTGTGTGTGTTTGTTGCTCTTTCACGCAAAAACTACTGAACGGATTTTCATGAAACTTTGCAGTAATATAGTTTAGACATCGGAATAACATAATTTGTTAAAATTTATAGAGATTTTTGAAGGGACTGGTTTCCCGAAGCGAAGCGAGAGCGGATTTACTATCCTACTAATACTATACTAATACTAATACTATACTAATAGTACTAATAGTATTATAAATGCGAAAGTTTGTAAGGATGTATGTGTGTGTGTGTGTGTGTGTGTGTTTGTTGCTCTTTCACGCAAAAACTACTGAACGGATTTTCATGAAACTTTGCAGTAATATAGCTTAGACATCGGAATAACATAATTTGTTAAAATTTATAGAGATTTTTGAAGGGACTGGTTTCCCGAAGCGAAGCGAGGGCGGATTTTCTAGTATTTCATATATGGCCGGCTCCACACGTTTTGGCGCCAATTCGGTTAATGCTTCATTTTAGACCGAGCGCTTGTATGACTACTGTCATTCTATCATAGACATACATAATATAGACCTGCCTTGCACGTTCGAATGTGTGTCAAATTGTAACAACAACAATCCAATTTTGAATTGGATCGGTTTGTGCGTGAAGTTGGCGCAATGGAAATTTGTTACTATATTTGAAAACGAACAGATTACATAGTGATATCTCGCTTCCGCGTTTGGAAGTTTTAGTCGTGCTGTCTCTGTCACTCTTACATATGTCACGCGCCATTTTACTAAAGTTATTATTTTAGAAATAGTGAAAATAATTTACAATTCAATGTTTACATAATGAAATGTGATTCCTTTGGACTTTATTTGTGTTTCTTGAATTGTTAGAATATTTTTGAAGGCACAGGAAGCCATATTTTCTACATTTGCGGACGTAATTACTGAAATCAATTTTGCGTAAGGAAGATGTGTAACTCGCTGCTGTCTACAACAGACTGACTTGATCAATCACTCAATCACACAACCTAATGTTGACCACTCGTCGTGCGCCTTATGTATGTTACGGGCGCATCTTTACTTTCTACATCCATGCATTCTATACTATAATTATTCTAAGATCTACAGGTATTAAGTTATTTTCAGACTCCTACAAGGCAAAGCTGCAAGCAAAAACTACTTACTCGAGGTCAGTAAGTAGGTATAGGTAAAACAATTATAAAGTAATATAATATATGGAATAAGCGGTAACAATATCTAGATTCTAGATTATTGTAAATGAGAGGACTTCAAAGACGTCTGGTTCCATGCTATCCTGCTTATGTTCCTGCCTGGTATCCTGCTTATGTTCCGAACTTTTATAGTTTTAAGATGATAACCCTAAGGTCAAAGCATTTGTGCCTAAAACCACACAATACTAATATCAAACTGTGACTAGTGTCTGAGCACACACGATGATCTCACTTAAATTATAATTTGTTGACTGAGGCAATACTTTATTAGAGGCATTCAGTTAATCAGGTTTTCGTAACCGAAATGCTCTAAGGAAAAACAATAGGTAGCTAGGTACCTACCTAAGATTTATACATAAAGGCTTCACAATAGCTCTACATCAGGATTTTATTGTCCTGGGTCTCATGGTTATCATACAAATATTATAACACGCAGACTCAAAAGAACCCAGAATCTTGATTGAATTCAGGACCCAAGTCCGACATGGTAACCATTGCGCCATATTGATCATAGGTTATAATTATTCCTGTTGTATTATTAAACAGATGATAATATAATAGAATTTCGGGTCGGAGTCACTGGGGGAGCGACCGCGCTCAGACTGTTTACATTCGGAACTTGTATAAGTAGGTAATGTAGGTATATGCGAGCGGGGTAGAAAATTTCGATATCATGATTCAGGCTTTAAATGACGTCAATATGTGGCAAATATTCGATGTCGCCACATACCCAAGGTCTTCACTATAAAAGTAATTAAAACGTGTTAGAATAATAAAATATGGTCATTACTCTATGCACCTAATTTGGTCTATGCAGTTGCTCTGCGAATAACCTACTCTGTACTCTATGTAAGAATGTAAGAAAAGAAGATGTCGGATTTTGTGATCTAAGTTTGGTGAATTATATTAATAGGAAGAGAAACAAGTGTTTTAATTAAAGTGAGTTGCGTGGGGGCCTAACAGCCTAATCAAACTATGGTGTAATATAAATTCTCACATCCACGGACCTCTGATCTGAAGTGATCGGTTTTGCTTTCGTGCTGTTGGATTGGAATTTGGAAGATATGTGTCAAAAATGGACGCCACGACCTAGAACCTTCGTCGCTGAGAAACAAAAAGGTTTTTATGTTTGAATTCATACCGAAAGAGTTGTATTAAACGAATATTAAAAATGTCAAGTATAGAGGTATATCCGCAGCTTTGTGAAAAGAGTAAGTTTAGCAATTGGAAGTTTAGGTTAAACATTTTATTTGAAGAAAAAGGTATTGAGTACTTATTAAAAGGAAAGAACGAAGAAAATTTGAAAAAAAGAGAATTATAAAAAAGACGCTAAAGGAAGATTGATAATTATAAATTGCTTAAATGATAAATTCTTGGAAGTAGTAAAGCCGGCGACCAGTGCATTAGAAATGTTGAGACTATTAAGTGCAGTATTTGAAAGAAAAAGCACATTTAACAAAGTATTACTCAAAAAGAAACTCATTACTTTGAAACATCAATTCTCAAATAAACTTCAGGATCATTTAATTACCTTTGAAAATATAATTAATGAATTAGAAGGTGGAGGTGCAAAGATAGAGGAGTTAGATAAGGTGGAGCACTTGTTTATAACACTACCAAAGGAGTATGATACCATAATAAATACATTGGAATCCCTCGACAAGGACTTAAATTTTGAGTTTGTAAAGAGTAGATTACTGGATTTGGAAAACAAATTAAAAGAAAATAGTATCGAGGAGAAAACTGAAAATATGTTTATTTCAAACTCAATCATTATATGTTTTAAATGTAAACGTAGAGGACACAAATCATTTCAGTGTGATTTAAATAATAATATGAATAACAACGATATGAAGCAAGGAACCGTTCATAATAATAGTGAAAGTAATAGGGGAAGAGTACCCAACAATAACTTCTCTAATAGAGGATACAGTAACAATTATAATAGAGGAAGAGGTTACAATAGTCAAATTAAACAAGGAAGAGGTTACAATAACAATTATATGAATCGTGGTCACAGATATAATAATAACTACATGCATCAAGCAAGAGGCTACAATAATAATTATATGAACAGAGGAAGAGGTCATCACCATAATTTTTCTAGACAAGCAAACACCATAGAAGAATCTAATGTACAGGAAGAAAATAAAAGTGCATTTGTTGCATTAACTTTGGAAAAGGAATATAAAGAAAGAAATGACATCTTATTTATAATAGACTCTGGGGCAACGCATCATTTTATACAAGAAAAATATGAGAAGTACATGTATGACATACAATTGCTAGATGAGCCGATGAAGATTAAAATAGCCAATGGTCAATTTTTAATTGCTAACAAAAAAGGGAAATTAGAAGGAATTTACATGAATAAAATTATTGTTATCGATGGAATAATAGTACCAGAAATTTCACATAATTTGATATCAGTGTCTAAATTAATGGAAAAGGGTATGAAAATAATAATTAAAGAAAAACAAATGAAAATATATACCAATGATACATATAATAATACACTATATTTATAAAGAAGGAAAACTATTTACTATGAGGATGCTAATCAAACAAAATGCACAGTGTAATCAGGCTATAGACAAAAATGACATTTGGCATAAAAGACTTGGACACTTAAATAGAAAAAGCTTACAGATTATGGACTTACCTTTTAGTGATAAAATGTGTAATGAATGCATGATGAACAAGAGTACCAGAAAACTATTTTATCCTGTAACAAAACCTCAATCACATGCTATAGGCGATCTAATTCACTCTGATATAGCAGGTCCAATGCAAACTACTACCAATGAAGGAGAACGATATTATCAAACTATCATCGATGACTACTCACATTTTACAGTTACATATTTATTGAAAAATAAATCAGAAGCAGCGCAAAATTTGATCGATTACATAAAAATGATAAAAACTGAAAAAGGAAGAAGAATAAAAAAATTACGATGTGACAACGGAGGAGAGTACAGTTCAGACTATTTAAAAGATTTTTGTCAAAATAAGGGAATACAAATTGAATATAGTTTACCATATAGCCCGCAGATGAATGGAAAATCTGAAAGGATGAATCGCACAATATTAGACAAAGCAAGGACAATGATGAGTGAGTCTAACTTGCCCAAACACTTATGGGGGCAAGCAGTTTTGACAGCTACATTCTTAATTAACCGTTCACCATCAAAAGCAATATTTAATGATATACCTGCAATACGATTTGAACGAGATATGAAATTGGATAATATAAAAATATTTGGCTGCAAAGCTTGGGCAGTAATTTTACCTACAGCAAATAAATTTGAAAACAGAGCTGTAGCAACAAGAATGATTGGATATGCGAAAAATGGATGGAAACTTTGGATTCCAGAAACTGACAAAATCATAGTGTCAAGAGATGTCACCTTTGATGAAACAGATATTAAATATACTAATGAAGTAAATAAAAAAGAAGAGGAAAATAGAATTCAAATTCAAAATTCAAAAAAAAATTCAAAAATTATTTATTTTGTCCAAAAATTATAAATAACATACAGTGGTTGGGACCCACCCGTTAAGCTTTAAATAAATGCCTGTGTTGGGGGGCCCCGCTCTTCCCTATCGTTGTTGACAGTGGACAATAAAATAATTTATGTACAAACTACAAGTATTATAGATAGGCACTTAAATCTAATATCCCGAAAAAATGTGAGTGTATGTGCGTGTGAATGTGTATGTTTGTGTGTGTATGTGAGTGTGTATGTGTGTGGGTGTAAGTGTGTGTATGTGTCTGTGTGTGTGTGTGTTCTGTATATATGTGAAAGAGACTGAATATACGTAAATGCTTTAATGCGGATATACTTCTGACCCGTGTTGCCCTACGATAAATATGTATCTTGGGATCAGTTAAAGAACTGCAACACGGGTCAGAGAGAATGTATATATTGTTGATACAATACACAAATAACTATAAGTATACATCATACCTATGCTACCATGAACCCCTATAAGTTTTAATATATAATTTATGGTACTTGTATAAGAGCTTCTACTTGCTCGTATGTGAGACTCTTTAGCCAGTTATTTAAGCATTTTTTACATTCGTAAGCTGACATGTTGAGTATTTTTAGTTTATTATTAATTTTGTTGTAAAGGAGAGATGATCGTTTTTTAAATTGATTACTAGCAAACAAGGTCTTAGTATGAGGGACTGGAGTAACTTTATCCTTCCTTCTTCGTGACTGGTTATCCGTGTACTGGGGTGTAATAGTTTTATGTTTTGTTAATATTACTTGTTGTACATACAGTTTCCTGACAGAAAGTAAATTACTTAAGAGATAAATTTTTTCAGTAGAAAATCTTTTCTCTTTAAAGTACATGGTCTTTATTAGCCCGCGTTGTGCTCGCTCCAAGTGGATAAAGTTACTTTTTGCGGCACCACCCCAAATTGTAATGCAATATGTTAATATTGACTGTACTAATATGACATATATGTTTTTTGGAAGTTTGTTAGGAACAAGACTATTCTTCATATATCCTGGGACAATATGTCTTAAATTTCGAAACAGCCAATGTAACTTACGAATTCGATTTGTAACTTGTTCAATATGGGGTTGCCATGTTAGTCTCTGATCTACTATGACCCCTAAATATTTAACACTAGTAACTTTTTCAATAGTATGACAAGTACACAACCCGTTTTCATCACATCTATGAATTTTTATACTGTAATTGTCTGTTGGTTGAGTATTACTATAAATACTAAAGCACATATATTTGGTTTTTGTGATGTTTAAGCTAAGTAAATTGGTGTCCAGCCATTTGGCGATCCGAGACATTCCCTGTTCAGCAGTACGCTTTATATCTTCCCATGAATTTCCCATGAAGACAATAGCTGTGTCATCGGCATAAGAAATAATTTCTGCATTCTGAATTTTAAGGTTACAAAGGTCGTTAATATAAAGCAAAAATAGTGTAGGTCCTAGCACACTTCCCTGAGGTACGCCATATGACATAGGTATTCCCTCACTAGTATATAGTCCATTAATATTTTGATCTACATCCTCACTAGTATACTGCTCTAATTTAACTGTTTGCTTTCTATTTGAGAGGTAATCTATTAATAAGTTTAAAGGAGTTCCCCTAATTCCCACTTTTTCCAGCTTCCCTACAAGAATAGGGACAAAAACTGTGTCAAAAGCCTTTTTTATGTCTAAAAATACAGCAAGGCATTTTTGACCTTTATCCAATCGTTCAACAACTAATGAGGAGAGGTGCGCAACTGCATCCTCTGTTGATTTTCCTTGTCTAAAACCAAATTGTTGGGGAGATAAGATGTTATATTTGTTTAAGTACATTAATAGTCTGTTATTTATAATTTTTTCAATAATTTTGGATAAAGCTGGTAAAACAGAAATTGGTCTATAGTTGCTGACATTATGTCTATCCCCGCCCTTGTATACCGGAGTTATAAAAGATCTTTTTAATTGATCCGGGAAGATCCCTTGTTTGAAACAGGTGTTAGTTAGATGAGTAATTATAGGGGTAACCTCCTCTCTAACCATCTTTAGATATTTAGTGGGGATATTATCCCATCCAGGGGCACTGTCCGACTTTAAATTCCTAAGGATGCTGTCTACTTCATCCATATCCGTGTCAAAAAGTGTAAATGAATTTAGCTGGGAACATGTTACAGTGTGACAGGTTTGATGTTGATTGTGATTTATATTAATTTTAATTTCACTTGCCAACTCCCGACCAATGTTTACAAAATAGTTATTTATGAAATCAGCTGATTGTTTAGGTGATGATTTAATATTTAGCAATTCGGTGTTATGAGATTTCCCTTTGTTTGAGTAAGTGATGGATTTTATATTTTTCCAAAACATTTTATTGTTTTTAATTGAATTTTTAAGTATTTCCCTTTCATACTTTCTTTTTAATTTCTTAATTAGGTTATTACAGTAGTTCCTGTATCGTGTGTAAGTTATTTTTTGAACTTCATTCTCAGGATCATTACGGGTTTGTTTTTGCAATTTATTACGATGTTTGATGCAACGAAGAATTCCGGGAGTAATCCACGGTTTTATTATTCGTTGACTATTGGGGATTGTTAGAGTATTTGTATAAAGTTTAAGGGATTCAGACAAGATTTTTATAAGTTTGTTCGTTATGAGATTGGGGTCATTACAAAATAGTAGTTCAGCCAAATTTTGTCGTTAAAGATGTTTAATAGCCTTGTCATAGTCAGTAATAGTTTTTGTAGTGTTTGAGTTAGGTAAGTTATATTTTATTTTAGACAATACCAAAAATGTTGTGTAGTGATCTGTGATAGAAGTATGAATTATGGCAATGAACGCTGAAATCTTTCTACTGTTTATTTTTAACATGAAATGATCTAAACAATTCTTTTCCCTGGTGGGTAAGGTATGTCCTGGTAGAATGCCATAGTTAGCGAGCATTTGTAGGTATGTGACCCTATTATTGTACTCATTAGATGATTCCATGTCTTTAGGTTTGATATTTATGTTCATGTCTCCTGCTAAGATGATATTTTTCCCCTCAGCTAAAGTTTCTAAGTGGTTTTCAAGCGAATGTAAAAAACTGTCAATGTTATTATGGGAAGGTGAGCGATAGATACATAATATAATGTTGTTAAAAATATCAAGCTGTAAACAGGACGCTTGGGAAAGTTGTATTTCTTTAATTTGGTGCCTTAGTGACTTTTTGACATAAACAACAACACCATCGTTTTGGTTAAGCTGGCATGATGTGTAATATGAATCATAGTTATTTAAAACAGGAATTGGTTTGTTAGTGTTTAACCTACATTCAGTTAGAATTATAACATCTGTTGCAAACTTGAAGTCTGAGAATGTAATCATAAAATCATCAAAGTTTCTATATATGCTTCTTATGTTTTGTGAAATAATAGTAAAATCATTTTTATTTATACATATTTGCTTAGATAGGTCTGTGCTGTCACATTCCACCGTTCGAGCTATCTTAAGTTCGTCTATTGCTTTAATATTTTGTAAGGACTTATTATCCATTAGGTATTAATTTAAGTACATATGTCATTATTAGCATGTGGTATACATGTATAAACATTTTTATAGCAGGTTTAATACTAATATAATATACAAAATATAAATAATAATCATTAATATATAATGAGTTAAATATATGTATATAAAGAGTGAAAAGTCTAGGTTGCAAAAGATATATACATATGAAACAGTCTGCATGAGGTATATGAAAGTGAAAAATCATGTATAATAATATATGTATATGTAAATATAAATAGTATAAACTGTAGTTAAAGAAGTTTTGCTTGTTGGCATTAAAAGTTACTCTGAGAATCTGTGGATTTGCTTTATTTAGTGTACTGAAATTGGGATTGTAATTTAATAGTTTACTGTCTAGATTATAAAAGATAATATGTGTGCATGTTCTGTGTAAACTTACATTACAATTAGAAGTGTAAGTGTGGTTGGGATATTTATTGTAACTTTTTACTATTATTAATGTACATAATATATAATTACTTTGTTTTAGAGAATGTGTAACAAAAACAATTATTAACTTAAGTACTAGTCATGCCTTACGTAACTGCTGAAGCTGTGATTCTCTCGTAATGTTTATTATTGGTGAATCCTCGTTGTATCGCAGATAAACTTTACCATAGTTGGTCCAGCAGTACTTGTAGTTGTTCGCTTGTCGAAAATCTCTCGCCAGGAAATACAGCCTCGATATTTGTGGAGTTAAATTTTCAGAAATAAAGATGGGGGTATCAGGTTGAAACTTCAATCCTAAGTGTTTTGCACTTAACTTATTTGTTTTATTCTTATAGTTGAAATTTTTAGAAGCCTTTATAATATCCGTTTTAATTATAGTATTTGTAAGTTCAACTATGACTGTACTTCTTTCCTTGTTTTGTTTTTTAGTTTTAATGATGTCTTTAATTTCTGTTTTTTCAATTTTTACTTCCAGTTTATCGCATAGTTGGGTTACCATTTGCAACATATCTGCTTTGGTTTCATTTCCCTTAAGTGGCACATTTTTTATCTCTATATTAGTTTTCTTTTCTATTCTCTGCATTTCCTCCACTTTATTTTCCAATAAAATTATTTGTTCTGCATCTTTCCTTCCTTGTGTTTCTAATTTATTTATCTTATTCTTGAGCTCCACATTTTCTTCCGATAAGTATGCTAACGTGCTTTGCATGGAATTATTGGTTTGCTGAATATCTTGCAGTGTAGCCAGAATGGTGTTGGTTTTGTTTATTAAGTCTTTCATTTCACTTCGTAGGTCCATCAATAACTCGTCCCTATCGTAGGTGACGTTTTCTTCTAAGAATCTCTTCCTTTTGCTTCGGGCACTTACAAAATTAGGCGGAGTAGTTTCATCCAGGGCCACCTTTGAGACGTCAGGAACAGAGGAAGATGTTTTTGGAGAGTGCATCATTATTGTTAAGATTTTTAAAAAAGATTTAAATGAATAACAAAGTGAGCGCGGTCGTTGTTATTTTGTTTGACTTGTTTGTAATAGTAATCCAACGTAGCACTAGTAGCAGTCACTAGAAGCGAGGTGTAGCACATTAGACTGTCGTAGCTCGTAGCACTTTATTTCGTAGCGGTGGCTCACGGAACAGTGGAATATTCCATCGGCTGTTGTGTAAACAAGATGACAATATTACTTTGTTCGCTATCTCTTATTCGCACTGCATGTGTTGTCCGCGCTGTAGACGGCTTGAGCGGCCAGACCGGTTTGTGGCGGTATTTATGATTTTAAACTCGTATGATTTAACTGACAGATTACTAACTCGATCGCGGCACACGTCCGCTCGCTACGGCGTCACAAGGAGAAGAGCAAAATGACAGATAAAATTGTGAGAAAGAGAAGAATGACATATAAAATTGTGAGAAATGAAGAAGATCCAGTTGTACAGTATGATAATTCACAAAAAACAATACCAGAGCAAAATGAAACAGATACAGAAGAGCCAGTGACAACTACTAGAAGTGGGAGACAAATCAAAGTCCCAGACCATCTTAATGACTACCATTTTAATTTTCAGACATATTGTTTTTTCAGCGAAGATGACCCAGTTACATATGAAGAAGCTATAGAAAAGGGTTGGTCATCATCAATTAATATGGAATTAGATGCATTGAAAAGAATGAATACGTGGAAAGAAACTAAATTACCAAATGGCAAACAAGCAATTGAAGCTAAGTGGATATTTAAAACTAAAGAAAGTGGGATAAAAAAGGCAAGATTAGTTGCAAAAGGGTTTCAGATGAAAGATAATGATGAATTTGGAAACAATAACTATACACCAGTAGCAAGAACATCTACAGTGAGATTTACCCTATCACAGGCAGTGCAAAATTCATGGCCAATAAGACAACTAGATGTGCCAACAGCATACTTAAATGGAATATTAGAATCAGAGGTATACTTAAGACCACCGGAAGGAGTAAAAGTTACAGATGGAAATGTTTTAAAGCTGAATAGAGGATTATACGGACTGAGAGAAAGTGGAAAATGTTGGAACAAGAGATTAAATAATTATCTAGAAGAAAAAGGGTTTGAAAGATCGAGAAATGATTTTTGTTTATATAAAAATGGCATGAAAAACATTTGGCTCGTACTCTATGTAGATGATATATTAATTACCGGTGACAAAAATAATTCTTTAGAAATTATAAGAGATTTGAAACAGGAGTTTAAGGCAAAAGATATAGGTGAAGTAGAATCGTTCTTAGGAATGGAAATAACCAGGACAATCGACACACTAAAAATCGCACAGACTAGACAGATAGATAAAATGCTTAAAAAATTTGGAATGGAACATTGCAATGCTACAGAAACACCTATAACAAAAGGCTATCAAGTAAATAAAGAAGATGAAATCATACAAGACATACCTTTTCGACAATTGATTGGAGGACTTATGTTCATATCTACAACTTCCCGACCTGATATATCTTATGCAACATCTTTTCTATCGCAATATTTAGAAAAACCCACTAAGGACTTATGGATACAAGGAAAAAGAATACTACGTTATTTAAAAGGTACAAGGACACATGGACTAATATACTATAAAAATAATGATAGAGGTATTGAAACATATTCAGATGCAGACTGGGCTGGAAATAAAGATGACAGGAAGAGTGTAAGTGGATCAGTAACAATGTACAATGGAAACATTATATCATGGCTATCAAGAAAACAAAATTGTGTTGCGCTATCGACTGCTGAGGCTGAATACATAGCTGCTACAGTGAGTGTGTGTGACTTAATCAATGTGAAAGGACTGTTTATGAACTTTAATAGTGTACAAAACAGTGATGTGCAAAGTGTTTTATATATGGACAATATAGGCGCTATAGAACTATCTAAATCTTATGAAAACAGTAAACGTGCAAAACATATTGACATTAAACTACATTTTATAAAAGACCTGTATAACAAGGGAGAATTTGAGATAAAATATGTATCATCAAAAGATAATTATGCAGATTTATTTACTAAAAGTTTAACTAAGGAACATTTCATATGTTTGCGTTCAGCACTAAGTATAAACTAAATGGCATTTGTCAAATTGAGTTGAATTGTAATGTAATACATACAGATTTTAATATGTGGAAAGTAATATTGTTGTGTAACTCCGTTTAAATTTAAAATTGAGTCATTCTGTATAGGTGTACTAATAGTAATTATTGATAATTTACTTGTTCAGAATTACTTATAAAAGTTTTGTTGTTTCAACTTAAGATATTGTTTGTATAACTTGTGGCATAATGATAACTTTAGTTTTTGTGTGCTTTGTAATTTAAAATATGATGTCACGATTTTCACTAATTTTATTGCTTAAAATTATTAAAAATCGAGGGAGAATATTAGAATAATAAAATATGGTCATTACTCTATGCACCTAATTTGGTCTATGCAGTTGCTCTGCGAATAACCTACTCTGTACTCTATGTAAGAATGTAAGAAAAGAAGATGTCGGATTTTGTGATCTAAGTTTGGTGAATTATATTAATAGGAAGAGAAACAAGTGTTAGAAATAACGGGTCTAGCGGTGGCGCTGGCGTGACGTCATATCGGGTGACTGGTGGCGTGAGCGACGGAGTGGGGGAGCCAGTACCTGCACTACCTGCGGTGCGGCCGGAGCAGAGCGCGGGCATTCTCGTGTTGGCATTCGGACGTGACGGTCGTACTATTTATAGTGGTTCAATATTGTGTTAACGTTGTACTGTTATTTCTCTGATTAAAATATTCGATGTGGTTATCGTTATTTTTCTTTTTAAAAATCAACTCTACTCCTGATTTATAAGATCAGAAGCTGGATTCGAACGCAAACCCTGGCTCTTGCTGACAAAATTATTTTCCACGTAAATGAAAACCCGTTATTTTAAATTCTTGATGAGGTGTTGTGTTATGTGTCAACAAACCGTGAGTACATTTTCTTGAATAATGACAAAACGACCTTCGCGGTCTGATCAAGGACAAACTGTACACTATAAAATCTGCTTCGGACCGTCACGTCCAACTCGTGAATGCCACACTACTGTTGCGAGTTACAGACTTGACACTTAGCCGGTTAAGCACGTTTGTTTCCAATAAATTGTCACCACATTAACGTCATCAAAGCCGCTATGGTAATTACGAACAGCGAATTAATAGAAAACGACGAGATCGTTCTCCGGATGGTGCATTGCGGAGCACAATGGAGGCGATCTTGTCTTGACTTTCAGAGCTCGAGGAGCGGTCTGTGGCGCGGTCTACGTGCACACTTCGCAGCCCACACGGGACGTCTCGCGGTCCTCACCGGGCGCTAGAGCGGCGGGCACCTCGCAGTCCACATCGGACGTCGTGCAGTCTACACCGGGCGCTGCCATCACCACCGCGCTATCTGCGCCAAGCGTCGCCATACGCCTTTGTCGGCGTCGCCCAGGTGACGCCCGGCGTGCTGGCACCGACAGCCCCGCCGTCATCGAGGCTTATAGCTTCCGTAGGCCTGAGCCCTAGCTTATGGCTTCTGTTAGGCCTGAACCTTCGGTTTATGGCTTCCGTAGGCCTGAGCCCCTGGCTCATGGCTTCCGTAGGCCTGAGCCCCTGGCTCATGGCTTCCGTAGGCTTCTGTGCGGCCCGAGCTTTTAGCTTGTGGTCTCTGTTTCAGCTAAGTAATTTATGTTTGCGTCTGTAAGTAACGTCATAGATGTACCAAATGCACTGTATAAAGGGTTTCGTAATGTTGCCTTTTATAGAGTTCACATTCTCTATTATGGTGCGAGTGATAAGAGTCCAGAATCTTATCAATCGCATTTCATTTTTGATGATAAATCCATTTTACAATAAACAACTAGTCTCATTATTTTGAAGTTTTATAATTGTTGCTAAAGGACGCTTGAGTGCACGCTTGCGCTGGTAGCAATGATATTAAATTCATAGCTTGCCTTAATACCTTTTGACATTACTCATATTTGTGTCTCATGTGGATTACAGAGAACGAGCACAGCGATGATCAGGATGGGCGAGACGGACAGGAGCATGAGACGTTCGAGGACGAACTCGTGTCAGGAACGGCCGTCTCACAAGAACCCCTCTCTCCTCTACCTGGGCCGAGCGGATTGCATAAATAGGACGACGTGCGGTAGATCGGGCCCTGCCATCACCACCGCGCTGTCTGCGCCAAGCGTCGCCATACGCCTTTGTCGGCGTCGCCCAGGTGACGCCCGGCGTGCTGGCACCGGCAGCCCCGCCGTCATCGACACGGTCTGCACCCGCTGCTGTCGCGGCGAACCGTGCGCCGCTACCGCGCTGCGGCGACGGTCGTCGCCAGTGCGTCATCCATCGCCTGTCGCTGCTGTGCCGCGTCAACAGTCGAGCAACTCACGCATTCTACAAATCGCATCGTGGACGCGATTTACTCAATTGGAAATTTGGTGAGATCTAACCCACATTAATACATTTCAAATCTTGCTCCTGACGTGCATAATTTTGATATTTAGTGCGCGAAGGTTAATCAAGGTAGAGCTTAATCTATGTGATTATGGCTTCTACTTTTTTTTTTTTTTTTTTTTTTTTATGGAATTAAGATAGCAAACGAGCATGCAGTACCACCCTTCCCCTGCCGCCCATAACAACTGTGACCGACCTAGAACTAGACTCAAAGGGACTAGGATGGTTAGTCCAGTTAGTAGATGGTGTTAGAATATTAGTTGGTTAGTTTGTTAATAAGTGCGAGGACAGGGTATGTTAGTGATAATTAGTCCTGTTAGTTAATGTTAGTAATAGTCCAATTAGTTATTGTTAGTATGAGTCTTGTTCCAATTCGGTCACAGATGCGTTGCTACCCCTGAGGTCTGAGATGGTCGCCTCTAAAAAAGTGAAACCGGCTCCACAAACCTTCCTATCCGGAACACAATTGCTCTTAAAAACAATTATTATGACGGTAGGAATGGTACTGAGTACCTTGGCGGGCGGTGGTCCTACCCCGGGCGAACTCTAGGCTATAAATTCGAAATAACTAAAGTAGACGTAAGTTCACACATAAAGTAAACGCTCCTGCGGATTCATGCTGCGTTTAGAAAGCGATTCTAGGTTATATGAAGTTGGAGACCAGGACCTTGTCCGGTACCCCTGTGGAACCAAACCTGTCATCTGGTTGTGGTTACCTGTAAGGAGGTAAAAATAAAATGCGCGGTATTGGTATGACATAGGTACTTTTATTTTTACATCTGGTGTGTTGGAGTTTCATGACTTCAATTTTATTTCGTTCCATAAGAAAACATGACATTTTGTGTGCCTTGTAAACAGTGATCAAATACAACAACTGAGACATCGCAAGTCACAAAATTAATCTACTTACGTTCACAAAAATTGTTAAAGTTAATGGGGTAGATAAGATATTGTTGCACCGAAAAAAAAAACAGCTGCTGTTTTGCTTTGCTTTGTGTTGGTTCATTTTCAAATGATAATGTGATACTCTCTACAGTGCAGTGACTTTAATCTCACTTCAAGTTTTCATTCTTGACATTAAAGTTCCAAAAAAAATATTGCATTCAACTTATTAGCGACGCTGAAAACCATAAATAAAAAAAAAAACATGTTCTTGCGAAACTTGGCGAAGTATTTCATCTATAGCGAGCACAATTAGCTTACGCGGTCAAAAAAAAAATGGTTACAGACAGCTTCCTAATTAGCTTTAATTTACAAGTGCGAGTTATTCAATTAGGTTTTTATTTACCTTGATACTAATACGTTTTGGTTTATCTTATGTATCGCGATGCAATGCACTTTGTACTCTGTGTTCCAGTTAAGTTTTTGAAGACATGCGGGGTCATTGGCGGAATGACATTATTCTGCATCGATGGCATGTAAGCTATGCTGCCTAAATGAAGAGCGAGGACAGTTCTACCCCCGAGTGTTGCGCGGAACCACATCGTAGCCCGCGTGCGCGAGTTCGCTGCTGGAAAGCGCTGGCGAGTGACACTTTGATGAGCACTCCTCCTTGGGTATGACGCAGTATCACAGGTGACCTGTATTGTTCATTTTATTTTCTTGTAGCTTTTGTGAACAATAAAATTGTTCTCATTCTTGAGACATTGCCTACTTGCAAATTAGCATTGCTTTATATCAAGTGACAATTATCTGCTTTAAAGTGCCTAAAAGAATATGAGTAGATGTACTTATTGTGCATTTTTGCCTTAAACGTACCATAGCATAGGTTTGAAATGTAATGCGTCAGAAATAAGTTTTTGTGAAATCACCTTTCAAAAATTGAGTTCAGTCATATCCTTCAGCCATAATAATGCCTTTTACATTTTAGCTGAGGATACTAGTCGATCTTAAATGAAATTGCTTAGTAATAAGTCTTGGTCAGGTACGGCCGAGTCCCAGGAAAGTACTACGCTTACATAAAACCGATCGTAAGGCAATTTTAAGGCCTAGTCAATATAATGGTACATTCCTTGTTACGTAATTAAAACAGCTTGCATTGCAAGACTCACAAGTAAGACAAGTCGGAAAGTATTGTCGTAGTGTCCTTAATATGATGCGCATCAAAGTAAATACAACCAGGGGTCCGATGTCATGTGGAAGATGCAGCTTACTGTAAGCACAACAAGATTAACGCATTCATGAAACGAGGAAGCAGCCACGTGTGTTGGTATGGGAGATTTTGTATTTGTAGGCAAAAGTTCGTAGAGTTCCAGCAAACTGGATTCCGGCATGATGGGTCCCTATAAAGTCATCCAGCAGTTTCCGCACCACCGTTATGAGCATATGGTGCTCTGGCGTGGCGAGTGGACGCCCGACACGTGCTCCGCTTTCTTCGAGACTGGTAATCCATCGGTTTTCTGGTTGACCTGAACCTCTGGCTTATAGCTTCCGTAGGCCTGAGCCCTGGCTCATGGCTTCTGTTAGGCCTGAACCTTCGGTTTATGGCTTCCGTAGGCCTGAGCCCCTGGCTCATGGCTTCTGTTAGGCCTGAACCTTCGGTTTATGGCTTCCGTAGGCCTGAGCCCCTGGCTCATGGCTTCTGTTAGGCCTGAACCTTCGGTTTATGGCTTCCGTAGGCCTGAGCCCCTGGCTCATGGCTTCTGTCCGGCCCGAGCTTTTAGCTCGTGGCCTCTGTTTCAGCTAAGTAATTTATGTTCGTGTGGATCTTGAGAAGGCTACTTACTGTGTTATGTACTTTGGCGAGTATTCTAACCAATGGAAGTCCGGAATTTCATTGCTTGGAATGCTTTTTGCTTTCATTCATAGCTTAATGCTTAAAACACTGTTTTTGCTTTAAATGATTTCTTTTTTTTCTTTAATCTGAAGCATGCAAATTAAAGTTAAATTTCCTAACATGTTTTTTTTTTGTTTTTTTCAAGTTGTTGGGTGCCTGATGGTGGGAGTGCACGCTCACTATCACGTACTTCGCAACGTCACTTCAAATGCTTACTTACACAATTACAATCCAATCTTATTAGTGCAATTATTCTCTTTTTCTCTATTCGGCTTCAGACTTATTAAGTTTACGCAAGGATACAAATGTACGGTATTTGTTGCATTACAGATGATGATGGTCAGTCTGAAGATGGTGGACCTGGTGGACAAGAAGCGGTCGAGGACGCCTCGCCGTCAGGAGAGGCCGTGTTAGAAATAACGGGTCTAGCGGTGGCGCTGGCGTGACGTCATATCGGGTGACTGGTGGCGTGAGCGACGGAGTGGGGGAGCCAGTACCTGCACTACCTGCGGTGCGGCCGGAGCAGAGCGCGGGCATTCTCGTGTTGGCATTCGGACGTGACGGTCGTACTATTTATAGTGGTTCAATATTGTGTTAACGTTGTACTGTTATTTCTCTGATTAAAATATTCGATGTGGTTATCGTTATTTTTCTTTTTAAAAATCAACTCTACTCCTGATTTATAAGACAAGTGTTTTAATTAAAGTGAGTTGCGTGGGGGCCTAACAGCCTAAATATCAAACTATGGTGTAATATAAATTCTCACAAAACGCCTTATTTTCCTCAAACCACTGTGGTCCTCACACCATTTATTTAACAGGTACTTTGAAACGTTAGTAATAAAAGCAGGATTTAATTATAATAAGCAGATACAAATTTAAAATGAATATTTTAGATGTGAAATATAACGTTTGCTTCATTGACCATTTCAACGTCAACAATAGTGAAAGTCGACAGTTACAAGAGAATTCGAATTGACTGAGACGCGACGCGAAGGATGGAAACAAAGATGGGTAAAACGTTATCATGATTTCAGAATTACGATTACACTTCGAGGCATAAAAATGGCCCCGCTTAGAACGTTCTACTAAGGGCATCATATCCGGATATCCGCCCGAAAATACTATCCGGATAATTAAATAGATCTTCTATTATCCGGATAATTCGGATAAAACGGATAGTAACTTTTAACCCTATTTTGACAATTTGGAGACATAAGATTTGAGTTATAAGGCCCGGTACGGGAATTTTATGAGAAGTAAAATCAAGTGTTAACAAAAGTTGAGGCGTTAAGTATGTAGAAAGAGACAAACATATAAATCTGTAGGATTGAACGTGTAAAAGAATGAGATGGAATAAATTACACAGCGTATCTCATTCTCGGGGTCTCCTCTTTGCGCGATACTTCGTAGTCTCACTGTATAGTTGTACTGTGCGTATGTTTGTACGTGTGTGTTGCGCGCCTGCGTATTACGAAGTTCTGCCACAACTTGTATACTGCTGCCGAGTACAGGGTATGCATGCTGTATAATAAATGCATATAGTAGCATTTATTATTATTATTTATTTGGTCGTTGGTTAATAGGGTGCACGGCAGTGTTCAAGTCAAGTTTATATGAAATACAATTGATAAAAAAAAATATACATATTTCAAATTCGAATATTAGCTTCATTAGAGACACGGTAGTGTCTAAGCCAAGTTCCACAAAAAATACCCCTTTTGTTTTGTTCATTAAAATTATTTGTTTCCTATTTCTTATAATACTTGGTGCACGGCAGTGCACCTCGCCAAGTTCGAAATTTTAAATAAAGTTTTATTTCGTTTATTATTTATTTGGTCGTTGGTTAATAGGGTGCACGGCAGTGTTCAAGCCAAGTTTATATGAAATACAATTGATAACAAAAAAATATACATATTTCAAATTCGAATATTAGCTTCATTAGAGACACGGTAGTGTGTAAGCCAAGTTCCACAAAAAATACCCCTTTTGTTTTGTTGTTCATTAAAATTATTTGTTTCCTATTTCTTATAATACTTGGTGCACGGCAGTGCACCTCGCCAAGTTCGAAATTTTAAATAAAGTTTTATTTATATTATTTTGTAACATACTTTATGTAATACGCTTTATTGAAGTAATATAAATAATCCGAATAATTACAGATATATGTTTGTTTCTCTTATCATTTTAGCAGATGCGTTCATTTACCCTTTTTTTCTATTCGATATATATCATAATTATCGTTCGTAAGGAGTAAACTCCAATCGTGCGTCGTAGCTGACACACACTTTTTTTATTTGGTTATTTGGAGATTGCCTCTGCAACTTCTACCACATTTTTTTATAATACATGACCCAAAAATTGTTTGACCGAATTCCCAACTACCTTTTTATCTTAGCCTACGTCTCGGAAGCATTGGTGACCCCTTTGGTGCTCGACAGACAACGACAGTTCATAAGAACCGCCCAATGTTGAGGTTCGAGGTAATTATAAATCCCAACAACTAAAGGTGGTCTGAGCATTTAATGGTTACATTTTAAAAGCAGAAAGCCAAGATGAATGAGCTCTTCTTGGTAGTAAACTGATACATCTGTGTTTTGATGGCTTTGAATCTCACACGATTCAGAAGATTCAGTATGGACGATACTACATACATTGAAACACTACCCGTAATATAGAGCTTTCGTTCAGATGGTTTTTCATCCCTACTGGCCGGATATTTGTAGTAGAAATTGTGGCAGCCAGAGTCTTGAAGGAACGACAACCTGGAGGAAAGTTTGCTCAAGAATTCCGATAGGGGAATAAACAAAGCGGGAGCTTCCTTAAAAAGCCATTTGACGCCGTACAAAAGCGCGCTGTTCGAATTGTCAACGACCCACGAGTCACTAACAGTTATGGCGGCAACACGGCGTCGAACACATTCCAGCGGAATTAGTGGTTCCTTGTTGCGTTTTTCACGTTCACAAAAGCTTTTTACTTTTAACACCAACTCTCTTTCACCACTTTTCAGTGTTCTAGGCATGATTAAAACTCAAAAACAAAAAATAATGGGAAAAGTAAAGCGGATCTCTAAGTTTCGGATCTCGATTGTTTGCGTTTTGACAGACAGAGCTGCCAACAATATAGCGAACCCAGCGAAGGGAACTCTTAGGTGAAACGCACTGTAGTTTTTCCTGACGGAATTGTCTCTGATTCGGAATTCCGAATCATAGACAATCCGTTCGGAATTCCGGACGCAACTGCTCCATACATTTAGTACGAGTCGCCACACACATTCGGAAATTTCCGTACGGAATGACAGTCAAGGACCAGTGTTACCAACTCTATAAAATATTTATGCCTAAACCAATGTCAAAACTCCTTAAAATTGCCTCAAATATTTAGAAATCTCCCTAAAAATTACATTTAACAAATGCACATTATAAATTTTTTTTGACATTCTGTTGCTATAGAGAGGTACAATAAGTCCTTACTTGCTTGTCATTCAATGATTCGTTACTTATTACAAGTCAACGTAGGATGTAGGAAGTTCCTTGTACGTTTAAAGTGTATATTTACTTTCGAGTTGTAATAAATATATTAAATGAAAGTATTATTATTTACTGAGTGTTAATATTTTTTATATATTATTATATTATATAATTATATTGTTTTAATACCGAATTTAAATATCATTATCACATATTATAGGAATTACTGCCGGAGAAACGCTCTGGGTTAGTTGCAAATATTCACTATGCGTAAAAGTAAACAATTCTATTTTTAGTACCTACTATCTGTCTCTCCAAGTACCTCCACTACAAGTACGTGCAATAAAACGATTGCACGTAAGTACATGTGATTATCATTTCGTATAAAAATTATATTTCTACAGATAACCTGTATTACCTGTTTTATTGAATTTTTCATCTAAGGACTCCCGTAATCTTAGTTTACAATGATAACACAATTTAGACTAATAGTTACCTACTACATAAAATTTTAATGATTCTAATCATACACCTTTTTGTTTTCTTGTTTAATCCATACCAATAATTTAAATAACAAGATCCAATCCAAGACCATTGCGGAGTCGATGACCCTAAGGCTAACGCACACATGCGTAACCTAAATCGAGGTACATACATGAGCTTAACTTCTGTACTATCCTTATTTTGTGGTTCAAGTGACTCAGTTGCTAATCTATCTATACATATTATAAAAAGAAGTCCTGTTTTCTGTCTATCTTTCTGTCTGTCTGACCGCGATAAACTCGAATACTACGAAACAGATTTTTATACGGTTTTCAACAATAGAAAGAGTGATTCTTTGGGAACGTTTAGGTATATAATTTATTATAATTTTATGTAAATTAGTAGAAATTCGGCGATATATGTGGGAAGAAGTTCGAAGATATATGTTGGTGAACCTCACCAACAGGGAGCTTTCCACGCAAAAATTTAATTAAAAACATTACGTTATTTTCAAAGCTATTTTCTGTAGTTCAGTATTAATCCTTATCCAAATGAAAGTTAGCTTAGGCATTTAATGCAGATCAAAGTTGCCTTTTACACTATATCAATCAGATGGATAGTTTTTGAGATATTGTTGTTAGAAGTAATTAGCAGCGCGGGCGAATATTTAAGAGTATGTTGCAGAACGACGTCTGCCGGGTCAGCTAGTCTATAGTTTTACCAAATCTATGGTCTACTGCAATAAAAATGTACTTACTCTGTGGTCTACATGCGCCGTTCGTCTATGTCATTCCGAACGGAAAAACCACGTATGTGTGTGGTGCATTTACATCGAAATTTCGATTCGGGATTCCGTTTCGGAATTCCGACTGTATGTGGCGGCCCTTAACAACACGCGATACGATACGAATGATACGACACGATACCACTCCCGATGATAGGTACATCAGCTGATTAGTTATGGCTTCTCGACACACTGTCTTTATTAGATAGTCTTAACCTACCCTCATTGCCTCCAGTCCTAATCCCATGAAATCGTTTCAAACTAAGCGCAGTGCTTTATTTTGTCTAACCTCATTGAATGCTTAGTCTATGGATGTCATCTCAATACTATAATTGGCCGCGTTCCGTAACTCGACCAAAACGCCCAAAACGACACTTTTTCATAGAAAGAACGTTTTGGGCGTTTTGGTCGAGTTACGGAACGCAGCCAGTATAAGGCTCGTGTGCATCTGGACTAGCGATGGGCGATTGTTACAAAAAAAACTATCGACTGAATCGAAAATTGTGCGACTGTGCATTCGATTGTCGATTTAGTAATTCCCCGCCATGCTTATTCGAATAACAATCGACCTAACTACTAATTTTATTACTAATTGTACGCATGCTATGTTCGTGCGGTTGGTGAAATTACAAATTACAATTTGGCGCGCATTTAGCAACTTGTCGCGACAGTGCCGGATTTAAGCATAGGCAACATAGGCAGTTGCCTATGGGCCGCCACCACAAGGGGGCCGCCACCACACCACAAAAACATTAAATTAAATCGATAGAGGCTCAGTAGAGCGAGAGAAAAAAATACTGAGTTTTGTTACACATAGACGAAAATCTTTTTTTAAGCGGGAAAAGTTGAACATTTAAAACACTACGAGTTGATTTCGCACGAAATATGAACACAAATGGCGCCTTTCGCGCATTCTACCGCGCTGCGCTAGACCAATAGCAAGAGTGGAAAATGGCGTGTCACTCGGCGCGCGCATTATTTTTACCATTAAAAAGGCAAGACTTTTCCCATTGAGAAAGTGAGTGAGACGCGTTTATGAAGCTTTAGAGCGGCGTCTCGCTCCCTCTATGGAAAAAGTGCTGCCGCCGCGCCATCGCCACCACCGCTTCGCCCGCCCAAGCGCGCATACGGGTACGTATGCACTATGCACTTCGCTCGACATGAATGAACTGGTTTTTTGTATAGACAGTTGAGTATCAAAATCAACAGGTGTATTTAGTATTAGTACAAACTTGTTTCTTTTTCGTAAGTAGGTAATGAATGTGTATGTCGGAGCACACTCAAGTCCTGCGCTGATCTTTCAACGCCATCTGTGGAGAATCGCTGGAACTACTTGTGTGTTGGAGCGCAGTCAAGTCCTGCGCTGATCTTTCAACGCCATCTGTGGAGAATCGCTTTAACTATTTGTGGAAACGTGAAACAGTTATTGTTTGGGCATGGTTGGCATGGAGTGGGGGTTAGAGATGACATTATAAAGAACCAGAGCTGTTATGATGAGGGGCTTTTTCGGAATTGAGCGCTTAGACCGAGTAGACGTGTAGAACGGGTAGAACCCACTGCCATACCAAACTTGCCGCGTTTCCAAGTTTAATCAGAATTAATGTTGCTGATCCTTTGCTACTTTGCCATTATTTTGTCGTAAGCTTTATTTCTAAGTTTAATTTAATGTAATCTGAATTTATTTTGGTAACAGTTTATTATTTGTTATAAAACTGTACTGAAGTGTTGTAATAGACGTTTAAACTCGGTGTACTGACTATTATTTCTGACCTCCAGCAACGTATAACCCAAATTATATCGACCGCTCGGACCCTAGCGCCGTTATCAGAAGTTGGATGTAACTTCACGTCCCACACGTGGCTGGCTAGGTTATTTCAGGTTTTCAGGTTATAATTGTCAGGTGGTAATATTGTGAGGCATGGATGGCAAGTGAAGAGATATGACCACCATGCCACGGTAAAACAGGATTTTGAAATAAAATGGCAAGTATCGGTGTAAAGGATTTTCAAGTAAGACGGCAAGTATTGGTATGGTTTATTTTAATTTCATTAGTCATGTGGTAACAGAATTTCATTTCTTAAGTTTTAATTTTTGTGTAAACTATGTTGTGTGTGTAAACTAGTTTGTTAATAATCGAGAGTGAAAAAAAAACATTATTATTCGGTAATAAAATCATTTAAGGCAGTTACGTAATTAAAACAAATCACTTCTCATCGTAATCTAACTTTGATGTTTTATCGCTGAAAAAGAAAAATCGTTTTTATTATGACCTTTTGTAACTTTCCCTTTGATTTTAGTGTAATTTAACCAAGTATTATAACATCGGAACACACTTTTATCATGCGATCATTTTGTTGAAGTTTAACGTGGGTAGATTTGTGTTTAGATTGCTAAGATGCCCAAGGGCCAAGTATCATTTGAAGTGTTGTGATATAAAAAGTGAATTTGAGTCGAGTAATAGTGATGAATCTTAGTTCAGCTGGTCGGGTCTTGCAGAGACCGTGGAAGAGTCCGTGGGACTTGTTGACTTTGTTTGTTGGGCTTAGTGAAAAGCCACAGGCCACGAATAAGATTCATGCTTTGTTTCAAGTTTCCTTGATGATAATAGTTGATGAAAGTTATTGGATAATATTCGTACTTGGTTGGGTAAGCATTTTTGTTCAATTAATTTAATCGAAATGTAACGTAACTCGAGTCATTTTAAAGTAAAGTTATTATATTCCGAAGTTACAATAATAATTAATCTACGTTCATAAAATTCTTAAAGATATAGGGGGTAGATAAGATTTTGTAGTCTGGTCGAAAAAGAAAGATAACGTTTGAGGCATTGAGATACTATGTATGGTTTGAGGTCAGGCATTTTGTTATGCCTTCCATGTTGGTACAATTTTTAATTGATAAACGACATATTTATGACGTACAGTGCGGTGACTTTTATTACCCGTGTTCTTTTCTTTCGTGATGGCAACGTGATGGGATTCTGATCTGGCAACACTGCCAGCTAAACGTCAGACGTCTTGTATTTAGCTGCTGTATTTAAATTACAATTTAATTAATTCTTGGGTGTTAGATTAAGCTATTAAGTTCTAATAATTATTGTGTTATGAAGAGTTAACTTGGATATATAAGTGGCAAAGGAATTTATCGACGTTCGTACGGATTGATCTCATTGTAACTTTGCACTCGATCGCCGGTCAACTGTCATCCTCAATATTTGAAATTGAAACGATATTAAACCTGGGAAGGGCTTGGGTTTAGTATCCGGTAGCAGGGGGGGAGGGGGGAGAGTGGGGGGAGTGGGGGTGGGGGGTAGGGGCTTCGATGCTGATTACAACGATACCACTCGCAAATTTTTTCGGGTTAATATGGCGTATTTGGTACTTTGAGGTTAGAATAGTTTTTCTCAATTTTCTCGAAAACGGTGCGTCGCCGAGAGCTGCGAGTGGTATCGTTGTAATCAGGATCGAAGCCCCTACCCCCCACCCCCACTCTAACCCCTCCCCCCTGCTACCGGATACTAAACTTTAACCCTGGGAAGTATTGTTTTCTTGCTTTTTGTTGCATTAATTGAGATATTTTACTCAGTACACACACAACATACACATACTTTACATAATATCAAAAGAAAAAATATAAATTATTAGTCTAGCAGCATTATTTGAATAATAATTAGTATAATAACATAAAAAGAAATTTTATTTAGATCTTTGTTAGGAACTATAAATAATTTAATTTCTTGTCCAGAGCTCTCATACTATTTATATTTTTGCAGCAAATTATAATGGTTAATTGGCAAACATGATGACCCGCCAAGCAACATTCAAAGACATGGAATCCAAACTCAAACTGGCTCTTCAGGAATTGAAAATATCCAAAGACCTGAACTCACAACTTCTACAAGAACGAGATGAAAGTGAAGCTGAGATCACAAAGATTATCCAGTCCAACTTGGAATATAAAAAACAACTAGCGGAACTCCATAACAAGTATATGGAATGTACTGAACAGAGAGACCAGCTTCAAGACATCGTTGACTCCTTCCACCAGTGTAGTAATGAGCATGAGAGGGCTTTGAGTCGCATTACTGATTTAGAAGTAAGTTTGAACGCTGCTAATAAGACTGTTTCCCAATTAGAACAACTCCGGGAAACGCAAAATTGGAGTGCGACCCAGAGTCTTTTCAATGAGCTAGTTGAGTCTGATTCCCATATCAATGTAAACTCATCTATTATTGATCTCACTGGTGATGAGACAATAAAATATAAATGTAATTTTAATAGTAATAAAAAATTAAAAAAATATATTAGAATAAAAAAAAATTCATTCATAAAACTAGTAAGCTAATTAAAAATAAGAATTGTAATCAAAAGTTAAGCCAGGCAAGACAGCAATGTCAACATTTAAGTAATAATCTCAGAAACTTGCAACTCAAATTAGAACAGAGTAGTTCCCAGTATGACGCTGAAACCCAAATTCTGCAAAACAAAATTAACAGCTTGGAGAAGTCCTTGCAATCTGTCACGGACCTGTACACAAGTGCCCAGTTGCAAATTAAAGAACATATATCCTCATTTGACAACCTTCTTGAGGTATGTAATAGCAACATGGAAAGATTTGAGTCGCTCACCAACAAGTACCAGTTTTCACAGGACAACATTAGTACAAACAGTTCACATTATTCAAGTACGCAGGGTGACAGTGTCTTACTGCACACTACTAAAATTAACTCCATTTCAAGCACTACCAACAAAAAAACAATTATAATTTCTGATAGATTAGGTAAAGACTTTGGGGCCATCATGACTCCTTATTTAACTCATTCAGTAATGAACAGGTGCTGTCCAGGGGCCACCTTTGATCATTTAATTAGTCAAGTGACAGTTTAGACATTAAAAGGCGACAAATTATAAAATGTATTGAATCATTGTTACAATTACACAACACTACTAAATGCAAGTTTGTCATATGTGCTTTCCCATATTGTACAAATCTAAGTAAGAAACAAAATGAGCACATATATAGATTGAATTTATTATTATACAATTTGACAAGTCATCATAGTGATGCCATCTTTTATTTTGACATGAATAAATTTATAAAATCATTTAAATTGATGTGGGATACTATGTATCTGCCAATGAAATATAAAAGATATATAGCTACATTGTTAGCTTATAATCTAAATGATACTGTTACCTGTAGTGTAACTAAGTCTATTGACCCATTTTTAGATTGTGGTAGTAGTACCACTAATTGTAATATTGACATATGTACTAGTACAAGTACAAGTAATTTTTTTTTTTCTTTTCTTTTTTTTTTTTTTTTTTTTTGGGCGGTAGATATAAAATAAATAACACTGTTTTAAATCTCTCCACTTTTAAAATTAATTATATTATATTTTTACAAGTTTATACTCCATATTATCTTATTATTGGGGAAGATTAAATAGTAAAGTATACTCACAAAGTATAATTGAAGTGTTTAATGTTATGGTGAAATAGTTACACTCAGTGTCCTGCTGGTTGACTTGTTCTACACTTTCACTGACAAAGAAAAGATAAAAACAATTAAGTTTTAGTGCTATCAAGTTTAAGTGGCTTTAAATATGGCAAACATCACTGAAGTTCTGGAAGCACAGCGGTCCCTGGAAGCTGCATTGTTTTCAAAAATGGAGCACTTTGATAAGCAACTTAAAGCGGCATCAGCTGTCCCACAAAAAACTAGCACCCTGCCTCAACTCCAGGAAGACTTTTCGGCTTTCCAAAAGCTAGTATGTTCTATTTTGACCCTCCTGAGGCAACAGATTGCAGAATGCAGTAAGTCCATTGACATAATAGAAGCAAGGCACAGAAGAAAATATCTTCTAATCAGTGGCATCTCTGAAGATATCGTAGATAACCTCTCTGGTCACATTGCTTCATTGTTCCAAGAAAACTTGGCTTACAAGATGCCTCTGTCGATAAGTTCAAGGTGTGTCATCGCCTCGGTAGACCAATAGAGGGTAGATCTCGGCCTGTTCTGCTGCGGTTTGCAGATATGTCCTTAAAATCGTTAGTGTGGAAGAAAAAAATTGGCTTCAAGGGTACTCCATATGTCATCTCTGAGTTCCTCACACAACAGAGACAGGCTTTGTTTTTGCAGGCCCGCAAGAAAGTTGGTATGCGCAATTGTTGGTCGCTCGATGGCAATATTTTTGTAAAGCTCCAAAACGGGTCAAGGCTTCGCATCTCATCCGAAGCTGAGCTGCTAGCTCTACCGAATTCTGTTGACCAACCCAAGGAAACAAATCCGCCACAATGTTCATCCACGGAGACGGGGACCTCAGCGTCTACTGATCAGTCCACCAAACAAAAACGCTCTGCACGGCTTAAAAAATAATGTATTGTGTTTTTCTAATCTAGTTATTAGGTTCCTTGAAGTCGGTCGTGTTAAGTGAACTATTTATTATTGATGGTTTTGTTTCTTGCAAAGGAACTATAATGATAAAGGAACTCTAGTAATAACTTTCTTGCGTGTTAGTGGCTTTATTAGGTAGATGATAACCTTGGTTTTCATTTTGTGGTTATTGTTAATATGGGGTGGTGGTATTCTCTGTATCTTGTTTGAAGGTATGTATCTTTATCTCTAACAACGATGCACATAAAGGAACTCTAGTAATAACTTTCTTGCGTGTTAGTGGCTTTATTAGGTAGATGATAACCTTGGTTTTCATTTTGTGGTTATTGTTAATATGGGGTGGTGGTATTCTCTGTATCTCGTTTGAAGGTATGTATCTTTATCTCTAACAACGATGCACAGTATAATTTTTGCTCTTCAATATTTGTTGTTGTTAATGTAGGTAATTTGATTTTTCCTCCACCTATCTTTTTAGTTTTAGCTAACTTCAAATTATTTTCTTTACTTACAAACAAAATTACAAAATGTCATGCTACGATTGGCATCGTTAGTTGTCAATGTTGTCATTTTTTGACGTATCTGTCGTCCCGTACACTCGGTACACTTGACAGTTATAGGTACTATGACACGTAGAACTCGTAGAAGCCACAGCCTTTATTATCATTATCGATCTAATTCATAGATCGATACCACAGACTTATAAGGGAAGTATGCACACCATACATAGGAGAGGAAAAAGTGTACAATATTATACAAAAAATAGAATTCTTGCAGGTTATGAATAAGGCGGTAATGCTTCTACCCCGTTTGGTATGTGTGTGCATGCATGTACTGCAGCAACATACAAAAGCAAGAATGTACGTTTCATGGGAATGAAAGAGATGGAACTATTGCTTTCATACATCTTTGTAGTTGTGAAGATTGTGATTGGTCTGCTTATTACTTTCCCTTAATGGTCTGTGGATTATTACCTATCGTTAACTTATATTTCTTTTATGAATAGTTTTACCCATTATGCCATGGAGCCCCTCGGCCGATGTCAACTTTTGCTTTATTATTTTGTTTTCAATAATCAATGATTTTTTTTTTGTTTTTTATTTTACTACTGATTTTTGTTTTGTTGTTGTTATTGTTTTGAGTGTACTTAGTTCGGATAGCATTGAAGAATTGTCTGTACAGTACCTACCTATCTAAGGTAATTTTTTTTTCTTTTTTCCTGTTGGTAACATTATATTTGTTACACCTGTAGTTCTCCTTGTGTAGTCCGTTATTTATATAATTGTGTTTTATTTAGTTTTTTGATCATGATGTAATGTGTTTTTTTTCTTTTTTTTTGTAAGTTTAATTTTAAGCTTAATAACTTTCTTTATCAGCAACCAACCGGCAGGACCAGAAACTATTTTTTGTAAATCAATAATTATTACCTCATATATTTTTAATTTCTTTATATATATCTATATTTTTATATCTTATATATTTCGGAGACACTAGTCAGGATGGTGGTATAATGCTCCGATCATCAGGTTGTAAGGTGAAAATAAAACACAGTGGGCGTTCAATACGTGTCTTCATGATTTAAATTGGCTTACAGGTTACACAGCTTAACTTAATTTGATAAAAGCTTTTAGGTTATGTTAAAACGTGATACGACTGAAATACACTTAGAGAAACGTTATGCCGTCGGGCATAGGTACAACGCAGTATAGGATTTTATTACAAAGTACACTAGTTAACTTAATGCGACCGTTCAGCTCGACGTCTGCTCGAGAAGTCCCCGCTCTTCGTAGCCGACTCCACAGGTGCCCTCTGTTGGGTTCCCCCTCCGATATCCCATCGAGACACGTTTACAATTCGTACAGTGTTGCCATTTAAATTACAGTTCCGGATTTACGTTTTATTCAAAGTTTAATGATTTATTTAGTTTGATTTTAATCTAATTTTATTTCCGTCTCCGACACGGCCATTCTGACTAGCACACGTCCTCGTGTGATGCCTTTTACTTTAGGTTACAACAAAGCTCTAATTTTATTTTATTCAGCAAAAGCTACTAATTTTAAACGAGACTACAAATTTAATTTGAACAACAAGTTTTTAGATTACTTAAAATTTCTTTTATTGAACGCCAAGTTTTTGTTTTAAGTTTTTTTTTGCATTTATTTTTAGCCCTAACTACCTACACTCCCGCCGCGCCGTTTCCTGTGTCGCTATGGAGAAGAAGACGGCTAAACAAACTCCATAACATGACACTTGTTTAGAGCAAAATTACCAAATTTATTATTAACGCGGGTTTGTTTTTAACGTTTAACGCAATACGTCGTCGTACAATCGTCGTAAAACTGGATGACTCGATCGGCTGTGGTGTCGGAATTTACCTGTAACAATAAACACAAACGAAAGTATCTCTTAAAGCTCGGCCCTTCCTGACGTAAGTGGGCAGGGAATAAAAACAACCTTATCAAATCATTAGAAATTTTAAAGATCATAACAGATTATTTCTCTCAAAGGCCAAAGCTGACATGTCGATCAACACCCATACTCATTCAAATAATAGGTAACTCATTGAAATATTGCAGTGCTCGCACCCTGATCTCCATCCGGTCCTGATCATCACCCTTATAACCTCCATCCAGTTACAAGCAACAACCCAATAGGCAACCTCTATCCAGTCATCCCCGCATGCAACCTCCATCCGGTTACAATCACTACACTACCCAGATGATCATTTCGAGCTTTTATCAAAAATAATCTTAAAAAGGTTTGTTCAACATGTCGCTTTATTTATCCTATCACATTACAGATTAATCCAAAACAAACTACATTTCTCATTAAAGCTACTTTTCTTAAAAAGTTATCATTTCTCAAACAGGTTGACTTATCGAACGATACTCAAGTACAATCATGCACTTCTCTCAAAAATAACAACCGTATACATAGCTCTCATCTGCATGCAACGTCCATCCACCAATAACAGCACAAAACACTTCTTTCCAGTGCTCGTATAAGGGCCATGCATTTTTCAAAGTAACAACACCATTCAATTACAATTTCAAAAGTTCCGTTCGACAAGTTGACCGAAAACTAAATCTCTCAAAAATAGTCTTTTACCAAGTGAACTACGTCTCGAAAAGAAAAGTTAATTTACTACATCTTTAAGCTATTACAAAACAAGTATGAACGATACAGATCACCTGTTGCGCTGCGTCCGATCTGCGGCTACCAGTTGCCAGAGCTTCCTCCTTTAATGTCACACGAACGAACTCCAGGAAGCCCACGAGTGCACGCACGCAGCCGTCGATTCGGCTCCAGACAACACATGTGTAACCTGCGTGTGCTGCTGCGTGTGCATCCTCGAAAACTTATCTGAAAACAGAACGATGCACATTGCATCGCCACATGTGAGATTACTTCAAAACTCATTGGTTTCACAAAGTAAATTAAAACCAATCGAAGTGTGCTGCACTTGTAAAAATAATTGGGGAACTGATTGTACCCAACTGCTACTTTAATTAAAAATTTCACTAAACTTCCACAAACTGCTATTGATTTTTTTTTCAGCAAATAGAAAATGATGAAAGATTTTAATTGTTATCTTTTGTCACTGTTCATTAATTGCAAGACACAACAAAAGGTCATATTTTCACAAGGAACGAAAATAAAATGGAGGTTGTAAAACTCCAACACACCAGGTGTAATAAAATAAAAGTCATACCAAAAACGCCGTTTCACTTTTACCTCGTTTCATGTTACCACAACTAGGTGATGTCACCCTTGGTTCCAGACAGGTCAGACAAGGTCTTGGTCTCCAGTTCCTTATAACCTAGAAACGCTTCCTAAACGCATCATAAATCCGACGTAAACACTTACGCCGACTTTATTTATTTCGAAAATATAGTGACTAAAGCGGGTAAGAATCCAACTAATTCGTCTGTAATAACTCTAACGACAATGTTTTGGATCATTAGATAACGCTTACACAATATTTAAAATTAACAATGAACTACGCGGGTATTTAGAATATCGAAATTATTTTGTCACATAGTAAATAAAACTTTGAAAATTGTATTGTGTTTCACTTTTAAAACAACGCGAACTAATGAGCAACTAATTCGATCGACGTCACCAATGAACAACCAAACCGTTCACTTTAAAAAAAACTAGCTTACGCTTTTATTTTTATTATTGTTGTAGGCTTTTATTATCGTTGTGGGTACTCGATAAATGGAATACTTCGTCAAGTTGAGCACAAAAACTATTTTGTGTGTGTTTATCTTTCTCCAATTAATCCTTTTCAGCGTTAAGGGGCGCACCAAATAACCGAAAACCAAAATAACTATCACGAACATTACACGTTTGATAAAAGTCACTGCTCTGTGCGTCATATCTCGTTATCAATTAAAAATTGTACCAACACGGAATGCATAATAAAATGCCTGACTTTAAAACGTTTGTTTTTCTTTTTCGACCAGACAAAATCTAATCTATGTACCCCCTTTATCTTTAACAATTTTATGAACGTAAATTCATTATTACTGTAACCAAATCACAAATGGATTGCAAAACAACATTGATAACAAAATCGCCACTAATTCATTACACGTAAATTCTACAGCCATGAGCCAAGTACCATCGTCGTTATCATAACCAAAACTGTACGCGTACTCTACCAAAATAACAAGTTACACTTGAGTTTATTGAAACTGAAACTTCCGAGTACGAATGACCTCTATCGCCACGGCTCTCCCGCCGAACAGTACGCATATCCATCTCGTGGATAGCACGTGTACAGCACTCCTGCTGCTACACGATACGGTCTAAATAGACCACGACCTCGGCCAGAGTTAAACGCACACCGCGCACCCACGGACTACTCGAGTTTCCTCGAGAGACACCGATTTCTACCGGGCTACGACTACGAAATAACTACTGGTACGGTCGAACTCACTACGGCCGATAGAGTCATTCACGGGTCGCACGGATTTTCCGTGGTCTAACCTGGACCCGACCAACCGAACTCAGAATTCACGGGTCGCACGGATTTTCCGTGGTCTAACCTGGACCCGACCAACCGAACTCAAGATTCATCACCATTACTCGACTCAAATTCACTTTTTATATCACAACACTTCAAATGGTACTTAGCCCTTGGGCATTCTAACAAACTAACCACAAATCTACCCACATTTAACTTCAACAAAATGATCGCATGATAAAAGTGTGTTCCGATGTTGTACTTGGTTAAATTACACTAAAATCCAAGGGTGTAACTTTCCCTTCATAATAAAAACAGAGGTCATAATAAAAACGATTTCTTTTGTTTTTCAGCGATTAAACATCAAAATAAGATTACAATGAGGAGCGATTTGTTTTAATTACGGAGCTGCCTTAAATGATTTTATTGCCGGAAATCGATGTCTTTATTTTCACTCACGATTATCAAACAAACTACACACACAATATAGTTTACACAAAAATTAAAATTTAAGCAATGAAATTGTATCACCTCAGACGTAATGGAATAAAAATAATGCCATACCCAAACTCGCGGTCTTACTTCAAAGCTTTACCAAAGTTCGACGACACATTCCATCTACGCCATGTGAGATGTAATGGCTCATGGCAACTCACTTGCCATTTATGGATCCAGTTATCACCTGAAAATCGCAACCTGAAAATCTGAAAATTGTAACTTGAAAACCCACAGTGAGTTCTTTATCCCAACTTCTGATTTCGGAGACACTAGTCAGGATGGTGGTATAATGCTCCGATCATCAGGTTGTAAGGTGAAAATAAAACACAGTGGGCGTTCAATACGTGTCTTCATGATTTAAATTGGCTTACAGGTTACACAGCTTAACTTAATTTGATAAAAGCTTTTAGGTTATGTTAAAACGTGATACGACTGAAATACACTTAGAGAAACGTTATGCCGTCGGGCATAGGTACAACGCAGTATAGGATTTTATTACAAAGTACACTAGTTAACTTAATGCGACCGTTCAGCTCGACGTCTGCTCGAGAAGTCCCCGCTCTTCGTAGCCGACTCCACAGGTGCCCTCTGTTGGGTTCCCCCTCCGATATCCCATCGAGACACGTTTACAATTCGTACAGTGTTGCCATTTAAATTACAGTTCCGGATTTACGTTTTATTCAAAGTTTAATGATTTATTTAGTTTGATTTTAATCTAATTTTATTTCCGTCTCCGACATATATATCTATACTTATTATCTTATATAATGTCTGATGATGATTCGTATTATTCTGCTTGCTGTGACTCTCAGTCTTCCAGCGATGATTCATTTCACGAGCCCGAAACCTTTGGTGACTCTTTGAATAGTGCTTTGAGTAAGTCTCCGTTAGCATTCAATGTCTGCCACCTTAATGCTCAAAGCATACCGGCTCACCACTCCGATCTTTTAGATTCATTTGCTTCACATATTCCTACCATTGTACATGCGGTTTTAATTTCTGAAAGCTGGCTCAAACCTTTACTACCTACCACCTCTTATAGCTTACCTGGTTTTATTTTAATAAGGAACGATCGCACTGATAGAAGAGGCGGAGGCGTCGCAGTTTATCTCCGAAGTGATATTCCGTATAAGGTAATTGCTTCGTCACCTTCCTCTCCCTCGGCTGCGGTTGAGTACTTATTTCTCGAAATTCAAATTAGCAGAGCCAAAGCTTTACTCGGGGTAGTTTACTGTCCGCCCTCCACTAATTACTTCTCCAGTCTTGAATTCATTCTAGAGACTCTCTGCCCTGAATATGCACACCACATCATCATGGGTGATCTAAACACTGATCTATTAAAGAGCTCTTCACATTCTAATAATCTTCTTAATTTAGTCAAGTCAGTCAATCTCTCTATTCTTCCCTCGGGACCCACTCATCATAACCTTGATACTTCTGACTCTCTGCTTGACTTGATTTTAACTTCCTCTAGCGAACATGTTATATTACACGGTCAGTTAGCTGCGCCTGGTTTTTCTCGACACGATGCCATTTACTTGTCCTACAAGTTAAGACCGCCTAAGTTAAAGCCCGAAATAATTCTGATGCGTTGCTACGCGAAGATAGATACCTCAGCTTTACTGGAAGATGCTGCCAAATTGGATGTCAGTGATGTGTATGCTGCTTTAACAATTAATGACAAAGTGACTTTGCTCAACTCAGCTATTCTTGCATTATATGACAAGCATGCACTCAAACACACACACACACACACACGCACACACACACACACACACACACACGCACACACACACACACACGTACGCATATTTTTTATTATTATTAATAACAACATACTTTAATCACTTACTTAATTGGGTACAGCTGTCCTGTGTGGCAGGTATAGTTTTATTGTCCGTAATTGTTTTCGCGCCAGTATTGTTGATTTCCTTTAGCTTGGGCTTGATAATCACAAATATATATACCTAAGTATAGCGATTGGTTTGAACTTGGTAACTAGGTATTTGTTCTTATGTTCTTCTAGTAATTAATGACGTGTACTATATATTTATCTACATGATCAATTGGTACTGTATTAAGTTAAGAAATTCGAATAAAATTCGAAATTGCAGATAGACGGTTTTTATACTTTATTGGTACGTGTTGCGCCGCTTACCGATCTACGCGCGAGTGAAGGGCGTACTGAAAAATCGGAGGTTGCGTTTATACGCAGCCATATTCTGAGTGCGTCCCTATTCCATCACGTTGGCACTTCTGCAAATTCGAATTTAAGCAATTTACTTTTATCTCTCTATAATTATCTTCTGCTGTATTTGATGAAGTGTTAATGATGGAATAAATGTTTCTTTCTTTCTTTCTTTCTTTCATGCACCATTACGAGCAGTTAGGGTTAAACGGCAACCAGCCCCCTGGATAACTAGGGGTGTCCGGATGGCGATGACACGCCGTGACCGAGCCTTCCGGAAATTCAAGCGCGACAGGTGTCCCGAAAACTGGTCTTCTTACAAAGTCGCCAGAAATAGGTGTAACAAGATGGTGAGAGCTGCCAAACGTTCATATATTATTGAAAACCTTTTCAACTCGTCTTCTGCTGATATATGGAAGTTCTTTCATTCTCTTGGAATTGGCAAAACCTCTGGCCAGGCCAAGAAATGCGATTTTACGGCTAATGACTTCAATTATTACTTTACTTCTTCGTCTCTTCTTAGTTCTACTGTCAAATCTTCTACCATTTCAGAAATTACTTCCATGGCTCTCTCTGCTTCTGAACAGTTTTCTTTTTCTCCCATTGCGGTGGAGGAGGTCCGTAAAGTTCTGTTATCAATTAAGTCGGGTGCAGTGGGGTACGACGGAATAAGTAGAGCTATGGTTTTGCCTGTACTCCAATTCCTTCTTCCTGTGATCACACACATAATTAATTTCTCATTGACTACCGGGGAATTTCCCTCTTTATGGCGAAAAGCGCTTGTAATCCCAATACCGAAATCTACTTGCCCTGGTGACTTAAAGGGGTACAGGCCGATATCTCTATTGCCATACCTTTCAAAAGTGTTGGAAGCCATCGTGCACAGGCAATTGTCCACGTTTATCAATGAACACAACTTGCTTAGCCCGTTTCAATCTGGTTTTAAACCTGGACATAGTACTACCACTGCCCTGCTTAAGATAACCGAGGACATCCGAGAGAGTATGGAGGGTAAAATGGTTACAATCTTGGTTTTATTAGATTTCTCGAACGCATTTAACATGGTTGACCATGATATCCTCCTTGCTCTCCTTGCGGGACTTCCGTTCTCTTCTACTGCTATGGGATGGTTTTCCACATATCTTCGCGGCCGTCAACAGGCTGTCAAGTTGGAAGGCTGTCTGTCTGACTGGTGCGATCTCATCTCTGGTGTTCCTCAGGGTGGTATTCTATCGCCCTTACTTTTCTCAATCTTTATTAATTTTCTCACTCCTCTTCTTGGTTGCTCTTTCCATCTTTACGCTGACGATCTGCAAATTTACACCCATACCGACATTGCAAACATAAATAGTGCAGTAAAGAAAATCAATGCTGATCCCGACAATGTCAGTAGCTGGTCTCACAAATTCGGGATCAATATCAATCCTAGTAAATGCCAGGCGATCATAATCGGTAGTGCACGGCAGACGGTCAAAGTGGATATGAACCCGGTGGCACCTGTCATGTTTGAAAATAACATTATCAAATATTGCTCTAGTGTCAAAGACCTCGGCATCTTCATCGACAGCAACCTTAGCTGGAATACGCAAGTCACCGAAGTCTGCCGTGTTGCGACTGCGTCACTCACGACTCTGAATCGGCTCAGGCACTTCTTGCCTACTGATACAAAGGCTTATCTAGTTCAAGCGCTCATTTTTCCGATCATCGACTATGGTGATGTGTGCTATTTAGACTTGAATGAGGCTCTTTTAAACAAGCTGGATAGACTCATAAATAATGCCGTTCGCTTTGTTTTCTGTCTGCGTAAGTATGACCATATCTCTGCTTTTCGCTCAAAGCTTAAATGGCTTCCAATCCGCGAGCGACGGCGACTTCGGATGCTTTGCTCACTGTTCTCAATTCTCTTTGATCCCCTTTCGCCGGATTATTTAACATCCAAATTCCAATACTTATGTTCTTCCCATGAACGGCAGCTCCGGTCTAGTGAGACTTTTGTCCTCTCTATTCCGTTGCACCGGTCTGGCTTCGTTTCTCACTCCTTCACCGTCCAAGCGGCACGTGCGTGGAACTCGCTCCCCGAGAAAATTAGAAGACCCGGTGGTAAGCTTACTTTTAAAAATAAGTTACGTGCTCATCTGCTGGTTACAATCTAGCGACAAGTTAATCATCATCACTACATAGTATAAAACAAAGTCGCTATTTTTGTCCGTCTGTTTGTCTGTTTGTCTGTTTGTCTGTTTGTCTGTATGCTTAAATCTTTAAAATTACGCAACGGATTTTGATGCGGTTTTTTGTAATAGGTAGAGTGATTCAAGAGGAAGGTTTTTATGTATAATACATGCATATATTCCCACGAGAACGGGATCCACGCGGGTGAAACCGCGGGCGGGCCGCTAGTCTATTATATAATATGTCTCGTATATATTGTGTATGTATATATAATTATATATGTCGGAGCGCACTCAAGTCCTGCGCTGGTCTTTCAACGCCATCTGTGGAGAATCGCTGAAACTACTTGTCGGAGTGCAGTAAAGTCCTGCGCTGATCTTTCAACGCCATCTGTGGAGAATCGCTTTAACTATTTGTGGAAACGTCAAACAGTTATTGTTTGGGCATGGTTGGCATGGAGTGGGGGTTAGAGATGACATTATAAAGAACCAGAGCTGTTATGAGGAGGGGCTTTTTTCGGAATTGAGCGCTTAGACCGAGTAGACGTGTAGAACCCACTGCCATACCAAACTTGTCGCGTTTCCATGTTTAATCCGAAGTAATCTTGCTGATCCTTTGCTACTTTGCTATTATTTTGTCGTAAGCTTTATTTCTAAGTTTAATTTAATGTAATCTGAATTAATTTTGGAAATAGTTCATTATTTGTTATAAAACTGTATTGAAGTGTTGTAATAGACCTTTAAACTCTGTGTACTCACTATTATTTCTGACCTCCAGCCACGTATAACCCAAATTATATCGACCGCTCTGACCTTAGCGCCGACATCAGAAGTTGGATGTAACTTCACGTCCCACACATGGCTGGCTGGGTTATTTCAGGTTTTAATTTCCAGGTTTTCAGGTTGCAATTGTCAGGTGATAATATTGTGAGGCATGGATGGCAAGTAAAGAGATATGACCACCATGCCACGGTAAAACAGGATTTTGAAATAAAATGGCAAGTATCGGTGTAAAGGATTTTCAAGTAAGACGGCAAGTATTGGTATGGTTTATTTTTATTTCATTACATCTGGTAACAGAATTTCATTTCTTAAGTGTTAATTTTTGTGTAAACTATGTTGTGTGTGTAAACTAGTTTGTTAATAATCGGGAGTGAAAAAAAAAGACGTCAATTTCCAGTGATAAAATCATTTAAGGTAGCTCCGTAATTGAAACAAGTCGTTCCTCATTGTAATCTTATTTTGATGTTTAATCGCTGAAAAAAAAAAAAAGAAATCATTTTTATTATGACCTCTATGTTTTTATTATGAAGGGAAAGTTACACCCTTTGATTTTAGTGTAATTTAACCAAGTATTATAACATCGGAACACACTTTTATCATGCGATCATTTTGTTGAAGTTTAACGTGGGTAGATTTGTGGTTAGATTGCTAAGATGCCCAAAGGGCCAAGTATCATTTGAAGTGTTGTGATATAAAAAGTGAATTTGAGTCAAGTAATAGTGATGAATCTTAGTAGAATCCGTGGGACTTGTTGACTTTGTTGGTTGGGCTTAGTGAAGGGCCACAGGCCACGAATAAGATTTAAGAATTTAGCTTTGTTTTGAGAATTAAGCTTTGTTTTGAGATACCTTGATAATATTTGAAAGTTATTAGATAATATTGGTACTTGGTTGGGTAAGCATTTTTGTTCAATTAATTTAATCGAAATGTAACGTAACTCGAGTCATTTTAAAGTAAAATTATTATGTTCCGAAGTTACAATATAAATTAATCTACGTTCATAAAATTCTTAAAGATAAAGGGGGCAGATTAGATTTTGTAGTCTGGTCGAAAAAGAAAAACAAACATTTTAAAGTCAGGTATTAGGCTATGCCTTCCGTGTTGGTACAATTTTTAATTGATAACGAGATATGACGTACAGTGCAGTGACTTTTATCAAACGTGCGTGTTCTTTCCTTTCGTGACAGGCGTTAAATTCTTAACATTATTTCTTGATTACATTTTATTTTTGCGCAATGGTTAACACGCGGTCCTGGGTTCGATTCCCGGTGAGGCGGCAATTTGAATGATGAGTTTAAATTTTCGTTCTCGGTCTGGGTGTGTCCTTGTCTTGTGTGTTGTTCAGGGTACCCGCGACACAGGGAATCCTAGTGTGGTGTTTTGGGTGTGAAACAAACAAACAAACAAACACAAACAAAAAAAAAAAAAAAAAAAAGAAGGGCGAGGTGGCCATAATATAAGGGCGAGGTGGCCATAATATAAGGGCGAGGTGGCCATAATATAAGGGCGAGGTGGCCATAATATAAGGGCGAGGTGGCCATATAAAGGTGAGGTGTCCGTATAAAGGTGAGGTGTCCGTATAAAGGTGAGGTGTCCGTATAAAGGTGAGGTGTCCGTATAAAGGCGAGGTGGCCATTGAAAGGTGAGGTGACCATTGTAACACAGTTAATAATAATTAGCGGCAGTATCTCCGATACTGGTGAGGTAGCCGGTCAATAACAAAGGTATTCTTTTTATTTTGCTTTTTGGTAATTTGGTGCACCGCTTATCGCTGAAAAGGATTAATTGGAAAAAATAAACACACACAAAATAGATGCTTTATTTGTGCTCAACTTGACGAAGTATTCCATTTATCGAGTACCTACAATAATAATCAGCTTACGCTTTTAAAAAGTGAACGGTTTGGTTTTGCATTGGTGACGTCGATCGAATTAGTTACTCATTAGTCCACGTTGTTTTAAAAGTGAAACACAATACAATTTTCATAGGGTTTATTTACTATGTGACAAAAAGTTTTCGAGTAATCTCACTATAGTGACGTTTATCGAGCCATTAATTAAGAAAAAAAAAGTGTTCGATTTCAGCTTATTTTGTTGCGTCGTTTTTAAAGTATAGTAAACCCAACTTAAGATTGAAACGAAAGAGGCGCTGTCGGACACATTTGACATTCATTTGACCATTGCCATTTCGGAGATAAGTTGGGCGCACTGTAAAGCACACTTTATTGTTTTGTGTAGGATTCTAAATACCCGCGTAGTTCATTGTTAATTTTAAATATTGTGTAAGCGTTATCTAATGATCCAAAACATTGACATTAGAGGTATTACAGACGAATTAGTTGGATTCTTACCCGCTTTAGTCACTATATTTTCGAAATAAATAAAGTCGACGTAAGTGTTTACGTCGGATTTAAGCTGCGTTTAGGAAGCGATTCTAGGTTATAAGGAACTGGAGACCAAGACCTTGTCTGGTACCTGTCTGGAACCAAGGGTGGCATCACCTTGTTGTGGTAACGTGAAACAAGGTAAAAGTGAAACGGAGTTTTTGGTATGACAAAGTTTTATTTTATTAAATCTGGTGTTTTTGAGTTTTATAACTTCCATTTTTATTTCGTTCCTTGTGAAAATATAACCTTTTGTTGTCTTGTAATTAGTGAACAATGACAAAAGATAACAATTAAGATATCGGAGGTTCTGTAAATTTTTTTTAATTTAAAATCTTTCATTTTCTATTTGATGAAAAAAAAAATTAATAGCAGTTTGTGGAAGTTTAGTGAAATTTTTAATTAAAGTAGCAGTTGGATACAATCAGTTCCCCAATTATTTTATTTACAAGTGCAGCACACTTCGAATAGTTTTAATTTACTTTGTGAAACTAATGAGTTTAAAAGTAATCTCACATGTGACGATGCAATGTGCATCGTTCTGTTTTCAGATAAGTTTTCGAGGATGCACAGGCAGCAGCACACGCAGGTTACACATGTGTTGTCTGGAGCCGAATCGACGGCTGCGTGCGTGCACTCGTGGGCTTCCTGGAGTTCATTCGTGTGACATTGGAGGAGGAAGCTCTGGCAACTGGCAGCCGCAGATCGGACGCAACGAAACAGGTGATCTGTATCGTCATTTGTTTTCTGATAGCTTAAAGGAGAAATGAATTAAAATTTGTTTTCAAGACGTAATGTTCATTCAATTTCAAAGATTTCTTTATTTTTGAGAGATTTAGTTTTCGGTCAACTTGTCGAACGGAACTTTTGAAATTGTAATTGAATGGTGTTGTTACTTTGAAAAATGCATAGCCCTTATATGAGCACTGGATAGAAGTGTTCTGTGCTGTTATTGGTGGGTGCCAATAGACAGTTTTGCATCGGGATGGACGTTGCAATGCAGATGAGAGCTATGTATACGGTCGTTATTTTTGAGAGAAGTACATGATTGTACTTGAGTACCGTTCGATAAGTCAACTTGTTTGAAAAATGATAACTTTTTGAGAAAAGTAACTTTTATGAGAAATGTAAAGTTTGTTTTGGATTAATCTGTAATGTGATAGGATAAATAAAGCGACATGTTGAACAAACCTTTTTAAGATTATTTTTGATAAAAGCTCGAAATGATCATGTGGGTGGTGTAGTGTTTGTAACCGGATGGAGGTTACATGCGCAGGTGACTGGATAGAGGTTGCCTATTGGGTTGATGCTTATGACCGGATGGAGGTCAGGGTACGAGCACTGCAATATTTCAATGAGTTTCCTATTATTTGACTGAGTATGGGTGTTGATCGACATGTCAGCTTTGCCTTTGAAAGAAATAATCTGTTATGATATTCAAAATTTGTAATGATTTGATAAAGTTGTTTTTTTTTATTCCCTGCCCACTTGGGCCAGGAATGGCCGAACGACTAGAACCTGTACTGTTCGAGAATTTTCTTTCATTCCAGTTACTTCACACGAGGACGTGTGATACTCAGGATGGCCGTGTCGGAGCGCACTCAAGTCTTGCGCTGGTCTTTCAACGCCATCTGTGGAGAATCGCTGAAACTACTTGTCGGAGTGCAGTAAAGTCCTGCGCTGATCTTTCAACGCCATCTGTGGAGAATCGCTTTAACTATTTGTGGAAACGTCAAACAGTTATTGTTTGGGCATGGTTGGCATGGAGTGGGGGTTAGAGATGACATTATAAAGAACCAGAGCTGTTATGAGGAGGGGCTTTTTTCGGAATTGAGCGCTTAGACCGAGTAGACGTGTAGAACCCACTGCCATACCAAACTTGTCGCGTTTCCATGTTTAATCCGAAGTAATCTTGCTGATCCTTTGCTACTTTGCTATTATTTTGTCGTAAGCTTTATTTCTAAGTTTAATTTAATGTAATCTGAATTAATTTTGGAAATAGTTCATTATTTGTTATAAAACTGTATTGAAGTGTTGTAATAGACCTTTAAACTCTGTGTACTCACTATTATTTCTGACCTCCAGCCACGTATAACCCAAATTATATCGACCGCTCTGACCTTAGCGCCGACATATATATGTGTATGTATATGTATATATATATATAGTATCTATAATATTTATTTGTATATTATATTTATTAGTAACTGTATATAAAATCATAGTATATATGTATACCTATTTATAATTTATAATACGTCAGTTATAACCGCTATTCGTGTATCTCTGTTTGGCCCAATGGTTAGCTGGTAGAGAATGCAGTTTAGCATTAAGCTCGCCATTTGTACCGTAATATTTTATTGTGGTCAATAAAGTTTCAATAAATAAATAAATAAATAAATAATTATAATTTAAACTAGATGTAAAGACAACAGAAAAGCCCTACACTATGGACATTGTTCACCAAAATATACAGGGCTTATCTGGCAAAGAACTTGAAATTGAACTGTTTATTCAACATTTTAATATGCATGTGTTATGTTTAACTGAGCATTGGTTATTGAGTGCTCAGAGTTATCTAAATTATTTTAACTATAAATTGTCAAGTGCATTCTTCAGAGAGACTGCTATTCATGGTGGTTCACTAATATTAGTACACAATGATGTGTCATGCAAAGATAGGAAAGATATTAATAATAATAATAATAATAATAATAATAATAAAACTTTATTGACATATTTTTATACATTATAGTGTATGAAGCCTCTGATCCCCGAGTTAGTTAAAAACTGTGTTTCGGGTATCAGCGTCCTCTCCCAGTATTCAAAGGTGTCAATAACATATGTTCAATATTCGAGAACAATTATGTACATGCAGACGTTACTAAGTAAAAAGAACACAAATTAAAAAATATATATTTCGGAGGCACTAGTCAGGATGGTGGTATAATGCTCCGATCATCAGGTTGCAAGGTGTAAAATAAAACACAGTGGGCGTTCAATATTCTTGTTAATGATTTAAATTAGGTTTACACAGTTTAACTTAATTTGATTAAAGCTTTTAGGTTATGTTAAAACGTGGTACGACTGAAATACACTTAGAGAAACGTTATGCCGTCGGGCATAGGTACGACGCAGTATAGGATTTTATTACAAAGTACACTAGTTAACTTAATGCGACCGTTCAGCTCGACGTCTGCTCGAGAAGTCCCCGCTCTTCGTAGCCGACACCACAGGTGCCCTTTGTTGGGTTCCCCCTCCGATATCCCATCGAGACACGTTTACAATTCGTATAGTGTTGCCATTTAAATTACAGTTCCGGATTTACGTTTTATTCAAAGTTTAATGATTTATTTAGTTTGATTTTAATCTAATTTTATTTCCGTCTCCGACACGGCCATTCTGACTAGCACACGTCCTCGTGTGATGCCTTTTACTTTAGGTTACAACAAAGCTCTAATTTTATTTTATTCAGCAAAAGCTACTAATTTTAAACGAGACTACAAATTTAATTTGAGCAACAAGTTTTTAGATTACTTAAAATTTCTTTGATTGAACGCCAAGTTTTTGTTTAAAGTTTTTTTGCATTTATTTTTAGCCCTAACTACCTACACTCCCGCCGCGCCGTTTTCGGTGTCGTCGCTATGGAGAAGAAGACGGCTAAACAAACTCCATAACCACACTTGTTTAGAGCAAAATTACCAAATTTATTATTAACGCGGATTTGTTTTTAACTTTTTAACGCAATACGTTGTCGTACAATCGTCGTAAAACCGGATGACTCGATCGGCTGTGGTGTCGGAATTTGCCTGTAACAATAAACACAAACGAAAGTATCTCTTAAAGCTCGGCCCTTCCTGACGTAATTGGGCAGGGAATAAAAAAACAACTTTATCAAATCATTAGAAATTTTGAAAATCATAACAGATTATTTCTCTCAAAGGCCAAAGCTGACATGTCGATCAACACCCATACTCATTCAAATAATAGGAAACTCATTGAAATATTGCAGTGCCCGTACCCTGACCTCCTGATCATCACACTTATAACCTCCATCCAGTCATGAGTATCAACCCAATAGGCAACCTCTATCCAGTCACCTCCGCGTGTAACCTCCATCCGGTTAAAATACTACACCACCCAGATGATCATTTCGAGCTTTTATCAAAAATAATCTTAAAAAGGTTTGTTCAACATGTCGCTTTATTTATCCTATCACATTACAGATTAATCCAAAACAACTTTACGTTTCTCATAAAAGTTGACTCATCGAACGGTACTCAAGTACAATCAGTTCTTCTGTCCAGAAATAACATTCAAATCGTATACCTACATAGCTAAGGACTATACATTTTTCAAAGTAACAAAACCGTTCAATTACAATTTCAAAAGTTCCGTTCGATAAGTTGACCGAAAACTAAACCTCTCAAAAATAGACTTTTACCAAGTGAACTACGTCTCGAAAAGAAAAGTTAATTTACTACGTCTTTAAGCTATTACAAAACAAGTATGAACGATACAGATCACCTGTTTCGCTGCGTCCGATCTGCGGCTGCCAGTTGCCAGAGCTTCCTCCTTCAATGTCACACGAATGAGCTCCAGGAAGCCCACGAGTGCACGCACGCAGCCGTCGATTCGGCTCCAGACAACACATGTGTAACCTGCGTGTGCTGCTGCCTGTGCATCCTCGAAAACTTATCTGAAAACAGAACGATGCACATTGCATCGTCACATGTGAGATTACTTCAAAACTCATTGGTTTCACAAAGTAAACCAAAACCAATCGAAGTGTGCTGCACTTGTAAAAATAATTGGGGAACTGATTGTACCCAACTGCTACTTTAATTAAAAATTTCACTGAACTTCCGATATCTTAATTGTTATCTTTTGTCATTGTTCATTAATTACAAGACACAACAAAAGGTCATATTTTCACAAGGAACGAAAATAAAATGGAAGTTATAAAACTCCAACACACCAGGTGTAATAAAATAAAAGTCATACCAAAAACGCCGTTTCACTTTTACCTTGTTTCATGTTACCACAACAAGGTGATGTCACCCTTAGTTGCAGATAGGAACCAGAAAAGGCCTTGGTCTCCAGTTCCTTATAACCTAGAAACGCTTCCTAAACGCATCATAAATCCGACGTAAACACTTACGCCGACTTTATTAATTTCGAAAATATAGTGACTAAAGCGGGTAAGAATCCAACTAATTCGTCTGTAATAACTCTAACGACAACGTTTTGGATCATTAGATAACGCTTACACAATATTTAAAATTAACAATGCACTACGCGGGTATTTAGAATATCGAAATTATTTTGTCACATAGTAAATAAAACCTCTGAGAATTGTATTGTGTTTCACTTTTAAAACAACGCGAACCAATGAGCAACTAATTCGATCGACGTCACCAATGAAAAACCAAACCGTTCACTTTTTAAAAACTAGCTTACGCTTTTATAGTTATTGTTGTTGTAGGCTTTTATTATCGTTGTAGGTACTCGATAAATGGAATAAATACTTCGTCAAGTTGAGCACAAATAAAGCAAACCATTTTGTGTGTGTTTATTTTTTCCAATTTATCCTTTTCAGCGATAAACGGCGCACCAAATAACCAAAAACCAAAATAACTATCACGAACATTACACGTTTGATAAAAGTCACTGCACTGTACGTCATATCTCGTTATCAATTAAAAATTGTACCAACACGGAATACATAATAAAATACTTGACTTTAAAACCTTTGTTTTTCTTTTCGACCAGACTACAAAATCTAATCTATGTACCCCCTTTATCTTTAACAATTTTATGAACGAAGATTAATTATTATTGTAACCAAATCACAAATGGATTGCAAAACAACATTGATAACAAAATCGCCACTAATTCATTACACGTAAATTCTACAGCCGTGAGCCAAGTACCATCGTCGTTATCATAACCAAAACTGTACGCATACTCTACCAAAATAACAAGTTACACTTGAGTTTATTGAAACTGAAATTTCCAGTACGAATGACCTCTATCGCCACGGCTCTCCCGCCGAACAGTACGCATATCCATCTCGTGGATAGCACGTGTACAGCACTCCTGCTGCTACACGATACGGTCTAAATAGACCACGACCTCGGCCAGAGTTAAACGCACACCACGCACCCACGGACTACTCGAGTTTCCTCGAGAGACACCGATTTCTACCGGGCTACGACTACGAAATAACTACTGGTACGGTCGAATACGGCCGATAGAGTCATTCACGGGTCGCACGGATTTTCCGTGGTCTAACCTGGACCCGACCAACCGAAGTCAGATTCATCACCATTACTCGACTCAAATTCACTTTTTATATCACAATACTTCAAATGGTACTTAGCCCTTGGGCATTCTAACAAACTAACCACAAATCTACCCACATTAAACTTCAACAAAATGATCGCATGATAAAAATGTGTTCCGATGTTGTACTTGGTTAAATTACACTAAAATCAAAGGGTGTAACTTTCCCTTCCTAATAAAAACATAGAGGTCATAATAAAATCGATTTCTTTTGTTTTTCAGCGATTAAACATCAAAATAAGATTACAATGAGGAGCGACTTGTTTTAATTACGGAGCTGCGTTAAATGATTTTATTACCGAAAATTGATGTCTTTATTTTCACTCACGTTTATCAAAAAAAAAACTACACACACACAATATAGTTTACACAAAAAATAAATTTAAGCAATGAAATTGTATCACCTCAGACGTAATGGAATAAAAATAATGCCATACCCATACTCGCTGTGTTACTTAGCTTTACCAAAATTCGACGCCACATTCCATCCATGCCATGTGAGATGGAATGGCACATGGCAACTCACTTGCCATTTATGGATCCAGTTATCACCTGAAAATCGCAACCTGTCGCAACCATCGCAATCTGAAAATTGTAACCTGAAAACCCACAGTGAGTTCTTTATCCCAACTTCTGATTTCGGAGGCACTAGTCAGGATGGTGGTATAATGCTCCGATCATCAGGTTGCAAGGTGTAAAATAAAACACAGTGGGCGTTCAATATTCTTGTTAATGATTTAAATTAGGTTTACACAGTTTAACTTAATTTGATTAAAGCTTTTAGGTTATGTTAAAACGTGGTACGACTGAAATACACTTAGAGAAACGTTATGCCGTCGGGCATAGGTACGACGCAGTATAGGATTTTATTACAAAGTACACTAGTTAACTTAATGCGACCGTTCAGCTCGACGTCTGCTCGAGAAGTCCCCGCTCTTCGTAGCCGACACCACAGGTGCCCTCTGTTGGGTTCCCCCTCCGATATCCCATCGAGACACGTTTACAATTCGTATAGTGTTGCCATTTAAATTACAGTTCCGGATTTACGTTTTATTCAAAGTTTAATGATTTATTTAGTTTGATTTTAATCTAATTTTATTTCCGTCTCCGACATATACATATATGTATGGGATACGTATAGTAGTGTGTGCGTGTGTGTGTATGTGTGTGTGTGTGTGTGTGTGAGTGTGTGTGTGTGTGTGTGTGTGTGCAACTGTTTGTGATTGTTATGTATATCACGTCAAATTACTTTCTACGTCATCATAATCCATTTTACTGAGCCAGGTAAGAATTACTTTTTTAAATCCATTTTGAGTCATTTTTAATGTTTTAATTTTTAATGTTTTATTAATTTTGTTGTACAGGCGGGGAGCAACCACTTCATAGTGTCTCCGGGCAAGTTGACTAGTGGCACGCGGAACTGGGCAACTGGCTACACGCTTATTTGTTTCAGGCAAAAATGGTACTATCTTTGTGTGATATCGTTTTAGGACTTGATAGATATACATTTTCCGTACTGAAAGGACGTTGGACTTTTTGTATACTTCAACGGTGGGATGTCTATAAGGTAGGTATAACATAACTTTCAGTATTGCCCGTTGTGCTCTTTCTACATGAATAAGGAAAGTCTTAGCGGCATTACCCCAAATACAGATGCAGTAATTAATTATACATTCACACAGGGCCTTATAAGTTTGGATCAGTATTTTGTGTGTTGCAAATGTCCTAAGCTGTTTAAAAATATAAATTAGTTTTCTAACTCTAGTCGATAAAGTTATTACATGGGCTTTCCAGTTCAAGTTTTCATCGACTGTTACACCTAAATATTTGATATTTTCAACTCTACTCAGTTGTTCACAGGTGCACATAATATCCATTCGATTTCTTTTTCGATTACAGGGGTAGGATTGTATTTTTAAGTAAAAATCAGGAGCGGGACCAGTGACGGAAGTCTTGCTGAAACACATATATTTAGTTTTACTTGTATTAATAGAAAGTAGACTATTTTCCAGCCATGTAGTAACTACAGCAAGGCCTCCCTCGGCTAGGGATGCAACCGATTGCCAGGATTTTTCATGAAAAAGAAAGACTGTATCGTCAGCAAACATCAGAAGGTCCATTCCCGGTGCTGATAGTCGACTGAGTTCGTTTATATAGACGAGAAAGAGTGTTGGTCCTAGCGTGCTTCCCTGCGGAACTCCAAATTCACTGATTCCAATCTCACTACAAGTGTCACCAACTCTAACACTCTGTTTTCTATCACGTAAATAGGACTTGAACCATTCTAGAGCTATGCCCCTGATGCCAACGTTTTCGAGCCTCCTGAGTAGTATCGGAATTGAAACTATATTGTCTTTCTGTTGAGCGCATTATAGAGCTGGCCTGTGTGGAGCTGGAGTGGTTCATTATTGTATGTGTATATCGTCCCCCCTCTGGTGATTTAAATATTTTTGAAGATACGATGGAAGACGTACTAGGTCGTTTGTGTGTATCAAAAAAGAACTTAATTGTATGTGGTGATTTTAATGTGGATATCTTATTAGATACTCCAAGGGCTACTAGGCTGCTAGACTTATTTAGATGTTTTAACTTAAATCCATTATTCAAAGAACCCACTAGAATATCGGCGACGACAGCTACTTGTATAGATAATATAAGATAGAGGGTGATAGGGTAGGCGAGGAATCATATAAAAGCGAGCGCCCTCCATAGAACGGGTTCACTCTTTCGTGGGCGCTCGGAGCAGAAACACTGACCGAACGGTGTCTCGATCCATTTTTGCTGGTATTTCGTGAGTTATAAGTGATTATTTAATTAATGTTTGTTTGGAGATTGGACAATTTATTTGTGATTATTTTATGTAAAAATTAATAAAGGTTAAGAGTAAGTGTTTTTGTTAATCTTTTGTTTTTTTATTATTATTCCGCTCCTGTCGATAACTTCAGAAGTGGGATAATGACTCATAAGCTCACATTATCTTAGTCTCGGTTCCAATCTCCAATCTCACTTACATACAGCTTTAAGTGTTATTTGTGTACGTGTGATAACTATCCTGCTTTGCAAATAATGCCTCGCAGTGGATCTACGCACCGGTCTGGTGATAGGCCGCGGCATAGGTCCCGCTATAGTTCTCGCGATACACCTCAACGTCGCGATGTTGATCCCCATAGATCACGGCGTGATTCGCGACACAGAGACCGTTCTCGTTCCCCTATGCGTGAGTTTCGTAATCGCCATTGTAGAACCCCTTCACCTCGCCGTCAAAATATGTCAAACGATAGCGAACTAAAGAACACGTTGTCCACCATATTAGAGAGGTTAACCGCGATTGAGAATAAAGAAACGACAAGTCGTGCAATTAACGAAAGCCTTCCATCTACGAGTCGTGGGGTGATCGCAAATAACTCCAACGTTGTTAATTCAATACCACCAGGGCAGTTGGCAGAGTGTCCATCAGAATTATCATCTTCTGTAAGAAATACTCCCTCGTCTCCCTCAAACGATTGTTCGCTCCGAGCGCAGGTAGGAGAGGGTAGCACAGCAGCGAAAGACATACGTTGGGACGCCAGTACTTCTAATTTGATAGAGGTCCTTAAGGCCTTACAGCCCGTTAGAACAAATAATTACTTTGTTTCCGACTTCGATCCCACGGTAAATAACATCGCTACATGGTGCGAGGAAGTCGATCGTGCCCGCGATGCAAACGGTTGGTCAGATTGTGAGTGTCTTTCGCGAGTGGCGTCTTGCCTTAAGGGTGACGCCCGAGTTTGGTTGTCAGAGTGGGTAACTAATAACCGTACGTGGTCGAATTTCAAAAGGGAGTTTGTACCACTCTGCCCACAGCAGTTGGATTTTGCTACCATTTTATACGATGCAATGAACACGACGTCTGATAAGTATCCGACATACGCGGAATATGGTCGGCGGACCTTGTTGAAATTAAGGATAGTTCAGGGGTTAACTGATGAGCTGCGCGTATCGATTGTCATACGAGGAATCGATAATCCGCAGGTCCGAGCGGCGGCCGCTAACGCGAAGCTAACTGTTGAGAATTTAGTATCATTTCTTGCAATATACACCAAGCCCGCCAAGACAAAGCACGATAACCGAAATAATGGTGGGTTACCCGTCAAGAAATCATTTAAATCCGATGTCAAGTGTTTTTCTTGCGGAAGTAAAGGCCATTTTTCACGTCATTGTAAACGAAGCAATACGGCTGTCAATCGCAACCCAGTCACAAGTCAGAACGATAGTTTGCAATGCTCATTTTGTAAGAAGGTAGGCCACGCGGAAAAGGACTGTTTCGTAAAAAATAGATCGAGTTCCCATAACCATCGTAACGTTAATTTATGTAAAGATCATTCTAAATCTCAATCTCGAGACATCACGTCAGCCGTCATTGAGGGCGTACCGATGGATGTTCTGATAGACAGTGGGGCCCTCAACGTCTCTCTTATATCTTCCGATGTGTTGCGACATCTTTCTTGTCAACCCAAGCCTACTTATTGTGTGTTAAAGGGGATCAGCGATCATAAGATCGTAGCCCCTTCCTTTGTGACAGTCACCATCCAGCTAAGCGAAATCTCTCTCGAAGCAGATCTAATGGTCGTACCCTCCTCATGCATGAACACTTCTATAGTAATAGGCACTGATATACTAAATAGGGAGGGAATAATCTACGTAAGAACGAAGGATAGGCAGTACTTAACGCGATCTCAGCATAATAACCTTGTTAATGAGATACTTTCTGGCGATTCTCTAAAGCTTGACACCCAACTTACTGGCGCAGACCATGACTCGTTAGTGTCGGTGATACATCAGTACGCCGACTTCTTGATTTCGGGCACAGCCGCAACTACAGTTACGACCGGTGAAATGACCATCAGACTCACCAGCTCCGAACCAGTTGCTTATCGCCCGTACAAAATGTCACATCAGGAAAAGTTAAAGGTTAGAGAGATAGTCAGTGATCTTCTTGAAAAAGGAATAATTAAGGAGTCACAGTCTGAGTACGCCAGCCCCATAATTTTAGTTAAAAAGAAAGATGGGTCCGACCGCATGTGCGTAGATTTCCGCGCCCTTAATAGACTTACTATTAAGGATAGATACCCGTTGCCTCTAATAGACGATCACATTGATCGATTGGGTAACTACACGTACTTTTCTAGTCTTGACATGGCAACGGGGTTCCACCAAATACCAATAAATAAACAATGCACTCACTACACTGGTTTCGTAACTCCAGAAAACCACTACGAATACCTTAAGATGCCGTTTGGATTATCCAATAGCCCAGTAGTATATCAGCGTATAATAAATAGCACTCTGAAAGATTTTATTACCGCGGGACAAGTACTAGTCTACATAGACGACGTACTTCTCATGAGTTCATCCATAGCGGAAGGGATATCCTTACTCTGTCAGGTTTTACGCACCCTTACGCAATCTGGCTTTTCAATTAATCTTGGAAAATGTTCCTTTTTAAAAACCGAAGTTGAGTATTTGGGACGCGTGATAACGAAGGGTCAGGTCAGACCGAGCCCGCACAAAGTAGATGCACTAAAAAGGTCTCCAGTTCCTCAGAACGTGAAACAAGTGCGCCAATTGCTGGGTCTCGCCGGATATTTCCGTAAATACATAAAAAATTACGCAACTAAGACGGCTTGCCTATCGCATTTGACTAAGAAAGGAGTTAACTTCAGCTGGGGAGAGGAGCAAGAGAGGGTACGATTACATCTCATAGATACTTTAACCAATGCACCTGTTCTAGCGATTTTTTATCCGAAGTATCAAACAGAGGTTCACACTGACGCTAGCAGCTCCGGATATGGCGCCATATTGCTACAAGTACATGCAGATAATAGCAGGCATGTCGTTGAGTATTTCAGCAGAGTCACCCAGAATGCAGAAGTAAAGTATCACTCGTATGAGTTAGAGACTCTAGCTGTTGTCAAGGCTCTTCAGCATTTCCGGCACTACCTTATTGGATTGCATTTCAAACTGGTGACTGACTGCAACGCAATAAAGTCGACGGAACGTAAAAAGAACCTGTTGCCACGAGTAGCCAGATGGTGGCTCTACTTACAGGATTTCGACTTTCAAATAGAATACAGGCCAGGTACTATGATGCCGCATGTCGACTTCTTGAGCCGCAACCCACCAGTATTGGTCAACCACATAGAACGTCCACGAAATTGGGCTCATATCGCTCAGTCCGCCGACAATGAGACTAATGACCTAATGTTACAGCTCCAGGAGGGCAGGTTAGACCCCACCCGGTATGTCATTCATAATGGTCTCCTTTGCTACAAGCACAGCCCGACAGGTGAAGAGTCCAGACTTTTATGTTTTATCCCCAAGGGTCACAGGCTCAGTCTTTTAAGGCTGTTTCACGACGGGCACCAGCACATAAACGCCGAGAAGACCATAGACCTCATACAGAAACATTTCTGGTTCCCAGGAATACGATCCTTTGTAAAAAAATACATCAGCCACTGTATAACTTGCATTTCGAAAAAGCGAGTACCCCGGCAACCTTTACAGAATATAACTTCATGGCAAAAGCCTTCGGAGCCCTTTGCCACCATCCACATGGACGCGTTGGGCCCACTACCGGCGTCTGAGGATTATAAATTCGTTTTATTAATTATCGACGCATACACTAAATTTTGCTTACTCTATCCCATTTATCGGCAAGATACTCCGGAGTTGAAGCGCTGCCTGATGAATGCTGTATCCCTTTTTGGTGCTCCGAAACTAATAGTAACGGATAGAGGACGTATGTTCGAGTCAGGTGAGTTTTCTAGCTGGGTGAAAGATCTGGGTGCGGACTTACACTGTATCACGCCCGAGATGCACCAGGCCAATGGCCAAGTTGAGAGGTACGTACGCACACTGCTGAACATGTTACGTATCGAGGCGAACTTGAATACTGCCTGGTCTACCACGTTATGGAGACTTCAGCTGATACTCAATGTTACTCAACAAAAGACCACACAAACTTCACCAATAAACTTGTTGATTGGCATAGATGGTATGACACCCTTGATACGTTCTGCAGTTCGCGATATAGCCATTGAAAACGCCAAACCGGACAGGCAGGCCTGGCGTGAGATCTGCAGGACCAGGGCAAGTGAATTACTGAACAGGAACCAAAGGCAACAGGATAGTCGTGTCAACCAAAATCGGCAAGCGCCGAGACAGTTTAAAGTTGACGATCTCGCCTTTGTAATCAAATACTCTCAGTCCACAGGGAAGCTAGACCCTGGGATGAGAGGGCCCTATAAAGTTATAAAGGTCCTACCGTGTGGCCGCTACGAGTTGAAACTTTTAGCTGGTGGTCGCGGAAAAACCACCCAAGCGGCGGCACAATATATGGTGCCATGGAAGGGCGAATGGTGCCCTGACACGTGTTCTTCTTTCTTTACTGGTGAGTATGAGTTGGTTGGTGCCAACGGTTGCACTCCATTGGTTGGTGCCAATGTGTAATAAAATTGGTAGGTGCCAATTGATCTTTGGTTGACGCCACATAGAAATGATGGGTTAGTGAGTCGGTAACAAATAAAACAACATAGTTGAGTCGAGTTGGTGCTCTAACATTTTTATTTTTGTATGGATGCTATGACTGTGAGGTGAACAAAGGCGCCTTGTGAGTCTCTCGATCATTGTATCCATGCTTGTATGACTGCTTTTTGCTCTCTTAAAGTTTTTAAGATTTTAATGAGTTGCTATCTCCACAGCCACTGATGATGAAGACTCAGTTGATGATCCCGTGTCCCCAGCGGCTGGTCCAAGTCAATTACCATCAATGCCATCGCTAGACTTGGACACCCCAAACCTGGAGGGGACCACAGAACGAGCTGAAGACGTCCAGGGCATCGTCGAGGACGACTCCGCGTCAGGAGAAGCCGTATAAGATAGAGGGTGATAGGGTAGGCGAGGAATCATATAAAAGCGAGCGCCCTCCATAGAACGGGTTCACTCTTTCGTGGGCGCTCGGAGCAGAAATACTGACCGAACGGTGTCTCGATCCATTTTTGCTGGTATTTCGTGAGTTATAAGTGATTATTTAATTAATGTTTGTTTGGAGATTGGACAATTTATTTGTGATTATTTTATGTAAAAATTAATAAAGGTTAAGAGTAAGTGTTTTTGTTAATCTTTTGTTTTTTTATTATTATTCCGCTCCTGTCGATAACTATAATGTATTCTGTAATTGTGAAATATTACACAAGAAATTAATTAATAATTTAAGATCGGACCATTGCGGACAGTTGATTTCGGTAACTAGTGCTTTTAGGCCACAAAAACAATTAATCAGATATAGACCTATAACAAAAAATAAAATATCACTATTTAAAGCTGGTGTCTCCTCCAGAATCCAAGGACCTGCAATCTCTGAACGGACTGATCCTGATAGCCAATTTAAAACTTTATTCAATACCATAAATTTTCAATTCCAAAAATTTTTTAAATACAAATATATAGATTCCAGTAAAAAAATTAAGTTTATGATTGGGCAACTGTAGGTATTTTTAAAAGTCGGAATAGGTTATATGAGCTATATGAAGAGAAACAATTTAACCATTCCCCTGCATTTCTTGAGCGGGTCAAAATGTATTCAAAAATTTTTAAATCAGTTTGTATTCAAGCAAAGGCAATGTATATTAGGAATAAAATCCTGAAATCGGATAATAAAGTAAATACCACATGGAATATCATTAGTAATGAGACTGGTAGAAAAAAACCCCGGGACAGTAAATTCGAGCTGATAATTGATAACAATAAAATCACCTGCGATAAAAGAGTAGCAAACGCATTCGAAGCATTTTTTCAAAATATTCCAATTGCGCTTACTCATTCCCTCGATTCATCGCCAACTGCAGCTTATACTCTATTAAGAGAAACTGTTGATGAATGTAGTGTTTTATTTAAATTTAAATATACCACACCAAATGAAATCATTAAAATTTATAGATCCCTGAATATTAAAAATACAGGCGATTTATGGGGAATGTCAGTTAAAATCATAAATGAGATAATAGATATTATAGCCCCTTATTTGGCTAATATATTTAATAATTGTATAGATGCGGGCATAGTTCCAGATCTCTTGAAATATAGTAAAATCATCCCAGTTTTCAAATCTGGTGATAAAACAGACCTTAATAATTACAGACCTGTCTCCATTCTACCAACTCTAAGTAAGGTTTTTGAAAAGATTTTATTAAATCAAATGATTAACCACTTCAACGCCCATAATTTGCTTCACCCGGAACAATATGGCTTCACTAAGGGTCGTAGTACAACTGATGTGGGTGCCAGGCTTCTAAAATACATCTTTGAAGCCTGGGAGACTTCTCAGAACGCCATAAGTGTGTTTTGTGATTTGTCTAAAGCGTTTGATTGTGTAGAGCACGAAACCCTACTATTAAAGCTTAAACACTATGGCATCAGGAATACTTCACTTAACTTGATTGCATCGTATTTAAGGGATAGACGTCAATGTGTTAGCGTTAACGATTCCCAATCTACGGGGTCAAAATGCGTTCTGGGTGTTCCTCAAGGCTCAATTCTAGGGCCTTTTCTTTTTCTTGTTTACATAAACGATTTGCCGCATTATATTAAAAAATATGCGGATATTGTGCTGTTTGCTGATGATACATCACTAGTATTTAAGACGAATAGAAATAAATCAAATTATGACGACGTAAACAGTGCTCTGTCTCGCGTGTTACGTATTCATAACATGATTTATACAATATAATACATACATAATAAAATCCCTCAAGAAATAATAAAGAAAGCAGACATCGCCGCATCCCGAACTTGTACAGCCAAGATATCACATGACGATTCGCGGAAACGAGCCTGGGAACCAAATCACGTCAGCATTCCATTCTAATCATTGCGGTACAAGCATCGACCGTAATCACCCTAGTTTTAGCTAATTTTTAAGTATATTAATAATGTAATTTCTAACATTGAAATTAAATCTATAATGTAGTTAAATTACTAGTTTTCGTTCGCCCCCTGCTGCACCACTTCGTAACTGGCGCAGTCGAAAAGGATCTTCAACCGGTGCGAAAATATCTAAAATCGATTTTTCGGGCTGGAGACTGAAGAACAAAGAACCTGGAGAGCTGCAGCAGGATTTTGGATCCGAACATTGATACCGAAGCGATCGGACGATGACTACTAATTTATTGTAAGTACAGTGAGAATTTTATCGATTCCTTTTATCCTTTTCCTTTAAGTACAATCCTTTTTTAAAGATTATCTTATTAATTTTCTCTTTAATAATAATTTCATTTTAAAAGATTTCTTAAAATCAATAACGAAAATTACGTAATTTCATTAGATAATTTATTACGTAAAGTAAAAAAAAATTATTAATTTTAATAATTATAATTGATAAGTAAAATATTTTTGTGGAATTAAAATAAGTTTTTATAAGATTGTAAAATTGGGGTGATTTAATTGTGACGTATTTAGTTTTTGTTCATTAACCATTCATATAAATTAAATTAATAAAAAACTTAGATAGCTATTAAAACTTATCCAAAATTTTTCATAAGCCATAAACATATAATTGGAACAATTTAAAATAAAAAATTAAATAATTTAGATAAAAATTATAGGAAATTTTAGTCTCATTCAATTTATAATTAGTATTAGATAATAATTAATATGTCTACATACTTTGTCTATAAAATTATTTAATTGAATAAATAAAAGAATATTAAAACAGCCGGATTAATTACATGATAAAAATTTATTAATTAACATTTTATTTAAAGTACCTAGGTGCTTATATATCATTTTAATTAATAAAAATAAAATTCTCATTATAAAATTAAAATCCGCTTATTTCAACGTATAAAATAGAGCTGGTTATATAAAATTTTAGATAAAACACTACTAGGTACCTAAATGAAATAAGTATACCAATGATAACTATTTCAGATAATAAGATCAATAATTATGTAAAATTATTAAAAAGAAAATAATTTTGATATTTAATTAACTTTATTAAATTAATAACTTTTTACAAATATAATTGCTCTATATATCTACAATGATATTTTTGATTAATTATTAATAATATGCCTTTACAATTTATTATACAACCTATTAGATTAGTAATTAAATTTAAAAATGGAAATAATTGGATTATATAATTATATTAATGAAGTTTTTAATCAAATATAAATTATGATTATCCCGAAAATTTTAATAGTAGTTTTTTATATAATAGTGATTGCTTATATTAAAGATTTAGTATACATATACCTGTCGGAGACGGAAATAAAATTAGATTAAAATCAAACTAAATAAGTCATTAAACTTTGAATAAAACGTAAATCCGGAACTGTAATTTAAATGGCAACACTGTACGAATTGTAAACGTGTCTCGATGGGATATCGGAGGGGGAACCCAACAGAGGGCACCTGTGGAGTCGGCTACGAAGAGCGGGGACTTCTCGAGCAGACGTCGAGCTGAACGGTCGCATTAAGTTAACTAGTGTACTTTGTAATAAAATCCTATACTGCGTTGTACCTATGCCCGACGGCATTACGTTTCTCTAAGTGTATTTCAGTCGTACCACGTTTTAACATAACCTAAAAGCTTTAATCAAATTAAGTTAAGCTGTGTAACCTGTAACCCAATTTAAAATCATGAAGACACGTATTGAACGCCCACTGTGTTTTATTTTTCACCTTACAACCTGATGATCGGAGCATTATACCACCATCCTGACTAGTGTCTCCGAGATCAGAAGTTGGGATAAAGAACTCACTGTGGGTTTTCAAGTTGCGATTTTCAGGTGATAACTGGATCCATAAATGGCAAGTGAGTTGCCATGTGCCATTCCATCTCACATGGCATGGATGGAATGTGGCGTCGAATTTTGGTAAAGCTAAGTAACACAGCGAGTATGGGTATGGCATTATTTTTATTCCATTACGTCTGAGGTGATACAATTTCATTGCTTAAATTTATTTTTGTGTAAACTATATTGTGTGTGTGTAGTTTTTTTTTTGATAAACGTGAGTGAAAATAAAGACATCAATTTTCGGTAATAAAATCATTTAACGCAGCTCCGTAATTAAAACAAGTCGCTCCTCATTGTAATCTTATTTTGATGTTTAATCGCTGAAAAACAAAAGAAATCGATTTTATTATGACCTCTATGTTTTTATTAGGAAGGGAAAGTTACACCCTTTGATTTTAGTGTAATTTAACCAAGTACAACATCGGAACACATTTTTATCATGCGATCATTTTGTTGAAGTTTAATGTGGGTAGATTTGTGGTTAGTTTGTTAGAATGCCCAAGGGCTAAGTACCATTTGAAGTGTTGTGATATAAAAAGTGAATTTGAGTCGAGTAATGGTGATGAATCTTGAGTTCGGTTGGTCGGGTCCAGGTTAGACCACGGAAAATCCGTGCGACCCGTGAATTCTGAGTTCGGTTGGTCGGGTCCAGGTTAGACCACGGAAAATTAGTAATAGTAGTTATTTCGTAGTCGTAGCCCGGTAGAAATCGGTGTCTCTCGAGGAAACTCGAGTAGTCCGTGGGTGCGCGGTGTGCGTTTAACTCTGGCCGAGGTCGTGGTCTATTTAGACCGTATCGTGTAGCAGCAGGAGTGCTGTACACGTGCAATCCACGAGATGGATATGCGTACTGTTCGGCGGGAGAGCCGTGGCGATAGAGGTCATTCGTACTCGGAAGTTTCAGTTTCAATAAACTCAAGTGTAACTTGTTATTTTGGTAGAGTATGCGTACAGTTTTGGTTATGATAACGACGATGGTACTTGGCTCACGGCTGTAGAATTTACGTGTAATGAATTAGTGGCGATTTTGTTATCAATGTTGTTTTGCAATCCATTTGTGATTTGGTTACAATAATAATTAATCTACGTTCATAAAATTGTTAAAGATAAAGGGGGTACATAGATTAGATTTGGTAGTCTGGTCGAAAAGAAAAACAAACGTTTTAAAGTCGGGCATTTTATTATGCATTCCGTGTTGGTACAATTTTTAATTGATAACGAGATATGACGCACAGTCCAGTGACTTTTATCAAACGTGTAATGTTCGTGATAGTTATTTTGGTTTTCGGTTATTTGGTGCGCCGCTTAACGCTGAAAAGGATTAATTGGAGAAAGATAAACACACACAAAATAGTTTTTGTGCTCAACTTGACGAAGTATTTATTCCATTTATCGAGTACCTACAACGATAATAAAAGCTAGTTTTTAAAAGGTGAACGGTTTGGTTGTTCATTGGTGACGTCGATCGAATTAGTTGCTCATTAGTTCGCGTTGTTTTAAAAGTGAAACACAATACAATTTTCAAAGTTTTATTTACTATGTGACAAAATAATTTCGATGTTCTAAATACCCGCGTAGTTCATTGTTGATTTTGAATATTGTGTAAGCGTTATCTAATGATCCAAAACATTGTCGTCAGAGTTATAACAGACGAATTAGTTGGATTCTTACCCGCTTTAGTCACTATATTTTCGAAATAAATATAGTCGGCGTAAGTGTTTACGTCGGATTTATGATGCGTTTGGGAAGCGTTTCTAGGTTATAAGGAACTGGAGACCAAGACCTTTTCTGGTTCCTGTCTGCAACCAAGGGTGACATTACCTAGATATAGTAACGGCTAGACGAGGTAAAAGTGAAACGGCGTTAAAGTTTTATTTGGTTACATCTGGTGTGTTGGAGTTTTATAACTTCCATTTTATTTTCGTTCCTTGTGAAAATATGACCTTTTGTTGTGTCTTGTAATTAATGAACAATGACAAAAGATAACAATTAAGATATCGGAAGTTCAGTGAAATTTTTAATTAAAGTAGCAGTTAGGTACAATCAGTTCCCCAATTATTTTATTTACAAGTACAGCACACTTCGATTGGTTTTAATTTACTTTGTGAAACCAATGAGTTTTGAAGTAATCTCACATGTGACGATGCAATGTGCATCGTTCTGTTTTCAGATAAGTTTTCGAGGATGCACAGGCAGCAGCACACGGAGGTTATACATGTGTTGTCTGGAGCCGAATCGACGGCTGCGTGCGTGCACCCGTGGGCTTCCTGGAGTTCATTCGTGTGACATTGAAGGAGGAAGCTCTGGCAACTGGCAGCCGCAGATCGGACGCAGCGCAACAGGTGATCTGTATCGTTCATACTTGTTTTGTAATAGCTTAAAGAAGTAGTAAATTAACTTTTCTTTTCGAGACGTAGTTCACTTGGTAAAAGACTATTTTTGAGAGATTTAGTTTTCGGTCAACTTGTCGAACGGAACTTTTGAAATTGTAATTGAATGGTGTTGTTACTTTGAAAAATGCATGGCCCTTATACGAGCACTGGAAAGAAGTGTTCTGTGCTGTTATTGGTGGATGGACGTTGCATGCAGATGAGAGCTATGTATACGGTTGTTATTTTTGAGAGAAGTGCATGATTGTACTTGAGTATCGTTCGATAAGTCAACCTGTTTGAGAAATGATAACTTTTTAAGAAAAGTAGCTTTAATGAGAAATGTAGTTTGTTTTGGATTAATCTGTAATGTGAATAAAGCGACATGTTGAACAAACCTTTTTAAGATTATTTTTGATAAAAGCTCGAAATGATCATCGGGGTAGTGTAGTGTTTGTAACCGGATGGAGGTTGCATGCGGGGATGACTGGATAGAGGTTGCCTATTGGGTTGTTGCTTGTAACTGGATGGAGGTTATAAGTGTGATGATCAGGACCGGATGGAGGTCAGGGTGCGAGCACTGCAATATTTCAATGAGTTTCCTATTTATTTGAATGAGTATGGGTGTTGATCGACATGTCAGCTTTGGCCTTTGAGAGAAATAATCCGTTATGATTTTCAAAATTTCTAATGATTTGATAAAGTTGTTTTTATTCCCTGCCCACTTACGTCAGGAAGGGCCGAGCTTTAAGAGATACTTTCGTTTGTGTTTATTGTTACAGGTAAATTCCGACACCACAGCCGATCGAGTCATCCAGTTTTACGACGATTGTACGACGACGTATTGCGTTAAACGTTAAAAACAAACCCGCGTTAATAATAAATTTGGTAATTTTGCTCTAAACAAGTGTCATGTTATGGAGTTTGTTTAGCCGTCTTCTTCTCCATAGCGACACCGGAAACGGCGCGGCGGGAGTGTAGGTAGTTAGGGCTAAAAATAAATGCAAAAAAAAACTTAAAACAAAAACTTGGCGTTCAATAAAAGAAATTTTAAGTAATCTAAAAACTTGTTGTTCAAATTAAATTTGTAGTCTCGTTTAAAATTAGTAGCTTTTGCTGAATAAAATAAAATTAGAGCTTTGTTGTAACCTAAAGTAAAAGGCATCACACGAAGACGTGTGCTAGTCAGAATGGCCGTGTCGGAGACGGAAATAAAATTAGATTAAAATCAAACTAAATAAGTCATTAAACTTTGAATAAAACGTAAATCCGGAACTGTAATTTAAATGGCAACACTGTACGAATTGTAAACGTGTCTCGATGGGATATCGGAGGGGGAACCCAACAGAGGGCACCTGTGGAGTCGGCTACGAAGAGCGGGGACTTCTCGAGCAGACGTCGAGCTGAACGGTCGCATTAAGTTAACTAGTGTACTTTGTAATAAAATCCTATACTGCGTTGTACCTATGCCCGACGGCATTACGTTTCTCTAAGTGTATTTCAGTCTTACCACGTTTTAACATAACCTAAAAGCTTTAATCAAATTAAGTTAAGCTGTGTAACCTGTAACCCAATTTAAAATCATGAAGACACGTATTGAACGCCCACTGTGTTTTATTTTTCACCTTACAACCTGATGATCGGAGCATTATACCACCATCCTGACTAGTGTCTCCGAGATACCTATGTTTTGCCAATAATAGTATTAATGCCTTTACCTAACCAATCCCTCATTTCCTCCATATCTAAATCTTAAATGTCGATAAAAATTCTTACCTGTACATAGAGGCTGAATGCCCGAAGCAGTCATTATATTTAATTAATAAAATTTTATAATTGGGAATTAAAACCAACTACAAAAAAGAAAGAAAGAACTAACTTCAAATTGAACCTGGAACCGGGAATTGAAATTGGAACAATTGAAAGATGACATCAGCCCTGCATTACCCCAACAAGTACAGAAGATGAAATATTTCTTTTCTAATCTTTGTTCTGCAAAGAAGAAGAAGATGAAAAAGTACATCGAAGAATAAAACCAGACAACCTGATGAAAGCCATGGAGGTTCCAGCAACATTTTCGTTCCAGAAGTAACTCAAATAGTTGCTGGTCTTCGGGAGGAAGGTGTTACGTATTCATAATATGATTTATACAATATAATACATACATAATAAAATCCCTCAAGAAATAATAAAGAAAGCAGACATCGCCGCATCCCGAACTTGTACAGCCAAGATATCACATGACGATTCGCGGAAACGAGCCTGGGAACTAAATCACGTCAGCATTCCATTCTAATCATTGCGGTACAAGCATCGACCGTAATCACCCTAGTTTTAGCTAATTTTTAATTATATTAATAATGTAATTTCTAACATTGAAATTAAATCTATAATGTAGTTAAATTACTAGTTTTCGTTCGCCCCCTGCTGCACCACTTCGTAACTCGCGTATCTCATTGGTTTACTGCAAATAATCTACTTTTAAATACTAAAAAAACCAAGTGCGTAGAATTTATGCTTCCAAATGTACAAAAAATAGACAAAATTCTCAAATTAAATAACGAAACTTTAATTATGGAACAGACCTCAGTTTTTCTGGGAATCACTTTGGACTCCAAACTTCAGTGGGGCTTTCATATATCGGCACTAGCATCTAAATTAAGTAGAGCGGTATACGCAATTAGAAAGATAAGGCAATTTGCCGACGTTGAAACTGCTAGACTCGTTTACTTTGCCTACTTTCATAGCCTTTTGTCTTATGGCATTTTACTATGGGGCAAAGCAGCTGACATAGATGCCATATTTGTGCTGCAAAAACGAGCTGTTAGGGCTATCTATAGATTAAAGACGCGCGATTCTTTGCGTGAAAAGTTCAAAGAAATAGGTATTTTAACAGTAGCCTCTCAATACATCTATAGTAACTTAATATTCATAAGAAAAAATTTGGGTATGTTCAAAATGAATAGTAATACACACAATCACCTTACGAGAAATAGACATACTTTAGTTACGCCTGCATTTCGCCTACGTAAGGTGCAACAATCTTTTATGGGGCTTGGTGTTCAATTTTACAATAAGTTACCCAAGACGATACGTGATTTACCAATTGGAATGTTTAAGCGACGTGTAAAATCACTACTTGTTAGTAAAGTATATTATGGTATAGATGACTATGTTAATGATAAGGGTGCCTGGGAGTGATAATGCCGCGACCAGTTCCGCTTAGACTAGAATAAGTTTTTTTTTTAAGTTTAGCCGTAATTAGTACTAAGTGCAACCTGTACTGTGAGTGGAGAAAGAGAAAAAAAAGACTCCTTGGAAGTTTCTTGCCGCTTCTTCTTCCAAGTCCATTCACCGTAGGGATTTGTTGAAGCGATGGCGTAACTTGACTTTCGAAATGCGTTTGTAAAAACCTACTTCGAAGAAATAAATATTTGAATTTGAATTTGAATTTGAATTCGTGACGTGTGTTAAACTCTTATCAATGTAGCTGGTCAAAAACAAAAGTATTCTTTTAGTTATTTTGGTTTTTGGTTATTTAGTGCACCGCTTATCGCTGAAAAGGATTAGTTGGAGAAAAATAAACACACACAAAATAGTTTGCTTTATTTGTGCTCAACTTGACGAAGTATTCCATTTATCGAGTACCTACAACAATAATTAGCTTACGCTTTTAAAAAGTGAACGGTTTGGTTTTTCATTGTTGACGTCGATCGAATTAGTTACTCATTAGTTCACGTTGTTTTAAAAGTGAAACACAAAACAATTTTCATAGGTTTTATTTACTATGTGACAAAATGGTTTCGAGTAATCTCACTATAGTGACGTTTATCGAGCCATTAAAAAAAAAGTGTTCGATTTCAGCTTATTTTGTTGCGTCGTTTTAAAAGTAAAGCACATTTTATTGTTTTGTGTAGTATTCTAAATACCCGCGTAGTTCATTGTTAATTTTATGTTACGTGTCAGGAGTACTGGGTTCGAGAAAATGCCAAAATGTACCACAAAGACTTTATTGTTCTCGTAGATACACAATTACACACTGTAAACAGTACACACCACAACACTATGCACGTAGGTACTCGTAAACACACTCGTCGAACACTGTATCGCTCGTAGAAATCACTTCACTTCTCACTGGTATCGCTCGTAGGTATCGCTGGTATCTTCCTGGTTTCGCTTCCGAAACTAGAATATCCGCACTTGACCGATCGCCCCTTTTTATACCACTCACGCACCATTCATGGCAATCGAGAATATTCCCGCTAAGTCCGGACCCGCGTCGAAATAAAGTTCTAGTATGTTCCTTGCAACCGACTTTCGCCCGTATGGCTATTGCCGTGAGGTCAAAGCGTCGTGCGTACTTTCGAGATGGGCACGCGCCCTATTGTTGGCGCGACATGTTTATGGCCCCTATTGTTTATTGTTTTAGCGAGGTAATACGCCAGGGCTGTCACATTGCCCCCCTCTTAGTCATGCTCGTCCCGAGCATTATTCGATCCATGAAATGGTGCCAATCTGTCCACGTGCACGATCTTCGGCTTTCTTCTTTCCCCCTGTCTGATTCGGTAGGTCACGTCATTAATCCTCGTGACAACTGTGTAAGGGCCTTCCCATCGTGCTTGTAGCTTCAGAGACTTCCCTTTCTTCCGCAGTGGATTGTGTAACCATACAGAATCTCCCTCCTTGAAACCATGTTTCCGAGCATCGTGATCGTACCGGGTTTTCATCTTTTCGCTGGTCTTCAAACATTGCTCCCTTACAAGATCATGTGTCTCGTCCAATTGTTTCCGTAAGTCCGCGATGTATTCAACTGTTGGTTTCGGGGCATCTGGCGGTGTTCCGGTTAGCAAATCCAATGGCAGACGCATTTCTCTTCCGAAGTTAACTTTAGCGGGTGTAAATCCCGTGGACTCGTGTATGGCAGAGCGATATGACATCAGGAACAGAGGAATGTACCGATCCCAGTCTCGCTGATGTTCCTCGACGACCTTGGCCAAGTGATTTTCCAACGTTTGGTTGAATCTCTCCACCATGCCGTCAGATTGAGGATGCGCCGGTGTGGTACGTGTCTTATTTATTCCCAAAAGATCACACATCTCCTGGAATAACGTCGACTCGAAGTTCCTGCCTTGGTCGCTGTGTAACTCCAATGGTACACCAAAGCGGTATACTACCTCCTGGACAAGTTTCTTGGCCACGGTTTTCGCCTCTTGGTTCGGAGTTGCAAACGCTTCCGGCCATTTGCTGAAGTAGTCTTGAACCACGATAATGAATCTATTCCCGTCTTCAGACTGAGGGAATGGCCCAGCAACGTCTATGGCGATTCTTTCCCACGGGGCTCCGACGTTGTACAGCTGTAGTTTCCCCTTGGATCTAGTGCGGGGCCCTTTCACTGAAGCGCACACTGTACACTTTCTGCACCAATCTTCAACGTCCTCTCAGCCATTCCCATTTGCAACTACCTCGAACTGGTGCCTGAACGCTGTCCACGAGGTCGTGCCGTCGAAACTTGGGACCTTAAATTTCGGGGCCCCAGGAGCTGAACTGGTTGCTGCCGTGCTCATAATCTTTATTTTTTGCAGCTTGTTGTCCAAATCCACAAGCCTTGTTTCGTGGGAGTTTACTGACGCACTGAGGTTGTTGATTAACGCGTCATGGCTTTTGAGGGCTTGGTCGTGCTCGGATGTACGCACTTTTAGTAGTTTACGCAGTTTACTATCTAGGCTCTGCTGTATAGCGGCTAATAAAGAGGCCATATCAAATGCGGTCGGTGCTGATGCAGCTGACGTAGTCGAAGGTTCAGCGGTGGCCTCCGTTTCCGTGCGGTCACGCCCGGGCGACTCCATCCGTGCGGCATCCAATGCCGTTTGCCGTCGCGTGCGAATCCCGTCTTCACTTTGCGGTACTACAGGCATTCCGCTTCTGTCACCAATTGTTACGTGTCAGGAGTACTGGGTTCGAGAAAATGCCAAAATGTACCACAAAGACTTTATTGTTCTCGTAGATACACAATTACACACTGTACACAGTACACACCACAACACTATGCACGTAGGTACTCGTAAACACACTCGTCGAACACTGTATCTCTCGTAGAAATCACTTCACTTCTCACTGGTATCGCTCGTAGGTATCGCTGGTATCTTCCTGGTTTCGCTTCCGAAACTAGAATATCCGCACTTGACCGATCGCCCCTTTTTATACCACTCACGCACCATTCATGGCAATCGAGAATATTCCCGCTAAGTCCGGACCCGCGTCGAAATAAAGTTCTAGTATGTTCCTTGCAACCGACTTTCGCCCGTATGGCTATTGCCGTGAGGTCAAAGCGTCGTGCGTACTTTCGAGATGGGCACGCGCCCTATTGTTGGCGCGACATGTTTATGGCCCCTATTGTTTATTGTTTTAGCGAGGTAATACGCCAGGGCTGTCACATTTAAATATTGTGTAAGCGTTATCTAATGATCCAAAACATTGTCGTTAGAGTTATTACAGACGAATTAGTTGGATTCTTACCCGCTTTAGTCACTATATTTTCGTAATAAATAAAGTCGACGTAAGTGTTCACGTCGGATTTAAGCTGCGTTTAGGAAGCGATTCTAGGTTATAAGGAACTGGAGACCAAGACCTTGTCTGGTACCTAGGGTGACATCACCTAGCTGTGGTAACATGAAACAAGGTAAAAGTGAAACGGCGTTTTTGGTATGACAAAATTTTATTACATTACATCTGGTGTGTTGGAGTTTTATAACTTCCATTTTTATTTCGTTCCTTGTGAAAATATAACCTTTTGTTGCGTCTTGTAATTAATGAACAATGACAAAAGATAACAATTAAGATATCGGAGGTTTTGTAAAATTTGTTAATTTTAATTTAAAATCTTTCGTCATTTTCTATTTGCTGAAAAAAAATCAATAGCAGTTTGTGGAAGTTTAGCGAAATTTTTAATTAAAGTAGCAGTTGGATACAATCAGTTCCCCAATTATTTTATTTACAAGTGCAGCACACTTCGATTGGTTTTATTACTATTATTATTATTAAACGCTTTATTGTTTGTACACCAAAAACAAAATACACATACAAAAGTACACGAAAGTAACATAAACAATGGGCGGCCTTATCGCTTTAAAGCGATTTCTTCCAGGCAACCCAAAAGAGGATCAGGACACCATTAAAAGTAAACAGGTATAGGCGTATATGATATATATAAAAACTAAGTATAATCAAATAACAAACATACACACACACAATTGACACAGAAAATCAGAGGATCAAAAGACGAGTGAAGGAAAGGAAGGAAAAAGTAACAGAGGTAAGTTAGGAAAGAAGATAGTGATTCTTAAGGGATTTTTTAAAAGAAAATAGGTTGTCGGCTTTTCTTACAGCTTGTGGGAGCGTATTCCAAAGGCGAATGGCAGTCAGCGTGAAGGATTTATGATAGAAAGAGGAAGTGTGAGAAGGAGTGAGTAGAGTAAGAGTGTTTGAGGAACGAAGTAAATGATTGTGGGATAAATAACGGAATTCAAAGTTATTACGAAGATACGAAGGAGCTGACGGATTAAACAGCACCGAGTACAGAGCAGAAAGAATATGAACATTCCGGCGAAGGCGGATAGGGAGCCACTTGAGTTTAGAACGAAATTCGGAAACATGATCATATTTACGAAGTCCAAATATGAATCTGATACATACATTTTGGAGACGCTCAAGTTTATTAAGTTTAAATTAACTTTGTGAGACCAATTTAATTTACCAGTTTAATTTACTTTGTGAGACCAATGAGTTTAAAAGTAATCTCACATGTGACGATGCAATGTGCATCGTTCTGTTTTCAGATAAGTTTTCGAGGATGCACAGGCAGCAGCACACGCAGGTTACACATGTGTTGTCTGGAGCCGAATCGACGGCTGCGTGCGTGCACTCGTGGGCTTCCTGGAGTTCATTCGTGTGACATTGAAGGAGGAAGCTCTGGCAACTGGCAGCCGCAGATAGGACGCGACGAAACAGGTGATCTGTATCGTCATATCTGTTTTCTGATAGCTTAAAGAAGTAGTAAATTAACTTTTTCTTTTCGAGACGTAGTTCACTTGATAAAAGTCTATTTTTGAGAGGTTCGAGTTTTGAGAGTTTTCGGTCAACTTGTCGAACGGAACTTTTGAAATTGTAATTGAATGGTGTTGTTACTTTGAAAAATGCATAGCCCTTATATGAGCACTGGATAGAAGTGTTCTGTGCTGTTATTGGTGGGTGCCAATAGACAGTTTTGCATCGGGATGGACGTTGCAATGTAGATGAGAGCTATGTATACGGTCGTTATTTTTGAGAGAAGTACATGATTGTACTTGAGTACCGTTCGATAAGTCAACTTGTTTGATAGGATAAATAAAGCGACATGTTGAACAAACCTTTTTAAGATTATTTTTGATAAAAGCTCGAAATGATCATCTGGGTGGTGTAGTGTTTGTAACCGGATGGAGGTTACATGCGCAGGTGACTGGATAGAGGTTGCCTATAGGGTTGATGCTTATGACCGGATGGAGGTTATAAGTGTGATGATCAGGACCGGATGGAGGTCAGGGTACGAGCACTGCAATATTTCAATGAGTTTCCTATTATTTGAATGAGTATGGGTGTTGATCGACATGTCAGCTTTGGCCTTTGAGAGAAATAATCTGTTATGATTTTCAAAATTTGTAATGATTGATAAAGTTGTTTTTTTATTCCCTGCCCACTTGGGTCAGGAATGGCCGAACGACTAGAACCAGTACTGTTCGAGAATTTTCTTTCATTCCAGTTACTTCACACGAGGACGTGTGATCCTCAAGATGGCCGTGTCGGAGCGCACTCAAGTCCTGCGCTGATCTTTCAACGCCATCTGTGGAGAATCGCTGGAACTACTTGTGTGTTGGAGCGCAGTCAAGTCCTGTGCTGATCTTTCAACGCCATCTGTGGAGAATCGCTTTAACTATTTGTGGAAACGTCAAACAGTTATTGTTTGGGCATGGTTGGCATGGAGTGGGGGTTTAGAGATGACATTATAAAGAACCAGAGCTGTTATGATGAGGATTGTTTCGCTAAATCTCGATCGGAAAATCAAAATAGCAACCAACGCAAGGTAAATCTCTGTGGCGAACTTTCGAATAGAACCGTAAAGGGGGACGTATGTACCGCGGTTATTCAGGGAATACCGGTAGACGTTTTAATTGATACAGGCGCTTTGAATGTGTCCCTCCTGTCATCAGATGTACTCAAACATTTCGTGGGTCAGCGTAAGGAAACTTATTGCGTACTGAAAGGCATTAGTGACACCGAGATTGTTGCTCACGAATACATTAGTCTGACTGTACAGTTCCGCGACATCTCGCTGGACGTAGACTTTGTCATCGTCCCCGCAACCTGCATGAACACGCCCATTATTATCGGAACCGACGTTTTAAATCGGGATGGAGTGACGTATGTTCGTACGAAATACGAGTCTTATCTCGCGCACAAACCTAACGCGGTAGTAAATTCGGTTCAGACGGTCGAACTTAATAAAGTGAACTCGCCACTTGAAGGCGAGGAGCTTAGTTCTTTAATGACGGTAATAAACAAGTTCTCTCCCTTTTTGATATCCGGAACTGCTAATACGACAGTGTCAACCGGGTCAATGACTATTAATCTAACGAGCGAAACTCCTATAGCTTACCATCCTTACCGGTTATCACATCAAGAAAAATTGAAAGTACGTGAGATAATACAGGACCTTTTAGACAAAGGCATCATTAGGGAGTCAAGTTCGGAGTACGCGAGCCCGATCATTTTAGTCAAAAAAAAGGACGGTTCCGACAGAATGTGCGTTGACTTTCGCGCGCTCAATCGAATTACATCCAAAGACAGATACCCGCTTCCACTAATTGACGACCAAATTGATCGTCTCGGAACGCCTAAATTCTTCACCAGCCTTGATATGGCGTCTGGCTTCCTCCAGATTCCAATCGATGAGTCATCTATTCACAAAACGGGATTCGTAACACCAGAGGGGCATTACGAATTTTTGAAGATGCCTTTCGGTCTGTGCAATGCCCCGACGGTTTATCAACGGATTATCAACAGCACTTTGCGGAGATTTATCGATGCCGGTAACGTCCTCGTGTAAGTATATCGATGATGTTTTAATCCTTAGTCGGACCATTAGTGAGGGTATCGCGTTGTTGCAAGAAGTTCTCAAAACCCTCACTGATGCAGGGTTTTCCATAAGTCTCCAGAAGTGTTGTTTCCTGAGCACTGAGGTCGAATACGTGGGGCGGATAATAAGCCATGGTCAGGTTAGGCCAAGCCCCAAGAAAATTGAGGCTTTGATAAACACCCGACCCCGACGAATGTCAGGCAAGTCCGCCAACTTCTGGGGCGTATATATATAAAAGACTATGCAACGAAGACTGCAAGTATATCGCGACTTACCAAAAAGGATGTAAAATTTGAATGGGGTCCTGAGCAGGACCAGGTCCGGCAGTACATCATTGATCAACTTACGAACGAACCGATACTTGCAATCTTTGATCCAAGTCTTCCTACCGAACTTCATACCGATGCAAGCAGCGCTGGCTATGGGGCCGTGCTGATGCAGACTCATGGCGACGGAGGGAAACGAGTGGTCGCATATTTCAGCAAGGTTACTCAGGGTGCTGAAAGCAAATACCACTCTTACGAGTTGGAAACCTTGGCGGTCGTCAAGGCGTTGCAAAATTTTAGACATTACCTCATTGGCATAACGTTCAAAATTGTAACGCATGATTGCAACGCGTTGAAGGCCACCGAACGCAAAAAAGATTTGCTTCCGCGGGTGGCGCGCTGGTGGATTTACATGCAAGACTTTAATTTCACCATTGAATTTGTTCGGAAGTATACTTCCCACTGTCTGACTTGCATCTCAAAGAAGAGAGTTCCCAGAGCCCCTTGCCAACCCATTTCATCTTGGGAAAAACCTGATGTGCCCTTTAACACAGTGCATGTTGACGTTCTTGGCCCGTTGCCAGAGTCGAATGGCAATAAATTTGTATTGGTGCTAATAGACTCGTTCACCAAGTATTGTCTGCTGTATCCTCTGCAAAGACAAGATACTAACGAATTGAAACGCGTTTTTGACGACGCCATCTCACTGTTCGGTACCCCTAAAATGTTAGTTTGCGACCGTGGCCGCATGTTTGAGGCGTCCACTTTCACCAATTGGGTTTCTGAGCTTGGTTGTGATGTTCACTATATCACCCCTGGAATGCACCATGCCAACGGCCAGGCCGAGCGCTATATACGTACGATCCTTAACATGCTTCGAATCGAGAGTCGTAACAATACTTCATGTTGGTCAGAATCTTTGAATAAAATTCAGTTAGTTCTTAACGTTACAAAGCAAAAGACTACACAGCACTCTGCCTTGTATTTATTAATTGGTACTAACGCGACCACTCCTGCTGTCCGTTCGTTGGTCCGAGAAGTCACCGTGGAGAGTTCGAGCCCCAATATCGAGGCGACGAGGGAGCTCGGCAGGAGTCATGCTAGAAATCTGTTAAAGCTGAATCAAGACCAGCAAGACGCCCGCGTCAATCGTCAGCGACACCCTCCCAAGGTGTTCCAAGTGGGCGACCAAGCTTTCGTTATAAAGTATTCACAGTCCACGGGAAAGCTTGACGCAGGCATGAGAGGCCCGTATCGTGTCACGAAAGCTTTACGCAACGACCGGTATGAGCTGAAGTTACTCAGCGGTGCACGTGGAAAGACCACGCAGGCGGCGGCGCAATTTATGGTGCCATGGAAGGGGGAGTGGTGTCCCGAGAGTTGTCTCGCATTCTTTGAAAGTAAGTTTGTGTATTAATTATGTCTGTTTTGTGTGTTACAGTTACGTGATTGCAGATGCTCTGTCTGTGCGTGACTGTGTGTGCGCAAGGTGAAGTAGCAAGCCACGTTTTGGGAGTGTAGTTTGTGCACTCCGTAACACAGATGGCACATGGACACCGAGTGTGCATAAGGCCCGGCTGCAGCAGCGGTTGACGTGCGTTGCACTCCTAGTTCTTGGGTCATGTGAGCTGGTCTTAAGGTATGTGGGTGAAAGACGAAGGCCTTCCTCTTGAAGATACCTTCCGCACTGGCGGCGCAGTCTAGGAGTGTACTCGCTGGCGAGGATCTGTTTTGATCGAGATGCCTCTGAACGTCGTTGTTGTGGTACCAAACGCATGGGCAAAATACTTGCCTGTGTGTTGAGTCACTCGAGTGCAGGGGGGATGTGTTGAAATTATCTTGTGCACAAGTAGGTAAATTCAGTATGTTTGAGACGTGAGTAGGATATTATTGGGCATTCTATACCACTTTTCGGCAAATCGCTCGGCGTACGCCTCGCTGCCGAAAAGTGGTATAGAATGCCCAATGCAAATCGCTCGGCGTACGCCTCGCTGCCGAAAAGTGGTATAGAATGCCCAATGGGTATAATGGATTCGACTCTACGCAACCCGTTCGGCAAATCGCTCGGCGTACGCCTCGCTGCCGAAAAGTGTTATAGAATGCCCAATGCAAATCGCTCGGCGTACGCCTCGCTGCCGAAAAGTGGTATAGAATGCCCAATGGGTATAATGGATTCGACTCTACGCAACCCGTTCGGCAAATCGCTCGGCGTACGCCTCGCTGCCGAAAAGTGGTATAGAACGCCCAATCATACATAATGGATTCGACTCTTCGCAACCCGTTCGGTGAGCATTCTGTATGCTTTGAACGGTTACACAAAATGTTGAATATAGTACGCCTCGCTGCCGATAGTGGTATAGAACGTCCAATAATCCATAATCGATTCGACTCTCTACTCAACCCGTTCGTTCGAATTCTGAGCATTCTGTACGACCAATGACCACAGTCACGAAAAGCTAGTTCGACTTCACTTCGTTGCAGCAAAATGTTTAAAATATATTAGTTACAAAAACAATAGACTGTTTAATACTCTTTACTTGCATATAATAACGTTACAAGTTAAAAAAATGTGTTATCGCTTGTGTAACAACGGTTAGTTATCGTAGAATTTTGGTTTTTCTGGAAACAATATGTCCGTCGAACGAACGAACTCCTGTAGTTTGCGCCACTGAGGCGAATCTGCGTTGCTCTGGAACTTAATACGAACGAGCGCCTTCTTCCATAGCTCTTGACAGTCGGTGAGGCGCGCGTCGCTAGCCTTGTACACCTTGTGTCGCCAATTACTTTAAGTTGGAAGGTACACGGCGAAATATCTGAGCTGATTATAATACACGTCCTACACATAACTTGATGTTCTATGCATATTACTGAGCAATAAATATATCAATACAGGGCTGGTTCAACCTGATTGACCTCTGAATCACAACACATACGCTAATACTGCTGATACTGCTATTTGTGGGCTGTTCCCACGGATTAACTGATGCTGGTAAATGTGGGCTGTTCCCACCGTATAACACATACTGATAAATGGGGGCTGTTCCCCAACGTGGCCTCCAACCTCCCCTATAGCCACCCCAAGCCTCGCAAACTGATCTGATTCTGATACTGGTCTGAATACTGATATCTGATTCTGAATACTGTTCGCAAACAGCCCGTCCGACTCATCGGCAACTGGTACACAACTGGTTATAACAATCTGATAATGCATGCACTGATAAACAATAATAATTTCACTTACTGAACCGGCGCCGGCCATGTCTCGTCACAGAATGTGTCAGCTCACGGCTTACCCACATATTCTTAATATTTCTGTACAGACCGCCAAGTAATTATTTATCTACCCTCAATAACTGTACTTATTATTTTTCTACCTCCATTTTAGTTCGCATTCGCGACACTCCCGCCAGGAAGAAAAACTGAATGAAACCCGATTAAACTGATTATGTGTTTAATGTGCTGATTACATAGCCATTAGCCATACTGATTTAAAATTACAATCTCAAAATTTTAAAATGACATGACTGATTAACTCCACGATTTAACTGACTGATTGACTGACTATTCAAACAACGTCGTCATCAAATTGGACGTCCACTCCTTAACCATTGCTCTGGCTTTGACTGCTGCAGCCCGAGGCAGGCGCCTCTCTGAATTTGCCTCACGACGTACTGATACTGCTGCTTCAGGAGGTTCCGTGCTCTTAGAATCATTAACCCCTTCAAGTGGCTGATCACTCTGGACTTGAGAATCGATTCGAGGCTCTTCTTCATACTCACAAGCGCTCGATAGAGGACACTCATTAATGTCGAACTGAACTGCATTCTCATCGTTATCTATTTCGATCGGATAGAGATGAGCTATCGAGCGATTAAATATCTCACCACTTGACAATTTCACTCTTGCTACTCTTATCTTTCCATCCGAACCCCTTATTAACTCCATTATCTTGCCAACTTTCCAGTGTGCCCTACTGCCATCTGATTTCAATTGAACTGTCTCTAATAACTTAGGCTCTCGATCTACTGTAACTCGTGGCTGTCGATGTTTATCACAACGTTCCCGGAGACTGGTTAAATACTGATTGCTAAACATCTTTGCAAATTCTGATAAGATAACCTGACCACGCTTCCAACCATCAATCAAATTAGTCTTAGTTATAGTAGCCGACTCCAAAAAATCACGATCTGATGTCTGAGTTGTGACTGGTCCACCAACACGTAAAAAATCAATTGGTGCTAATACATGTTCTAACTCTGTACCTACAGTGGTCAAAGGTCTGGTATTCACTATAGCCTCAAGTTCTTTCAAAACCGTACACAACTGATTGTGGTTCAGTAAGTGTTTGTCTATTGTACGTTTCATACAATTTTTAACAACGCCTATCAAGCGCTCATAAAAACCTCCAAACCATGGCGCTAATTCTGGAATGAATTTCCAACGCAACTTATTCTGAATACAATAGCCTGATACCATGACATCTGCAGTAAGCTTAAACTGTGTCGCGTTGTCAGATACAAGCAGCTGAGGTAAACCTCTTGATGCAATAAATCGCCTAATTGCCAACAAACACTCTTCAGCTGATAAGTCCTTCACAACTTCCATATGAATGGCTCTGATAGTCAAACACGTGAATAAACACACCCATCGCTTCTCCTTATCGCCTTCATTCACAACAAGAGGACCAAAATAATCAAGACCAGTAAAAGCAAATGGCAAACTGAGCTTCACTCTCTCTAGTGGCAAATCAGGCATTGCTGGAAGTTTAAAAGGACCTCCACCGTACTTTATACACTGAGGACATCTTTTGATTACTCTTTGTACTACTGATCTTCCTTGGGGAACCCAGTAATTTTCCCGTAACAAGGCTAGTGTATGTGAAACTCCTACATGGTAATTCTTTTCATGTAATTCTGTTATGATCTTACTAGTGACATGCGATTTCTTCGGTAATAGGATGGGTTCTTTCTGATTATATGTCAAATCTGCATTTTTGAATCTTCCCTTGCACCTTAATATGCCATTCTGATCTTTGTATAAACGAAGTGTTCTAGACAAATCAGTTTCTATACCTTCAACTTCTTTAGGAAAGTATTCTTTCTGCACTTCTACTATCTTTCTTATCTCATTATCTTCATCATCCGTTATTATAGAATTTATTCTGCCTGACTCTGCTATGTCTACGCTCGTAGTAGACGGTATCTCCGTGAGACCCACCCCAGCCAAAGAAAATGCCTTATCCGTATCGGAATTACTACAGTTAACTGGCCACAGCCCCATATCTTTTGCTAGGAATTCAGGACCTCTGAGCCATGTTTCATAACAATCTACACGGTCTGACCTGGTTCCTATATCTGCGGGGTTTAATTTGGACGGTACATATTTAATTTGCAAGGACTTGTTTTGCTTTATCTCACTGATTCTACGCGATACAAAAGGTGGGAGAAGCTTATCTGATTTGTACCAATTCAATACGACTTGACTATCAGTCCATAAAAACTGAGCTCTAATCTTACAACGCAAAACTTTTGTAACATACTTAATGAGTCTACAACCAATTAGTGCTCCCAGCAATTCTAAACGTGGTATTTGCAAATTACTTTGATCCTTTAAGGGCACTAATCTAGATTTGCCAATAACAAAACTGACAATGATATTAGTATCCAAAGAACAACGTAAATAAATAACTGCTGCATACGCCACTAAAGACGCATCAGTAAAACAATGTAGTTCATATTCGATTTCATTACTTAATTTACTATCTTCGTTTAAATTTAATTTCTGAGCAAAATATCGGTGAATTTTAACATTCTTCAAGTGATCAAACTTTGATGTTATCTGTCGCCATTCGATAAGCAAATCATCATTTAATCTAACATCCCACTTAGTCTTAAGTTTCCACAAACTTTGAAAAAATTGTTTTGCTGGGAGCAACACTGGCACGGCCAGACCACAAGGATCGTACACTGATGCAATTATTTTCAATACGTCGCGTTTACACTGAACTGAATCTGTATTATGGTCAAAATTCGATCTTAAATGGAGCTGGTCCGTATCAAGATTCCACATCATACCTAATACCTTAACTATTCTGTTACGATCATCTGCACGAAATTTATTCGATATAGACGATGTTAACTCATTACAGTTGGAATTCCACTCACGTAAATTCATAGAAAGATTATCGAAAGACTCTTTAGATACTTTGTATAATTTCTGAGCGTCTGAATTGGTTTGAGCTCCGGTTACAATATTATCTACATAAATATCTTCCGCCAACTGTTTCAATACAACATTATTCGACTTCATTAAATGAAACTTGATTGTAGCATTAAGTAAAAATGGACTAGATATGACACCAAACGGAACACGACAAAAACGTAAGTGTAAAATATTATTAGGAACTACCCCAGCATTTATATTATCTTTGAGCCAAAGGAACCGTGTCACATCTTTGTCGGAATCTTGGAGGCCTAGTTGTAAAAAGGCTTTCTCAACATCAGCAACTATACCTATCGGGTGCTCTCTAAACTTAAGCAGTAACCCTGTTAGATCTTCTAACATTAATGGTCCTCGATATAAACATTCATTCAGGCTATGATTATCTCTAACTTTAGCGGATGCATCAAAAACAATTCGAAGCTTACTGGGTTTGTCTTGGCTACGAACACAGTGGTGGGGAAGGTAATGAATTGGATATGCTTGTGAGCTATCATGACCGGGTACTACTTCAATGATGCCGCTCTGTAATTGTTCCTGAATTACTTGGTCATAATATTTTAACTCAGATTTACTCAAACGTTTAATTAAACTAGTGAGACGACCAAAAGCCAACCCGAAATTATCCGGAAGATTTGGGGGAAAGTCAATCCAAGGCCATTTTACATGATATCTGTTGTGTTTCAGTAAGATAGTTTCATTGAATAGTTTTATAGCTTCATCATCACGAGTAGATTTAGGAGAATCTGTTATACCTATAGATTCAAGATCCCATAAAACCTTGACATCACCATACTTTAATGGTAGATCTGGTTCGTTATATTTGCTATCAAATACCTCATTCGACTGGAAGTACGTCAACACTGTTAATTTATCATTGCTATCCATCATCTCATCTACTCTGCCTGACCAAATCCAGCCAAAATCAGAATCTACCAAATACAGATCTTTCGTGATTGAAACTCTTTCATAGCCCATAAAAGAATGATAATAATCATTGCCTATCAAGATATCTACTCTATCACCGCATGACCCATCATCTGCCATTGTAAGCTTTTCATGTAAAGTGTGTTTTCTTACGTCAGTCATATCGCTAAGTACAGGTGTCCGTATACTCTGTGTGATGTGTGGAACTACGTTCGCGTGTAATAGACGTATGATTCCCATTCTAGTTGTAATTCTAAACTTTACTAAAGGACTCTCAATCTGGTGTGGTAACTTCGCGCCAAAAGTAAAAATGGATAAATTTACTCTCTCAACAACAGGTAAACTAAGATAGTTTGCTACAGATTCTGTTATATAGGAACGTTGACTACCGCTGTCTAACAAAATTCTACAAGGCAACTGCTTCGACACCCTATCTGAATCACTTACTCGCACAACACAAGTTTGCAATAATGTGCTGCAAGAGTTAGATTTAGTATGTAAATTGTCCGTTTGAACGGGCTTGACTGATTGTACAAATTTAGTGGGACATAAAGCTCGATTATGATAACCAAACTTGCCACAATGCCTACATTTCCTCTTTGAACGACAACTCTTAGCTCTATGTCCTTCGCCAAAACAATTAAAACATCGATTTCCTAACTGCGACTTTCTATCTTGAGCTGATTTGTACAAGGTACATTCATCATTAAAGTGATCTTGCTTGCAAAATATACATCTCATAGCCTTCTTCTTTGGTGGTTCGTAAGTTCGGTCTGAGAATTCATGTGGCCTTTTTCGAGAATTAAATTTCAACTTATTTAATTGTCGGTCCTCAGTCCTAAAAGTACCTTTCTTGAATATTATTTTGCGTTGATGGTTATCCCTCGTTTCTTCATTTCTAACATGTAAAGAACCTAACGTAAAATTATCTGCGTTCGGTTTATTTGTTACGGTCATTGGATCTATACTCCTAGTATCTTCTATCTCTTTCTTCAATCTACTTGATGCTTCTCTTGCTGAAATAATATACTCTAAATATTTTCTGATATTATCTATTCAATCGTCTTCACCTGTCATCTTCATTCTCAACTCATAAATAAGGTCTTCTGGAAACTTTTCCATAATCATGACTCTTAGATGATTGTGATTAACATCCTCACCTAAAGAACTAAGTACTCTAAGATGTCTTTCAATTTCACTAAGTACTTGTCTACTATCCCTAACATTATTCGTTGCGGCTGTTTTAATCCTATATAATGCTACATAATGAGCATCAATAATTGCGTTAGGTCTGCCATATCTTTCTTTTAATGTATTCACAGCTATGGTATAATTTTTATTGGTTGTATCTAATCCCACTATTGCTTGTTTTGCTTCACCTTCAAGTACTGATTGCAAATATAGTAACTTGTCTACATCGCTTATATTTCTATTGTCTACGTTCGAAGCAAATTGATCCCAAAACTGATACCACTTAAGAATGTCACCGTCAAATTTAGCTAATTCCATTCTAGGTAATTTACTGGCAATATTAATATTCTCTCCACCTGTAGAGCCTGTATTCTGACTTCGTTTATTACGTTTTATTCTGATATCTATTTCTGATACTAAATCCTCAGCCTGTATCTGAACTGATGTAAACTGAGTTATCTCCTCAACGTTGGGTTCGGATACTGATTTACAATAATTATGAATTTCCGCTACAAATCTACTGTTAGCGCCTTTGAGTTTAGCACCAATCAGCTCTAATTCTTTAAAATTGAAATCACTATCTGTTATCTGCTTAAGGGCACACTGGGCTGAGTCAATATGCAATTGGACTGAATCAAAAATTAATTTAATGCGGGTTCGAATAACGTCTTCCATTTTTAATTCACAGCTTGAAATTAAATCTGTTAACTTATGTGAGCCTCGAATACGAGTGATCAATCTGAATGAAGCATCCAAAAATCTAAAACAAAATTGACTAGTTAAGGTCACAACCAACTCATAATTAAAGTGTGTAACCCGCTTTAGGTGTAAAACCACACACAATATACAACATAATTTTGATTTGATTAATTCATTAATTCATCATGATTGTATGAAAACTTGTAGATGTGTAATCTACACGTAACCTGTGTCCCAATAAATACATTGATTAAATGCAAAAGCAATTAAAAAATAAGGTACACCAAAAATGTGTCTTCCTTCTAAATAGGTACATACTACATTCATTACTAGTTAAGTACTAGTTCATTACTACATTCCATTTATAAAACAAAAATTTTCTGTAAATAATAGCTAAATAATAATAGGTAATTATGCAAATTCATTGACTAATTTGTACGCATATTTGATAAAATGTGTTTAATATTTCATATAATTTAACGCTATGTCTACAAGAACTTCTCAATAAATACTTTTTTATTCCAATACTAACTTCGTCAAGCATAACAATATTTTAATGTGCATTTTAATTAACGTGCATAGAACGTGTGTGTCAACCCTAATGACGTGGCCTGAGTACAAATATTAAAATTGTATTGAAAAAATGAAAATATCCCAGCACCTCCACCATGTCGTCAATTACTTTAAGTTGGAAGGTACACGGCGAAATATCTGAGCTGATTATAATACACGTCCTACACATAACTTGATGTTCTATGCATATTACTGAGCAATAAATATATCAATACAGGGCTGGTTCAACCTGATTGACCTCTGAATCACAACACATACGCTAATACTGCTGATACTGCTATTTGTGGGCTGTTCCCACGGATTAACTGATGCTGGTAAATGTGGGCTGTTCCCACCGTATAACACATACTGATAAATGGGGGCTGTTCCCCAACGTGGCCTCCAACCTCCCCTATAGCCACCCCAAGCCTCGCAAACTGATCTGATTCTGATACTGGTCTGAATACTGATATCTGATTCTGAATACTGTTCGCAAACAGCCCGTCCGACTCATCGGCAACTGGTACACAACTGGTTATAACAATCTGATAATGCATGCACTGATAAACAATAATAATTTCACTTACTGAACCGGCGCCGGCCATGTCTCGTCACAGAATGTGTCAGCTCACGGCTTACCCACATATTCTTAATATTTCTGTACAGACCGCCAAGTAATTATTTATCTACCCTCAATAACTGTACTTATTATTTTTCTACCTCCATTTTAGTTCGCATTCGCGACACCTTGCAGTCGATGTAGTAGTCTCCGACCATGCTTGCTGTTCGACGCTCACAACCGTTGGCCACACGGTTTACGAAGAACGACGGTAGACCAGATGAACCCGTGCTGTGCTCTGCGTCACTTTCATGGTTCCGACTGATACCAAATATATCAGTGCCGGTATTTGTTAATTTGCTGAAAAATAAAACTGATGTTAAAATGTTATCTTAGTAAATAATTTATGTAATAGTTATTTAAACTAGGTATTATTTTAAAGAAGTAAAATTTGTTTGTAAGTTTGTACGTAGGGGTAATCCCTGGATCTACTGAATAAAAAGTTTTTTCGTTAGTAGAAAACTACATTATTCCTGAGTGACAAAAACTACATTTTATTTCAAATTGCACCTGTGCGAAGCCAGAGAGAGTCGTTACATTAGGTATTATACATTTATACGTATAAAGAGAAATGAAGAGATACACAAAAATGAATCTTAAGAGAAACACATTGTTATTAACACGCAAAGATAACAAACAATTATTTTATTAAATTCTTTATGGCACAAGTTTTAATTAATTGAAAGCAGCATTAATAGAGTTAATTCGAAATCTTGATTACCTACCTCGTTCGAATTGCATGAGTTGATGGTGAATCCGACTTGCGTTTCCCACTGTATTTTGTGGAAGGCTTGCGAGTTGGTTTAGTTTTCTGGTCAGGTACCAGCTCCAATGGTTGAGAATATTCACTCAGAATCAGACCTGACACAAAGACATGAAAAGTTTTGTTAAAATAAATAAATAAACAAACGGAACACGGATATGAAATAAAATAAGTATTTATTTATTGTTACACGTCATTGTTTCTATACCAGATTATAAGTACATAGAACAGTGTTACAAATAAAATACAACACAAAAGACAGTCTTATCGCTACATAGCGATTTCTTCCAGGCAACCTAAGAATTAGGAAAAAGATACATAAAATATAAGGGGTATAGTAAAATAATTTTCATCACACCTATTCGAAAAAGACTACTTGGTTCGGACATAAGGGGTTCCAAAGTTGCTGTTTTCTATTCAGCGGACGGGAATGAATTTTCATACAACTTTTCCTGCCGGCTAGATCTTTTCCGTCCTATTTTGAATTTAGAACATTTTAGTATTTTGCGCTAAAGAAATCGAACGCAAATATTGTTTGAATAAAGAATGTCTGGTACGACGCGAGGGCCCCGCCAGCTGAATAATAAAAAAAGAAATCAAATTAAGATTTCGTTTTCAAATTAAAATTAAGTTTTCGTGCATTTTTACGTATTATTTTCTATTATTTTCTATTATATATATATTATTTTCTCATAGTGGGTGATGAAAAGTAGAGTGTATCACTCGGGTGCAAGTATATTTTTGGCTCGGGCGACGTACTTTGAATCCCTCGCTACGTTCGGGATTCTACTAAAGAATCCCTCGCTATAGAATCCCTCACTTCGCTCTGGATTCAAAAAACGCCCTCGCCGAAAAAATATTACTTTGCACCCTTGTCATACAATCTACTATTTAATACTTACATTTTTTCAATCTGCAGAGTTAAAATTTCACTGAATTGATTTGATGGATATCAATACTGTTACTGACAACAATTATGACCGACGGTAGAGAACTTCTTGAAGATGACTTCCACACTTGCAAACTGCGATTACTTTGTATGAACTGTAGAGTGATTGTATACTGTGCTCCAAAAACACCTAGCTTATAAAGTCGGAAACGTAAAATAATGAACTATTTTAAAAATTACCTCATTCGATCAAATATGATACTATGAATCGACTTTTTTCCTTGGACGTTTAATGCAAGTACAAAAATAAAGGACTAAGCAATATAATTCGTATAGTAGCAAATGACGATGCAGCGAAATAACGTAGGGTTGACAAAACGAGACAGTACTTTAATAACAAAGGAACGTGATCAAGTGTGAGTTACGTTACATGTCTATTTTATACCTTTGATTTATTGTAAAAAATACACAACGAGTAAGTCTATTGACAAAAAAGAGTTTTGATTAATTAGAAACATCCTTTTTTTTGTGTTACTTATGATAGAAAGTTTCACCGGCTTTACAGAGCGTGTAGCTCTACTAAATCTCACCTTTGACGAACACAAATTATCAATAATACAGGTATATGCACCAACAGAGTCATCAGAAGAAGCAGAAATTACACTCTTTTACGAAATTTTAACACAAGCAATAGCAGCAGCTCACAAGAATTATATCGTAATGGGCGATTACAACGCAAAAATAGGCCAACCGCAACAGAGTGAAAACCTTATAATGAAATCTTATGGTTACGGAGAGAGAAATGGAAGAGGCCAAAAACTAATCGATTTCGCAATTGAAAATAATCTCTCTATTCTGAATACCTTTTTTAAGAAAAAATCAAACCGCAGATGGACTTGGTGCTCGCCAAATAACGAACACAAAAATGAAATAGATTATATTTTATCCAACCGTCCGGATATATTTCAAAATATGGAAGTCCTAAATATAATCTACCCTTCGGATCACAGACCAGTCAGAGCGACTATACTCCTAAGTAATAAAAGGAAAAGTAGAGCACAATATAAAAACAATCCAATGTCGGCATTAAAAAATGAAAATGAAAAACTGAAGTTTAAAGAAAAACTAGCGCTTAACTTGACAAAACTACCGATGTGGCAAGAAAATAAATGTATACAAGCTTATTATACGCAATTAATGTCTATAATTATCCAAAGCCTTCGAGAAGCATACTCAATCAGCACTGGTCCCGACAATCAGGAAATATTATCACCACGCACAGTGCAACTAATAGAGAGAAGGAGAGCATTGCATAACACCAAAAAGAAAACCCGAAGCGAAAAAAATGAATTAGCAGCCCTATATAAACTTATTAGCAAGTATATAAAAAACGACTACGCTAAACATAGGCAAAATACTCTTCAGAAACATCTGACAACGTCTGGAAGCACCAAAAAAGCATATAAAGAATTAACACCAAGTAAACCATGGATTGAATGTCTTAAATCAGCAGGAAAAACCAAACATAATCGCAGAGAGATCATAGAAGTGACTACTAGCTTTTATATGAACCTATATAATGAAAAATCTACTACAAATAACTATACAGATACATTGAAAAGCTCAAATGAAATAAGAAAAGTCAATGAAATCACAGAAATAGAGGTAACAGAGGCAATAACGAGTTTAAAAGCAGACAAAAGCCCAGGGCCAGACCACATACACAACGAAGCTTTAAAAATAGGTAAAACACTCTTAGCTCTACCTTTGGCAAAACTTTTCAACCACATATTAAAAACAGCCGAGATACCATCACAATGGACTGAATCAAACATAATTTTGATCTATAAGAAAGGAGACCCAAAGGACGTCTCAAACTACAGGCCAATAAGCTTATTATCATCTGTCTACAAGCTTTTTTCGTCAATCATCAACAAAAGGATAAGCATACCTCTGGAACTAAACCAACCTGTAGAGCAAGCGGGCTTTAGAAAGGGATTTTCAACAATAGACCACATTCATACACTGGAACTAATTATAGAAAAATACCAGGAGAAACAAAGACCTCTCTACATTGCCTATATAGATTACCAGAAAGCATTCGACACGGTATCACATGCAAGCATATGGGAAGCCCTTAAAACCCAGGATGTAGAGCAGCAGTACATAGATTTAATCATGAGTCTCTATAAGAATAGTACAGGTAGAGTCAAGCTGGAAACCAAAGGCCCGAGCTTCCCCATCAAAAGAGGGGTGAGGCAGGGGGATCCCTTGTCTCCAAAATTATTCATTGCAGTACTAGAATATATCTTTAGCCACCTAGAATGGAAAAATTATGGTATATATATAAGAGGTAAATATCTTAACCATCTTCGCTTCGCAGATGATCTAGTTATATTAGCAGAAACGAGCTCGCAACTTCAATGTATGATTGGATCTCTACACAAAGCAAGCGTAAAAGTAGGTCTGGAAATTAACTTAGCCAAAACAATGATTATGACAAACAGCGTAGAAAAACTTATAACTGTGGAAGGGGAACCCATAAAATATACAACCCAGTACATATACCTAGGCAAACAAATAAGTTTTGACAAGAAAAACAACGACAGAGAAATCGAAAGGCGAACGCATAGTACCTGGAACAAATACTGGAAACTGCGAGAAATATTCAAGAGCACCCTGCCTGTGTCCTTGAAAACTAAAATTATGAACATATGCCTACTACCATGTCTAACGTACGGCTGCCAAACATGGAAGTTTACAAACGCCGCCGAAAACAAAATAAGAACTTGCCAACGAGGAATGGAGCGGAGCATGCTCAGTATTAGGAAAATACATAAAATAAGGCATACAAAAATAAGAAACTTAACTAAGACTACAGATGCTGTACAATATGCGAAAAAATTGAAATGGAAGTGGGCTGGCCATATTGCTCGACTCTCAGACGAACGATGGACTAAAAGAGTGATGTCATGGAAAGGCCCATTCGGCAAAAGAAATAAAGGGAGGCCCATAACAAGATGGGACGATGAAATAAGAAATATCGCCGGACCAAATTGGACACAAGTAGCCCAAGATCGAGGCAATTGGTTAACTTTGGAGGAGGCCTTCACCTGTGAAAACGGGGTTCTTGCTAAGAGAAAACGAAAAGAGAGCATAAATAAATAATAATGTATAAAATGTGATATATGTTACTTATAAAGCACAAAAATGAATACAAATATGATAATAATTATTATACTTAATTCGTAAATTGCTTATACATAAAGTCAATAATATTATAAATAATTAATATACTAAAATCTGAAATAATAAATAAATAATGTAATGTAATATTAATTAATAACAAAAACTAATAAATGTTATATATAAAAGAATTTTGTAATGCAAGAAATAAAAGGCTTTTTTATTTTATTTATTTTATTACTTATGATATAAACATGTTTTAGGGTAACAATGAAAAACATGGATTTTGTATAAAACTCCTTCTTGAGTTTTACTTTTTTGTGTTTTTGTCATTCGTCGTATAGATCCTAGTTTAATCCCTAAAGAAACAAGGTTGGATAGACTTAGTAATTAGATTTTATAATATTCTTTGGTTGAACGGAATTCTAACAACGTAATTAATTATCTACCTGAGTAGGTAACACAAATTTAATGTTGAATGTGTGTCAACCTTAACTAAAATTGACGATTGATGCAAAAGCGACTTAGTTGAAACACTTGGATTATCGAAACAACACATTTTCTGACAGCTATAGTGCTTCGTGTCTTAGATACGGCCTAATGACGCTAAAAAATCGGCGAAAACTGTTTGATATGGCTCTGCTGCATGACATCGTCTCTGGGACTGTAGACTGCCCGGCACTGATTAACAAGATACTTGCCCTCCAAACACCTACTAGGAGAACTAGACATACGCAGCTCTTTCATGTACCTGCTCACCGTACTAATTACTCAGCGAATTGCTTAACTTGTAGACTTCCTAAAACGTATAATGAACATTTTTCCAACGTAGATCCATTTAGCACATCTAAAGCAATCTTTAAAATCAAAGTAAGAAAGCTTCTGAATTCATGTACATAACTGCCATTTTATGCGTTAACATCAACGTAATTATTATTTACTTTAGAAATGAAGAAACTTAAGCATTAAATCTTATAATTACATAATTGAGATAAAATAAAATAAAAACACATAAATACAAAGTAATTGAGAAATAATACATGTTAATAATAATAATTGTAGGGGTTTCCTAGCTACTGGAGATCTTGATTGAAAATGATAGTCTCGAAGGAATGCAATAGTATAATTTCTATAGGTACTGAATTTACATAGGATACTTCGTTAAAAGAATTTACATTTATACTAAACGAAACTGATTTAAATTTAAACTGATTACTGAACTTTAACAATAGTATTACAATACTGAACAATGGAACATTAGAGGCAAATAAGAAATATTTAAACTGGGAAGCGCGAGCGTGCATTCGCCGTCCGAGCCCGGGTTGCACTGGCGCGCGGGGGGCGACCACGGACCAACGCGACGACGCGGCGGTCGGCGCGGGAGGATCGGCGCGGCTCGCCGATCAAGGTCAAGCAGCTAATGCGCCGGCGGCTTAGTGGCGCGCGTCGACAGGCGGGCGATGCCACAGCACTCCCCTGCTGAGACTGCTACTGCGGGCGGTAACAGTCTGGGAAGCGCACCCGTCTACCGGATCTGGTTCTCTTCTCGGTGTCGCTGGTCGTAGCTGATGGTGGCGACGGTGGCGATGATGGAGACTCTGACTGTTGTGAAGAATTTTCTGCTTCTCGAGTCATATAGGCAGGTTTTAAGCGGTCTATGCTTACTGTTATCTCCTTTCCACGTATGTCTAACTTATAGTGCTTAGCGTGTCGTTCCAGCACCTTATATGGCCCAGTGTAAGGTGGCTCAAGCGGTTTTTTTACTAAGTCTTGTCTCAGAAAGACGTGAGATGATTGTGCTAGGTTTCTAGGGATGTAGAATGGACCTTTTCTGTGCCAGGACGCAGGCGTGGGGGTGAGACTTGCCATGAGACCACGCAGGCGTGTCGCGAAGTCAGTGATGTCTGCTGCCTTGTAGTTGTCAGTGGGGGCCAAAAATTGACCTGGAAGCCGAAGTGGCTCCCCGTAGACCAACTCTGCCGGTGATGCTTGGATGTCAGCCTTCCATGCACTCCGTATGCCCAGGAGTACCAGGGGAAGGGCTTCAGTCCACCGAGGTGTAGCGTGACATATGATGGCGCTCTTCAGCTGTCGGTGAAGGCGCTCGACCATACCATTTGCAGCAGGATGGTAGGCGGTGGTGCGGTAGTGGCACGCACCAGCGATGGCAGCGATGGCGCGAAACAGGTGCGACTCGAATTGACGGCCCCGGTCGGTTGTGATTTTGAGTGGACAACCAAACCGGGCCATCCAGCCGGAAACCAGCGCGGCTGCACAGGTCTCCGCGGTGATGTCCTTGAGCGGATACGCCTCAGGCCATCGCGTATACCGATCGATGGCGGTGAGACAATACCTGTAATCATTAGAACAAGTTAGCGGGCCAACGATGTCGAGATGTATGTGTGAGAACCTCGACGTCGGGAGAAGGAAAGAGGAAAGTGGGGCTGAGGTGTGGCGGGTTATTTTACTGCCTTGACATAACAGGCATTGACGTGACCACTCTCTACATTCTCGGCGTATCCCTGGCCACACGTACCTCTGTGTGACCAGTCGCACTGTAGCTGAATTGCCAGGATGGCTTAGATTGTGCACAGAGTCGAAAACTTGCCGTCGAAGACCTGGAGTGATGTATGGACGTGGAGGCTGAGATGAAACATCACAATAAACATATATATCTGTTTCAGGTATTCTAATTTTTTTTAATTTTAAGGATGATCCAGTTCGCAAAAGACCTTGTAGCTCGGGATCATCATCCTGAGTTCGTGCAAGTGTCTCATAATCCAAACCCTTGGTAACCTCCTCTATCCGTGATAGTGCATCGGCAACAACATTTTCTTTGCCTGGTATGTATCTGATGTCTGTCGTGAATTGGGCTACAAATTCAAGATGTCTGTACTGTCTGGGTGAGCATTTTTCTTTTGTAGTCCTGAATGCGTGTGTAAGAGGCTTATGATCCGTGATGATTGAAAAGTGACGCGCTTCCACCATGTGTCTGAAGTATTTTATTGCCTCATATATAGCTAGCAATTCCCTGTCAAACGGGCTATATTTACTTTGAGGTGCAGTCAATCGTTTAGAGAAAAAACCTAGTGGTTCCCAGCGATTACATTTCCACTGCTGCAAGACTGCACCGATGGCTACATCGGATGCGTCGGTAGCTATGCTCAGCTCAGCTTCTGCATCCGGGTGAGCTAGTAGCGTGGCTTCAGCCAGAGCGCGCTTACAGTCATTGAAAGCTTTTAACAGCTCCGGCGTGACCTCTACCGGGTGTGAACTCTTTAGTTCAGGGCCTGACAACGCCTCATTGAGTGGTGCTTGTAGACAGGCAGCATTGGGCACAAAACGTCGGTAAAAGTTTAACATACCCAAAAATCTTCTTAACTCTTTACATGTCTTAGGCACCGGGTAGTCCATAATGACTTGCACCTTACTCGCCAGGGGTCTGGTACCAGCTGCTGAAACATTATAACCAAGAAATGTAACTTCAGGCACACCTAGAACACACTTGGTTGTGTTTATCAAGACATCATATTTTTTTAAACGCTGCAGAACTTGTCGCAGGTGATCTTTATGTGCTTCCTTTGTTGGTGAAAATATAAGTATGTCATCGCAGTATCCATAAGAAAAATTTTCTAGGCCATGCAAAACCTCATCAATAAACCGCTGAAATGTCTGTGAAGCGTTCCTTAAGCCAAATGTCATGTATTGAAATTCGAATAGGCCAAATGGAGTTGTAATGGCTGTTTTTTTAATATCATCTGGGTTGACAGGTATTTGGTTATATGCTTTCACTAAATCAATTTTTGTAAAAACTGTACAACCTGATAGCTGGTATGAGAAATCATGTATGTGGCGTACAGGGTATCTGTCAGGTATGGTACGGGCGTTTAGTGATCGGTAGTCACCGCAGGGTCTCCATCCGTCATCTTTCTTTTTAACTAGGTGCAGGGGTGACGACCAAGCGCTATCTGAACGCCTTGCAACACCATTAGCAAGCATTTCGTCAAACTCCGCCTTTGCAATTTTTAAACGTATAGGGTCCAAGCGGCGTGGCCGACAAGCAACTGGAGGACCTGGAGTGGTGTTGATGTGGTGTACGGTATTATGCTGTACAGTACGTACCAGACCCGCTGGGCGTGTGACCTCCGGGAACTCTCGTAGGATCTCGTGGTAGTCTGACTCACCGTTGATAGTTTTGATAGAAGCTATACCGTCTGGAATGCGCTGACGGGGCACGGTAACCGTTAGCGAAGTCTTCCCATCAATTAAGCGTTGCTTTCTGCAATCAATAAGTAGGTCATAAAAGCATAGGAAATCAATACCTATTATGGGTTTGGATACATCGGCTACTGTGAATTTCCAGGTTAAGTCTCTTCTGAGTCCCAGGTCTAAATGTAGTGTGATAAATCCATACGTGTTAATAGTGCTGCCATTAGCTGCTGTTAAGATATATTTTGATTTAGTACAGGGCATCCTAGTTGCTGACTTAGGGAATACGCACAAATCTGATCCAGTATCTATTAAAAATTGGAGCTTTGTTACCCGGTCAGTAATAAAAATGCGGCCTGTTTGTGTGGGGCAGACATTGGCCGCTATTTCAGGCTGCCCGTAGCGTTTCCCGCATACCTGCATGGTTCACTGCATTTTTTTGCTTTATCACCAAATGTATAATGATACCAACAGTAAGGGTGTTCCGCTGGTGGCTGCGGATGTCGCGAGTGGCTGCGGTTGTGGCTCCTCTTGTGGTCACGGTTGCTACGGGACCGTCCACGTGGCCGCGCAGCTCGAATGTGTCCCGGTGGCACGTTATCACGGCTGTGAACATAAGCATTTAATTTAGCCAATTGTTTGTTTAGCGAGCATAACTCCTGAGTAAGCTCATCAATGCGTGATGCTTCTTTCGACTGTGATGTTGATGCCACGTGGTATGGTGTGGGTGGGGCGATTTCGTGCACGCGGTCAGCAAGCTCCGCTAGATCGTCAAGCGACAGCTTAGGTTGCGAAACGATAATTGTTTGTAAATTAGGGGGTAAACGGCCAGACCACAAAGTGCGCAACACCTCTTCACTAACAGTAGGGCCAGCTAAATTCTGAAGATGTCTGAGAAAATGTGACGGCTTTCGATCCCCCATGTCTTCATGCAAGAAAAGCTGTTTTAATTTATTTTCTTTGCTCACACTTAATCGCTTAACCAATTCCTCCTTTAACTTTTCGAATTTATTCGTAAGCGGCGGCTTGCATAATATATCTTTCACATGAGATGCAATTTGGTGATCGAGCTGTGCAATAGCGTGGTAAAATTTCGTCGTGTCGTGTGTAATATTAGATATTGCGAACTGACCTTCGAGCTGCGCAAACCATAACTCCGGGTCCTCAGGATAAAATGGCGGCACGCGCACGCCGACGCGAAACACGTCGCTTGTATTCTCCGCGGCCGGGGCAGCGGCCATTTTGTTATCTCTCGCTTCGGTTTTTTCCATCATGCGACGCATGCGACTCGTTGGTATTCTTCGTCGGGTTCACCAATTTGTAGGGGTTTCCTAGCTACTGGAGATCTTGATTGAAAATGATAGTCTCGAAGGAATGCAATAGTATAATTTCTATAGGTACTGAATTTACATAGGATACTTCGTTAAAAGAATTTACATTTATACTAAACGAAACTGATTTAAATTTAAACTGATTACTGAACTTTAACAATAGTATTACAATACTGAACAATGGAACATTAGAGGCAAATAAGAAATATTTAAACTGGGAAGCGCGAGCGTGCATTCGCCGTCCGAGCCCGGGTTGCACTGGCGCGCGGGGGGCGACCACGGACCAACGCGACGACGCGGCGGTCGGCGCGGGAGGATCGGCGCGGCTCGCCGATCAAGGTCAAGCAGCTAATGCGCCGGCGGCTTAGTGGCGCGCGTCGACAGGCGGGCGATGCCACATAATCACTAAAATTATTATGTTTATAAAAAAAATATATATATATAATATTACTTTTTGGAACCAATAATAATTGAGCGTTAAAACTGAATGATTTATTATAATTATTTACACTACCTACATTTAACATTTTAATATGTGTCAGGTAAGATAATTTGTTTCACCTTCTTAAAATCAATCTCACGCCATGTAAACCAACCTCACAACTGCAGCTGCACGTACACACAACTTCATGCATGCACACTTACGTATACACGTATGTACACACCTACCCATCAACACGACCATCCACTCCGCACCCACACAAGCACTCATAGATACCCTCACAAACACACGCATAAGATTGAGTAATAAAGTAATTACATTAAATCTGGCTTAAGTGCAAGTAATAAATATATTATGTTGTATAATGTATGGATTTAAAGCTGTAAATGTAACTTAATAAATAAATAAATAAATAAAATAAATAGTTAACTAAATAACAATTTTGGTGCAATAGCAAGCATTACCTATTACAGAAATATAGCGAATGACGATGCAGCGAAATAACGTAGGGTTGACAAAACGAGACAGTACTTTAATAACAAATAAAACTGATCAAGTGTGAGTAACACATATATTTTATCCCTTTGGTTTATTGTAAAAAATACACAACGACTGTCTATTGGTAAAACAATAGTTTTGGTTACTGAGATTTTTTTTTGTGTTACGTTGATATAAAGATGTTTTAAGGTAATACTGAAAAATATGGATTTTGTATGTGACTCCATCTTGAGCTTAGATTTTTTTGTCATTAGTCGTATAGATCCTGGTTTAATAATCCCTAAAAGAAACAAGGTTGGATAGACTTAGCAATGAGATACTTTATTATTCTTTGGTGGAACGGAACCCTTACAACGTAATTAATTATCTGAGTAGGTAACACACATTTAATATTGAATGCGTGTCAACCTTAACTAAAATAGATGATTGATGCAAACGAGAATTAGTTGACTAATTAACAAATAAGGTGTATTGGTGCAAATTCGTGCAAGCATTATTACAGAAATATGAATGAAATATGATACATCCTGTTATGATTTTAGTTTTATGAACAACACTTTCAATGCCTACTTTAAAATTCGAAAGCTGTTAATTTTAACTTTATTACCTAGAATCAACGACGAAGTGTGAACCTGTTCAAAAGACGTTTGTTTGCCTGAAGTTAAATATTTTCGTATGAAAATAATTATTTACCTAAGCATCTGGACAAGTGACATCTGGATCATTCATATGTATAAATATATGTTACAGGTAATTATTAAATACCTACAATATTTTTTATTAGTTTTTTATTCTTAATACTGAGCGGCTAATGTAATTACCTATGCATTTCTCTTTTCAGAAACAATTATTTTGACAAGCGTCACGAATAGTTTATGAAGAAGGGATTCAACTAGAGAACTTACAGCAAATCATTTCTGTTCAGGTATTTATCGTAGGGCAACACGTGCAAGAAGTATATTCGCACTAACACATATACAATACGTATTTTCAGTCTCTTTCACTCATATACAGAACACACACACACACAGACACACACACACTTACACGCACACACATGCACACCCACACACATACACACTCACATACACACACACATACACATTCACACGTACATACACTCACATTTTTTTTTGGGATATTAGATTTAAGTACCTATCTTTAATACTTGTACTTAAATTATTTTTATTGTCCACTGTCAACAATAGGGAAGAGCGGGGCCCCCCAACACAGGCATTTATTTAAAGCTTAACGGGTTGGTCCCAACCACTGTATGTTATATTAATTGTTGGGCAAAATAAATAATTTTTGAATTTTTTTTTGAATTTTTTTGTCTGATTTTTTTTTTTTTTTTTTATGGAATTAAGATAGCAAACGAGCATGCAGTACCACCCTTCCCCTGCCGCCCATAACAACTGTGACCGACCTAGAACTAGACTCAAAGGGACTAGGATGGTTAGTCCAGTTAGTAGATGGTGTTAGAATATTAGTTGGTTAGTTTGTTAATAAGTGCGAGGACAGGGTATGTTAGTGATAATTAGTCCTGTTAGTTAATGTTAGTAATAGTCCAGTTAGTTATTGTTAGTATGAGTCTTGTTCCAATTCGGTCACAGATGCGTTGCTACCCCTGAGGTCTGAGATGGTCGCCTCTAAAAAAGTGAATTTATTGTAGGTAATTTTACTTATACACAGTTATTATTTTTTTTACTTCTTTAAACTGAGCGCCTAATTAATATTATACATTTCTCTTTCCAGAAATATTTTGATAAGTGACTCGAAGCTCATCAACTAGAGAACTACAGCAAATAATTTCTATTTTGAAGACAATCATTGGGTAATCCTCCTAATACTTTCTTCAGTATACTTTTACGGTTTACTAATAATAAGATCACTAATTTTAGTTGTCAGACTACAAATTAGAGACTTTATACTCATAATCAAACGTTAAGTATTTAGTCAGTAACGATAAGTAATATTAAATTAATCAATAATGCCTTATTGTTCAGTTTGTAACGTATTGGTCGATAATCGTCGATGGGCAGGTCATTTACGTAGCAATTTTCATAAAAAAAATAGCACGATTCTTATACATGATAACATCGAAATTATTAATACTTCGTTCAAAGGTCGAATCGTAAGTTACAGAATCATTGCAACTGAGGAGCAAAAAAATAATTTTCCAGAAATATTTCTGAGTAATATTAGTCAACAAGTGAAAAATCTCATAGATCAGGCAGTACTGAAACATACCTCAGTGAAAATTAATTTTGAATTTTTTTCATTTTTTCTTTTGTTTAAAAGTGATCAGCAGGAATTAAAGTCATTTGCTACAAAAAACTATATCATTTATTTTAATTACGATTTTGATTCAATTTATAAATCAATAGTTCAGTTACTCTTAAAAAAAATTGAAGAGTTTCAAGAAAGAGATAGCGGTTGGACATTTTTGTGCAATTCGCATTTAGAAATAAACATTAATAAATATCAACCTCTCGGTGGATCTAAATTTCTACCTTTGCCACCGATTATAAAAAATAAAAGAGCTTGCTTGAATATTAAAAACAAAGACGAGTTTTGTTTTCTATGGTGTGTTGTAGCTGCTTTATACCCCACAACGCGACATCCTGATAGAGTCTCATCTTATCCTCACTTTCGTGATATTTTAAATGTCGATGGCTTGTCATTTCCGATTACATTTTCGGACATAGCTGTTTTTGAGAAAAATAATCCTCATTTGAATATTTTCGTGTACGGATTGAAAAATGATAAGTCAATTATCGGACCTTTGTATAAATCAACGAATAATAAATCTAAGAGTATTCATCTCTTGTTTTTAGAAAATAACGTTAATTCTCATTATTGTCTAATCAAAGATTTACCTCCATTAGTTAAAAATCAGTTGACTAAACATCATAGTAAGCTATACTTCTGCGAAACTTGCTTATTGTTCTTTCAAACTCTCAATCAAATCGAAACACATTTATGTGAGGGTGTTGTGACAGAATTACCAGAACAAGGGTCTTATTTAAAATTTAAAAATTATGATAGGAAACAAGACATTCCATTCGTTATTTATGCTGACTTCGAAACATTGCTGCAACCGGTTTCCAGCGATGAATTAGACACCGCTAATACGTCATACTCACAACGACACGTGCCAGCGGCGTTTGCCTATAATATAGTATCATCATTTAGCAATACTATTCAAGGCTATAGAAGTTATCGCGGTAAAAATTGTGTTTCAAAGTTTGTAATTTTTTTAACTAAAGATGTTAAATCAATACATAGAATTTTGTCCCAATGCGAGCCTATGATATTCACTGAAAAAGATGCTCTTAATTTTAGGCTCGCTGTTAAGTGTCATTTATGTGAAAAGAAGATGTTCAAAAAATGTATGGGGGCTGGTTTTAAATTTGTACACAAACAAAACTTAGATGTGGAGAAAGAGAAAATTATTCTGATTGTGACAAGGTTGCGAAAATAAAAAACAGATCCTCCCTTTTTTTTCTATTTATGTTTGAATTTCCGTAGATAGATAAAAAGCATGCCACACTGGGCAATTTTAACTGCTGGCAACTCTAACCTGATACTGACAGTCTGACAGTACTGAATAGTGACATTGAGTGATGAATTAACGTTGACATTTGAGTTTGACATTTTATTTTGCATTTAAACATTTTGCATTGATTTGCATGTTCAATGATTATTGTAATAAAACAATAGAATTACTATCTGAATGTTTAGTTAAATAAAATTGTCGGCGACTATCGTAAGCAAACACTAATAATCAATAATATATACCAATATTGATTGCCATTATTGACAATTGAATTTGAATTTTGATTGTGGCAATATTCCTATCTCTATGGTGGCAATGATCTAGGAATGACAGTTGACACTGACAGTTACTACTAATATCAATCTATGTCGTTCCGTTTTTTCATGACTGGTTTACAATTAATAATGTTAATAATTAACATTTACAACGTTAATTAATATAATATTTACGTATTGAAAACGTAATAAATAATAGAAGGGACCTCAGATATGTTCATAATTCGTGAAAAAGACGTATGTACCTGTTAGAAAATAAACATTGCTTTTCATCGACCTTCTAACATACTTCATCGATTTTCCAAAATATGGAGGTTCAATAAAATAAACGTCTTAAAATTTCAAGTAAGTAGATTAGAAAATATGCTTTCAAATGAAATATAAATCACGGCTGTACAAATTTCTTCGGAATAAAGGCCCACTTCTGAACGAGATGTTCACTGTTTTTACTGTGTTTACTGTTAACCGATAGAGTTAGAGATCACTGTCATATTACAGGACGATACCGAGGTGCAGCACATCGACATTGTAATCTACAACATAAAATACCAAAGTTCGTTCCAATATTTTTTCATAATTTATCAGGATACGACTGTCATTTATTTATAAAAAAGTTAGACGAAATTCCTGGACAAATTAAAATAATACCGCGTAATAAGGAAAAATATATCACTTTCACAAAGTTTATTCATATTGCTGATAATGAATACATTCAAATAAGGTTTTTGGATTCCTTCAACTTTTTAACAAAATAACCAACTAATATTCTAACACCATCTACTAACTGGACTAACCATCCTAGTCCCTTTGAGTCTAGTTCTAGGTCGGTCACAGTTGTTATGGGCGGCAGGGGAAGGGTGGTACTGCATGCTCGTTTGCTATCTTAATTCCATAAAAAAAAAAAAAAAAAGTTTAGACAGACTTGCTAAAACAATGCAGATAGAAGATTTTGTCAATCTTCGATCTAACTTTTCCGATGAAAAAAAATTTAGTTTGTTAACACGGAAAGGTATATATCCGTATGACTATATGACAGACTGGAAATGTTACGATCAAAAATTTTTACCATCCCAATATAGTTTTCATAATTCTTTAACTAACGAAGATATTAGCGATGAAGATTATTGTCATGCCCAGACTGTGTGGAACGAATTTCAAATAAAAGATTTAGGCGAGTATACGGATTTATACTTAAAAACGGACGTACTTTTATTGACAGATACCTATATTTCAAAAATTTCGAAAAACTTGCAAGCAACATTATAAATTAGATCCAGCGTTTTATATTACCGCGCCTAGTTTGTCCTTTGACGCAATGTTGCTTAAAACAGGTGTTCAATTAGAACTTGTATCGGACCTGTTTATCATCAGAATGATTCAAAGTGGTATACGAGGAGGTTTGTGCATGTGTTCCTATCGGTACGCAAAAGCCAATAATAAATACATGTCTGAATATAACACATCTGAGCCTCAAAGTTACATTGTATATCTAGATTGTAATAATCTTTATGGTTTTAGCATGTCTCAGTATTTACCATATTCCGATTTTAGATTTCTTAGTGAAGAGGAAATAGACAATTTGCATGTTGAAACTATTGGAGATACCGATGAGTGGGGCTTTATTTTGGAAGTTGATCTTTTGTACCCTTTTTTTTTTTTTTTTTTTTTTTATTGCTGGGAAATGCATTTACGCATTCCGTTTTGAACGGATATGCAGGACTCGTCAGCTATGCCAAAATACCTGCTAAAACCCAGCATTTCCCTCATCGTCATATTGGAGCGTTGCGGGATCGCTTTCGCATTCTACCGCGGCGCCCCGACGACAAACCAGTCATTTAAAGTTGCTTAAGATATCACAAGAAGGCGCGCGTAGTGCCTTCTTCTTCTCCCTGTTCTTCTTCTGCGTAATGTGTCAGCAGCAGCAGCGGCCTCTCTATCGCGTTCTGCAGCTTCTTTTATTGACATCACTTTTTCACAAAAGGAAGTCACGGCCGTCCAGCATACCTCGTTGTTAAGCATTGCACTAACTACATTAGGCAATGACAGATCTCCACCTATAATCGCCATAAGCTCATAGCGCTGGGGCCCCCAGGCAGCAAGCACATTCTGCAAGAGTATGCATTGCAGTATCTACTGGAGCATGACACTCGTGACAAATTGGTGTCGCCTCCCGTCTTGCTATTTGGTGCAGGTACTTCCCAAAGCACCCGTGCCCAGTAAGCACCTGCACAAGTCTAAATGTTAACGATCCATGCCACCGCGCGATCCATCGGTCGAGGTGAGGGCGGATGGCCGACACCGTTGCTACTCCAGCTTTAGGAGAACAAAGTTCTACTTCCCATTTGCGAATTATGGCCTCCTCTGTCCGCCTTCTGACCTGTTCTGTGGTGTCTGCTTCTGGTCGTTCTCCTTCGGCAAGTGTTGCCGTTCTATGTCGATACACTTCTGCAAGCACTTCAGCTTGGAGTTCCCAGGGTGGATCAGCTGCGAGGAGAGTAGCTGCTGTCCATGAGACAGTGCGATAACTTCGTATTGCCCTCATTGCGATTATACGTTGTGGTCTTCGAAGTAATCGTTTGTTTTCGACAGTGAGGGCATCCACCCAAATTGGTGCTCCATACATTGCCATACTCCTGATAACCCCGGCATACAATCGCCTACAGCTGGAGTCTGGACCTCCTATATTAGGCAGCAATCTCCCTAGAGCCGCAGCGGCTGCAACCAGTTTAGGAGCGAGTTGTGTGAAGTGCGCTTTAAAACTCCACTTTCCATCTAAAATTAGGCCCAGATATTTCATTTTACTTTTTATTTCAACTGCTACACCCTGGACAATAATGGCAGCACCTCTGGGAGGACCTCTACGTGGCCCGTGGAAGAGTAGAGCCTCAGTTTTATTAGCGGAAAACTTTAGGCCCAACATATGGATTCGCTCGACGATAAGTGATGTCCCGACTGTGGCTAAACGCGCTGCTTCATCGCTAAACGCGCTGCTTCATCATATGAACTCCCATGAACTGCGATGAGGGTATCGTCCGCATAACAAAGTATTTTCATCCTTGGGAGTAGCGGCCCACGTAGCAGCCAGTCGAAACCGAGATTCCATAAAATTGGCCCCAAAACCGATCCCTGCGGCACCCCACAGCTAATATTGCGTCTGCGAAGGCGCCCATCGCTGCCCTCCCATAAGATCTCCCGGTCCCGAAGATATGACTCCAGTAACTTCCTGAGGTATTGCGGTACCCTATGATATCGAAGTGCCTCACTTATGGTCTCAAAAGGAAGGCTGTTAAAAGCGTTGGCCACATCGAGTGAAACTGCCATAGTTACGTCACCTCTTGCGATAGCTTCGGAAGACCATGCTTTTAAAGCATTCAGGGCATCGAGGGTAGACCTGCGTGCTCTAAATCCGTATTGAGCATTAGATAGGCCGGGGCCCACCATTTCCAGGTGTCGAGTGATGCGGGAGGAGAGAGTCTGTAGGCTGATGGCGAGTCTACAGGACGACCCTCCTTTCGGAGAAGATAAAGGCGCCCTTCTTTCCATCTCTTTGGAAACTGCCCGGTCCGTAATGACTCGTTGAACAATTTACGAAGACGCTCTCCTAAGTATTCAGCCGCGATAGTCACGACTCGACCCAGTATGCCATCAGGTCCCGGAGCTGTATTTTTGATCCGAAGTCGATTTAAGGCCAAGTTCATCTCTGTTTCCGTGATAGCAGGATATGGTCCTTCTATTCTTTCATCCGGTGATGGTGGAGACATCATCGGGGGGATATGGTTCGGTGAATCTGGGAACAATTCAGTCAGAACCTGCTGCGTGAAGAGCACAGGCATGGTTTCTGTGAGGGGGGCAACCCACCACCTCCCATGGCCTTACCAACCTCGCGGTTATGAAGGCCGAATCTTGGGAGATGCACGCGGAATGGTGCCGCGTGCAACTCTTGACTCCCTACAAGTTCTTTTTTGTCTGTTCCTTGTCCCTATACGCCCGACTCTACCCCGAAGGGGCTGGACAAACTAGCACGCCTCGGTCGTCGGTGCTGCTGATGTCGCCGATGTTTGGTGCTGCAGACTGGTTGCGCCGTTTGTGCCAGTGCTTTGCAAACCGCTGTAGTCTTCGGAAATTGTTCTCAGTGCGCACCAGGTTGCAGAAGTAAACCGGTCCCTCATCCGCTCGCTCAATCCCGTCCAACATTCTTGCTCTCTCGCTCGCATATATGGGACACTCCCAGACCACATGATACCTATCCTCTTCAGCTGCGCCACACTCACATGAACTGTCATCCTTCAGTCTCATTCTGGTCAATCTACTATTAAAACACCCATGCCCTGTGAGGAGCTGTGACGTAATGTAGTCAGGTCTGACCCAGCTTGCTGCCATGCGCGCCTTGATATTTGGGAAGAAACAATACAGCTCCCGCCCGTTCAAACTAGAGTCCCACCGTTCCTGCCAACGAGCAAGGGTCCCCTCGGTCACGTCCCTTTTCACCCTAGTCCTGTCTTCCGGAACAGCTTCCCTGGCTTCAAAATATGCAGCTCCAGCACGGGCCACCTCCAGGTCCGCCGGCAGCACCCCTGCCAGCACCGGCAGTGCAGCAGTGCTGACAGAGCGATACGCCTTGGTCAGGAGGATCAATGCGGGCCGTTGCGTTCGGAGCAGCGCGCTGCGAACAGCATACTGCTCCACCCTGTGGTACCAGCAAGCGGCGGCGTAAGTGACCACTTGAACATACGTGCCCTTATAGAGGGTCTTGAGTGCCCCATATTTGATGCCCCACGATGACCCTGAAACCCTGGAAACTTTCCCAAAACAGTTTGCTGCACCTTCGCCTATTTTCGCTGCATGTGGGACGAAAGAGAGTTTATCGTCTATCGTGACCCCCAAGAGAGTGGCGGTCGATACAGTCCTAATTGATGTTTGGTCCAGCTTGACAGTGGGGGGTCGTTGGAGTTTCCCTTTAACCGTCATCATGACCGACTTGGACGCTGAGAAACCCAACCTATTTCGCGCTCCCCACTGTGTAACCATCGCCAGAGTTTCCTCTATAACCAACTCCAAATCTCTGCGGCTGTTGCCCTCTGCCACGATTGTGACATCGTCAGCGTACGCTATCATGTTTACCCCCCCTGGTAGGGGAAGACGCAGCAAATCGTCCATTAGTAGATTCCAGAGTGAGGGGCCCAGCACAGAACCCTGCGGACACCCCATAGTGGCAACCTTCCATACCACCTGGTCCCCAACAAAGAGCCCAACCCTGCGGTTTGAGAAGTAGCTGGCCAGCAAACTGAAAATGTTTGGTGGACAGCCACCCCGCTTGGCTTTGAGCATGATCATCGGCCACCAGGCGTGATCAAAGGCACCTGAGATGTCCAACATGAGTAGCTGCACATATTTCTTGCCAGCACCACTGATGTTGTTCAGAACCTCCTGAATGGCAGTGACTGTCGACTTACCCCTGGTGAACCCATGCTGTCGCGGTGATATGCCTGCAGATATGCTAGGCGCCAAGTGTAAGATCACGCGCTCTAGCAGCTTGCCCATAGTAGGCAGCAACGTAATAGGCCTATATGCCTTGGGGTCCGTGACCGGTCTTCCGTTGCCCTTCGGCAGAATCAACAGGCGCCCATCCTTCCACACCGGGGGGAAGACCCCCTCATCCACACACATGGCTAGCAACCGGGTTATCTCCGCAGAAGCTGCCTTCCACATATGCTTCACCATTCGCGACGTGATACCATCTATACCAGGAGCCGTATTCGGCAGTGCTTCGACAATACGCCCCAGCTCCCCCACTGATAGAGGAGGAGCAGGTCTCCCAGATGGGCTGCACGCTCCCAATAGTCTCACCCGCCGATGATACTTCGTGTCCCGTGTGAGATCATCGTCCGGGCACAGGGAGTATACCAGCGCATGAGCCGCCCGGGGCGCGTCGGCGGCATACCCATCAAGGTACGCGACGGCGTTCAGTATGTTCCGGGGGGGGGCGTACCCGACCGCTCGCTACGGCATACGCCTGCCCCCAGGGGTCTTCATTGCCAGTTTCGGCCATTTTCTTGTAGTGGGATTCCTCCGCCTCCTCCATCGCCCTTCTATACTGCAGCCTTATTACCAGATAGGCGTCATGAGCTGCCTTCTCTGGGGGTCCTCCTTTCTTCCTGGTCTTCTGCCACGCGCGCCTTGCTCTACCACACCGCCCGCGCAGCGCATCCAGTTCCGGGGTCCACCATTCATATCCGCGGTCGTCCCGCGGAGTTAGGGGCCGTAAGGTGCTGATGGCAACCGAATGGACCAGCTGCGCGAACCTCTCGCATACCATTTCAGCCGAGCCATTCCAGCACATATTCCCGATACGTACATGAAGGAGCGAGCGAAATCGCTCCCAATCCACTCCGCGCTCCCGGAAACGCACCGGCTCCGTTGTGTCTCTTGTAGGGGTCCTTCCTGGAGTCCCAATTTGAAAGGTTATCAGCCGGTGATCACTGCAGCTCACCCCGTCGTGGACTCTCCACCCGTTCAGCGGGATCCCTCTACTTGATAGGGTGAGGTCTATGTTGGACTCTCCGTTTGGGCCGCTAAATGTTGCGAGCTCGTTAGGGGCATTGTGTAGCACCAGGTCCCTAGCCATTATCAGGCCCTCGACTCCTTCTCTTCGGCGGTCAGTCTCCCTTCCTCTGCCTTTGTAGTGGCGTGGTTCGCTGAACCACACCGGGGAGTGGGCGTTGGAGTCCACTCCGATAACAACTCTGCCAGGGGCGAGAGCGTCTAGGACCCTGTCCATATGGGCCAGATGTGGGTCTATGTCATGGCCGTACTGGAAGTAGGCAGAAACCACATAGAGGGGCCCGTCTGCCATTTGCGCACAAACTACGGAGCAGTGGTCGGTGCTGAGGTGGTCCAGATAGACGCAGGGGATGGCCTTTGTCGCCACGAAAACCCCTGCCTTTGCACCTGGTGTTTTCTGTAGGAGTTGGTGGCACTCATCCCTCGGTTGCTCTTGCAGTAACAGCAGGTCCAATCCCATTTCCGCGACGACTCGTCTTAACTCCTTATAGGCCATCCCTGCGCCCCCCAGGTTGATCTGCCCGATCTTTACTTTATGGCTGCCCTTACCGCCAGCACGTCTGTTCTACGAACAGACGTTCAGCGTGGAGTCTGGCAGGACACTCCTTGGAGGCGGTCTGGTGGGACTCACTACCCGGCTTCCCAAGCTTTTTGCACGTGGCACAGCATGAGGCATCCGACTTGCAGGCCTCTGCTCTGTGCCCCAGTGTGCCACATTTCCCGCATGTCGCCTCCGCTGCCCTGCAGAACTTCTCGGGGTGTCCGTATTGCTGGCATTTGTGGCAGCAGGTGACGCCTACATAGTCGCACACCTCGATTGCTTCCCACCCTATATACACGCGCCCCTTTTCTTCCTTGTTTGTAGTCTGAACTACCACCCCCGCATTCCCAACTTTCTTCATTTTACTGACCTGGGCCCCCACGCTCTCTGGCTTTATGGCGGCTTTTAATGCCCGTTTGGTGTCGTCAGCCGTCTTCAACACTTCCGTCTGACCCTCTGCCGGATAAAAGGCGATCACAGGGCCGGACGCTTGCGGCATCGGTATTGACGGGCCGGATTTGCTGATTTTCAGCGCAGCCGCATAATTGGGTCCTACCGAACGTTGGTTTCCCAGGCCCTCCTGAAGGCTGCGTTCCCGGTACACTACCTCACGAGTTCTGTTCCGCGCTTTCTCCAGCTCCAGCTCCTTCTGCGCAAGCTCCAGCTCCAGAGCTGCCACCAGGGCAACAATCTCCTGACTGCTGCTACTGATGGCGTTGGTATCTGCCTTATTGAGCTTGCTTGAGCTTGCAGTCGCAACCGTCATTATATCCTTAAGCACCTTATGAACCTTCTCGAGCAGCTCAAGTTTCGTATTCCCCAGAATAAGACCCGGAGATGCCTCCCGGTCTTCAGCGGTGGGAGTAACGCTGGGCCCGGCTCGGGGTGGGGTCCTCGATTGCAGCCGCTTTGCCCTAGGTCTGTCCTGCGTGGCTCCCTGGGGATCCTCCTCATCATCCGTGGTGGTTGTGGGGGGGTCGCTCTGCCCAATGCTTCGCTGCATCCGGCGCCTGGTTGCTTCCGGTGGGTGATCCGGCGATGTCAGCGGCCTCTTGGGGCCACCACCCGCAGCCTGGCTACTCCCCTTGACTCCGGCATCTGGCGGGGTCCTGGGTATCCCGGATCGACGCTGGAATGCGGCCTCTTCCTCTTCCAGCTGTTCCAGAAGCGCCTGCTCCTCGGCAATCTTCTCCTGGCTCCTCTTTTTGCGTATCAAAAAGAGCTCCCGCCGCTTCTCGGCTCCACTCTCAGAACCCGAGTCCATCTCGGATTCCACCTACTAGTGGTGCCCTCTAACAGTCAGGGCAAACTTGTGGTATGGTAGCGCCCCCTATACAGTTTCCCTACTAGTGGCGCCCCCAGTGGCAGATTCCGGAACCACCTACAAGTGGCGCCCCCGGTGGCAAAGTCCAGAACCACTGTGACACCGACAGTTGTCAATGTCAGTTGACATCTGTCACTCCACGTCAACGTCAGTAACAAAGTGACGTTGTCAAAGTCTGTCACCTGCCGCCTCGTGGCGAGCACGCGGCTAACCTATAAGTGCGCAACACGCTGCACATGCACTTGCCGTACGGTTCCGAATGAGTTCGTGTATTGGAGATTTTTAGGCTATAGAAAATAGTCACTATCTTAGTCCTATCGCTAATGCTAACACTACTACACGCTAGGTTATGAAGGTCCTTTGCCTAGTACACACAGAAATACACAAAATAAACGAGCGAAATTATAAAAACTTAAAATTACTTACGTGTCCTCTCACAAATTTGTCCACAAGTGTCCACAGCACTGAAACGTTAATTAAATATTGGGCATACACCACAATATATATCTCGGAGCCAGGGTCAGAGCGGTTGTTGTACTTTGGGTTATACGTGACTGGGGATAAGAAATAATAGTCTGTACACTGAGTTTAAACGTCTATTCCAACACTTCAATACAGTTATCACCAAAATTAATTCAGATTACATTAAATTAAACTTAGAAATAAAGCTGACGACAAAATAATAGCAAAGTGGCAAAGGATCAGCACGATTAATTCAAATTTAACTTGGAAACGCGGCAAGTTTGGTATGGCAGTGGGTTCGACACGTCCGCTCGGTCTAAGCGCTCAATTCAGAATGATCATGACAGCTATGGTTCTCTACGACGCCATCTCTACCCCCACTCCATACCGACCATGCCCAAACAATAACTGTTTCGTTTCCAAATTAGCTCCGGCCATCATTCATAGATGGCGTTAGGTTCCTAAAACTAGTTCCATCGATTACTCATAGGTGGCGTTACTAGATCAGCGTAGGACTTTGGTCTTGCTCCTACATATATAAAAACACAATAATGATACAAATAAACACAGGAAAATAACAATGAAAGCACTGCGCACACGTCCGCTCCGCACAAGAGCCGACGGCCGAGTAGGTGTGAGGGGGGCAGTCTGCAAGCGGAGCTTTTTTCGCGCACTCCGATAAGGACGTCCCCATGGGTCCTTGTTTAGTCCCGCCAGCATTTCTTCACGGGCCAGAGTCTTTGCTCGACTTATTGCTTGTTGCAATAATATCTTCTTCTGGCGATAGATATTTAATAGTTGCTCTTCTACTTCAAGGTTTACACCAATGCGCCGCCTGCTGCGGACATAGGCCCTGCGTGCCCTATTACATTCCACCCGGAGGTCCGCGATTTCCGACGACCACCAATATACCTGACGGAATCAGTGACCTGCTAAAGCGGTCCGCAATTATATCCACATTGTTACATTGGTCGCTGGCACGTGAAGCCCATCGCTGTATTATGGAGGCCTCCTTAGCCAGGTTACGGTCTAGTCGGCTCACCGCCCACCGTGGAAACAGGCTAGGTCTTGATGGGGAGTTAGTTAGCCCCGCGTTGGCAGAGATCTCGAAACGAATGTATTTATGGTCGGATAAAGTCTCCACCTCGTCTTCTACTCTCCAGCCCGAGATTCTGCTCGCGACTTCAGGGCTGGCGAATGTTATATCAACCACTGATCCTCCTCGTTGTCGTACGCAGGTGTATGCTGTTCCTCTGTTAAGCAGACATAGACCTGTGAGTAGGGCCCAGATTTGTACCACCTTTCCCCTTGCATTTGCTGTGTGGTTGCCCCACGCTGTAGACTTAGCGTTAAGGTCACCGAGGACCATAATCGGTTTCGACACCTGCCTGCAAATCGCAGCTTTTACGGAGTCCAGGAAAGTCTCAAACTCTGGCAGGCTGCGGTTTGGGGAGAAGTATGTGCCCACTATAACGTATTCTGCCCACTCTGCTACAACAAATCCGGGGCCTTTCTCTAATGTTTTGAGTTGCCGGCGTGTATCACCTCTAACTATAATAGCAACCGTTTCGTTAAGGTTCCCTGCCCAATTAGGCTGTGGCGAGATAAAGTAGGGCTCGCAAGCTACTGCCACGTCAATTTCCCATTGCGCCATAGATTGCAGAAGAAGATCTTGGGCACCGGCGCAATAGTTTAGGTTCGTCTGAAGAAAGTTTGAATGGCGTTTATTCATGATACCATGTCCACTTCCTCAGGCACATGTTGGCGTCCTACATTGGAGACAGCTGGGGTCATCCGTGTCGCATTTCCTTTTGTAGGTGGGGGATTACAATCTCTCCCTCCCATTATGTGTCCATGAGGCCTCCCGAGGTCTGCGCAAATAGCACAGCGTAGTGGTCCTGTACAATCAGACAACTTGTGTCCTTCATAACCACATCGGAAACAAACACCGCTTCGGTCCACACTAGAGGGGCAAAGAGGTCTCGTATGACCGATGCCGAGGCATTTGTAACAGCGCATGGGGCGCTGTTCTAAAACTTGGACTTTAGCTGAGCTCCAGCCCACCAGAACCCTTCCAGCGTCGGACAACGCTTTAGCTGCTGTAATTGGACATCTTACGATCGCCATGCCCATTCCCCCTGGTCCGGGTTTCACCTCCCGAACTTTTACTGCATCTTAAGAGCAATTCCCAGCCTGTGCAACCGCAACTGATACTTTCACAGGGGTGACTGAGTCGTCTAGCCCCGTGAGTTTTAACTCAACACATTTTGTAGGTCGAATCACATCGGCCACGCCCTCAAGTGCGGTGCGCAGTTTCTCTGCAAGGAGTTCGGCGTGTTCTGTGTTTTGTTCTTTGGGCAGCTCCAGTAGCCTCGCCCCCGTAGCGGCTTGACGGATCCGCATACCAGTGCCGATTCCGAGTTCTTGCAAATTAATACTTTGCTCAGCGCGTTCTAGAACTTGGGCATAGGTTACTCCCTTCTCAGCCGCTTCCGGCTGTAATGTAATTATAACGGCTGCGGTCCGAGGTGAGGCAAGACTTGGTTTGGCTGGTCGCTGGGGTTTAGTAGTGACAGCTACCTTCGAAGTAGAAGCATCGGCAGTTAAAGTGTTCTTCTTCCTGTGTCTACTAACGACGGTGGACCAACCTTCCTCCTGGTTTTCCAAAGAATTTGTTTCTATGCCAGGTTCTGGGACAGCCGATACCATCCGCTCGTTCATCCTCTTGGTTGGCTTTCTTGGTGCCGACGCAACTGTCATTGTAGGCTGAGCTTCTGCGTCATTAGGTGTCGGCTGTGTATTCAGCCTTTTATCAGCTGCTAGTGGAGGACGGATAATGGTAGCCGGCAAGAGGCGCTCTTCTATTCCCGCGAAACGGGCATCCATCATTACTCCGATTGAAGAAATTATCGCTCCCTTAAGTTCCTCAATGGTTCTGGTGTCCATCGGTGATGTTTTAACCGGGTTGTTGTTTGCTGCCGTCTTCATTTGAGTGAATTCACGACGGTGTGCCTTGAGTTCCGCTTTTAGATTTTCGATCTCGCGACGAAGACGATTATTGTCGGATCTCAGTTGGCGGTTTTCGTCAGCTTTTGTCCTAGAGGCCAAAACATCCACAATCTCTTGAAGCGCGGCAGCAGAGTCTTTCAACTTTTTGATGATGGGCCCCTTAAGATTACCCGACTTTTGGGCCACTTCAACAATTGTGGCAGCATTACGTCCAGCCGCTGCACGCAACTCCTCAGCGTCGAGTCCGGACGGATCGGTCGCAGCTTCCGAGTTAGAGGACTCCCCTGTCTCCAACATCGGGAAAGTCGGCGCAGGTGCTTCCTTTCTAAAAGCGCGACTCCGAAGGACCCTATGGTAGGCTTCTTCCTTAGCCTCAGTTTCCATCTTTTTTAATTCGGCCTTAGCCTTAGCTAGGCCTTGGCCTCGTCCCCTCCCTATAGGTTTTCCACCACGGCGACTTGTATTATTGATGGCCGCTATTTTACTTTCCGTCTCAGTATCTGAACCAGAATCTTTATAGCGATATTTATATCTTTATAGAATATTTTAGCGTTGTTCGACAAGCATGCACCGGTCAGAGTCGTTAAAATAAAAAGACCGCCAGCACCCTGGATCACACGAGCTGTACGCATGGCAATGACGCGACGAGACAGAGCTTTCCGCAAATTTAAGCGCGACAGATGCGAGGAAAATTGGTTGTCGTATAAGGTTGCACGCAATCGGTGTAACGGAATGGTTAGAGCAGCCAAGCGCAGATACATTTCTGACAATATTTCTAATTCTTCTTCTGCTGATTTATGGAAGTTCCTTCGTTCTCTTGGGGTTAGTAAAAGCACTGACAACATCAAAAAACACTCATTTTCACCCAGTGACTTTAACGCCCATTTTACAACTGTGTCCTCTTTTAACACTAGTGTTAAATGTCTCACTATTTCTGAAATTGCTTCCGCAGCTCAACCTCCAATAAATGAATTCAGTTTTTCGCCGGTGTCAGTGGATGAGTTGCGCAAAACCATAATTTCCATCAAGTCGAATGCTGTGGGGTACGACGGTGTCGGAAGGACGATGGTATTGCCTATACTCAACTTCCTACTTCCAGCTATAGCTGATATCATAAACTATTCAAACAGGGGAATTTCCTAAACTTTGGCTCAAAGCTTTGGTTATCCCAATTCCTAAAATAGCTAACCCCTCTGAAGTAAATGAGTATAGGCCTATCTCTCTGTTGCCCTACTTATCTAAAGTATTAGAGGCAGTTGTGCACCACCAACTCTCTTTACATATTTATAAGCACAACCTGCTCAGCCCTTTTCAGTCGGGTTTCAGACCAGGGCACAGTACCACCACTGCGCTCCTAAAAGTCACTGAAGATATCCGGGATAGCATGGAGAATAGAATGGTCACCGTGCTGGTCCTTATAGACTTCTCCAATGCTTTTAACATGGTAGACCATGATGTTCTCCTTGCTATCTTGGCTAGTTTGCGCATCTCTTCTACTGCTCAGGCATGGTTCTCTTCATATCTTCGGGGCCGTCAGCAGGCAGTCAAGTGTGATGGGGCTATATCTGTTTGGAGTAGTCTCTCCTCTGGTGTGCCTCAAGGCGGTATCCTCTCTCCTTTACTTTTCTCCATTTTCATTAATTCCCTCACATCCTTCCTTGGTTGCTCTTACCATCTTTACGCAGATGACCTACAAATATATGCCCCTGCTGAAGCTGGCGATATTAAGCAAGCTATCGACAGAGTCAATGTGGACTTGGCCAATGTCAGTTTGTGGTCGCAGAAATATGGTATTAAAGTTAATCCAGCCAAATGCCAGTCCATAGTTGTTGGTAGCACGCGGCAATTAGCTAAGATTGATCTTGCCTCTGTTGCGCCTGTCATGTACGATGGAACGATAATCCCCTTTCATTCGCACGTCAAGGATCTTGGCATTTACATTGATAGCTCGCTTAGCTGGAGCACACAGGTGAGTGAAGTCTGCCGTTCCGTCACTGCCACGCTAACGTTCCTTAATCGCCTTAAACATTTTTTGCCAATTAAGACCAAAATCTATTTAGTGCAAGCGCTCATATTCCCGATCATCGATTATGGTGATGTGTGTTACGCTGATATCAGTGAGACTCTCCTCGCCAAGCTGGACCGCCTCATAAACAATGCCGTTCGCTTTGTTTTTTGCCTTCGCAAATTTGACCATGTGTCGTCTCATCGTCTTCAGCTTAAATGGCTTCATATCCGAGAGCGGCGGCAGATTAGATTGCTTTCCTCCCTCTCCTCTATCCTTTTTGACTCCCGTGTTCCCGACTATCTGAAATCCAGGTTCCAATATTTACATTCCTTCCATGATCGTGAGCTTCGGTCTACCGACTCACTTCTCCTTTCCATCCCACTGCATCAATCTGGATTTATATCCAACTCCTTTGCGGTCCAAGCTGCTCGACTGTGGAATGCTCTCCCCGATAACTTGAGAAAGCCGGTGGATAGGTTTAAGCTGAAGAAGAACCTTCTGATGCACCTGACAGATCGTTAACCTTTAGCTGACAGTTTGTTTGTCTGACATTAGATACATTCATGGTACGTATGTGTATGTATGTTTTATCATTTATTTATGGAGTATTTATATAGGTTGTATGTTTATATATATGTATTCTTATATATATATTTATATATATGTTATATGTATATATGTATGTATTATATGTTATTTATTTATTTACATTTTTTGTAAGTATGTATGAAAATTTATAAGTATTATCTAAATTATCTGCTACATCTAGTTTAAAACCGCTATTTCGTGTTTCTCTGTTTAGCCTAATGGTTAGCTGGTAGAGAATGCAACTTGCATTAAGCTCGCCATTTGTACCTTAATATATATCTGTCGGAGACACTAGTCAGGATGGTGGTATAATGCTCCGATCATCAGGTTTGTAAGGTGTAAAATAAAACACAGTGGGCGTTCAAATGTCTTGTTAATGATTTAAATTAGGTTTCAGGTTACACAGTTCGATTTAAATTGATTAAAGCTTTTAGGTTATGTTAAAACGTGGTACGACTGAAATACACTTAGAGAAACGTTATGCCGTCGGGCATAGGTACAACGCAGTATAGGATTTTATTACAAAGTACACTAGTTAACTTAATGCGACCGTTCAGTTCGATGTCTCTCGATAAGTTAGAAAAGTAGACTAGATTGAGTGGCCTTTTATAACACATGTCCAAACAGAAAACACATAGGTGGCTCTACTGTGCTCAACTGAAAGTCAGTATAACAACTAGATTAATTTCTGCACACGGAAATAAAATAGAATAAATTTTTTATTTACTTTGATCTTAATCAAATTTAATTTCCGTCTCCGACACGGCCATTCTGACAACGTCACACGTCCTCGTGTGATGGCTTTTGATTTAGGTTACAACAAAGCTCTAATTTTATTTTATTCAGCAAAAGCTACTAATTTTAAACGAGACTACTAATTTAATTTGAACAACAAGTTTTTAGATTACTTAAAATAAAATTTATTTGATTGAACGCCAAGTATTTTGTTTTAATTCTGTTTTTTTTTTATTTTTTTTTTAACCCTAACTAACTACACTCCCGCCGCGCCGTTTCCGGTGTCGCTATGGAGAAGAAGACGGCTAAACAAACTCCATAACATGACAACTGTTTAGAGCATGTTTAGAGCAAAATTACCAAATTTATTATTAACGCGGATTTGTTTTTAACGTTTAACGCAATACGTCGTCGTACAATCGTCGTAAAACTGGATGACTCGATCCGCTGTGGTGTCGGAATTTACCTGTAACAATAAACACAAACGAGAGTATCTCTTATAGCTCGGCCCTTCCTGACCTAAGTGGGCAGGGAATAAAAACAACTTTATCAAAGTCATTTTGTGTAAATATCGATTGGTGATTACTCTGTAAGTGCGATTTTTTTTTTTTTAAATTGCGATTGATGATTTGTTAGAAGTGTGATTATTTCATTTGTGTTTTGTTAATTTTTTTTTTTTTTTTTTTTTTACTTTTTTTTTTTACTTTTTACTTTTTAGTTCCGCTTAAGTAGCGTCATCGCTTAACCAGCGGCATCACTTAACCAGCGGCATCGCTTAACCAGCGGCATCACTTAACCAGCGGCATCGCTTAACCAGCGGCATCACTTAACCAGCGGCATCGCTTAACCAGCGGCATCGCTTAACCAGCGGCATCGCTTAACCAGCGGCATCACTTAACCAGCGGCATCGCTTAACCAGCGGATTTTTTTTTTTTTTATTTCGATTTTTTTTTTGTCGTTTCTCCAAATCAACTCTCCGTAAAAGGGAAATATACAATGTCTACACTACACTTTTTTTAGTCTGTCTAGTGAGTACTGTCTAGTCTGGGACTGGATGTTTTTAAGGAGTAATTATTACCCATGACCAAAAAGTGATTTTGAAAACTCAAGTTGGCTTTTTTTTAAGAGAAGTTGGTTAAGCTGTTATTTTCTTAAAATCCTGTATACGGTGGATGTGCTTTCACATCAAAGTAACATAACCGTTCAAATACAATTTCAAAAGTTCCATTCGATAAGTTGACCGAAAACTAAATCTGTCAAAAATAGTCTTTTACCAAGTGAACTACGTCTCGAAAAGAAAAGTTAATTTACTACTTCTTTAAGCTATCAGAAAACAATTAATATGAACGATACAGATCACCTGTTTCGTTGCGTCCTATGTGCGGCTGCCAGTTGCCAGAGCTTCCTCCTTCAATGTCACACGAATGAACTCCAGGAAGCCCACGAGTGCACGCACGCAGCCGTCGATTCGGCTCCAGACAACACATGTGTAACCCGCGTGTGCTGCTGCCTGTGCATCCTCGAAAACTTATCTGAAAACAGAACGATGCACATTGCATCGTCACATGTGAGATTACTTTAAAACTCATTGGTTTCACAAAGTAAATTAAAACCAATCGAAGTGTGCTGCACTTGTAAATAAAATAATTGGGGAACTGATTGTATCCAACTGCTACTTTAATTAAAAATTTCAGTGAACTTCCACAAACTGCTATTAATTAATTAATTTTTTAGGATATAGAAAATGACGAACGACAAATTTTACAGAACCTTCGATATCTTAATTGTTATCTTTTGTCACATTTCACTAATTACAAGACACAACAAAAGGACATTTTCACAAGGAACGAAATAAAATGGAAGTTATAAAACTGCAACACCCGATGTAACCAAATAAAACTTTGTCATACCAAAAACGCCGTTTCACTTTTACCCTGTTTCATGCTACCACAACTGGGTGATGTCACCCTTGGTCCCAGACAGGTACCAGACAAGGTCTTGGTCTCCAGTTCCTTATAACCTAGAATCGCTTCCTAAACGCAGCTTAAATCCGATGTAAACAGTTACGTCGACTTTATTTATTTCGAAAATGTAGTGACTAAAGCGGGAAGAATCCAACTAATTCTTTTCAGCGGTAAGCGGCGCACCAAATAACCAAAAACCAAAATAACTGTCACGAAAGGAATGAACACGGGTTATAAAAGTCACCGCACTGTACACCTGATTTCATTATCAATTAAAAATGTACCAACACGGAATGCATAACAAAATGCCTGACCTCAAACGTTTATCTCTCTTTTTCGACCAGACTACAAAATCTAATCTACCCCCTTTGTCTTTAAGAATTTTATGAACGCAGATTAATTATTATTGTATGTACTTCGGAACATAATAATTTTACTTTAAAATGACTGAGTTACGTTACATTTCGATTCGCAAATTCACTTTTTATATCACAACACTTCAAATGATACTTGGCCCTTGAGCATCTTAGCAATCTAACCACAAATCTACCCACATTAAATTTCAACAAAGTGATCGCATAATAATAGTGTGTTCCGATGTTATAATACTTGGTTAAATTACACTAAAATCAAAGGGTGTAACTTTCCCTTCATAATAAAACAGAGGTCATAATAAAAACGATTTCTTTTGTTTTTCAGCGATTAAACATCAAAATAAGATTACAATGAGGAGCGATTTGTTCCAATTACGGAGCTACGTTAAATGATTTTATCACCGGAAATTGATGTCTTTATTTTCACTCACGATTATCAAACAAACTACACACACAACATAGTCCACACAAAAAACAAAATCCAAGCAATGAAATTGTATCATCTCAGACGTAATGGAATAAAAATAATGCCATACCCATACTCGCCGTGTTACTTAGCTTTACCAAAATTCGACGCCACATTCCATCCATGCCATGTGAGATGGAATGGCACATGGCAACTCGCTTGCCCTTTATGAATCCAGTTCTCACCTGAAATTGCAACCTGAAACCCACACTGAGTTCTTTATCCCAACTTCTGATGTTGGAGACACTAGTCAGGATGGTGGTATAATGCTCCGATCATCAGGTTTGTAAGGTGTAAAATAAAACACAGTGGGCGTTCAAATGTCTTGTTAATGATTTAAATTAGGTTTCAGGTTACACAGTTCGATTTAAATTGATTAAAGCTTTTAGGTTATGTTAAAACGTGGTACGACTGAAATACACTTAGAGAAACGTTATGCCGTCGGGCATAGGTACAACGCAGTATAGGATTTTATTACAAAGTACACTAGTTAACTTAATGCGACCGTTCAGTTCGATGTCTCTCGATAAGTTAGAAAAGTAGACTAGATTGAGTGGCCTTTTATAACACATGTCCAAACAGAAAACACATAGGTGGCTCTACTGTGCTCAACTGAAAGTCAGTATAACAACTAGATTAATTTCTGCACACGGAAATAAAATAGAATAAAACTTTTATTTACTTTGATCTTAATCAAATTTAATTTCCGTCTCCGACATATCTATATATTGTGGTCAATAAAGTTTAAATAAATAAATAAATAAATAAATCTGGAAGCTCGGAGGCCGAGATAGCAGCATGAGACCTTTTGTTTCGTCCCGAACAATCGGACTCTGTACCGGTGTCGGAGCCCATGACTCCGACACCTGGTTAGCGTCGATAAAACTGATAAACAACACGTGCGTTGTAACAGATGTTTTGCCTTTCACTTAGAAAAAACTTGTATTGAACAAACAATAGACTGAACCGAATGAACGCTCCGTATCAGCGAAACACGTGCATCGCCGGTCGCGGTCAACGCGCCACTCCCCTCTTTTGTACCCTGAACATTTGCACAATCGTCATAATGATTTACCTTTTTGTCCAGAGAAATGTATACCTCCAGGCGGTAAAACAAAAAAACTAATTGCAAATTTGTATAACAAGTATAAATATGTAATTCATTACGTTCATTTAAAAAAGTGTCTCGAACACGGCTTAATATTACGAAAAGTTCATAGAGTTATTACTTTTAGACAGAGTCCTTATTTAAAACAATATATAGAATTAAACACTCGACTGAGACAAGAAGCAAAGAGTTCCTTCGAACAAGATTTTTTTAAATTGTTAAACAACAGTGTGTTTGGTAAGACATTAGAAAATACTGAAAATAGAGTGACTGTTCATTTAGTCAATCAATGGTGCGACAAGTTTAATCGAACCAAGAAATCAATATCCGCCGAGAGACTTGTAGCCAGCCCCTATTTCCATAGTGCATCTATCCTGTCTGAAAATTTAGTTGCAATACAAATGAAACCTGAAAAAATTATTTTAGATAAACCTATTTATATTGGATTCACTGTCTTAGAACTTTCTAAGTCACACATGTACGACTTTCATTACAATATTGTAAAACCTTTTTATGAAGATCGAGTGCAACTATGTTATACGGATACAGCTTCTTTTGTGTACAAAATATATACTAATGATTTTTATCATGACTTAAAGTTTAATTTTTTGAAATATTTTGACACAAGTAACTATGAAAATAACAATGATTTTGAGATTCCCTTAATGAACAAAAAATTACCAGGCTTGTTCAAGGATGAAATGGCTGGGACATGTATATCTGATTTTGTTGGTTTGAGATCAAAACTTTACTCCATTAAAACTTCTGATAAAATCATTAAAAAGGCAAAGGGTGTAAAATCAAGCGTAATTAGAGACATAGACATCACAGATTATGAAAATGTTTTATTTAACGATGGAGTTATACGTAGAAAAAATATAATGTTTAAATCAATTAAGCACGAAATATATACTCAGTGTGTCAACAAAATAGCATTATCCAACAATGACGATAAACGAGCGATACTTATCTGTAGGGAAAATATCAACGCAAGCCTGGGGTCATGCGTTGATTGTTAAAAGTAACGATGAAATGTTTTAGATGAAGCATTACTGTATGTGTAATTGTTAATTATTATTATTATTATTCCTATCTTCGGTTACAACAATTGTTTATAATTATGTAATTTTATTCTAGTGACAGATATTATACTTAGTAGGTATTAGTTTACTCATTATGTGGATATAAGTTACTGCTTTGTAGAAATATAAATAAAATATGTAACTAAGAACTTGTTTTATTTACCAGAAACATAGTATTCATAAACATCAGGCTTCTATTTTTAATCAAACCTACACTTTATACATTGAAGTTTCGTAATCACACCTTGTAATATGATCACAACATTCATACCGATGTTTATCATTTTAATTATTAAAAAACAAAGATACATCAGTTTATTGTAGTAAACTTGGATACATAAATGCTTACCATCATGTAATATAATCACAATATCCGAACCGATTGTTCGTCAATTTTATTATTAAAAATTGGTCAAGTGTAAGTCGGACTCATGACGGGTTCCGTAGCAGCTCTAAGTATCGTAGCAGTTTTAAGTATAGCGGAGCCCCTGAATTTATTGTTTTTTGTTTATTTTTGTATGAAAATCTTAAAGCGATTTACAGCATACATCTACTTACACAGTTTCAACAATATAGTTTCAGAAAAAGTGGCTGTAACATACAGACGAACAGACAGACAGATAGACATAGCGAATCTATAAGGGTTCCGTTTTTGTCATTCGACTACGTAACCTTAAAAAACAAAAAGACACATCAGTTTATTGTCGTCAACTTGGTTACATAAATGCTTACTGAACGTTTTACAGTTAGGGTGCTCCCTCACCGGGAGCATTTGCTTGAAATGTAACAATGTTACAAGTTTTATCTAGAGATATTACACATTGTATCATAAACAAGGTATGCATTATAATGCTCGGTTCTCCTTCTAAACTGATGTAATGCTCTAATCTATAACGTTACATTACACATGGATTCTCCCGGTGAGGGAGCACCTTTAAAGTTCTGCAAATAAGACAACAACTTGAAAACCGACCAACTCAAACGAAAGCATTCAATTATGATCTTTATGTCGTGATAATTACGGTTGTATATACTTGAAAGACATACTACTCGTCATCGACCTGACCTGACCTGATCAACTCCAAACCGACACCAAGCATAGAATCGAAATTAAACCGTAATAACTGAGACATAAAAATCATAATCGAATCCTTTAATTAAAGTATGTTGGTTAACAAGTTGTTACATGTTCGAAATCCTTACAGGTAGTCATCGACTGGAAGCACGTGTATGTTATGTCGCATAATTTAATTTTGAACATTACCTTGATGCACTTACTAAGGAGCATTCGCGTCTTGTAACACTAGCTTGAACGTATTCACTCATTTAATGCTCAAGTTATATAGTTAGTGAGTGATAACCTTAACGTGTTATTTTATTGTATAATATTTTTTTTGTTTTTAATTGTTCCTGGTTAAAATTAAAGCGCATCATAATTATGTCCTCGGTAAGTTACATTTATTTTTTATAATAACAATAATAATAATAATATCTTTATTGTTTATCAATTAAATCTAGGTACATGAATTTTATGAATCCTCTGGTCCCTGAGGTAGTCGAAACTGTGTTTCAAGGACCAGCGTCTTATTGATTTAGTAAGTTGTAATTAATTATAGAATTGTGTTCACAATAACATTTTTTTAATATTTTGTTCCAGATGTCTGAATCAGAGATTGTCTTCAGCCAGTACGCTCAAGATCCATATGAAGGATTCTCCGGGATGCTTCACATTGAACCCGAGCATGGCAAACGAGTTACGAAAGATAAGAAATCAAAACAACAACGCAGAGAAAAGTTAAAGAAACAAATACCAACAAAATCTTTTGTTATGAAACGAATACAGCAACGAGGTATAAAGTTAATAAAAATTTCAGTCGTAGATCTCTGTAATAATTTTCAAACCAGTGACAGTGAAAGTGATACTGAGAATATTATTATTAATGTTCAATATATTGTGAAAGACGCTATCGACAGTGTAATGGACGAAACTGAGTCATTAGTTAAGAAAATATCAAAATCTTTGTGTGACAGTGATTTTTAATAATCAATTTTTGTGTATGATTACTTTGTAAAATAAATGAATATCCTGTATGTACCTAGTATATTATTGTGTTGCTTTATTTTATTTTCTTATTAAGTTATTTTGGTTAGGTTTTAGAATAATGAAATAAAAAAAATAATTTAATAATAAAAGCTTTTTATTTGTACAACACCTATTATTACCATTTCAAATACTTTTTTAAACATAACACATTTTTAAGTCAACATTGCTTTAAATGATTATTACAATTTAAATTCGAATCTACATTACAGTATTTTTTATGCAAAACAGATAAATTAGGACATTGTTTTTCACCAAGTTTTAACACCTTACAATTTATACACAAATCTTTTACCCACTGCACCTTCTCCAAGCCTTTGACAATAATTGTTTTATTTTGTAAATATGGAACGATTAATCGATGAAATTCCTTATAGTCAACTAGTAAATCTCGCGCGCTTCAACTGGTAGTGTCAACACGTCTTTATTGCAATTCTAAACATTACTGAAGTTAATTAATTATATTACGATTGTTTTGGTGATATGAATCTTTTTAATTAGGACAGTACAGTTGTGAGTGTACAGCTGTTGTGTGTTTGAAAAAAAACTGTATTTTGTGATTGATTGCACTCCATAATCGTGTGAACTATAGTGCGATTTATTAAATAAAATTACGAACGTAAACAAGCAAACAACTTTTAAATAACTATTATATTAAGCTAATAACTATTATATTAACTGCACTTTTAAATAATCAGTGATATATTGTTACGTTAAACAATAGAATCTATGTGATTTGTTTACCAATTTTATATACCTACCCACGGTGCGACTACAAAAAATCCAAATAGTGTACTTATTGTAGCAGGTTATAGTCTGGGTTAATTAACGCGTTACAATGACAACTAAATGTGGATATTGTGGCAAGTTTGCAGCGTCTGATGCCATTAGGTGCACTACTTGTAGTAATATTTTTCATCCCAAGTGCGTGGGCTTCAAGGCTGATGCTGTTGTTCCCGTCAAATGGGTTTGTAAAACCTGTAAAGCCAAACCAAAGAAACGTGTGCCCTCTCACTCTTGTGTCATTAGCCCTGAAGACGATACCACCGCCTCATGCAGTATTTCGCCTGTTAGCAGTGAGGACGTCAACGTTGCTCAGGAATTACAACTAATCCGAGCACAATTAACCACGATAATCAATCAGTTAACAACCTGCCAAAAAGAAATGACTAACTTTAAGCAGGAGTTACGTCAAATGAACTCAACGATAGCGGGATATAATAAAAGGATCACTACGTTAGAAGATAACTTCAACAACGTCACCAAGCGCCTGACCGTTTTGGAGAGCAAAGTTGGCGCAGGGTCTGAATTTGATGTTGCGGCGGAGGTTGAGCGCCGTTTGAATAACCGTGACCAGGACTCATTCTCAACTGATGTGGAGATATCAGGACTTGAGGAGCTTCCTGATGAGAACCCTGTACACATTGCCACTGCTGTAGCGCAGAAACTAGGTGTCCCTGTCGACCAACGTGACATAGTTTATGCACAGCGGAAGGGTAAGCGCGCCCCAGTGTCCAGTGGTAGTACTAGTCCTGTCCCCGGTGGTAACGTGGGCCAGGTCGCCGGTGTGCGCCCGCGCACTCTGGTGGTGCGACTGGCGCGCCACGCCCTTCGCGACGACCTCCTGCGTGCCGCTCGCCTGCATAAGAACGTGGATACAACTGGCATTGTAGCGACCGAGCAGCCACGCCGTTTTTATGTGAACGAGCGACTTACATGGCTAAATCGGCGGCTTTTTCACAGGGCTCGTCGTGAGGCCAAAGATAGGTCTTGGAGGTTTGTTTGGTGCCGCGAGGGTAGAATCTTCGTCCGTCGTAATGCGGACTCGCCTGCTATCCGTATTCGCTCCGAAAGCGACGTGGAAAAGGTTTTTTGTGAGGCGAAAAATTAAAATAACCAGTTATTTAATAAATTTTATTTTTAAACTAGTGCACTTTATTTCCCTTCAGAATTATAAGACTCATAATCTTCTTAGTATATATTGTATTAGTATATATTGTGTGTATTGTAAATTTTTGTTACCATTAAAAGGTTGTTTGTTGTTGCCTTTTTATTTATCGATCTTTGCTATGCTGTTCATTCAAAATTATCTGTGCTCATTTTGTTGTTGTATTTATTCATGTGTAAGTGCAATTTATATTGTACGGTGGTGCGTCATACGTAACTGTTTCTGCCATATACCTTACGTTCAATTTTTTTCTATTAATATTATGCTAATGTTTAAACCTATGTCATTGCACATTCACACACACAATCATCACACATTTAATATACACCTAGATACATATAATTATAAATTCAGTAATATATGGTTAAGTCAAAAGTTATAAAATTTGGCCTGTTAAATCCGGGTTCCTTAGGGACTAATCATGATGAATTCATCGCTGCCGTTTTAAACAATCCTGTTGACTTTCTCGCTATTAATGAAACCTGGCTCAGACGGGGTGAGGAAGGGCGAGCGCCCGTAGTGCCTGGTTATCGCCTGTCCCACGTTCCCCGGCCACCTGAAGTCCGTTCACGCGGTGGAGGGGTCGGGTTTTACATTCGAAAAGGGTATCGTGTGCGGGTCCTCTCTCACCCAGTCTCAAACATGGTCGAGCAGATGTGGCTGAGTGTAGTTGTCAACGGTAAGTCTTTACTTATTGGGACGGCGTACCGACCCCCGTGGCAATCGATGGAGACTTTTGTTGGCTCGTTAACCGATTCCCTTTCTTCTTTTGCATGGCATAATTATACAATTCTATTAGGTGATTTCAATGTAAATTTACTCAGTAAAAATAATGTTAATGTCAAGATCCTTTTAGAGTTTTTAAATTTCAAAAATCTAGTTCAGCACGTAAATGAGCCAACGCATTTCACTGAACACAGTGAAACACTTTTAGATCTGGTATGTTCCGATGCCCCAATAACTAATTTGAAAGTTAATCACATAAAAGAATTGAGTAGTCATTGTTTCATATCTTGTCAACTAAACTCGATAAAAAACCATCACCAATCCAAATTAGTTACTCACAGACCCTTAAAGGACATAGATGAAGAACGGTTTCGCATAGACTTACAATCTGTTGATTGGAGCTCTATTAAACGACTATCTGATGTAAATGATATGGCCACACAATATACTAGTCAGTTACTCCAACTCTTTAATTTACATGCTCCAGTGAAATCTTTTTATCTCAAAGAATCCTCTAGCCATCCTTGGGTTACGTATAACGTACGACTGATGATGCGGAAACGTAATGAGGCTCAAAATCGGGCGCATAAAACTAAAAAAGATTCCCATATAAGTTTTTATAAAGACCTCAAAAAAATCGTTTCTACAGCACTGTACTCCGAAAAAAAAGCATATTTCAAGTTTTATATAAATCGTCACATAAAAAAACCCAATATCATGTGGAAATATTTGAAACAGCATGTTACTTTAAAAACTACTCATGACAAGCCATTGCCAGTGAGTCTAGCCGATGCCAACAAAATTAATGACTTTTTTCTTGATATTCCAGGCAATAATAGCATATCTTTATCGTACATGACCTATTTCGAATTTCATCGCTTCTGTTCGGCGTCTTTCAGCTTCCACAACGTGACGGAAACTGATGTTTCGAAAATAATAAATAATTTACATTCTAACGCTATGGGAGCCGATGGTGTTTCGCTGGAAATGTTGCTACTAACGCTGCCAACCACATTAGGACTCTTAACGAATATTATAAATAAATCTTTTACTACATGTCTATTTCCTGATCTGTGGAAGACAGCTCTGGTTAAGCCAATACCTAAAAAGGATAATCCCACTGAGATGAAAGACTTACGTCCTATAAGCATTCTTCCAAATATGTCCAAAATCCTTGAGAAAATTGCCTACAATCAGCTCGTGTCTTATTTAGATGCTCACAACATGCTGCCTCAAATGCAGTCAGGATTCAGACAGAAGAGGAGCACCACTACCGCCTTGCTGGATGTAGTCGACGATCTTCTTACAGCACAAGCTACAGGTCAAGTTTCACTTCTCGTCCTCCTAGACTATACCCGCGCTTTTGACTGCATCAACATACCATTACTGCTCTCGAAACTGGCTTATTACGGCCTAAGTGTCGATGCAATTAAATGGTTTGACAGTTTTTTCCAAAACCGGTCGCAGTGTGTTGTTTTGGAAGGGGTTGAGGGCGTTAAAGAATTTTCTTCGCCGAGGCCTATTCGAAGAGGTGTAGCTCAGGGGTCCATATTAGGTCCTTTGTTGTACATTTTATATAGTGCTGATGTTGCTAAGACTATTAAGCACTGTAAATTTCATTTATATGCTGACGACCTTCAATTATATATTTCTTTTAACCCGTCAGATACTCATTCAGCTGTGGCTAAGTTGAATGAGGATTTACAGCGTATCATGGAATGGTCAGTTAATAATTCACTAACGTTAAACCCAAGCAAAACTAACTATTTAGTAGTTGGAACCATCAAGCGTGTTAAACAGATAGTTGATATGAATCTTAAAATATTACTAGGTGGCACAGAAATAGATAGGGCCCATGAAGCGCGTAACCTTGGTGTTCTCATGGATGAGACTCTTCATTTTGAGAATCACGTACTTAACATCGTGCGTAACTGTTTCTATCGCCTAAAAGTTCTATATCGGATTAGAGAGTTCATAGATCAAGATCTGCGCGTCAAGCTATGCGAAACACTTGTACTCTCTAAATTAAACTATGCCGATACTGTGATAGGACCTCGTCTTCTAGTTCGTACCCAGCGGCTTATCCAGCGTGTTCAGAATGCCTGTGCCAGATATTGCTTTGAAATACCTCCGCGAGCTCACGTAACTCCTTACCTTAATAGCGCCAACATCCTGAAAATGACACATCGGAGACAACTGCACTTTGCTTCTCTGTTATTCTGAATAATAAAACACAAGTGTCCACCATATTTATATGATAAGCTTCTCTGGTTTAGCGATATTCACGGAAGATATGGAGCTCGCCATGCTGGTAAGTTGGCTTATCCAGCTAATTGTAATGCGGCATTTAGGGGTAGCTATAAGTATGGTGCCACTAAATGCTGGAACAATCTGCCTCCACCTATGCGCAACCTTAGTTCTATTGCGTGCTTTAAGACTGCATATAAATTTTATTTGCTAAAAATTCAAAAGTCGACTCTAAATTAATTATTCAGGCAGGCTCAAATCTACATTACTTTCTTTGCACATTATCATCATGCATCAGCACAATATTATCATACTCGCACTATTGTAACAACAATTATCCACATAACACACACACACACACACACACACACACACACACACACACACACATATTATATATTAGTTCATGTAATTCATGTGATCTAAAGTGTGCACTGCTAGTTGAAACTCGTGATAAAACGGGTCGTACTGAAAACCAGCGGCCTTGGATGCGCTTCGCTCCTTGGCCAGTGCTGAGTACGTTCCGTTTAGTCAAGTTTCTGTACGACAATCCATTTTGTTTAATTATTTTATTTGACTTTGTTATTTAAGTACCTTTAGTGATTCGGTCTTTTATTATTATTTAAGTCTGATGTAATGTACTAATGTAATGTACCTACTTCTATGTCGTTAACAGTGCTTGACTAAATAAACTGTTTTTCTTTCTTTCTTTCTTTCTTTCTAAATCCGCCCTCGCTTCGCTTCGGGAAACCAGTCCCTTCAAAAATCTCTATAAATTTTAACAAATTATGTTATTCCGATGTCTAAGCTATATTACTGCAAAGTTTCATGAAAATCCGTTCAGTAGTTTTTGCGTGAAAGAGCAACAAACACACACACACACACACACATATATCCTTACAAACTTTCGCATTTATAATATTAGTAGGATATATCCTTCATTCCAATAAATGCCTCTGTTTCTTTCTAGCCATTTAACTTGCTTCTGTTCATCACTTGTTAAATATCTGAACAAGTATGGGGGTTTAACTAAAAAGGTTTGAGTGTAATCACGAGTGGCTAGAGCTAATTCTTTTACTATAAAATTGTTGTTGAGGTCCTTAAATCCTTGAACGTCTAATAGTATAGCTTCTATGGGATTCATGATATTTTCCTCACGGTATGGCTCAACGGTCTATACTCAACTATACAGTCGTTTAATATAACGCAGTATGCTGAAGTTTGATCAGGTATAACCGAATCAGTTTCAATTTCCACTCTTACATCCACAACCGGGCCTGCTTTCAAGTTATCTGCTTGTCTGGAGCAGTCAATAACAAAGAGCGGTGCCAAGTCTTTGAATTGTTTTTCACTTAATAAAGGTTCCGCGCGACGTCCGTAATATGACTGTTGAAGCAACGCGGATTCGCCTCAGTGACAAAAACTATAGGAGTTCATTCGTTCGGTAGACTTAGGTAATGATTCAGACCAACCGGCTCGCATCGGGCCGCATCGGAACGGATGCGTACGGCTGCCGCGTTCGCTGGAATCCGCACGCACACCGCACAACTTATCACTGTATTTACGGGAATTAACGTCATAAAAACAATTAAATGTCTGAACTAAAGAAGCTTTCGAATTTTAAAGTAGGCATTGAAAGTGTTGTTCATAAAACTAAAATCATAACAGGATGTTAGTATCATATTTCATTCATATTTCTGTAATAATGCTTGCACAAATTTGCATCAATACTTATTTGTTATTTACTTAGTCAACTAAGTCACGTTTGCATCAATCATCTATTTTAGTTAAGGTTGATACGCATTCAATATTAAATGTGTGTTACCTACTCAGATAATTAATTACGTTGTAAGGGTTCCGTTCCACCAAAGAATAATAAAGTATCTCATTGCTAAGTCTATCCAACCTTGTTTCTTTTAGGGATTATTAAACCAGGATGTAAACGACTCATTAGTCATTATTACATTACTCATTAGTCATTAGTCATTAGTATTTTGTCATTACAAAAACACAAAAAAGTAAAACTCAAGAAGGAGTTTTATACAAAATCCATGTTTTTTAGTGTTACCTTAAAACATGTTTATATCAAAAGTAACACAAAAAAGGATGTTTCTAAGTAACTAAAACTTTTGTTTTACCATTAGACTTAGTCTTTGTGTATTTTTTACAATAAACCAAAGGGATAAAATATACGCGTTACTAACACTTGATCAGTTTTATTTGTTGTTAAAGTACTGTCTCGTTTTGTCAACCCTACGTTATTTGGCAGCATTGACATTTGCTACTACACGAATTATATTGCTTAGTCCTTTATTTTTGTACTTGTATTAAACGTCCAAGGAAAAAAGGCAATTCATAGTATCATATTTGATCGAATGAGGTAATTTTTAAATTAGTTAATTATTTTGCGTTTCTGACTTTATAAGCTTTGTGTTTTTGGAGCACAAACTAATCGCAGTTTGCAAGTGTGGAAGTCATCTTCAAGAAGTTCTCTACCGTCGGTCATAATTAGTGAAAATCACAAGTTGTTGTCAGTATTGATATCCATCAAATCAATTCAGTGAAATTTTAACTCTGCAGATTGAAAATATGTAAGTATTAAAATATTCTACTATGTACCCCTTTTATTTTATGTAACTGTTGTTTTTGATACTAATATATTTTAAACAGTCTGTTGCGACGATGTGAAATCGAACTAGCTTTTCGTGACTGTGGTCATTGGTCGTACAGAATGCTCAGAACTCGAACGAACGGGTCAAGCAGAGAGTCGAATCCATTATGTATGATTGAGCGTTCTATACCACTTTTCGGCAGCGAGGCGTACTATATTCATCATTTTGTGTCACCGTTCAAAGCATACAGAATGCTCACCGAACGGGTTGCGTAGAGTCGAATCCATTATGTATGATTGGGCGTTCTATACCACTTTTCGGCAGCGAGGCGTACGCCGAGCGATTTGTCGAACGGGTTGCGTAGAGTCGAATCCATTATACCCATTGGGCATTCTATACCACTTTTCGGCAGCGAGGCGTACGCCGAGCGATTTGCATTGGGCATTCTATACCACTTTTCGGCAGCGAGGCGTACGCCGAGCGATTTGCATTGGGCATTCTATACCACTTTTCGGCAGCGAGGCGTACGCCGAGCGATTTGCCGAAAAGTGGTATAGAATGCCCAATAATATCCTACTGACGTGTGTGCTGGCAACGAGCGTGATGAATGTTCTACGATTACATTGTAGGGCAAATAGCTACGAGTGAAAGAGTTCAATTATTCGTTCTAGGCATGAATGAGGGCCTTGAATGTGTGAAGAATGTACGAACAGGATATCTCATGACAATTTTGTTTGCATAACATTATTCTATGCAAGCAGAATTGCCATGTATGTCTCTCTGTGATGGCCTGGGAACCATCACATTAATGTGTGGCGGTAAGCTCTGGGCCTAGCGAAGGCATACTTCGATTATTTTTAACCTATGATTTGTGTTTAACAGATTCTGACGATGATGACGAGGCCTGTCCAGAGGAACTGCCCGGCCCCTCGTCTGCACGCCCGGTTGAAGACGTCGATGAGCACACCGAGGACGGCGCGCGGTCAGGAGAGGCCGTGTTAGCGGAATCGTAGTTGTTTACTTCGCTTTTTGTGACGTCACATGTCAAAGCCTATAAAAGCGACCGAGCTAGGGTTGTCGGTACATTTGCTTGTCGGACACGGTGCGGTGAGGTTGTTGGTTTGTGACGTTGCAATCTGCAGTAAGCGCTATTTTAGTTATTTTTATACCTATTTTGTGCTGATTTAATGTGCTTTTGTAAAATGGAGTTTTATGATTAAAATTGGTTAAATTGTAATTTGAAGTAAATTAATCGTTCATCCTGATATTTGTTTTTTTTTTTAATTAAATTCCTTTCTTGACGCTAAAAGTATTGTGCACCTACTATAATCTTTATTATATCTATAGATTAGTAAGTAGTAATCATTTTCAATATTCAAATTTTGATAGGCATATTATATTTAATGTATTCTTATAAATCAGGAGTCGAGTTGATTTTTAAAAAGAAAAATAACGATAACCACATCGAATATTTTAATCAGAGAAATAACAGTACAACGTTATCACGATATTGAACCACTATAAATAGTACGACCGTCACGTCCGAATGCCAACACGAGAATGCCCGCGCTCTGCTCCGGCCGCACCGCAGATAGTGCAGGTACTGGCTCCCCCACTCCGTCGCTCACGCCACCAGTCACCCGATATGACGTCACGCCAGCGCCACTGCTAGACCCGTTATTTCTAACACGGCCTCTCCTGACGGCGAGGCGTCCTCGACCGCTTCTTGTCCACCAGGTCCACCATCTTCAGACTGACCATCATCATCTGTAATGCAACAAATACCGTACATTTGTATCCTTGCGTAAACTTAATAAGTCTGAAGCCGAATAGAGAAAAAGAGAATAATTGCACTAATAAGATTGGATTGTAATTGTGTAAGTAAGCATTTGAAGTGACGTTGCGAAGTACGTGATAGTGAGCGTGCACTCCCACCATCAGGCACCCAACAACTTGAAAAAAACACAAAAAAAACATGTTAGGAAATTTAACTTTAATTTGCATGCTTCAGATTAAAGAAAAAAAAGAAATCATTTAAAGCAAAAACAGTGTTTTAAGCATTAAGCTATGAATGAAAGCAAAAAGCATTCCAAGCAATGAAATTCCGGACTTCCATTGGTTAGAATACTCGCCAAAGTACATAACACAGTAGCCTTCCCAAGATCCACACGAACATAAATTACTTAGCTGAAACAGAGACCACAAGCTAAAAGCTCGGGCCACACAGAAGCCATGAGCCAGGGGCTCAGGCCTACGGAAGCCATGAGCCAGGGGCTCAGGCCTACGGAAGCCATGAGCCAGGGGCTCAGGCCTACGGAAGCCATAAACCGAAGGTTCAGGCCTAACAGAAGCCATAAGCTAGGGCTCAGGCCTACGGAAGCTATAAGCCTCGATGACGGCGGGGCTGTCGGTGCCAGCACGCCGGGCGTCACCTGGGCGACGCCGACAAAGGCGTATGGCGACGCTTGGCGCAGATAGCGCGGTGGTGATGGCAGCGCCCGGTGTAGACTGCACGACGTCCGATGTGGACTGCGAGGTGCCCGCCGCTCTAGCGCCCGGTGAGGACCGCGAGACGTCCCGTGTGGGCTGCGAAGTGTGCACGTAGACCGCGCCACAGACCGCTCCTCGAGCTCTGAAAGTCAAGACAAGATCGCCTCCATTGTGCTCCGCAATGCACCATCCGGAGAACGATCTCGTCGTTTTCTATTAATTCGCTGTTCGTAATTACCATAGCGGCTTTGATGACGTTAATGTGGTGACAATTTATTGGAAACAAACGTGCTTAACCGGCTAAGTGTCAAGTCTGTAACTCGCAACAGTAGTGTGGCATTCACGAGTTGGACGTGACGGTCCGAAGCAGATTTTATAGTGTACAGTTTGTCCTTGATCAGACCGCGAAGGTCGTTTTGTCATTATTCAAGAAAATGTACTCACGGTTTGTTGACACATAACACAACACCTCATCAAGAATTTAAAATAACGGGTTTTCATTTACGTGGAAAATAATTTTGTCAGCAAGAGCCAGGGTTTGCGTTCGAATCCAACTTCTGATTTTATAAATCAGGAGTCGAGTTGATTTTTAAAAAGAAAAATAACGATAACCACATCGAATATTTTAATCAGAGAAATAACAGTACAACTTTATCACGATATTGAACCACTCTAAATAGTACGACCGTCACGTCCGAATGCCAACACGAGAATGCCCGCGCTCTGCTCCGGCCGCACCGCAGGTAGTGCAGGTACTGGCTCCCCACTCCGTCGCTCACGCCACCAGTCACCCGATATGACGTCACGCCAGCGCCACTGCTAGACCCGTTATTTCTAACAGTATTTTAATGTAGATTAAATTCTAGACTCACTAAGATTAGTGCAGATTAGTGCAGTATTAGAATGTAATACTAATAATAATACATATAATAAAATTCCAATATCCGAATTTGATTATTATTATGTTTCATTATTTTTTTTTTTTTTATTGATAAGGGGATTGTAGGTAATTGTAATTTAATATTTACTAGTGGCCCGCCCGCGGTTTCACCCGCGTGGATCCCGTTCTCGTGGGAATATATGCATGTATTATACATAAAAACCTTCCTCTTGAATCACTCTACCTATTACAAAAAACCGCATCAAAATCCGTTGCGTAATTTTAAAGATTTAAGCATACAGACAAACAGACGGACAAAAATAGCTAAAAATATTTGTTTTATACTATGTAGTGATTAACATGATGAAGGTAGATATGGAAAATGAACCAATAAAGCAGTCTCAGCTTAACCGCCGTTTGATTCACCCGCGCCCCTTCCCTACACAGTTAACAATATAATATTAAAGCAATCGCATTTATCATTAGATTTCTTACTTAAAAGTTATGTAAAAATGCTTACAGTCTATTATCGACTGATTTATAGATTCGAGTGTGAACTTGACAAAGTTCTGCGCTGCTTCATCACCTCAACTAATAGGCAAGCATTGAATAACGAGCCTTATATCTTGTTACGTACGGTTTAATATTAATCCCACCAAAAACATTTTCATGTAAAGTGTTGCCAAGACGACTGCGTACGGTTTACCTTGTGAAAAAGATATCAGATCTCATGTAGAGCCAAGCTTCTGAATCTACAGCTCTAACTCTACAAACCCTAACTTCACTAACTCTACATCTCAGTAAAAATGTGTGGCTTGGCTGTTTCGCTACCGTCACGAAAGCTTAACGAATGCCTTCGAATTCTTCTCACTGCTAAGCGAATATTTAGTTTATAAAGTCGAAACAGCCAAGCCATCTGGGGGCACAGTAGTGCCCCCTGGCCAAGACCTGCGAAGCACACTAGGGCACTACCTACCTTTTCTCGAAGTGATTCGTCGTATTTTTGAACCCTCATAACTTCGGTTTACGATATACCCGATCGTTCAAATTCTCAGGATATGATGACAGTGATAGACTAATTAAACGCACAAAGTTTCAATTACATAGCTCTGATACTTAAGATTTTATGGATATCTAAAATATGGCTATTTGGGTAACCTAGTCACTGACGGTAATCATAATTATATATCATACTAGAGAACCGCCCGCGCTTCGCTTCGGGACCCGTAGGTAACAGCCGCGTAGGTCTCGCTCCCGTAGGAATTTAGGCTAAAAAGTAGCCTACTACTCGCTCTCTTCACTCCATCCTGTCTGAGGTGTGTGGAGCCCTCGGGACAGTTAGTTCCCCTTTGGGGGTGTCTCTCGCGGCCCGTTAAAACGGGCCGGTCCTTGGGTTGGGCCCTAAGGCCCTTGGTTGTCCATCTGTGGTTAACCAATAGGTCAAGTCCGGTGAGTGGCGGCCTTTTTACAGGCCACAGAGTCTTAAACGGGATGGGGTTCATCTTCGCGCCGCCCAGGCGATCGAGGCCCTACCGGGTGAATCCCGCTTGCGCTCGCGCGCGCACCCTCTTGCGCTGCGGTTCGCTGGCGAGCGCGTACCACGCCGGTGCCGCGTACGTGAGGCGGGATCTGATGTAGGTCTTGTAGACCCCGAGCTTCAGTCCGAGAGGGAGGCTCGAGGAGAGCACTGGTTTCTGCCATCGCGCTTCTAGAATTCACGACGGCTTTCGTAACCTGTGGCTTCATCGAAAGTCTTCCGTCGATTTTGCCCCCAGGTATTTGGCCTGTGGGGCCCATTGGATATCTTGTCCGTGAAGCTCCAGAGTAGGGTCCCGCCTATTGAGGTATCCTCCTATGTTCACGGCCTGCGTCTTCCCGACATTCACCGACAGTCTCCACGCGGCGAGCCATTCGGGGAGGGCATCAAGCGCACGCTGCATCTTGACGATGGCGTGGGTTCTATTCAGCGACGTGGTGATGTACGCCACGTCATCGGCATACAGGGCAAGCGACGCCCCCCCTGCCGCCGGGATGTCGTCGGTGTAGCAGGCGAGGCAGACCGGGGACAGGCAACTCCCTTGCGGGACGCCGGCTGCCATCGGGCGCTCGGTGGATTCGGCGTCTTCAACCACTACTCTGAAGCTTCTCTTTTCGAGGAAACTGGAGATCACCTTAACGGCACTCCGGGGCGCCGACGACTGCGAGATCTTGTAGAGAAAGCCGTCGTGGCAAACACGGTCGTACGCCTTTTCCATGTCGAGGAATACTGCACACACGCGTTCTCTCTTATTCAGAGCCGCGGTAACGGTGTGAAACACCCTCGACAGTGTAGCCGTGCTGTTCAGCGGCATCAAAAAGTAGCCTTACACTTCTGTTGGCAGCTAGGCTATTCCACCCCGGATGCTTGCAGTTCCAGTCGCCCGCGCCCACCACCGGTGTCTGCGAGTACAGCAACTTGCGGACATCAGCCAACAGGATAGTGCCAGCGGGCGGGCGGTACACTGAATACAGCCGGAGCGGGGAGTTCTCGAGGCAGAGCTAAAGTAGCCTATTACATTTGCCTATGACTTAAGTAAATTACATGTAGTATTTGATAGCGTAATTCAGTACTTGCAAATGAATTTTATTAACGCCATCTATTAGGAACTCCGAAAATAAATATCTAGCAACTAACAAAACATCGATCTTCCCATGGGAATGGATTGTTTTTCCGCGGTAAAAAGTAGCCTACGTCACTCTCCACCCTCCTAACTATCCCCACACACATAAACCTTACCATATAATAGCTTTGTTGCGACGTGAAAGCGTCACAAACAAACAAACAAACAAACAAACAAACAAACAAACACACTTTCACATTTATAATATTAGTAAGGATAAGGATAAGGATATCTAACAACAGATGGCGTTGGACAGCAATTAAATTAAAAAAATATTTACCATCAATACTACTAATTAATACCTACTAAAACTAATAATATTAATACCAACTAATTATTATTATTTAGATTTTAATGGTTGCTTGTATGGGGACCCCATAAAAATAATTTTTGAAAAATGTTGTTTTAAGATAAGTAAAGCCAAGTAAGTACCGCCATCTAGAGAATACTTGGCAACTACAATGTTTACTAAGTTAATCGAAGTTGAAAGTAGTTCGAACGAGTTGTCACTAGATGGCACTATACCGTCTCGTGGACATTAATTTATATTAGGTATATTAACATTTTTATAACATTTAAGATGTTATTTATACCTATATAATTTATTAACATATAAGTAGTATATAAATAGGTGCAAAGTAGGAAGTGGGAGGACCCTAATTAATTACGATATTACGATATAATAGGAAATAAGTAATTGTTTGTTTATTATTTTTCGTAATGATAGTAAGCTATTTGATATTTCAAAGTCCACTGTAATTGCAACCGCTAGTTGGCGCTGTCATCGCGCACCGTGCCAATTAAATACTAAAATAACTAATCTTTGGTTTTGATTTACTTACAATATTTAAAATTGGCATCTTTGACCCTGTAGCCTAGTTGGTAGCGACCCTGCCTGCGACGCGAGGGGTCCCGGGATCGATTCCCGGCCGGGGCAGATATTTATGTGGCAGGTGAATATATTTTGTACTCGGGTCATGGATGTAATTGTGATGTGATAAATGTGTAGTCCATGCCACCCGCGACACAGGTACCTATTATAGTAACCTACTGCGGGGGTATGAGTGTGTTAGCGTTTAGCGTTAGCGTTTGATTATAAGCGACAGTTGACTATTAAAATTTTAGTTATAGATGGGGATTTTCAAATATTCCTAGAAATGCAATATACGTAATTCTGTCGTTGGAAATAATTAATGAATAACATAATATCTTGCACTTTTATTTCACTGTCTAAAAATACTGTTTCTATTATAATGTTTAATACTATAAACAGTTTCTCAAACCCGTTGTATTATTATCCCCTTATATACAGGGGCGCCGTAACCGGGCGTGCAAGGCGTGCGGCGCACGCGGGCGGCAAATTCAGGGCAAATGGACCCCGGCGGAGGGACATAATCATGAATCTGTATATGAGATTCGTATTCAACCAGGGGGGGGGGGTTCAAATCGGGTTCGCACGATGCGGGCGCCGACACACCTTACGGTGCCCCTGCTTATATGATTTATTTCGAACTTTGTTGGTTATTACAAACACTTTTCGAATGTGAGTGACATACGCCATCGCTTTCACAAATCCCTACGATGAGTGGCCTTGGCTTTGGTACTGAAGTCATATGCGACTATGGAGCGGGACCTACGCGGCTGTTACCTACGGGTCCCGAAGTGAAGCGCGGGCGGTTCTCTAGTTAACTATAACATTCGACGCTAATCGCTAATTCATATATGTTACAACTTTCAAACGTCGCTACGAGTAGCCTCAGAAACACATTAATCATAAACAAAAAAAAAATACTGCCATTGGAACTTACAAAAAGGAATGAAATCCCACCAAAAACATTTTCATGTAAAGTGTTGCCAAGACGACTGCGTACGGTTTACCTTGTGAAAAAGATATCAGATCTCATGTAGAGCCAAGCTTCTGAATCTACAGCTCTAACTCTACAAACCCTAACTTCACTAAGTAACTCTACATCTCAGTAAAAATGTATGGCTTGGCTGTTTCGACCTTATAAACTAAATATTCGCTTAGCAGTGAGAAGAAGGCATTCGTTACGCTTTCGTGACGGTAGCGAAACAGCCAAGCCACACATTTTTACTGAGATGTAGACACACATTTATCACATCACAATTACATCCATGACCCGAGTACAAATATTCACCTGCCACATAAATATCTGCCCCGGCCGGGAATCGATCCCGGGACCCCTCGCGTCGCAGGCAGGGTCGCTACCAACTAGGCTACAGGGTCAAAGATGCCAATTTTAAATATTGTAAGTAAATCAAAACCAAAGATTAGTTATTTTAGTATTTAATTGGCACGGTGCGCGATGACAGCGCCAACTAGCGGTTGCAATTACAGTGGACTTTGAAATATCAAATAGCTTACTATCATTACGAAAAATAATAAACAAACAATTACTTATTTCCTATTATATCGTAATATCGTAATTAATTAGGGTCCTCCCACTTCCTACTTTGCACCTATTTATATACTACTTATATGTTAATAAATTATATAGGTATAAATAACATCTTAAATGTTATAAAAATGTTAATATACCTAATATAAATTAAATTAATGTCCACGAGACGGTATAGTGCCATCTAGTGACAACTCGTTCGAACTACTTTCAACTTCGATTAACTTAGTAAACATTGTAGTTGCCAAGTATTCTCTAGATGGCGGTACTTACTTGGCTTTACTTATCTTAAAACAACATTTTTCAAAAATTATTTTTATGGGGTCCCCATACAAGCAACCATTAAAATCTAAATAATAATAATTAGTAGGTATTAATATTATTAGTTTTATTAGGTATTAATTAGTAGTATTGATGGTAAATATTTTTTTAATTTAATTGCTGTCCAACGCCATCTGTTGTTAGATATATGATATATAATTATGATTACCGTCAGTGACTAGGTTACCCAAATAGCCATATTTTAGATATCCATAAAATCTTAAGTATCAGAGCTATGTAATTGAAACTTTGTGCGTTTAATTAGTCTATCACTGTCATCATATCCTGAGAATTTGAACGATCGGGTATATCGTAAAGCGAAGTTATGAGGGTTAAAAAATACGACGAATCACTTCGAGAAAAGGTAGGTAGTGCCCTAGTGTGCTTCGCAGGTCTTGGCCAGGGGGCACTACTGTGCCCCCAGATATGTAATTTGTTTGAAACAACTGATCCACGTCCAGTTGAGAAACCAGCTGAAAATTCGACCGTAAGAGGCACAATATAAAGTTCATGTTTATTTCAATGCCTTTCTACGAGTTGAATTATAGTCGTAGGGTGTTTATGTACGCAGACTTGAAATGCCATCCTTCACTTCACTGTGCAAAAGTATACCTTCAACTAATTGATTCATTGAATTGGATTTGTCATGAAATAATTATCGAATTGTATAAATGGAGAAGTATACAATTAATACAATTGGAAGATGTTAATGATTTATAGTCTTTGATATTTCTAAAAGAGGCAAGATTGTATGTAAATATTTTTTAAAGTGCGATGTAAATTTAAGACTTGAGAACTTGTGTTTGTTACTTTATATCGCTTCAGAATTATTAATAGTGGTACCGTGAAAGACTGGAAAAACTTGCCTACGTCGGTGTTTCCGTTAATCTTTAAGGCATGAATGATTTGTTTTTCTAAATTAGAGCCCTTAGGTGGGATACTAGTCAAGTGCTTACTAAACTTAAACAATGTAAAAAAATGGATAGTATAAAATAAATGCAAAAGTTTCCATAGCTTTTTAAAAACTGCTGTAACACATTTGATTTCGTTTTTATGTCTATTATTATAAAGGCATAGTATAATCCAATAATTCAACAAATAGGAACATAGGAAAATATGGCAGGATTCGGTGGTATACTGTTTATCATGATCATTTCAATAGTATAGACATCCTATCTTTAGCAGACGGGTCTAAAGTTTTAACATCCAATATTAACTCTCACTATGGTTTTAGCTATCACACACAAATCTTCATGTTGCTCGATTTTAAACGAAACGTTAGTTAGTAACATTTGAAGCATTTATTAATTTATAGAATAGGGGCCCTGATCTGAAACGATATGATCCTATCCAGTTAGTTCATCTCGTCAGCTTGGTTAAATAATAACTCACATTTTATGAAATAAATGCATTCGGGAAACATATTATTATGTACGTATGTAGCATTCGACTTGTTAGTAGATGATACTGTAATGGTGGTTGAGTGGTCCACCATTAACTAATCCGAGTGGTCTAGTGGCGGATAAATAAAACGACTGGTTCTTGTTGTTACTGTAGGTAGTATCGGATATGTGAATGCTTTATTGAGAAACCTTGCCTATATTTATATCACCAGCTGTACAAATCGATAACCAATGAAATTTATTATTATTACAATGACCAATCAAACTTTCTAAAGGAGATGTTTCAAAATGTATGGAGCCCCGGCCACGACTTTGTACACCATACTCAAAAATGGAGAAACACAATTAAAACAGTTTTCAATCATCCAATTCCTTTAAATTGCTTTAGTTTGGTGGTACAACACAAAAATGTACACGTAAAATTGCAACACAAAAACTAAAATCCATCATGGCGGTAAGCTGTCATCACATGTCACGTTGGTTGATTTGATTGAAGTTTGACATATGTACCTACATTTCTGTCATGTTGAGGTGACAGTAGACAGTTCGTGATCTATGATCAATGACAAATTGGCAAGACGCCATGTTGAAACGTGATAAAAGTGAATGATAAATACAATTTTTGTACCAGAAAAGTATGCATTTAAGCAGTTTATCTTTATTTTTCTCGAATTCCATGGATTTTTCTCGATTTTTCGAGGTACTGTACCTATTGTGGGCCGGATTTGAAACATCTCCTTTTTACCAATCAAATTTTACATAATAGAAATTAATAATTTCGGCAACGTAACTATCTATGAACGAGACAAAAATATATATGTCGGAGTCGGAAATAAAATTAGATTAAAATCAAACTAAATAAATCATTAAACTTTGAATAAAACGTAAATCCGGAACTGTAATTTAAATGGCAACACTGTACGAATTGTAAACGTCACTCGATGGGGTATCGGAGAGGGGGAACCCAACAGAGGGCACCTGTGGTGTCGGCTGCGAGCAGCGGGGACTTCTCGAGCAGACGTCGAGCTGAACGTCGTACCACGTTTTAACATAACCTAAAAGCTTTAATTAAATTAAGTTAAACTGTGTAAACCCAATTTAAATCATGAAGACACGTATTGAACGCCCACTGTGTTTTATTTTTCACCTTACAACCTGATAATCGGAGCATTATACCACCATCCTGACAAGTGTATCCGAAATATATTTCTTCCTTGCTCCAATTTTGTTAAACTTCGCACAAAGCCGTGCTCCACAATTGCACAATTCCACAATTGACGAAGCGTATAAAACGGCACACCGGCCGGCGCAGCGATCACTCGGCGGGCGGCAGCGGCGTGGAACACAACTCCGGAACAGCGGCAGAAGAAGCGACTACGGCGGCGTGAAGATCAAGCAAACGAAGACGGATGTACTTGCATGGTACGAGTGAAGACTGTACGGCGCTGATATGATATTGCGGCTGCTTCTTTGATTCTGAACGGACGTCAAATTATAATTATTTAGTTCAGCTCGCAATAAAATAAAATATGCAGCTTGCAGTATCCGGTTGCCGGGGTAGGTTAATAAATAATTTCTATGTAGGTAGGTCTTCGCCTTCTGCGATATGGTAGCTAGGTGTAACAATTTAACGTAGCTAAAAGGGGTTGTTTAGCGTACCGCTACATACACTCTCCCCCTAGCGAAAGCGAACCGGAGGCTTGACGGCTCGTCCATGTCCTGTAGTCTTCAATATAGGTTTCACACTATTATTTGTTGATGATAAATTTTCAAACTTCCTCGCTGGTGGTTGATGTGATGATGATGATACTGGTGGTAAGTGCTCTGGAGTATCCTCATTGATGATATAGGCAGGCTTCAGTCGGTCGATTGATATAACAGTAGATTTCCTTCCTGGTATTTGTAGTTTAAAAGTCTTGCTATCTCGCTCTAACACATTATACGGTCCATCGTAGGTAGGTTGGAATTGTTTCTTCACAGCGTCGTTTCTTACAAAGACTTGCTTGCATGTTTTCAAATCTTGATGTATGAAAACCGGTTTGTTATTCCTGTGAGACGATGTGGGATGCGAATGTAAGGCTGTGTTGATTGTTTCTTGAAGTTGCGTTACGAAATCATAATTCATTTCTTGATTGTTTGAAGTCGAAGTGAAGAAGTCACACGGTAGTCTTAAGCTGTGACCGTAGGTAAGTTGCGCGGCGCTAAGGCTAGTGTCAGCGCGCGGTGTTGCTCGTAGACCCAATAACACTGTAGGTAGTTCATCAATCCACTTTGAATGTTGAGATAGACGAGTTTTGAGCGCGGTCTTCAGCGTACGATGCCAACGTTCGACTATTCCATTTGCTTGTGGATGGTATGCTGTTGTTCGTGTCTTCTCTATTCCCATCATTTGAAGTAATTTAAGAAATAGGCTACTTTCGAAGTTTCTTCCTTGATCCGTTGTGATTGTTTTCGGTGAACCAAAACGCGTAATCCAGTTTTCATATATTATTTTTGAGATGGATTCTGCAGAGATGTCATCGGTAGGTATTGCTTCTGGCCATCTCGTAGTTCGGTCGATCATTGTTACGAGATATCGATGTCCTTGCGGTGACGTAGGTAATGGACCAACGATGTCGACGTGCAGGTGTTCAAATCTCTCCGTAGGTGGAAATGAAGCTAGACTGCTTGATGTATGTCTTTGTACTTTGCATTTTTGACATTGAATGCATTGCTTCGCCCAGTTGCCAACATCCACTTGCATTGAAGGCCAAAAGAATTTTTCAGTGATTAGTTTCCTGGTTGTTCTAACACCTGGATGACTGATGTTGTGTAGGGTGTTAAATATATCACGACGTCTTGCGCTTCGGCGATCTTGCGATAGTCGATCGATGTAGGACACGTTATACTGTCAACTGGTATGCGACTGAGTGCGTCGGCGACTATATTGTCCTTCCCATTGATGTGACGGATGTCGGTTGTAAACTCGCTGATGAAAATGAGTTGTCTTGCGCGTCGTGGTGTTTCAGATGTTGAAGGTTTCTTCTGAAGTACATATGTTAATGGCTTGTGGTCGGTAAAAACGATTAGGTTTTTTCACTCGAACGTTTTTCTGAAGTGCTTGATAGCCATGTATGTAGATAGCGAGTAGCTCTCTGTCAAATGTACTATAGTTGCGTTGCGTATCGGAGAACTTCTTCGAAAAGTAACCAAGTGGTTGCCATTTTTTGTTGACATATTGTTGAAGTACAGCTCCAGCTGAGTTATCGGACGCGTCGCTGAAGATAGCAAGTGTTGCCTCGTGCGATGGGTGTGCTAGTAAAGTTGCATTTTGGATCGCGGCTTTACAAGCTTCAAATGCCTTCGTGGCTTCGTCGTTCCATTCGATTGCTGTTTTGTCTTTTTTCTTCGTGTTGTGAAGATAGGCGTGAAGAGGTGCTTGGATTTCAGATGCTTTTGGTATATGGTCTCTGTAGAAATTTATCATTCCAAAAAATCTTCTTAATTCTTCGATTGTCTTTGGTTTCGCATAATCGATTATTGCTCTGACTTTTTCAGCAGGCGGTTTGATTCCTTCCTTGCTGACATTGAAACCAAGAAATTGAACTTCTTGTTGCCCAAATATGCATTTCGAAGGGTTGATTGTGATTCCATTATCTTCTAATCGCTGTAGAACGGTTCGTAAATGTTTTTCGTGCGTTTCTTCGTCAGGGCTTGCAATCAGTAGATCATCAATGAATGCGAAAACGAAGTCGAGTCCATGAAGTACTTCAAATGTTTGACCAGCGTTCTTCAGTCCTGGAGTCATTCTTGGAAATTCGAATAATCCCATTGGAGTAATTATTGCAGTCTTCTGAATATCTTCATCGCGTACTTTGATTTCCTGGTAAGCTCGGTTGAGATCAATGGTGGAGAACATAGTCTTGTTCGACAGTTGATGAGTGAAGTCCTTGACTCGCGGTATTGGATAGCGGTCAGGAGTAGTAATTGAATTTAGTCTTCTGTAGTCTCCACATACTCGTAATTCTCCGTTCTTCTTTGGTACGACATGAAGTGGTGATGACCAAGGGTTTTTGCTTGGACGGCATATTCCTTGCTCAATCATGTTTTCGAATTCCTTCCGAACTTGCTCATATCTATGCGGTGCGATTGGACGTGCACGGCAGTGAAGCGGTGGTCCGGTTATTTCAATAAAATGTTCCACGTCGTGCTTCGGTGTTAATTTCATTGAAGTTAGTCTTGTGATTCCAGGATAATCTTCAAGGATCTTGTGGTAAGATTGTTGAACGTCTATGCTTCTTATTGTGGGTAGATTTGTTGCTTGAACGAAAGACTGAGATGCAAGATTTGTTTTCCCGTCGATTAATCTTCTGTTCTTGATGTCGACGATCAACTGATGATGTTGCAAAAAATCAGCACCGATGATAGGTTTACTGACTTTAGCGATGATAAATCTCCACTTGAACGGTCTTCGTAAATTTAAATCTAGTTCCATTGATTTTTCTCCATAGGTTGGAATCACCGTGTTGTTTGCGGCGTAAAGTTGAAATTCCAGTGGCTTCATCTTCTGTCCTTGTCTCGGCGGTAAGACTGAGATATTCGCTCCAGTGTCGATAAGGAAGGTAGTCTTGGTTTTTTTATCGGTGACAAAAAGACTGTAGGACTTTTCTGTTACGCCGGATCCCGTCGCATCGAGCGTATTATTTAGTTTTCCGACTTCATACTATTTTCATTCTTGAATGTACACGGCGTTGTGCATTTTCTTGCTTCAGAACCAAAACGGCGATGATAGTAGCAGTAAGGAGATCTTGTTCTTGAGCTTAAACGGCTTCTGTTGAAGGAACGGTCACGACGAAATGGTGATCTTCGATGCTTCTGATTGCGCTGATTGAACTGTTGCTGGTAACAGAGTTGACTGGCTTTGAGCGCGGCGACTTCGAATGATAAGCGCCGAACTTCTTCGAGAAGAAGCTGGGTATCATTGGCCTTGGTTGAAGCGCCTTCGATCATCGATACGTGTGAGCTGCTGCTGTTTTCGATCATCTTGTCCGCCAGGAGTGCCAATTCGTCGAGCTTCGTCTGCGTGCTGAATGTTTCGCTCACTGCTAGTACCGATCGAACATGTGAGGGTAGGTGGTTTACCCATATTAGTCGTAGCGTCGAATCTGGAACTTTGTCTCGCGCCAACGTACGCATTCTGCGTAGGAGTTGAGAAGGCTTCTGTTCTCCAAGTTCTATCTCTGATAGTAGTTTCTGTAGCTGGCGACTGTCGGATTCTTCGTACGCAGAAATTAGACGGTTCTTCAGCGAATTATATTGGTCGGTAGCCAGCGGGTTGTACAACAGGTCCGCAATTTGTTCAATATCTTGCTTCTCAAGTTGGGCGATAACCATCTGCGCTAGTTGTGCTTGGCTCTTCTTCAAGTCGCTCGTTGCTGCTTCAAAACTGACGAACCACAGTCGAGGTTTATCTCTCCAGAAGGGCGGTATTCTCAATGACAGAGATATACTATCGATTTCTTGTTCCTTGGCCGGGTTTGATGTCGATGCGTCGGATTTCTTCATTTCTCGCTCCATAGTGATATTTTCGTCCGTAGTCCTGCAGGGATTTGGCTTCGTAATTCGTCCAGGCGTTCGTCTTCAATGTTCGTTGTGGGATCTTCGTAGTGGTTTCTTGCAGAGATTTTCTTCAATGCTCGTTCAGAGTTTCTTCGTAGTGTTCTTCTCGGGTTACCAATGTAATGGTTGTGGCGTGTTCTTCCAGGGGTTCGTGCTCTTCTCGGGACCGTGTTCTTCTCGGGGTCACCACTGTAATGGTGGTTGAGTGGTCCACCATTAACTAATCCGAGTGGTCTAGTGGCGGATAAATAAAACGACTGGTTCTTGTTGTTACTGTAGGTACTACGGATATGTGAATGCTTTATTGAGAAACCTTGCCTATATTTATATCACCAGCTGTACAAATCGATAACCAATGAAATTTATTATTATTACAATGACCAATCAAACTTTCTAAATTTCTACCAATCAAATTTAACATAATAGAAATTAATAATTTCGGCAACGTAACTATCTATGAACGAGACAAAAATATATGTATATCGGATCAGGGTGGTCAGGATGGGACATAATTGTGGGCGAAATAAAAGTTCCGTTATAATTTACAATCACAGTTCGCTATTGCCGATTATAAAATTAACAAAGAATGATTAGGTAGGTAGGTACAGAATAATTAGTTTTCGAAACGCGGTACAGTTCCTGAGGCGCACGCGCACGTGGGAACCATTCTACGCAGATTGCCTGCCAACCTCACGCCGCCGTTCTGCCCAGACTCCGTACAGCTTCACCAGGTGGCGCTTGCGTTCCGAAACAACTTTGAGTACGGACTATTGATCAGTTCATGACCCGTACTCATGACCAGGATGCGACACGGCCATCCTACGTTCACACGTCCTCGTGTGCTGCAGTGTCTGCAACAACGAAAACCAAAGCACAGTATCGCCACCGCTCGGTCTTTCCTGACCTAAATTGCTCCACATTAGTTTTTACTTGTATGCAGATGATCTCCAAATATACACCCACAGCAGTTTAGAGAATCTCCCGAATGCTATACAATTGATCAATAAAGATTTGGCCTGTATTCTTAACTGGAGTAGATTTCATGGCCTAGCGGTTAATCCACTGAAATCTCAGGCCATAATAATAGGCAGTTCAAGATTGATCTGCAAATTAGATGTGCCGCAATTAAGTCCCATTATTTTTGACGGAGTTCAAATAGCATACAGCAGTACTGTAAAAAATTTAGGCATTTTATTTGATAACACACTATCTTGGACTTCTCAAATCAATGATGTGTGTCGTAAAATGTATGCATCTAGTGGGTCACTCCGTAGACTAAGCCATTTTTTACCCATATCCACGAAAATTGCGCTTACACAATCATTATTATTGCCCATTCTCGATTATGCTGACATATGTTATCTTGATCTCACTGAGGAGCAGCTTAATAAGCTTGAGCGTCTTCAAAATTTATGCTTAAGGTTTATTTACGGCCTTCGTAAATATGACCATGTCTCTGAATTCCGTAACAAGCTCAAGTGGCTCCCAATTCGCCTTCGCCGGAATACTCACATTCTTTCTGCCCTCTACTGCGTCCTATTTAATCCATCTAGTCCATCCTATTTAAAAGAACGTTTCTGTTTCCTTAGTTCGACACATGACCTCCCCCTTCGTTCCTCATCAAACTTGACACTGAAAATTCCTATCCACTCATCCAACTTTTACGATAACTCCTTCTCTGTCACCGCTGTAAAACTTTGGAATTCCTTACCTATCTGTATTAGACGTGCTCCTTCCTTAGAATCCTTCAAAAACCAAGTAAAAAATCACTACTTGTCACTATGATCGCTCTCTTAAATTGATTATTTTAATAGTTTTGTTATCTTTAATATAGTCACAAATTTGTTAACTTTCGTACACCCTACCATAAATCTGTGTCCTTTTGTAATTTTTCCCTCATTAGGTTGTCTGGAAGAAATTGCTGCTTAGCAATAAGACCGCCGATTGTTCTCTTGTTATTATATCTAGCTTATTTTGTCAAAACTGGTGAACAATAAAGTGTATTTGTATTGTATTGTATTGTATTTTTTTTTTGAAAAAAAGTAAAAACAGTTACTTAGAACAAAACTCCTCATTTATTTTAGCCAGTTTAATCATCTTGGCAAAGCTGTACATTGTTATTATTTTCAGAATCTACGTTACAAATAACAACAACAAAAAAAAAAATCAAAATCGCCTCAGTTAATTTAACAGTGATAGAAAACTTATTTGGTAGAGCTCAAATACCCAATGAAATAAACCATCCCTGTTGCTTCTAATTAGTACAACCAATCCTGTGACTACTAAGCACAACCATCCCTGTGGCTAATAGGAACAACAACCATCATCTGTCAAATACAACCATCCCAGTGATTCTCAAACACAACCATGCCTGTGGTTCTCAAACACACAACCATCCCTGTGGTTCTCAAACACACAACCATCCCTGTGGTTCTCAAACACACAACCATCCCTGTGGTTTTCAAACACACAACCATCCCTGTGGTTCTCAAACACACAACCATCCCTGTGGTTTTCAAACACACAACCATCCCTGTGGTTCTCAAACACACAACCATCCCTGTGGTTTTCAAACACACAACCATCCCTGTGGTTTTCAAACACACAACCATCCCTGTGGTTCTCAAACACACAACCATCCCTGTGGTTCTCAAACACACAACCATCCCTGTGGTTCTCAAACACACAACCATCCCTGTGGTTCTCAAACACACAACCATCCCTGTGGTTTTCAAACACACAACCATCCCTGTGGTTCTCAAACACACAACCATCCCTGTGATTCTCAAACACACAACCATCCCTGTGGTTCTCAAACACACAACCATCCCTGTGGTTCTTTCATAAGTTCCGTTCGATAAGCTGACCGAAAATTAAATCTCATAAATAAAGAAATCTCATTAAGTGAACACTACGTCTCGAAAACAGAAAAGTGTAATTTACTACTTCTTTGAGCTATCACAAAACAATACAGATCACCTGTAATTAGATCCGCAGCAGCAACATCAGGCAGGCATCATGGGTTCCCCGTTTCCCGGAACGATGGTTGTCAGACCTCGTCCTCCAAGGTCATACGAAAGTATCCCAGGGTACGCGAGTGCACGCACGCAGCTGCCCATGCTGTTCCACATAACACGCGTGTAACCTGCGTGTGCTGCTGCCTGTGCATCCTCGAAAACTTATCTGAAAACAGAACGATGCACATTGCATCGTCACATGTGAGATTACTTTTAAACTCATTGGTTTCACAAGGTAAATTAAAACCAATCGAAGTGTGCTGCACTTGTAAAAATAATTGGGGAACTGATTGTACCCAACTGCTACTTTAATTAAAAATTTCAATGAACTTCCACAAACTGCTATTGTTTTTTTTTTCAGCAAATAGAAAATGACGAAAGATTCCAAATTAAAGTTAACCAATTTTACAGAACCTCCGTTATCTTAATTGTTATCTTTTGTCATTGTTCACTAATTACAAGACACAACAAAAGGAAGACCTTCACAAGGAACGAAATATAATCGATGTTATAAAACTCCAACACACCAGGTGTAATAAAATAAAAGTCATACCAAAAACGCCGTTTCACTTTTACCTCGTTTCATGTTACCACAACTAGGTGATATCACCCTTGGTTCCAAACAGGTACCAGACAAGGTTTTGTCTCAAGTCTCCAGTTCCTTTTAACCTAGAATCGCTTCTCAAACGCAGCACGAATCCGACGTGTGCACTTATGTCGACTTCATTTATTTCAAAAATATAGTGACTAAAGCGGGTAAGAATCCAACTAATTCGTCTGTAATAACTCCAATGACAATGTTTTGGATCATTAGATAACGCTTACACAATATTTAAAATTAACAATGAACACTTTTAAAACAACGTGAACTAATGAGTAACTAATTCGATCGACGTCACCAATGAAAAACCAAACCGTTCACATTTTAAAAGCGTAAGCTAATTATTGTTGTAGGTACTCGATAAATGGAATACTTCGTCAAGTTGAGCACAAATAAAGCAAACTATTTTGTGTGTGTTTATTTTTTTTCCAATGAATCCTTTTCAGTGATAAGCGGTGCACCAAATTACCAAAAACCAAAATAACTATCACGAACATTACACGTTTGATAAAAGTCACTGTACTGTACGTCATATCTCGTTATCAATTAAAAATTGTACCAACACGGAATGCACAATAAAATGCCTGACTTTAAAACGTTTGTTTTTCTTTTTCGACCAGACTACAAAATCTTATCTACCCCCTTTATCTTTAAGAATTTTATGAATGAAGATTTTTAATTTTAAATCGAAAACATTTTCATTTAAACAACATTATCAAGGCATCAGAAAACAAAGCATGAAACTTATTCGTGGCCTGTGGCTTTTCACTAAGCCCAACCAACAAAGTCAAAGTCCCACGGACTCTTCCACGGTCTCTGCAAGACCTGACCAGCTGAACTAAGATTCATCACTATTACTCGACTCAAATTCACGTTTTATATCACAACATTCACAACACTTCAAATGATACTTGGCCCTTGGGCATCTTAGCAATCTAACCACAAATCTACCCTCATTAAATTTCAACAAAGTGAACGCAAGTTAATAGTGTGTTCCGATGTTACAAACGGTCATAATTAAAGCGACTTCTCTTTATCAGGGATAAGATTAAAATGAGCATCGATTCGTTTTAATTACGTAGCTGCCTTAAATGATTTTATTATTGGAAGATAATGTCTTTTCATTCACGATTATTAAACAAACTACTTTACACACACAATATAGTTTACACAAAAATCAAAATTGAAACAATGAAACTCCGCTACCACATGTAATGAAACCAAAACCATGCCATACCAATACTCGCTCTGTCTTACTCGAAATCCCCAGCCTCCACCAGAATTCGATGCCACATTCCTTCTCACACATTGCATCCCAATCGCCACCCATGGATCCAGTTATCACCTGAAAATTGTTACCTGAAAACCTGAAAATTATAACCTGAAAACCCACAGTGAGTCCTTTATCCCACATCTGATATCGGATCAGGGTGGTCAGGATGGGACATAATTGTGGGCGAAATAAAAGTTCCGTTATAATTTACAATCACAGTTCGCTATTGCCGATTATAAAATTAACAAAGAATGATTAGGTAGGTAGGTACAGAATAATTATTTTCGAAACGCGGTACAGTTCCTGAGGCGCACGCGCACGTGGGAACCATTCTAGGCAGATTGCCTGCCAACCTCACGCCGCCGTTCTGCCCAGACTCCGTACAGCTCCACCAGGTGGCGCTTGCGTTCCGAAACAACTTTGAGTACGGACTATTGATCAGTTCATGACCCGTACTCATTGATATGTAATGTAATGTACCCAAGCCTTTTGGATACAAATAAAAATTTGTAGATATTCTTGAAATTGTTTTATTTCACTTTTACCGAACATCGAGGTGCCGCCATGGCGCGTAGTTAAAGAGAAAAATCCATAGAGTAGAGAGCGCATAGATAGACACTCTTGTAAACATAGACTAATATATGTATTGTTAGAACCTTAATATACTACAATCACTCCCCCCTATAAGTTCAATCTTTGAGGAGGCTTTACTGAACGCTGAGAGCGTCTCAAAGTTACAGCTGGTTCATTACAAACTTGGGACTCCACTTTTGGATCCTCAATAACTTCTTTTTTAATACTACAGTTAGCCTCTTTAAAGTTTGAACACTCACAATTAGAATACTTATCTTTATCATCAACTTTTGACTCTACATCATACATAATATTTTCTTTACTGTTTGGAATAGAGAGATCACTAAAAATACGGTTATTTAAGTTAGAATTACAATACTGAGGATTATAATTATTAGACACATCTGTTTCAGGAGCTATTGAGCGAACAATCTGGTCTAAATGTCTCTTCCAAACTAGATTCTCATTTAAGACTCTACACAAATATGTTCTGTTTCCTAACACTTCCTCAATAATACACTTTGTAAATACTTTCTTATTAGGATTTCTATAATCTCTACAATAAACATACTCTCCTTCCTCAAATTTTTCCTCTCTTTTAGACATATTATTCTTTTTTATAACACTCTCCCCCTTTCTATTACTTAACAAATCAAATCTAGTTCTAAGCTTCCTTTGAAACATCAATTGAGATGGTGTGACACCAGTAATGACATGAACTGAATTTCTGTAATGAAACAGGTAACGGTTCATTAATGTTTCAAAAGATACATTTACATTATTTTTATCCTTAAGTGCTTTACACAAACTGAATTTAAAGTTTTTCACAGCATTTTCTGCGAAACCATTTGTTGCCGGATGAAATGGAGGTGATGTATTATGTTTAATACCATTTTTAAAAAGAAATTCGCTAAATTCTTTAGAACAAAAAGTTGCTGCATTATCAGTTACTACAATTTTTGGTAAGCCAAATCTACTAAAACATTCTCTGAATTTTTCCACAGTTGTCTTTGAATCTAAACTTTTCATTACAAATGTTTCTGGCCATTTAGAATAAGAATCTATAATTATTAATATCATTTTACCATTTATTGGCCCTAAGAAATCTGCATGAACTCGCTCATAAGCGTGATCAGTTTTTGGCCATGATATAACATTAGATTTTACAGGTTCTGGTCTAGCTGACATACAAATATTACAATTTTTGACAAAATTTTCTATACACACATCCAGACCAGGCCACCAAAAATAAGACCTAGCGTTAGCTTTCATTTTAACAATGCCTTCATGAGTACTGTGTAACTCCTTTAATAAATTTTGTTGCAACTTATATGGTATTACTACTCGATAACCCCACATAATAACACCTTGGTCAATGTACAATTCATCCTTTCTTTGATAGAAAGCTCTCAAAGATTCATTTTTCATATCATGAGGAAACCCATACCTTATCATATTGTATACCGAACTTAAGATAGGATCTTTTCTAGTTTCACATCTTACAATATTTAAATCAATTACATTTTGTTCCTCAACAAAATTTATATAATCATAACCTGTATCCATGTTTTGCACTGGATAAGTTTGACCGGTTAATGGCATCCTAGACATGCAATCTGCATTAACATTTTCTGAACCCTTTATGTACTTAAATGTGTAATCGAAGTCTGCTAAATATAATGACCAACGTTGCAGTCTCCCTGCTGCCATTTGAGGTAGGCTTTTATACTCCCCAAACAATGCTTGTAAAGGTTTATGGTCTGACAATAATTCAAATTTTGTTCCAACTAAATATTGATAAAATTTTTGAACTGCCCAGTAAATAGCTAGTGCTTCCTTATGAATCACAGAGTAGCCTTTTTCAGCTTTAGTATAAACTCTGGATATAAAACTTATTGGCCTATCCGTGCCATCTGGCATAATATGACTTAACACCGCACCAATACCATTCTGACTTGCATCACAAGCTAATCTTATAGGTAATTTCCTATCAAAATGCACTAAAACATTATTGGATACAATATCCTTTTTTAATTGTTCAAAACTGCTCTGACATTCTCTAGTCCATACAAATTTTGAATTTATCTGAAGCAGATTGTAAATAGGCTTTAATTTAATTGCCATTTGCTTAATGAATTTAGAATAATAATTAATCATACCTAACCATGATCTTACCTCGCTGACATTAGTAGGTGCTCGAGCTTTTATTATGGCATCTAACTTAGATATATCCTTCTTTAATCCCTCCTTGGAAATGATATAACCTAAATATTTAATTTCATTCTGAAAAAATGAACATTTTTCTTTATTCAACCTGATGCCTACTTGCCTGAACCTCTTAAATACTTCTTCCAAATTTTGTAAATGTTCTGTATCATTTGCTCCAGTGACCAATACATCATCAATAAAATTTACAACGCCTTGTGCTCCTAATAAAACTTTCTCTAATTTCGCTTGAAATATAGATGATGCTGGCTTTGTACCATATGGTAATCTGTTTATTTTATAGATACCTTTTGGTGTTGACCATGCCAACATTTCACTTGTCTCTTCATCTAACTGCAATTGGTTATAAGCATTTCGGAGATCTAATTTAGTAAATTTTTCACCACCCTGTAATGCTGTATAAATTTCTTCTATTCTAGGGAGAGGATGATTAACATCTTTCAAATATTTATTTATTGTAATTTTATAATTTGCACACAACCTTAACTGCCCATTTTCTTTAATTACCGGAACCAAAGGTGTACCCCATTTTGAATTTTCTACCTTACTAATTACTCCCTCTTTTTCCAATTTTCCTAATTCAATTTCTACTTTTTCTTTAAAAGCATAGGGGATAGGACGTGGTTTATGAAAAATAGGCTTTACATTTTCATCAACTAATTCTAATCTTACTTTTTCTTCTTTAATTGTTCCAAGCTCTGGTTTAAAAATTTCAGAATACTTTTGTAACAAATTATCTAATGTATTTTTCTCCAATGAATGAACTGTCAACAAATCTTCAACTTTCATATGAAATTTTTTTATTAAATCTCTACCAAATAAACTTTTTAAACCAGTTTGTACAACTAATATCGAACAATGAATTGTTTTATCTTTTATTTTTAATGGAATATTAATTTTACCTGAAGGCTTAATGACTTCCCCGCTATAAGTTTTTAATTCAACATCTGTGGGAGTTAAATTAATAAATTTTGAAAATAATTTATCATATACTGATTTTGGTATGCATGACACCGCTGCCCCTGTATCTAGCTCCATGTCAAAAGATTTATTAAACGCTGAACATTTAATCAAAAATGGTGTAATATAATTAACATTGTTTGCAACAGTATTGTTAAAAATGTCTACCGGCTCATTTACATTTACGCTGTGTGTAGGTTTGGTTGCAGTTTTACTTTTACAAATTATTGCTAAGTGACCCACTTTATTACATTTTTTACATTTATACGTTTTATACTTACATTTAGAAAATATATGGTTACCTTTACCACAATGTATACAGGTAGGTTTACTTTCTGGAACCGCATTATAACTTTTTTAACCCCCGACGCAAAAAGAGGGGTGTTATAAGTTTGACGTGTCTGTGTGTGTGTGTGTGTGTGTGTGTGTGTGTCTGTGTGTCTGTGTGTCTGTCTGTCTGTCTGTGGCATCATAGCTCCCGAACGGATGAAGCGATTTCAATTTAGTTTTCTTTGTATTAAAGGGGACTTACGGGCGCGTGTTTTTAGATATGTTTGATGAAAATCGGTTGAGCCGTTTAAAAGTTGTTGGGGTTGAAAGCGGGGAAGAATTTTCACTCTGTCTCTTTGTGGCATCATACCTCCCGAACGGATGAAGCAATTTCAATTTAGTTTTTTTTGTATTAAAGGGAACTTACGGGCGCATATTTTAAAATATGTTTGATGAAAATCGGTTGAGCCGTTTCATAGTTGTGGGGGGTGAAAGCGGGGAAGAATAACCGTATGTATGCAAATATATTCGTGTGGGGTCTCAAATGAAAGCGTACAGTAAGAGAATATTTATAACTTAATCCAAAATATTTTTACCTATAAAAAGTATGAAATAAAAAATTAAATTAAAAATTAAAAAAACCCCCGACACAAACATTTAAAAAGTAAAAAATAATATCTTTAAAAATAATACGTCGCGTTGGGGGACCGCTCCATTTACTTCTAACTTTAACACAAAAAAATATTGATAAATGATAAGTCTTGGGTAAAAGACCTAAGTAGGTAAGCAAGTGATACTTATGAATAAAATCGTACTTAGATAATGAATAGTTAGAAGCGGTCCCCCAACGCGACGTATTATTTTTAAAGATATTATTTTTTACTTTTTAAATGTTTGTGTCGGGGTTTTTTTTAATTTTTAATTTAATTTTTTTTAATACCTTATTTATAACAATTGACTGGTTTTGACCACTGTGTGTAGCTGACTCCTTGTTTAATGCCACATCTAAAAGTTGCTCCGTAGACTTTGAAACTGGCTCCTCGCATAACCTTTCTTGAATAGGTCCATTTTGTAATCCTGTAACAAATTTATTTTTCACCATCGCTTTCATGTGCGTGCCAAACTCGCACATTGCTGCCGCCTCGCGTATCCTCGCATACCACATAGAAATTGACTCGCCGTCCCTTTGTCTCATTTTGTCAAATGCAATCCTCTTGCGGAAATGTGAGACACGTGGTTGGAATCGTAATTTAAGTGCTTCTTCCAATACCCTGTATGGTTTTGTCGCCGGTAAATGTGGATGTAACATACTTTTTAATATTTTATATACCTTTTCATCTAGACTTATTATTAAAGTCGAAACTTTGGATTCTTCTGGAACGCCATTTGCCATAAAGTATTGTTCCAGTCGTTCGAGGAAACAACTAATGTCTTCCCCGTCTTCATATTGCTTGAGATGAAAATTTGCTTGTTTTATACTCGTCACCATTTTGATATGTAATGTAATGTACCCAAGCCTTTTGGATACAAATAAAAATTTGTAGATATTCTTGAAATTGTTTTATTTCACTTTTACCGAACATCGAGGTGCCGCCATGGCGCGTAGTTAAAGAGAAAAATCCATAGAGTAGAGAGCGCATAGATAGACACTCTTGTAAACATAGACTAATATATGTATTGTTAGAACCTTAATATACTACACTCATGACCAGGATGCGACATGTATATTTCTTCCTTGCTCCAATTTTGTTAAACTTCGCACAAAGCCGTGCTCCACAATTGCACAATTCCACAATTGACGAAGCGTATAAAACGGTTTTTTTTGGAACGCCCGCGGCCTTAGGAGTAAGGCCGCCCTCCTCCGACTCTTCCTGCGGGAGCAGAATGTCGACGTGGCCCTAGTCAGCGAGACTCTACTCTCCCCGTCGGTACAACTCAAGATTCCGGGATATCATATATACTGCCAGGACGATGCCACGGCTACAGGACAGCCGCTCAGAGGGCTGGCAGTGCTGGTCAGACGCAGAGTCGTTCACCAACCTCTCCCGCCCATGATCCTCGACTCCATGCAGGCACTTGGGGTCGAAGTATGCCTAGACGCCCCGCTCCGGCTGTATGCGATTTACCGATCGCCCCGCGGCGCACCAGAGCCGGCTGACGTCCGCAAATTGCTGGACTCGCCGCTCCCAACCATTGCCGCGGGTGATTGGAATTGCAAGCACCCGGGGTGGAACTCCAATGCTACCAACAGAGGCGGGAGGATCCTCTTTGACCTCGCAGAAAGCCTCGGCCTGGACATATACGGCCCGGACTCCCCGACGCATTACCCCGATCAGAGGAGTTTAGCGTCGGACGCGACGTGCTCGATATCGCCGTATGCCGGGGCTTGCACTGCCAGCTTCAACTAGAGGCGCTGCAGGACAGCATGGGGTCCGACCATGTTCCTGTCCTGCTCGTCCTGGCGAAGGAACCCAGTAGTCTTGCCTAGAAGGCCACGTTGTCTAACGGACTGGACAACCTTCAGGAGGGAACTGGAGATCACCACTCCAACTCGGCCCGTCCACACGGAGGCGGACGTTAATCTGCTGGCTGCTGAGCTGACTGCCAGTGTCCAGCAAGCTCTGCAGCTCGCATCGAGAGACGCGCAAGTCCAGGGGGCCTTGCCTCCGCTACCTTACCATCTTCGCAGCCTCCTGGACAAGAAGAAACGACTGCAGAAGCGCTGGCAGGAGTCCAGATGCCCGGTCACGAAAAACCAGCTCAACAGGACCGCAGCCCAGCTTAAAGCCGAGTTGAACGCACACGCGACTGTGAGTTGGGAGGAGCACCTCGACACAGTGAGCGATGACTGGACAGCGCTACATCGCCTGTGTCGCTCGCTATCGAATACCCCAGCCGCAGTTCGCCCGCTGTTACACGCGGACGGCACGCTAAGATATCGGGCGGAAGATCGCGCAGAGATCTTCGCCGAACACCTAGAGCGCCAGTTCCGGCCGAACCCAACAGACCAGGAGGAACACGTGGCGGCAGTCGAGCAACACCTTGTGCAGTACTTCGCGCCGCCTATAGCTCCAGATGAAGACCCCATTGTCTTCTCTCCCGGCTTGGTGCAGCGGGTCACCAAGAAGTTGAAGCCAAACAAGGCCCCTGGGGCGGATGACATAACGAACAAGGCGCTGCGACACTTTCCCTCGAAGACGTTCGGGGCTGTCGCGCGCCTGTTCAATGGCATCGTACGCACGGGGGCCTTCCCAGAAGCATGGAAGATCGGACGGGTGATCATGCTGCCCAAGCAGGGGAAGGACCAGATGAAGCCAGCGAGCTATAGGCCCATCACATTGCTACCGACACTGTCCAAGGTGTTCGAGAAGCTCCTACTGCCACACATCCAAGAGCATTTGAATCCAAGACCGGAACAGTTTGGGTTCCGGCCGGAACACTCAACGACTCTGCAGTTGTCGAGGATACTGCACACCGTTACCGCGGCCCTTAACAGGAGAGAACGCGCGTGTGCAGTATTCCTTGACATGGAAAAGGCGTTCGACCGTGTTTGGCACGACGGCTTGCTCTTCAAGATCTCGCAGTCGTCGGCGCCCAGGCGTGCCGTAAAGGTGATCTCCAGCTTCCTTCAGAACCGAAGCTTCAGAGTAGTGGTAGAGGGCGCCCAGTCTACGGAGCGCCCTATCGCGGCCGGAGTCCCGCAAGGGAGCTGTCTGTCTCCAGCCTGCTATGCCAGCTACACCGATGACATCCCGGCGGCAGGGGGGGCGTCGCTCGCCCTGTATGCCGATGACGTGGCGTACGTTACCACGTCACTCAATATGCCCCACGCCATCGTGAAGATGCAGCGCGCGCTTGATGCACTCCCCGACTGGCTCGCCCGGTGGAGGTTATCGGTGAACGTAGGGAAGACGCAGGCTGTGAAGATCGGACCCGCGACCAGCCGCGACCCTACTCTGAAGCTCATGGATCAAGACATCGTGTGGTCCCCTCGTGCCACATACTTGGGGATCGTCATTGACTCCGCCCTGACGATGAAGCCCCAGGTGGACAAGGCCGTTGCGAGCGCCAGGTGCGCAATGGCACTCCTCCGCCCAGTGCTCTCCTCGAGACTCCCTCTGAGGGTGAAACTAGGGATCTATAAAACGTACATTAGATCCCGCCTCACGTACGCGGCTCCCGCGTGGTTTGCGCTGACGAGCGAGCCACAGCGCCGGAGACTGCGTACAGTGCAGTCCATCGCGCTGCGCCGAGTCACCGGCGCTCCGCGATATGTGAGGAACGCCGTCATCCAGAGGGACCTTCGGGTCGAGAGCCTGGACGACTTCGTCTGCAACCTGGCACGCCGCATGTTCGAGCGTGTCGAAGCGTCGCGGTTCCCGCATCTGCAGGACCTGGCGCCGCTCCACGCTCGACCGCAGGGCTTTCCCGCGCGACTTGCTAGTTGCGCGGGGAGAGCCCGCGGACTGACTCCGGGGCTTCACAAGCCGCCGCCCAGTCGCTGATCGGCTCCTGCTGGGCTTCCCACCAGCGGGATCAACCTGGTAGGGCCTGATCGCCCGGGCGGTGCGAAGATGCAACCCACACCGGATCTGACGCCGCGGCAACAAGCCGCTCATACGAAGACTCCGCATTACTACGAAAAAGACTCCAACATCACGGATTTGACACCAAGGGGGCCTCGGCCCCCAACCCAAGGACCTGTCTATATTAATAGACCGCGAGAGAAACCTCGCAAGGGGACACACCAGTCTCAGCGATTCCGCACGTCCCTTGCGGGACGGAATGAAGAACAACGAGCAGCGATCACTCGGCGGGCGGCAGCGGCGTGGAACACAACTCCGGAACAGCGGCAGCAGAAGCGACTACGGCGGCGTGAAGATCAAGCAAACGAAGACGGATGTACTTGCATGCTGCGAGTGAAGACTGTACGGCGCTGATATGATATTGCGGCTGCTTCTTTGTTTCTGAACGGACGTCAAATTATAATTATTTAGTTCAGCTCGCAATAAAATAAAATATGCAGCTTGCAGTATCCGGTTGCCGGGGTAGGTTAATAAATAATTTCTATGTAGGTAGGTCTTCGCCTTCTGCGATATGGTAGCTAGGTGTAACAATTTAACGTAGCTAAAAGGGGTTGTTTAGCGTACCGCTACAATACGATTAAAATGAAACATGATGGGTGGTTAACTATTTATTGTATCGTAAAATGCACAGTTCGATAAATTCTTTTTGTACATCATCATCACCAAATCAGCTTTGGATGGTACTCTACTCATATCGGTTCAATATTTCATTCTTGTAAAACGTTACGAAACTATTCACCATTTCTATTACAAAACTTAGGATGGAATTTTAACAATCAACATTTTCTACTGCTATCAGGTACCCACGATTTCTAATATTAGACACAAAATTATCAAGATGATAATCATTGGGCAGACACGTAATTACCTAGTACGATTTTAATGAACCAATTGCAATATATTCCGAATTAAATAAACCAACATGACTTAAACCTAACAATACTTTTCTAGAACAAAACCTCGCCAAAAATGTTACTTTATAATAAAATATATTATTAAACCTCCATCCTAATTACAATCAAAATACAATTTCTAGTAAACGTAACCTTAGCCTACCATACAGTGACGTCACCGCCGTACAGTCGACCAACGACCACAGTATAAATACACCTTTACCAGATACAACGCCATCACACGGATTTCAGAAGAACTAATTTTAGGCTATTACTACCTCCAATTATTGAGTTTATTATTAATGCCTCAGCGCAATGCAACGCAACTAAGCCTCCTCAATGATGAGGAGACGCGTTCCTTACAGTGACTTTAATCAGGTTGAATAAATTTAATATTGTAACTGTTTAACTGAACTATAACTATAGTTCCTAGAGAGCTTAGAAACAAACAATTGTAAAGGTATCTTCACAGTGTATTCATAACAGAGGTCAGTGGTAACTTTTCCGATACCGTGTATCGGCGTGACGTCACAAGGTCACAACGACTGCACGAACGGTGACGTCACTCACAACACGTCATTCAATAAAATCCCTTACGTTAATACTAAAATTTCGTCCAAGTCTAAAACCCGTACCTAAGGTACACTCGGCCACACAGTAATATAATTATACTGCTGTAATAAAACCCAATCATTGTATTACTCGGACCTCCTGAATAATAATTGGTACTATTATTTCGCGATTTAATTGACTATACATAACTAATTCTGTAAATCTATCAGATTGTACCAGACCAATTCAATCATATTCAAATTAAATCACTTATTTTGTAACAAAATGCCGTATTTCAGCTATTGTAATTCATTGTATCGGAAGCACCTTGCTAATGGTCAAAGGCATATGTGGTGCCACCATCCTATCTGGATTACAACAAGATCAAAACATATTAATTAAATGAATATTTCATTTTAAGCTATTGCATAGCTTCTATCGCGGGCCTTGGGCGCAGGGACCGAATGCAAAAATTTCGTAACGAAAAAATTATTACACCCCCATCACCCACACACAGACATAGTTACTATGTCTGTGCACCCACACATCGATAAATACCAGAACTTTTAACTGAGTTAACTAACTTTTACTTTATAACGGCTAAACCGATTTGGCTAATTTTAGTCTTGAAATATTCGTGGAAGTTCAGGGAAGGTTGCAGCGATGAGAAAATATGGAAAAATTGCGAGGAAAATACTAAAAATGAAAATTTTAATTTCCCATACAAATCTTACCTGTCAAACATTTGATTTTCGCCCCGTCGGTTCGGTGTTTTAAGAATAATTACATGTAGATCTGGATTAAATAAGGCGTTGGAATCGACAACATGTATTCATAATAGTCGAATTATCGCGTATTTAGATTTAAAACATGCAAAATAACATAGACATGACATAAAATAATGACACTATAATAACTTGAGGGTGATAGAGACAGTGCCATACAGGCAAGACAAACTGTAAGGCACTGTCTCTGTCACCCACACGTCATTCACGCGCCAAAAGATCGTTGTAGGACTTAAATGTCAAATGTCAATTTTCTTTTTAAAAAGAATTATTTTGTCAACTGAAATAGTTCTTATGCTTTTGTTCAGAATATTTAAATCTTCTTTGCACAAATTAATGCATTTTATCCGTTTCTAATAAAGATTAAAATGTCTTGCACCTATAATGTGATGTTATGATGTACGTATTCTTAACAATTAGGCTTACGTCATTATTATGCGTCTCTTTCAGTGATATTGCCTATGAACTTTGATGTAACTTTTGATAACTAGGCAACTAAATGAAAACTGGTACACCACTTTCTTGGCCCACTGTAAAACAGTTTATAAAAGTATTTCAAGTACGGTGCGCAGATGTTTTTCGTGCGTGTTTTGATCTGGGCTTGCGATTAATAAGTCATCGATGAAAGCGTAGACGAAGTCAAGTCCTCGCAGTACTTCATGGATAAAACGTTGGAATGTTTGTCCGCTGTTACGTAGGCCTGGTACCATCTTCATAAATTCGAATAAACCCATTGGACTGATGATGGCGGTTTTTTCGATATCTTCTTCTCGGACGTTTACTTGATGGTATGCGCGGTTGAGATCGATAGTAGAAAAAATCTTCATGTTTGATAGATGGAATGTGAAATCCTTGACGCGTGGCACCGGGTATCTATCTGGTATGGTGATAGCATTCAATCGTCTGTAATCGCCAACTATGCGAATATCGCCATTCTTCTTGGGTACTATGTGAAGCGGTGATGACCATGGGCTCTTGCTTGGGCGGCAAAGACCTTGCTGGATCATATTTTCGAACTCACGTCGTACGAGTTCATAGCAGTGTGGCGGTATAGGGCGAGCGCGGCTGTGGATCGGCGGCCCTTTTGTTTCGATGTAGTGCTCGACTTTAGTGAGTGGAGTGAGCTTCATAGCTGTTAATCTTGTTGTTCCCGGATAGTCCGCTAAGATGTTATGATATTGTTGTGAGACGTCAATGCTTCGGCTGGTTGGTTGCGTAGATTCTTGTATGAATGACTCGGTTGATAAATTTGTTCTTCCATCTATTAATTTCTTGTTCTTGATGTCGACGACGAGTTGGTGATGTGTGAGAAAGTCAGCTCCGATGATGGGCTTACTGACTTTCGCAATGATGAAAGTCCATTTGAATGGTCGTCGCAGGTTGAAATCGAGTTCTATTGTTTTTGACGTGACAACGTCTTATAAATTGGTTTACTGGGTGGCACTTCAAGAAACTGCGTTAGTAGCTCCGCTCACGTTATGCGCTTACAATGAGAGCGAGTGAGAGGCACGCGTCCCTTCCACTCGGGCATGGTTAGCCCGCCTAAGAGCGAGAGAGACAGACATAAAAAGTGAAAGGCACGCGTCCCTTCCTCCTTAACATTACTTATGGTAGCTACGGCGTACACACGTTGGCGTGTTTCAGAAAATGGTACAGCGCCATCTCTGGAGAAGTAGAGTAATCTCGTTTGTTACCTCACTTAGTTGTGACTAATGGTTAATGGTCTAACGGTTAGCAGCGCTAGATGGCGGATGGTGTTACAATGTTTTAAATATAATTCTTTGTATAAATAAATGTTTTAAATTGTTACTATTATTGACGTGACAACGTCTTATTGTAATGGTCGACGATGGAGTTGAAATAAGAACACTTATTTTGGTTTGAGGGCACTATTATATTTAGTCTTGTAATTATTTTACACACGTCTTTAGTATTTAGTATTAGTCTCTTGCAGCAAAAATATGGTCGCTCCGTCTCACAAGCGAGAGAGAGAGAGAGGGCAGCACCACAGACAGTACAGATATTTTATACCAAATCAATGACAATATTGCTACAGATAATACATCTTCCCCCTCTCAAAAAAAAAACGAAAAAAAAAGCTTTTCACAACTAGGTAGTTTAAAATTACAGTACTTTACATCGAGATGGAGTATACATTCAGTCCAGTAAAAGATCACCAGATTATTGAGACCGTATGTGATACGAGGTTCTAGTGTAAATACATCCATTGGTATCTCTTATATCATAAGATCTGTAATTATTATTCTTAACAATGCGACCTGAACTCCACTTATTTATTTGAGGATTTTTCTTAAACCATACATGTTCATGTAACTTAAAACTATGTTTTGATCTCGTATTTCTATTATAATTTCTTATATTTCTATCTATTACTTTGCTAAACTCAGTCTTTACATTTACATTTAACTTTGGTTCCAAATATTGATGTGTTACAGGTAACTTAGTTTTAATATTTCTAGACATTAACAATTGTGATGGAGTGAACTTTGTACCCGACACTGGAGATGACCTATATTGAAGCAGAGCTAACCTGTAATCAGTCTTATCTTCAAAACATTTAATGAGCATCTTCTTTGCGATTTGAACTCCCCGTTCTGCCATACCGTTTGATTGAGCATATCTAGGACTAGAAAAAGTAAATTTGAAATTCCACTCAGAAGCAAATTTCTTACATTCTGCTGAATCAAATGGAACGTGATCAGCCACAATCTCAGATGGTATGCCAAAACAGGAAAATATATCTATCAATGCATTTATGACATTTTGTGCAGATTTACTGGGGATTAATTTTATCTCAAGCCATTTTGACATATAATCATATACAATTAAATAGTTTTTTCTCTTAAGTTCCATAATATCTATTCCTAACTTAGAAAAAGGTAAGATTGGTATTTCATGAGCTAATAAAGGTTCTTTTATGTTGTTATTTTGGTAAGTCTGACATATAGTACATCTTTTGACATAACTCTCTATGTGTGAATCAATGTGGGGCCAATAATATAACATTCTACATGTTTGTTTCATTTTCGATATTCCCAAGTGTCCTTCATGAAGTTTATTCAAAATATCTGTTCTTAGTGCCTTAGGAATAACGAGTCTATGATTCATGAATATGAATTTAATTTAAGAAGAACCTCAGGGTGCACTTGATGGAACGCCACTGACTGAGCTCCTTGTAGGTATCTCTAACATTATTTTAATTATGATAGGTTGCTGATACTTACATGAAATTCATAATAAGTGGTCATGTATATATGTATATATAGGTGTATATATGTATGTATATATATAGGTGTATATATTGTATATATATATATATATATATATATATATATATATTAAATTATGCATGTATATTTGTATGTAAGTTTGTTTATATGTATTTATTTGTGATAATAAGTAAACCGCTATTCGTGCTTATCTAAACTATTAATGGTTAGCTGGTAGAGAATGCTACAGCATTAAGCTCGCCATTTGTGCCGTAATATTTATGTTATGGTGGTCAATAAAGCCTAAATAAATAAATAAATAAATAAAATTTTTGATCAGTGGACAAATCTTGCCTAAATTTATAATAACATTTAAGAGCATCTGGAACATTTTTAATGTGAACAGGCCAACCCATTTCAATGTATTCTAACAGTTTACATAGTTCCACATCCTGTGATGTTTCTGAAATTAATTTATTTTTCTGTTCATCTGTACATTGTAAATGTGTGGCCAGTCCAATACAATGAATCACTTCATGCATGTATGACTTTTAAGTAAGAGCGTGATAACAAATCAGCAATATGCATTAACTTGCCCTTTAGATATTTAAATTGAATGTCATATTTAAGAAGCTTTAATTTGAGTCTCTGAAGTCTGACAGAGGGGATTTCATGTAAACCTCTTTTTAATATGGTCTCTAAAGGTTTGTGGTCATTTAATATTATACATTTTCTTCCATAAATGTAGTAATGAAACTTTTTAGTAGCCCACACTACACTAAGCAATTCTTTTTCAATTTGGGAAAAATTTTTTTCAGCCTCTGATAGACTTCGTGACGCAAATGTCACCGGTAGATTATTTTGCATTAGACAACATCCTAATCCATCTTTGCTCGCATCACACTGTATGGTTATTGGTAAGGAGCTATTGAAATTTTGCAAAACCGGAGCATTAGAAATGCATTTTTTGATTTTATTAAAACTACTTTCTTGTAAATCAGTCCACAGCCAGGTTACATCTTTCTTTAACAATATTTGTAAAGGGGCTACTATTTCAGCCAAATTACTAACAAACTTTCTTAAGTAATTAACCATTCCTAAAAATATTTGTAATTCCTTTTTATTAGTTGGACTCTTAATATTTAATATTGCTTTTATACGATCTGGATCAATTTTCATTCCTTCCTTGGAAAAGATATGACCAAAGAATTTTACCTCTTGTAATTTATACTGAAATTTTCGTTTGTTGAATCTCACATTATGTAGATGAGCCCGCTCAAAAACTTGTTTTAATATTTTATCATGCTCATCCTCATTCTGCGCACAAATTAACAAATCATCACAGTAAATGACAACACCCGGTATGTCTCCAAAGGTTTTTTCACTATACTTTTGAAATATTTCCGGTGCTACTGATAGGCCAAACGGTAATCTTAGGAATTTATAGCAACCTAAAGGGCTACTAAAAGTGCACAGGTCTGTGGAGTCTTCTGATAGACGTATGTTATAAAAGCCATCTGACAGATCGAGAACTGAGAATATTGATTTATTACTTAACTTAGCAATTAACTCTTCCAAGGTAGGAATAAGATGATACTCCCTAATTAATACATTATTAAGTTCTTTGGGATCTAAACAGATTCTTAAACTTCTATCAGCTTTTTCTATAATAACAAGGTTACTCACAAACGATTTTGGATGTACTACTTTCTCAATAATCTGGTGCTCCTCCAGCATCTTTAGTTTAGCCGCCAGACGATCCATTAATGCAAGCGGCACTCGTCGTGGTGGCTTTACAATTGGTTGAGCCCCGGACTGAATGCGTAGCTCCAATGGCTCTTTGAATTCACCAATTCCCTGAAACAGTTTTGCATTTTGATTAATAATTAGGTTTTTTCCTTTAACATCCTGACTGTGACTTATGCTACAGATATTATTAGTATTAATATTAATATTATTAAGCAAATTTAGTTTTAATAACGAATCTAAACCTAAAATTGGTTTGACATGTTCTTTAATAATTACGAAATCAGTCTGAAATTTTTCCCCATTTTTGTAAACACTTAGCATTTTCTTGCCTAATGGCTTAATTTTAGTGCCCCCAAATGCCTCTAATATGATATTAGTCTCAGACCAATTAGGACTTTCATCATCGACTATTTTTCTTAAGTCCCTCAATGATAAAACATTTATCTGTGACCCAGTGTCACATTTAAAATCAACCAATTTCCTCTCAACTTGCAAGGTATGTAGCCACTCATTATTCTCAAACTTAATATATTTTCCTAAGGTGTGACAAACTTTTACTAGTCATAAATCTTGAACTGAATTGTTCTTGCCCCCCTCATTAATATTCTCTAACGCATCTACACTTTTATTCCGACACCCCGATGCAAAATGATTTAACTTCTTACAATTAGAACAAATCTTTCCAAATGCAGGACACTGCCTGGGACCATGTTCGTGGTTACATTTTAAACAATGATAATATTTTTTATTAAAGTTATTATTTTGCCTATTTCTATTCGAATAATTATTATACTTAGCTTCTGTTTTGTTGTGACTGTGTTCCTGATGATTATATACTGTATCTACAGCTACCGAAGGCTTGTCGTTCTCCTGGATCCTCTTCATATGTTCACCTGACAATTCTGCCGCTCGGCACTTGTCCACTGCCATGTCTAAAGTGAGATCCTTGATTCCCAGTAGTTTTTTCTGTAAACTTCTATCTCTGATGCCCATGACTATTCTGTCTCGGAGCATTCTGTCTTCCAGATCCTTATAGTTGCAATTTTTTACTAGTTGTTTAATATTTGAGTAAAAACTGTCGAAGTTTTCCCCGTCCTCTTGTCTACGATTGTTGAAGTTAAAAGTATTCATCACCTCATTTTGTTTCGGAGCAAAGTAATCATCAAATATTTTTAAAATATGTTCATATTTGTCAATTTCCTCATTTTTCTTCAATACGTTAAGGTATAAATCTTGAGCTTCAGTGCCTATGCAATTTAAAAGCAAAGCTGCTTTCCTTGATTCCGAAATCCTGTCAAAGCCAGCCGCCGTAACAAAGATTTGAAATTGTTGTTTGAATCTTTTCCATCTAGGAAGTAAGTCTTCTATAGTATCCAGGGATAGCGCCTCCGGAACACGATAATCAAAGTGAGCCATACCAACGTGTTGCTTGTCTTCTTCCGCCATGCGATGCAATTTATTAATTTCAATCACGGTGATCTTCTGACGTAGATTCGTAAATCGGCTGCGCCATGTAATGGTCGACGATGGAGTTGAAATAAGAACACTTATTTTGGTTTGAGGGCACTATTATATTTAGTCTTGTAATTATTTTACACACGTCTTTAGTATTTAGTATTAGTCTCTTGCAGCAAAAATATGGTCGCTCCGTCTCACAAGCGAGAGAGAGAGAGAGGGCAGCACCACAGACAGTACAGATATTTTATACCAAATCAATGACAATATTGCTACAGATAATACACTTATAAATTGGTTTGCTGGGTGGCACTTCAAGAAACTGCGTTAGTAGCTCCGCTCACGTTATGCGCGTGATAATGTGAAGGTAGTTTCGTCCATCGCAACAATTCAAACAGCAAAGGTAAATAATTTCAGACTGATAATATAACATGATGAAATAAATGACTAAGACATAAGTGAATAGGTTATGTTGTAGTAATCACAATGTTGTGGTAGTTTTCAATCAAAAAAGTAGTATAAATCGTTTCTCAACCAATAATAATTTGTTTAACTTGAAAAAATGAGCGCGACTTGCTATGTAAAAAATTGAAATAACAATGTTTAACCTCCAACCTGTCAAATCGAAACTTTCAAACATTCAAACCGAGACGACCAATCACTGCGCAAGGTCGTAAGCGCGCGATTTACAAATTCAAAGATCAAATGTGAATTAGTTTTCTCCTTTTAGAAAATACACTTTGAATTAAAATCGATTGATATTAACAATTAATGTGATTTAAATAAATGTTCTAACTTTTAAATTTAGTTTTTATATTTATAACAATGTAAAACAAGTTAAATTTATTAATAACTTATAACAACTGATTGATTTAACATAAACCAATTTTGTGAATTCTCGAATTTGTTATTTATATTAATAACTGTTTCAACAAAGTTCAATTTATGCAAAAATTTGAAATAAAAAATGAATTTAACATACACAAATTTTGTGAAATTTCAAATTAATTATTTATATTAGTAACTTTTTAAAACTAAACCAACCAAATTGTGATCTTTTCTATGTTATAGAGAGTTTATCGTTATAAAGAATGATGTTATAAAGAGTTTACACTGTATTTGAAAACATTTAAAAATATGAGAAACAATAATTTCTAATTTGTTCAATTTTAGTACAATGGAGCCAGATGTACAAATTCCTTCAACGTCCAGTACACCGATGGAGACTGATGATATCGTGCCACCAACGTCTGCCATACCTTTCGCTGTGCCACACACACCCCATAACGCCAAAGCGCAACGACAAAGTATGTATAGAAAACGTAAGGCCGCGGAAAGAACTCCTGCAGAGGCAGCAGATTTTGCAAAAGCAGCCGCCGAAAGACAACGTAGATGCAAGCAACGTAGACTCGCCAACTCAGCTCTTGACACCGGCACACTAGAGTCAGCCACAGTGTCTGCTCCTGTGGTAGTGGAAAGAACAGTTACTGCCCAGACCAGCGCTCAGCAACAACGTGCTTACAGACAGCGTAGAGCTGCTCAAATTGTTTCACAAATAAGTACTCCACCGACTCACACAGCAGTGCAACCGGAACAATCAACCTGGAATATCAAATGGTCGTCGTCAATAAAGAGGTTTAAAACTACATTTCTGGACAACGAATTTGGCCACGCTTGCTCTGTTTGCGACCGATTGTGGTTCAAGAATGACCTTAAAATCATCACTGCTGCACAACTACAGGTCATATCGGATTGGTTCGTTAAGGAAAATAGGCAACTACGCGAGGAGGATTATACGCATATTTGCAACACCTGTAGATTTTCGCTGAACAAACATAAGCTTCCTACCCTTGCAAAAGTGAATGGCTTCTCATATCCAGAAATACCTCCTGGCTTACCGCCACTGGATCCAATTAGTGAACGATTAATCTCACCACGTCTGCCATTCATGCAAGTGCGTCGTCTGCGGCATGACTTCTCTTATGGAATTATTGGTCAAGTGATCAACGTTCCAGTCAACGTAGAAGACATGGTAAAATGCTTGCCCCGGCATTTAGATGAGGACGACGTCATTAATGTCAACATCAAACGGAATCTCGCACACAAAACAAATTACATCAGTGGCTACATGTCCAAAAGGACAATCAAAGAATGGTTGGATGTACTTCAAAATTCAAGTCTATATCGCTTGTACGATATCAAAGTAGATTTGTCAAGGCTGCAAACTGTCGTGCCACCAGAGGAAGATTTGCAGGATGACTCGGCTCATCGAATCGAAACAATCGCCGCCGAGTGTACTCCGGAGTCAGAAATTCTTGCTTCCAGGCAGCATACACTACTGTGGAACATCGCACCAGGACATCGGGCCATGCCTCTGAACATCATTTACGACCGTCATGCTGAAGAACTATCATTTCCTGCAATATACTACGGCCAGCCTCGTCGCTTCCACATGGGAGTTTCAGTGACACCTTACATGATGGCAACCAGTGAATTACGACGAAGTGACAGACGCGGAGCCACGCCTCAAAAAGTCTTGTACGTTGCTATGAAGATTCTACGTCTCCGCATGGTGGATGGCATTTACAGCACATTTCGGAATGTGTCAACCACGGAAAACGTAACTCGACGCATGTTGGAGGACCCGGAATTTCTTAAAGAATTTGTCGTTCAAAATCTTGCCTTCATGAAGTCAGTACCCAATTCCGTCCAGTATTGGGCCTCTCGCAAACGAGATCTGTTTGCGATGCTCCGTCAACTAGGTAAACCGACCATATTTCTCACTTTAAGTGCAAACGAAGTACGCTGGTTGATATTACTGAACTTACTCCTCAAATTGAGTAACAAGTATCCTGGAAAAGTTGCTGAAGATCTAAACACGTCAGAGCGGTGCAACTTAGTGAGCGACGATCCAGTTACGTGCTGCATATATTTCCACAAACTCGTCGGTACATTGATGAATATGCTGAAGGCAAACAATCATATAATCCATTTGGCCAGTACTTTTTTTTTTTTTTTTTTTTTTTTTCTCAATATTAGTTGCACACCACAGACCTAGTGTCCGTGCGTTTTTATGCATTTTGTTATTTTGTTTGCACTTTTTTTTTTTTTACTTTTTAACATATATGCTCCAGGATTAAACTAATTCGCTGGTTAATTAGTTTAGAAGTGTAGTTTTCAGTTTAGGTTGGGGCCTTGCGTCTGCGTTGATCGTCCCAGGCGTTGTTCTATTTCTTGTTGAATTATATTGTAGTCCCTATGGCTGATGGCTGTAGCCAGGTTGTAGTCGTTGATCGTCGCAGTGCTGGCCGTTTTTGCCTCGTTAATGAACTCGCTGATGGTATCCTCGCTAACATCGGTGTAGTAAATGCACGAGACAGTGTGCCTGGTTATGGCAACTACTGCATGTGATACACTGTCGTGCAGTTTCCCTTTTTCGGATTTAGTCTGTATTATTACCACCTTTTCGTATGTTAGCCCCTGGGCTTCGTGTATGGTGAGGATACGTGATCCTTCACCGGATCCACAGCCTGCATTCCCGAGTGATGTTTTTTCCGCTTGGGTGTGGACTAAGAATAATGTGTTTGGGGCGGATTTTGGTATTTTAGCGCCCGTGTAGGCTGTACCACACACTTCTGTACTACACTACAGGCCAGTACTTTGTTAAAGATTATTTCTTTCGCATTGAGTTCCAGCATCGAGGAAGCCCCCACGCACACATTTTGGTGTGGTTGAATAATGATCCACACGAGGCCGTGTCAGAAAATATGCCAATGACCATCGAGCTCGTGGAGAAGCTGAGTTCTGTTGCCAAAGAAGATATGCCCAACGAGACCATCTACGCCAATCAAATTCACAAGCACACTTTCACCTGCACGAAGCGAGGTGAGACGACTTGCAGATTTGGGATCCCGTACTGGCCAATGCCTGCTACTCGAGTCTTGGTTCCAATGCCTCAGACTGATGGACGCCGGTCAACATTCCAAAAAAAATCCAAGGAGCTACGAACGTGTCTCAGCGAACGTACATACCCTAGCATGAATGACTTTTTGAGGGAACATGGTCTGACATTTGATGCATATCTTGATATAGTACGTTCAACCCTTCGCAGGCCAACTTTGTTGTTTAAACGTAACTTCGATCAACTTATGACAAACACGTTCAACCCTTACCTTGCTGGTCAAATTAATTCCAACATCGATATTCAGTTTATCTTAGATGAATACAGCTGCGCACAGTACGTCGTGGAATACGTGAACAAATCAGCTCGTGGAATGGGTAACTTGAATCGAGAGTTGACTAAAATGATGGAAGAACATCCTGACCGCGATTACACTGGTCAATTAAAAGCATTGAGTGTCAAACTTCTCAATGCAGTTGAAATGTCGGCGCAAGAAGCAGCATGGTATTTGTTACGACAGCCGATGAGCGAAGCAAGCCGTCAAATTGTGTACATACCAACAGTGTGGCCCTCAGAGAGACAACGTTGCCGCAAACGTCGGAAACAATTGGATCGCGAAGGAATCGCAGAGGACAGCACAGACGTGTGGACCAAAAACATCATTCAGCGGTATGAAGAAAGACCTCCATCTTTGCAAGATGTATATTTGGCCGAGTTTGCGTCGTGGTATGCTAACTCTCGTGATTTCATTGACAATGAAGACGACTTGAACGTGCATGAAGATGACGATCCTGAACCGCCGACTGGAGAAAGAACGACATCGAGAGGATATCGCAAACGTCTGATCGGTCGAATCATACGATACAGATGCTACGACATAGATGAAACTGTCAATTATCAACGTGAGATGGTACTGCTGTACTTGCCCTTTCGCAACGAAGTCGCTGACATTGTTGATTGTAATAAATTTATACAATTATTCAATGACAACAAGGAAACTATCATGGAACGCAGAAAACTTTATGAGAACAATATTGACATCGACAAAGTGATGCAAGAGCTAGAAGCAATGATGATTTTGCAAAATTCAGACACCACAGAACCAACGGAAACAGAGTCAAGAAGAGTGTTTGTAGAACAGCTGTTAGGAGGAGAGGGAGCTGAAAATAACGATGATGTTAATGAAATCGTGCCGCAAAACGGATTGTCAGTTGTAAAAAAACGGAGCAACGTGATGCCAAAACAACAATATTGTGAGCTGCTACGAACTACAAATGCTGAACAACGTGAGGTGGTTCTTGAGGCTATACATCGTTTACATGGCTGCGGAGATGAGCTCCTACAGGCTCTACAAATCTTCTTCACCGGACCAGCAGGATGTGGCAAAACGTATACATTGAAGGCCCTCATGGAAACGTACAATCGTTACACTCAGAACCACAACTCACTCAACAACGCCTACGTTGCTTGTGCAAGCACTGGTAAAGCAGCTGTACCTCTTGGTGGAACAACAGTTCACTCAGCATTTTGCCTAACAACTTCTCGAGTTACAAGACTTCTATCAGCTGAAAACTTGCAAGCCTATAGAAATATGTTCGTTGGCGTGAGAGCAGTTTTCATTGACGAGATCAGCATGTTGAGTGCAGCTATCCTCGGTAAAATCAATTATCGATTGCAACAGATAACCGGCATATACGACCAAGTTTTCGGAGGCCTTCACATCATCTTATGCGGCGATTTCAGACAGCTGCCGCCTGTACGCGCTACTCCGTGTTACACAGTGCCAATCAACCAACTCGGAGGACCTATACTGTGGCAAAGCATCGACTACTTCCCATTGGTCCGTGTTGTACGACAAACTGACGAGCTGTTTTCGAGAATTCTGACTAAAATTGGAGATGGACTTAAACTAAGTGTCAATAACATCAAACTTATAGAATCCAGACATAAGTCAGAGTCCTGGTGCAAAGAGAACGTATCTGACGCTGTTCGGTTGTTTTACAGTAACTTTGAGGTTGATTCATACAATCGAAAAGCAATTAACAACGCACACAACTGTATTGCCACTGATATCATGCTCGGATATTCCAGTAATTCTGAGAGGGGCCAACAGCAAGGAAAACTTCACAAGATGTCGGTTGCAGAGACAGACGGATTGCCTTACATGCTGCCCTTAGCAGTGGGATACCCTTACATGATAACGTCTAACATCAACGTAGGAGATGGATTGGTAAACGGCGCTATTGGAGTCTTGCGACACATCGAACGTCAGCCAGCCGATCCAGCCGAAGCAGGACCATCGACCAGCACGACGTCACCGCCCACAAAAGATGAAATTATCACTCTTTGGTTCGAGTTTCCAGACAAAAGTACGGGTGCCAGTGCAAAACTCAAAAGTCGACCACATGTACTCAGCAAACCAAACACTTTGTCCGTTGATTGGGTGCCGGTGTACAAAAAAGTGGTCAACATCACATTGACAAAAACAGTGAAATGCAAACGCAAACAATTTCCTTGCGTACCTGCTTGTGCCATTACGATTCACAAATCACAAGGTGGGACGTTTGATGTAATCGTGTAAGTATAAGTACTCCTCCAAGCAACCACAACAATTAGTATATGTAGCCATGAGCCGCGTAACGAGTATCAACGGATTGTATATCATCACGGAGAAGGACTCTCCTTTGATTTTCAAACATGGGCGCGAAGGAAACGACTCACAAACTACACGAGATATTCGCACTGAATATATTCGACTCCAAGGACACACTTTGCAAACCACCACTAAAAAGGCAGTCAAATTCTGTGACGATGCTACCAGTGCTGGACAAACTATCGTGACGAACATCAATTGTCAAAGTTTGAGTGCTCATGCCACTGACATTGAAACAGATACAGTGATTCCAAGATCTGACTATTTAGTACTGACCGAAACGTGGATGCGCGACACTTGTGAACCACATCCAATCAAGAATTATGAGTGCATATCAAGGAAGAATAATCGAACAAACTCAGACACCAACGCAGCAGGTGGAGTAGCGATCTATCGTAGGTTATCATCAATATCAACAGGAAAAGTGATCGATGTTGCGGTCACAGACACTGCTCGAGTTATCAAAACCTGCGGTGACTTGTGCTTGGCTGAAGTTACTTGCTTTACCGCTGATACTACCTTCAAATTTGTGCTCGGTGCTGTTTATATTCATCCAGGATTAAGTGTACAAGACATCGGAATGTTGCTACACCAGGCGCTTTCCATACGTGCATAACAGCCAGTACGTGCCACCGTTCCTGCAAGTTGATCCTAATATGCCGATTCTTCTATGCGGTGACTTCAACCAAAACGTGAAGTCTGATGACAAGTTTCTCAAATTCATTAAAGATACGTTTAATCTTGATTGCGTATCAGATATGTCTAAGTCTACTACGTTAAAAGGAACAACCATTGACTTGACATTTTCTAGGCACATTACAGCAGAAACACTTCCTTTCATTTCATATTTCTCCTATCATCGCCCTGTCCTCAACAAAATCACTCAGATAGGAACAAGTTAAGTTGTAGTAAACGCTGTTTCATTGTACGCAAATGTATTGCAAGTTATTGTACGTATATTTGTATATAAATACGTATGTATGTGTAAAGGTAAAAATAAAATTTTGTTAATATGAAATTCAGTGCGAGATTCTTTGTATAAATTAATGTTTTAAATATAATTCTTTGTATAAATAAATGTTTTAAATTGTTACTATTATTTCATCCTTCTTCCTACTATACGAATGAATATTCACATTAAAATTATTTTACCACTCAAAGTCGTTGTCACGTAAAACTTTCGCCCGTATACCGACTTTACAGGCAACCAATTTTTCGCCATATGTAGGTATAACCGTATTGTTTGCTGCATAGAGTTGAAAATCGAGTGGCTGTAGTTTCTGTTTGCTAGTTGGCGGCAAGACAGAAATATTTGCTCCAGTGTCGGTTATAAATAGGCGGTAATTTCTTGTGACATTAGAGTCCGCCGCGTCTAATGTTGATGAAAGTTTTCCGACTTCGTATTATTTGATTTATTGAAGTCACACGGCGATGTACATTTTCTTGCATTATTCCCGAAGCGGCGATGGTAATAGCAATATGGCGGCGGGGGCGGGGACGGCGCGGAGGCAGCGGCGCTGCTCATTGGCGCCTGCGATCGTATGATTTCTCGCTGTGGCGTCCTTGAGCGGCTTCGTCCGCGGTACGGCGATTTATTGTTAAAATTCATGTGATAATTTCTTCGATAATAATTATTGTTCTTTAATGCAGCGACTTCGAGTGATAGCTTCTTTATTTCTTCGACGAGATATTGATGAGTATTATTGTTATTCTTTGCTTCGACGGCGGATATATGTGAGCTTGATGTAGTATTCTCCATCATCTTATCGGCGAGTAGGGCGAGTTCGTCAAGAGCAGTTTTGGTGCTAAATGACTCGCTGACGGCCAGGACGGATCGGACGTGTGGAGGCAGATGGTTCGTCCACATGAGTCGGAGGGTTGACTCAGGGACTTTCTCTCGTGCTAAGCTCTTCATGCGCCGTAGTAATTGCGTCGGCTTCTGGTCTCCGAGTTCGACTTCCGAGAGTAGCTTCTGCAGCTGGCGGTCATCGGAATCTTCATAGACGGAGATGAGGCGGGTCTTCAGTGTCTCGTAATATTTCTCAGGAGCTGGTGGGTTGTACAGGAGGTCGGCGCTCTACTCTATGTCTTGACTATAATAAGTAACTATAATAAGTAACTGAATTTAGTCATAATTATGATAACAAAACTTTCCGTTTAAAGGCTATTCGGTGTTAACTCTTAACGGAAGTAATTAAGTAAATAATATACCATAAGCAAAACCATCCGAATACATACTACATCTGAATAGTAAATACAGTATTTTAGCCTTTGAACTCCAGTTTAAATAAGGGTTCTGGTATATAATATAAAGGTAAGTATTCAACATGGCGCTTCATTCGTAACAGTATAGGGGTACCACACAATAATATGTATGTGCTAGTACCACAATGCTTGTTATAATTATATGATATATTTCGACTTCGAGACCCGTCTAAAAACTGTATCTTCGGGTTCTCAGTCGCTTGCTAAACTCACTGAAGAGTTCAGTTCCTTCAAGGATCTTGTAAGCAGTACAATTACGTGCCTGAGAAAGGAAGTGCAAGAGTGTGTTAGACAGATCGACTCCATGGACATGCATCATCGTCGCAAGATATTGTTATTCAGCGGTATACCTGAAGACCCAGAAAAATCTGAAGAGAGTGCAGTCCTAGAAGCTATTAACAACACTATGACTCTGCCACACATCACCAGCTCTGCCTTTAAACGATGCCATAGACTTGGTTCACAGGGTGGTGACAGGCCTCGTACAATTCTAGTCCACTTCCATGACCACAACATTAAACGGGAAGTGTGGAAATCCAAGGCCAAGTTGAAAGGATCTGATGTGATTGTGGCTGAATTCCTAACTAGAATTCGTCAGTCCATCCACATTAAGGCGCGAAGACACTTTGGCATGCGTAATGTATGGTCGCACGACGGAGTTATATACGTCAAGGTTCCTGGCGGTCCTCGTGAGAAGTTGGTGACCGAGGACGACCTCATTGATTTGTGTGCCAAGTTCCCAGCCTCAAACCTCATAGAAAAAGAGACTGCATCGAGCCGGCAGCCTGAGGCCAGACGCAAGCCAGCTACTGCCGCGGTACAGGGCGATGAGGGCAAGCGCATCAGGAAAAATCCGACTAGGAAGTAGGCTCTCCTCATTAACAGTGATTTCACTTTGCCTCAACGTTCGTTTTATTCAACTTAATGTAAGGTACTTTAAAATATAACTTTATAAATTGCAAATTATCCTTCTCTTTCGTACTATAGGTTACATTTAATTTGACGTATTTGTCATTCATATGTCAGTTCAGTATTTGAGTTTGCATTTAAATAATTGTCACTTTATTGTTTACACGTTGTCAAGTTGACACTTTGTCTCTGTTATGTCAATGCATAGATTAATGTATACCAAAGACATTGCCCGATTTCTCAGAACCATAGATAAAATACCTCTATGCTCTTGTTTCTAGTGTAGCCATATTAATTAATACTGTAATAACCAATCGATTAATTTTGCAATTTGCTTTTTATTACTCGAGATGTTTTAAATTACGCTGTATCAATTGGAATTTGCATCAATTAGAGTATGTTAAGAATGAATCACTTTCAACAGAGTACTTTATAATTTACTTATTTGTGACTACTTCTGAGCCAAATTTTGACCTTAAGGTGTTCATTAAGTTACTGTACATTGTTGTAATTATTATTTTTAATTTCTTTTGTCATTAATAGCCTGTTTTGTAATTCATAAATTAAAGCTACAGTTATAATTTATTATAGTTATGATTACGCATATATGGTTATGTGAACGGTCAGCAACTGGGATGGTGCTATAGTTATGTTGTATTAGAAATAACTTCAGATACTCTATTTTATTACATAATATTACATTCTTAAAGTATTATATATTTATACTTATTTATTTATTATATACTTATTTTATACTTATTTATTTATTATACTGTATAATATTTTTTTATGTCTGACGAGTCGTATCATTCAGTTGATGAATCGGACTTGTCGTTTGTATCATGTGATGGTGACAGCTTTGAATCTACACCGAAAGATCTTTACGAAGTTTTTGGTAATTGTAAAAATACGTTAAATATATGCCATATTAACGCGCAGAGCCTGCCGAGTCATTATTCTGAGTTAGAGTACGTGTTTAAGGATCAGAATGTTCATGCCATCCTTGTGTCAGAAAGTTGGCTTAAACCTAACTTGTCATCAGCTTTGTACCCACTGCCAGGCTATGTACTCATACGAAACGACCGCACTGAGAGGAGGGGTGGTGGTGTAGCGATTTATCTGCGTGTCGATATCCCGTATAAAGTAGTAATGACGTCGCCATCCTCTTACTCTGCGTCGGCCGAATTCCTCTTTGTGGAGCTGGATGTCAGGGTCTGTAAGTTTCTCCTAGGGGTAGTATACTGTCCTCCTTCCACTGACTATTATGATTCTCTGGAATCAGCTTTTGATTCTGTTGGATCTGTGTACACACATCTCATAGTCATGGGTGATTTTAACACGGATATGTTAAATAACTCACGCCGAGCCAATAAACTTCGGAATATTCTGCAGTCAGTCAATTTCTCCTTGCTTCCACTGTCAGCTACACATCATAACGCTGAGACTGACGACACATGGTTGGATCTCATTATCGCTGGATCGAATGATTATATTTTTAAGCATGGTCAACTCTTGGCACCAGGGTTCTCGCATCACGACATCTTGTATGCGTCATATAATATAAAACCTCCCCGACATGCCCCAGCTTTTCTACAGATGCGCAATTTTTCACGGATCGACATTGATGCCCTTACAAAAGACGCCTCTAAGCTCAACCCCGACATGATCATATCAGCATCTACAATAGATGATAAAATTTCTTTGCTGAATAATAATATTCTCAAACTTTATAATTATCATGCTCCGTTGCATAAGGTTAAATTGAAGCGTCCGCCTGCCCCTTGGATCACGAGAGGAGTTCGAATGGCCATGTCCAGGCGTAATCGAGCGTTTGCAAAGTTTAAGCGTGATCGAAGTGAAGAAAACTGGGTGGCGTTTAAAGCTGCCAGAAATAAATGCAACCAGATGGTACGAACTGCTAAACGCCGATATATCCATAGCACTATAGCTAATTCTTCTCCTACTTATACACTACTAGTTTTTAATTACCGAAAAAAATTTAACGGGCAATGAAGAATAGGTAAGGTATTATAAATGTTCAATTAGAATTTTTTTTTACTTCTAAATAACGAAGTTATTACAAGTTAAAGTTTCATGAAGTCCTGCATAAAATCATGGACACCGATACTACTTTACTACGAGTTACGACCCGTTCAGTTCATCAATGAAAGCGCGTAGCGTCTAAGTTCGCTTGCCACCGCGCACCATCACCATCACTACGCGAGAGCTTGTCGGCCTGTGATCAGCTGTTACTAATAACCTACATCGGATGTATTACTTAAACATAATTTACTTATTTATTTACTTTTCTTTCATATTTTTTAGGCTTAGGACCGACATTTTCTTTATTAATAATAATTTTCATTTACTGATTAGATAGAAGAGTGATTTAAATAAATGTAAATTATTGACTCGTACCTCTTTAAAAAAATTAAACGATAACTTGTAATTGTTTTTGCTTTCACTAAAATATCGTCCTGCTTAGTTACTTACTAAAATTTTACTTACAATGAGGTTCTGAGTTCCAGAGTAACCAGTCCACCTTCAAACACTTTCTAATTATTTTTTTCAATCACAACAATTATGCTCGGGAACCAGTAAGCGCGGCCTTATGGCAACAAGGGAAGGGGCGAGGGCCGCGAGGGGGCCGGGCGAATATGGCGGCGTGAGCTTAAACGCGACCAAACAATTTTGATATTTTAGACAATGTAAAATTACCTATTTCAATATTATTTTTTTAGGAGTGCATTCATGCACGTGTTTTCTTTTATTTCTAATACTAAAGATTATTATGGACAAATCCTTAAGTTAGTATTAATTTACTTTATGTGACGTTGACGTAGGTATGATAGTTAAATATTGGTAGGTATAATCTTTTTAATACATTTGCTGTCGATCTTGCTTGTCTGTACAAAACTTATACATTTGCTGTCAGCTGACTATGAGTTGAGTAGCGTTTCATTTTATCTCCTCTGTGGTCCCAGTATGTTACATATTGTGACAAATACTTAAATTACCATTATCAAACTCCATGAGAACTCCCGTCTCGTAATTTTAGGTCGTAGGTTTTACATCGATTTTACTTTTGTAAACATTACGTACGAAGATAAATTAGGTAGGTACGTTACCATGGCAGAATTCGATTTAAAATCAAGGACCAAGACTGCGTAGCCCTTGAGGTTGTTGTATGAATGAAATCGTTATCGTATTTTGTCTACGAGAATTTTATAGTTATGAATGAAACGAATTGATGTTTTTCTTTCACCAAAATTTGCTGTTTTTGGGGGATAATTTTACGTCATTCGTTTTAAATTTTTTTTTTCACGTAGACTTGTTCAGTGTCACCAGTAGATATAGTGGAATTTTTTTTTTCGGTACTTAAAAACTAGTAGTGTATATGGAAATTTCTTAAATCACTTGGCTTAGGTAAGTCCAACGAAATGGATTATGGTCCCTCTCTCACATTAAATGACATTAATGCTCACTTCTCTTCTACTCTTTCTCTGGACCCTAAAATCCACTCTAATACTATAGCTTCCATTGCGTTAATGCAACCTCCTAGCATACCTGTTTTTCAGTTCTCTACTGTTAAACAGGATGAAGTGAAAAAGACGATGTTAACGATCAATTCAAATGCCATGGGCTGTGACGAGATTAGTAGATCAATGGTATTATCTATTATTGACTCTATGCTACCCTTGTTAACGCACATTATTAACTTCTCTTTACAATCTGGCCAATATCCATCTATTTGGAAAAAAGCCTATGTGCGTCCCATTCCTAAAGTACCTAATCCTGCACATCCTAGCCAATTTCGTCCTATCTCGATCCTTCCTTTTCTATCTAAACTTCTAGAGGTCTGTGTGCTTAAGCAAGTTTCCTTATTTCTCTCGAATCATAACCTACTGGATGTGTACCAGTCTGGGTTCCGCCCTGGACACAGTACCACCACAGCTCTAATAAAAATAACTGATGACATAAGGCGCGGTATGGATAGTAAAAAAGTCACTGTGGTGGTACTTGTGGATTTCTCTAATGCGTTTAACACAGTTGACCACGACATCCTGTTATCCTTACTCTCATATTATAGGTTCGCGCCCACGACTTTGAATTGGTTTTCATCGTATCTTCGCGGCCGTCAGCAGTCAGTTCGACTTGGAGACAAAGCCTCTGATTGGGCATATCTCCCAAGTGGCGTGCCGCAAGGCGGTATACTCTCTCCAATAATGTTTTCGCTATTTATCAATTCCATTTGCACTAATTTCGACTGTTCGTATCATCTGTACGCTGACGACCTACAATTGTATGTCCAAACTGATATTGAGAATATCGACAGTGCGATTACCAAAATTAACGAGAACCTGGTGGCAATAAGGGATTGGTCTCTGAGGTATGGTGTGTCAGTTAATCCTGATAAGTGCCAAGCCATGCTGGTAGGGGGGTCAAAAATGCTTTCCAAAATCGACATGCTGAATTTACCACCAATTCGATACAACAATGTGGATCTTCCATTGAAAAACTCTATTAAAAATCTCGGACTGCATATTGACTCCACCCTTAGCTGGCGCACGCATATTACGGAGGTAAGTAGAAAAGTGGCTGGTACACTGCGGTCTCTATACCGGTTTAAAAACTTCTTACCAGTTAAGACGAAAATCATGTTGGTGCAGGCCCTTGTTATCCCCCATCTGGATTATGCTGATGTGTGTTATACAGATCTGTCCGAGGAACTTCTGAATAAACTGGAGCGCCTTCTCAACAACTGTATTAGAGATATCTTCGGTCTGCGTAAATATGACCACATTTCCCAATACCGTTCCCAGCTTAAATGGCTTCCTATTCGTCAGAGGCGAAACTCCAGGATTCTCTGCGCATTATATTCTATACTGAATAATGCGACTTCTCCTGCTTATTTAAAGGAAAATTTTCAGTTCGCCTGTTCTATACATGACAGAGGACTCCGTTCTTCATCTAACCTCAAAGTCCACCTTCCAACCCATAATACGGGTTTCTTCGGGAACTCCTTCACAGTTCAGTCAATACTGCTCTGGAATGCTTTGCCTGTTGACATTCGGAAATCGCCCACACTGAGTTCGTTTAAGAGACAGGTCAGGCAGCACTATCTGAAGCAACTGGAATAACATCTGTCGTCATCATCTGTGAAGTTTTGTTCAGACATTGTTTAGATACCTCACATTATTTTATAGTATAATTATATGTATGCATAGGCTATTTAATATATATTTTATAATATATATGTTTCGGAGGCACTAGTCAGGATGGTGGTATAATGCTCCGATCATCAGGTTGCAAGGTGTAAAATAAAACACAGTGGGCGTTCAATACGTGTCTTCATGATTTAAATTAGGTTTACACAGTTTAACTTAATTTGATTAAAGCTTTTAGGTTATGTTAAAACGTGATACGACTGAAATACACTTAGAGAAACGTTATGCCGTCGGGCATAGGTACGACGCAGTATAGGATTTTATTACAAAGTACACTAGTTAACTTAATGCGACCGTTCCGCTCGACGTCTGCTCGAGAAGTCCCCGCTGTTCGTAGCCGACTCCACAGGTGCCCTCTGTTGGGTTCCCCCTCCGATATCCCATCGAGACACGTTTACAATTCGTACAGTGTTGCCATTTAAATTACAGTTCCGGATTTACGTTTTATTCAAAGTTTAATGATTTATTTAGTTTGATTCTAATCTAATTTTATTTCCGTCTCCGACACGGCCATTCTGACTAGCACACGTCCTCGTGTGATGCCTTTTACTTTAGGTTACAACAAAGCTCTAATTTTATTTTATTCAGCAAAAGCTACTAATTTTAAACGAGACTACAAATTTAATTTGAGCAACAAGTTTTTAGATTACTTAAAATTTCTTTGATTGAACGCCAAGTTAAAGTTAAGTTAAGTTAAGTTTTTGTTTAAAGTTTTTTTTGCATTTATTTTTAGCCCTAACTACCTACACTCCCGCCGCGCCGTTTCCGGTGTCGCTATGGAGAAGAAGACGGCTAAACAAACTCCATAACATGACACTTGTTTAGAGCAAAATTACCAAATTTATTATTAACGCGGGTTTGTTTTTAACGTTTAACGCAATACGTCGTCGTACAATCGTCGTAAAACTGGATGACTCGATCGGCTGTGGTGTCGGAATTTACCTGTAACAATAAACACAAACGAAAGTATCTCTTAAAGCTCGGCCCTTCCTGACGTAAGTGGGCAGGGAATAAAAACAACTTTATCAAATCATTAGAAATTTTGAAAATCATAACAGATTATTTCTCTCAAAGGCCAAAGCTGACATGTCGATCAACACCCATACTCGTTCAAATAATAGGAAACTCATTGAAATATTGCAGTGCTCGCACCCTGACCTCCATCCGGTTCTGATCATCACCCTTATAACCTCCATCCAGTTACAAGCAACAACCCAATAGGCAACCTCTATCCAGTCACCTCCGCATGTAACCTCCATCCTGTTACAAACACTACACCACCCAGATGATCATTTCGAGCTTTTATCAAAAATAATCTTAAAAAGGTTTGTTCAACATGTCGCTTTATTTATCCTATCACATTACAGATTAATCCAAAACAAACTTTACATTCCCCATAAAAGTTACTTTTCTCAAAAGTTATCATTTCGAAAATAAGTTGACTCATCGAACGGTACTCAAGTACAATCAGTTCTTCTGTCCAGAAATAACATTCAAATCGTATACCTACATAGCTAAGGACTATACATTTTTCAAAGTTACAAAACCGTTCAAGTATAATTTCAAAAGTTCCGTTCGATAAGTTGACCGAAAACTAAGCCTCTCAACAATAGACTTTTACCAAGTGAACTACGTCTCGAAAAGAAAAGTTAATTTACTACTTCTTTAAGCTATTACAAAACAAGTATGAACGATACAGATCACCTGTTTCGTTGCGTCCGATCTGCGGCTGCCAGTTGCCAGAGCTTCCTCCTTCAATGTCACACGAATGAACTCCAGGAAGCCCACGAGTGCACGCACGCAGCCGTCGATTCGGCTCCAGACAACACATGTGTAACCTGCGTGTGCTGCTGCCTGTGCATCCTCGAAAACTTATCTGAAAACAGAACGATGCACATTGCATCGTCACATGTGAGATTACGTTTAAACTCATTGGTTTCACAAGGTAAACCAAAACCAATCGAAGTGCGCTGCACTTGTAACTAAAATAATTGGGGAACTGATTGTATCCAACTGCTACTTTAATTAAAAATTTCACTGAACTTCCGATATCTTAATTGTTATCTTTTGTCATGGTTCATTAATTACAAGACACATTAAAAGGTCATATTTTCACAAGGAACGAAAATAAAATGGAAGTTATAAAACTCCAACACACCAGGTGTAATAAAATAAAAGTCATACCAAAAACGCCGTTTCACTTTTACCTCGTCTAGCCGTTACTATATCTAGGTAATGTCACCCTTGGTTGCAGATAGGAACCAGAAAAGGTCTTGGTCTCCAGTTCCTTATAACCTAGAAACGCTTCCTAAACGCATCATAAATCCGACGTAAACACTTACGCCGACTTTATTTATTTCGAAAATATAGTGACTAAAGCGGGTAAGAATCCAACTAATTAGTCTGTAATAACTCTAACGACAATATTTTGGATCATTAGATAACGCTTACACAATATTTAAAATTAACAATGAACTACGCGGGTATTTAGAATATCGAAATTATTTTGTCACATAGTAAATAAAACTTTGAAAATTGTATTGTGTTTCACTTTTAAAACAACTCGAACTAATGAGCAACTAATTCGATCGACGTCACCAACGAACAACCAAACCGTTCACTTTAAAAAAACTAGCTTACGCTTTTATTGTTATTATTGTTGTAGGCTTTTATTATCGTTGTAGGTACTCGATAAATGGAATAAATACTTCATCAAGTTGAGCACAAATATAGCATCTATTTTGTGTGTGTTTATTTTTCTCCAACTAATCCTTTTCAGCGATAAGCGGCGCACCAAATTATCAAAAACCAAAATAACTATCACGAACATTACACGTTTGATAAAAGTCACTGCACTGTACGTCATATCTCGTTATCAATTAAAAATTGTACCAACACGGAATGCATAATAAAATGCCTGACTTTAAAACGTTTGTTTTTCTTTTTCGACCAGACTACAAAATCTTATCTACCAAAGTGGGTATCTTTAAGAATTTTATGAACGTAGATTAATTTTCACTTCGGAACACAATGACTGGAGTTACGTTACATTTCGACCAAATTAAATGAACAAAAATGCTTACCCAACCAAGTACCATTGTTATCCAATAACTCTCATCAACTATTATCATCAAGGTATCTTCAAAACAAAGCATGAATCAAACTCGTGGCCTGTGGCTTTTCGCTAAGCCCAACCAACAAACTACGTTTGTTACACGCGCATTCTTCCGAATGCCGTACGGGTCGCACGGATTCCTCCGTGGTCTAACCTGGACCCCGACCTCCGCCAGAGCCACCCGCGTACCGCGTATCCACGGTCTACCTTAAAGCAGTTTCGCATCCACTTCAAGCAGATACCGACTTCTACGGACTACGGCTACGAAATGGACCCCGACCTCCGCCAGAGCCACCCGCGTACCGCGTATCCACGGTCTACTTAAAGTAGTCTCGCATCCACTTCAAGCAGATACCGACTTCTACGGACTACGGCTACGAAATGTCTACTGGTACGGTCCGACCAGCCGAGCTAAGATTCATCGCTATCACTCTACTCAAATTCACTTTTTATATCACAACACTTCAAATGGTACTTAGCTCTTGGGCATTCTAACAAACTAATACCACAAATCTACCCACATTAAACTTCAACAAAATGATCGCATGATAAAAGCGTGTTCCGATGTTATAATACTTGGTTAAATTACCTACACTAAAATCAAAGGGTGTAACTTTCCCTTCATAATAAAAACAGAGGTCATAATAAAAACGATTTCTTTTGTTTTTCAGCGATTAAACATCAAAATAAGATCACAATGAGGAGCGATTTGTTTTAATTACGGAGCTGCCTTAAATGATTTTATTACCAGAAATTGATGTCTTTATTTTTACTCACGATTATCAAACAAACTACACACACACAATATAGTTTACACAAAAATTAAAATTTAAGCAATGAAATTGTATCACCTCAGACGTAATGGAATAAAAATAATGCCATACCCATACTCGCTGTGTTACTTAGCTTTACCAAAATTCGACGCCACATTCCATCCATGCCATGTGAGATGTAATGGCACATGGCAACTCGCTTGCCCTTTATGAATCCAGTTCTCATCTGAAAATTGCTATCTGAAAACCTGGAAATAACCTAGCCAGCCATGTGTGGGACGTGAAGTTACATCCAACTTCTGATTTCGGAGGCACTAGTCAGGATGGTGGTATAATGCTCCGATCATCAGGTTGCAAGGTGTAAAATAAAACACAGTGGGCGTTCAATACGTGTCTTCATGATTTAAATTAGGTTTACACAGTTTAACTTAATTTGATTAAAGCTTTTAGGTTATGTTAAAACGTGATACGACTGAAATACACTTAGAGAAACGTTATGCCGTCGGGCATAGGTACGACGCAGTATAGGATTTTATTACAAAGTACACTAGTTAACTTAATGCGACCGTTCCGCTCGACGTCTGCTCGAGAAGTCCCCGCTGTTCGTAGCCGACTCCACAGGTGCCCTCTGTTGGGTTCCCCCTCCGATATCCCATCGAGACACGTTTACAATTCGTACAGTGTTGCCATTTAAATTACAGTTCCGGATTTACGTTTTATTCAAAGTTTAATGATTTATTTAGTTTGATTCTAATCTAATTTTATTTCCGTCTCCGACATATGTATCTATATAAGGATGTCCTTATCGTGTTTATTTATTATTATTAAGTATTTTGTTGTATATATAAATATAATATTATTGTATAAATAAATATATATCTCGGAGCCAGGGTCAGAGCGGTTGTTATACTTTGGGTTATACGTGACTGGGGATAAGAAATAATAGTCTGTACACTGAGTTTAAACGTCTATTCCAACACTTCAATACAGTTATCACCAAAATTAATTTAGATTACATTAAATTAAACTTAGAAATAAAGCTGACGACAAAATAATAGCAAAGTGGCAAAGGATCAGCACGATTAATTCAAATTTAACTTGGAAACGCGGCAAGTTTGGTATGGCAGTGGGTTCGACACGTCCGCTCGGTCTAAGCGCTCAATTCAGAATGATCATGACAGCTATGGTTCTCTACGACGCCATCTCTACCCCCACTCCATACCAACCATGCCCAAACAATAACTGTTTCGTTTCCAGAAGTAGCTCCGGCCATCATTCATAGATGGCGGTAGGTTCCTAAAACTAGTTCCATCGATTACTCATAGGTGGCGTTACTAGATCAGCGTAGGACTTTGGTCTCGCTCCTACACGGCCAATCTGACGTGCACACGTCCTCGTGTGATTCCTTTTTAATTAAGTTACAACAAAGCTCTAAAGTTTCTTTTATTCAGCAAAAGTTTTTCGTTACTAATGAGACTACCTTTTAATTAAGGTCACACAATAGTTATGGTCAAACGGAATAGTAATGGTCACACAGAATAGTAATGGTCACACAGAATAGTTATTGCCACACAGGCGAATCATTGCCATACGGGCGAAACATTGCGTCACAGGATAGTCATTGCGTCACAGGATAGTCATTGCGTCACAGGATAGTCATTGCGTCACAGGAGAGTCATTGCCGCACAGGCTAGTCTTTGTGTCACAGGAGAGTCATTGCCACACAGGCTAGTCTTTGCGTCGCAGGATAGTCATTGCCACACAGGCTAGTCAGCTAGTCATTGCCACACAGGCTAGGCTTTGCCACACAGGCTAGTTAGCTGGTGTCAGTTAGGGCCACACAGGCAAGTCAGGGCCACACAGGTCAGTCAGGGCCACACAGGTCAGTCAGGGCCACACAGGTCAGTCAGGGCCACACAGGTCAGTCAGGGCCACACAGGTCAATCAGGGCCACACAGGTCAATCAGGGCCACACAGGTCAGTCAGTGTCAAATTCGTCAATGTTGATAAAATGTGTCAGTCTCAAGTTGGTTAGTGACCCCTACTACAATTTACTTTAAATTTCTTTTACTCAACAAGTTTCTAATTTTTCAAGTTTCTAACATTACAACACTAGTTTAGAGGAGCAAAATTACAAATTAATAATTTGTGTTTGTTTTAACTTTTACACTATGACTACGCTATCGCTATCGCAGATTAATCCGTACAGCATCTTCACGTAATCTGGGGATGGATTCCATCTGCAAGCACGCTCTACCGGCACCAATCCGCATTCGTCATTGAAGATTACCTGTAACAATCAAACACACACGCGAGTATCTTTCTACGCTCAGCCCTTCCTGATAAACAGAAGCACTTCTTACAAAATTAATCTGCATCAGTACAGGGGCTTATTCCAATTTGAATTTGAATTGATTGATTTAAAGTGTATTAATATTGACACACGGATATCTGAAGAAACATGCCATGAGGGCCTTATTACTTTGTCTGCTATGAGGATAGGGGATACAACATAAGACTTCAGAATTTATTTGCCACATAGGTTGTATGCTACTCAGGCTGTTGATCAGGTGTGCCACGCAGGCGTTTGAACAGGTTTGCCACATAGGTGTTTGATACTAGTACCAATACACACAAATAAAAAGAATTATACCAGGTGGACTGATGACCTGAAGAAGACGGTGGACATCCGCTGGATTCAGAGACCTCAGGACCGGTTAGAGTGGCGCCAGTTAGGGGAGGCCTACGTCCAACAGTGGACCTCGAAAAGCGGATGGATGGATGGATGAAAACTAGTCTATAAACTACTGAACAAACTTTCAAATGATTCCCACCAATCGAAGTAGGATTCCGCATGGTTACGGCGTATAATTCATTAAGGTTTTGTTTTAATTAATTGAAAGGTGACGATAGCGATTCGATAGTACTATGCAAAGCCGGGGTGGGTCGCTAGTTATTAATAATTTTGTTTCATTCTGATATCCCACCCACCATCAACTCAAAAACTAATTAAACCATTATAACCGGTAATAGTGAACAGATTACCCAATTATTAAATTGAACGGTTTTGAATTGGATGATTCAATAACAAAGTAATTCTATAAAAAAACTAATCCACTTAAATCTTTTTCCGAAGACATTATATTGAGAAGATTCTTTCTCTTAATTATTCTCTCTTAACCGTACCTCCTAATTATTCAGATCAATAAGCAACATCATTAAAGTTTCTCAATTACCCAATTAATTTAACCAAGAAAAATACAGGGATCGCCTAATATCCAGTAATGTCTCAAAAATGGAAGAGTTTAATTCACTTTTACTATAAGCCATAAGAAAACCAGTTAAACAAAACAGATCACCTGTAACGTTGTGCCCGTTCCGCGGCAATAACCGATGATGCTTCATCATCACACCACGAAGCCAGCGCCAGCGCACGCACACAGCCATCAATGCAGTTCCAATTAACACGAGTACAACCTTCGTGTGCTGCTCTTGCTCCCGATCGCCACAGAAACAACCCGTGCCATCTTCGAAAACCAAGCTGGAACACAGAACACGAATAACGTTAAAAACTCATTGGTTTCACGAGGTAAATTAAATCCAATCAAAGTTTGCTGCACTTGTTAAAAAAATAATAATTAGGGAACCGACTGTATCCAACTATTATTTTATTGATCACTAATTACAAGACAACAGAAGGTTGTATGTTCACAACGAACGAAATAAAATTGAAGTTATGAAACTCCAACACACCAGATGTAATAAAATAAAAGTTTGTCATACCAAAAACGCCGTTTCACTTTTACCTCGTTTCATGTTACCACAACTAGGTGATGTCACCCTTGGTTCCAGACAGGTACCAGACAAGGTCTTGGTCTCCAGCTTCTTATTAAAACCTAGAATCGCTTCCTAAATGCAGCAAAAATCGACTTTATTTATTTCAAAAATATAGTGGGTAGAATCTGAATCGGGTAAGAATTCAATAAATTCGTCTAAAATACCTCTGAAGACAATATTTAAATCATTAGGTAACCCCTTTCTCAATATTTAAACGTAACAGTAACTTACCCGCGTATTTAGAATACGAAACAAAACAATTAATTAATCACTTTTAAAACGACAACCAAATAAGCTGTAACGGGTTTTTTTTTTTTTTAATTAATTCTTTTCAACTAAAAGCGGCGCACCAAATCACTAAACACCAAGATAATTAAAAGAATACTTTCGTTATTCACCCGCTACCTGACCAGTACTTTCAGTATCACTGCTGTCAGTCACTGCATACCAATAAAAAGTAATCAAGAAATAATTTTAAGAATTCAACGCATGTGACAAAAGAAAACAACACTTGTGGTAAAGGACACTGCACTGTAACACCTTATCACGTTATCAATTGAAAATGTACCTACACGGAATACGTAACAAAATTCCAGAGATCAAACGCGTATTTTTCTTTTTCGACCAGGCTACAAAATCTAATCTATCCCCATGATCTTTAACAATAGGAACAAAGAACGAATCCTAGTTCAACATCAAATATCGAAACGCTTAAATAATGCTTAAGCAACCGCGCACCAATATTATGAAAACATCTCACTCATTAGTGAACAGTATCGTAGTAGTAGCAAGTAATATTACAGACGTTAATCAGCGAAAAGTGTCGTTGCTATCATCTATATCGATCGACAGCAACTAGAGTCACCTCCATCAAGCAACGATACTTATAGACTTCATTGAATAATGCAAGGGACACATCACCTCAACTAAGCGATATGTTTAGCAGCTGAGTAATGACACCAATTACTGTTCGCTAATCAGAAATAATGTAACAACTTAATCAGATTACACCTTGCACCATACTAGAACGAGAAATATTATTGCCACTACTCAACTCAAATTCACTTCTTATAACAACACTTGAAGTGGTACTTGGCCCTCGGGTGTCCTAATAATTTAACCGCAAATCTACCCTCATTAAATTTTGAACAAATTGAACGCAAGTTACTAGCGCCTTCCGAAGTATGTATGACACTTCGGTTAAATTACAGTAAAATCAAAGACTTGCAACTTTGGCTTTGACCAAGGTAACCACTGAATGATATTTTTTTTCAGGGAAAGAAAACAAAGAAAATAAGATTACTACCGGTGCTGCCATAAACGATAATAACGAAAAATCTACGACTCTATTAATCACTCATGATTGTTTAACAAACTATTTGACACACACACTATCTAGTTTACGTAAGAATTAAAATTTAAGCTGCGAAATTTTGTCACCACAGATGTAATGAAATAAAAAAATTATACCATACCAATACTCGCCGTCTTACTTGAAAATCCTTCATATCGATACTTGCCGTTTTATTGAAAATCTAGTCACATCATTTCACTGCACTTTGCACTTTCACTTGCATCCACGCCTCATGATATCACCTGAAAACGTGGACAGAGTTCTTTATCCCAGCTTCTGATCTCGGAGCCAGGGTCAGAGCGGTTGTTATACTTTGGGTTATACGTGACTGGGGATAAGAAATAATAGTCTGTACACTGAGTTTAAACGTCTATTCCAACACTTCAATACAGTTATCACCAAAATTAATTTAGATTACATTAAATTAAACTTAGAAATAAAGCTGACGACAAAATAATAGCAAAGTGGCAAAGGATCAGCACGATTAATTCAAATTTAACTTGGAAACGCGGCAAGTTTGGTATGGCAGTGGGTTCGACACGTCCGCTCGGTCTAAGCGCTCAATTCAGAATGATCATGACAGCTATGGTTCTCTACGACGCCATCTCTACCCCCACTCCATACCAACCATGCCCAAACAATAACTGTTTCGTTTCCAGAAGTAGCTCCGGCCATCATTCATAGATGGCGGTAGGTTCCTAAAACTAGTTCCATCGATTACTCATAGGTGGCGTTACTAGATCAGCGTAGGACTTTGGTCTCGCTCCTACATATATTTGTTTTTGCTTTGTGGAACCTCTCACCAGCTCCCAGGGTTGACTGGTAGAGAATGCCACTTGGCATTAAGTCCGCCCTTTGTATACCTTTAAGCTAAGGTTGCAATAAAGAATAAAAATAAATAAATAAATAAATATATTTACCTTTACCGTTTTTTTTTATTACGTACATTTTAACAGCAGTCTCTAACCGGGTCGTTAGAGTTCGACCTACTGTTGTTAGTTAAACTTTGCTGATGGCACATTATTCACCCAATTGTGAGTCCCTGACTCGAATTGTGAGTCCCTGACTCGTTTATACCATTTGGTTTATAAGTCATTTGAATTATTTTCCAAGGCCCATGGCAAATTTTACCCATTGGTAATATTGTAAGTCTTTGACTTATTTTCTATGCCCCTGGCCAATTATTTCCATACCCTTGGCAAATTTTGCCCCTTTGGAAATTTCCCTTGATAATTATCTTTGACTTATTTTCTATGCCCCGTGGCAAATTATTTCCATACCCTTGGCAAATTTTGCGCCTTTGGAAATTTCCCTTGATAATTATCTTTGACTTGTTTTGTATGCCCTTGGCAACATTTACTTACCCTTTGGTAATTCCTTAAGATGACACTTAACTAGTGTGCTGAACAACACGGCACTGTAATTGACAGTGAACGACATAAATAATAATAAACATAATAATAAACGCTAACACACTCATACCCCCGCAGTAGGTTACTAGGTAACTGTGTCGCGGGTGGCATGGACTACGCATATAACACATTACAATTACACCCATGACCCGAGTATAAATATTTATCTGCCACATAAATATCTGCCCCGACCGGGAATCGAAACCGGGACCCCTCGCGTCGCAGGCAGGGTCGCTACCAACTAGGCTACAGGGTCGTCAAATGTTCACATTTGTCACCCATTCGGGCAACCAATAACAAGTTGTGCGCAAACGTTTTAAAATTGTTAAATAAAAAGGTAACGTAAATACATCTGTATTTACGTTACCTTTGCGCGTGTACACATGTATGCAGTGTTCTCGCGTCGATGCGGAGAACTCAGAGCTCTTCTCAGTGGACATGTTCGTGCACCAGTGTGCCACACTGAGCGTTTACAAAAGTTACGCACAGCCTTAACGGTGGAGACACGAGCTAACAGCGATACCAGCTTAGTGCCTGCAACGCTGGAGTTTTGCACGAAATGTTTATGTTTGTTTACAAATGTCCTGCACACTATTTTGGTGGAATCGTACCATAATATGCTTCAATTACACCGGTCCGTACATCGGTACTAACTTATATCTGGACTTGGTATTTAAGAAGTATTTAATTGGCGGAAAACTGCTTTTGTTAAGAATCAGGGTTAATAAAATATGAGATTATCCATACTAATATTATAAATGCGAAAGTCTGTCTGTCTGTCTGTCTGTCTGTCTGTCCGTCTGTCTGTCTGTGACGTTTTCACGGCTAAACCACCAGTCCGATTTGGATGAAATTCGGAATGGAAATAGTTGAAGACCCAGAGTCACATATAGGCTACTTTTTTTTTCAAAAATCAACCCCTAAAGGCTTGAAATAGGGGATGAAAGTTTGCATGAAAAATCTAAACCGCCTGACCGATTTCGATGAATTTTCCCAGGAAGATAGTTGATGACGTACCCCCTTTCCCACTTTCCCGGTTCGCGATATAAACGAATTCCACGCGGGCGAAGCCGCGGGCAAAAGCTAGTTATAAATATAACTTAATACCCGCGAATATCATAGTATAATTAATACCATCTAGGTATCTACGATTATTTGTAGTTTATAGGACTAAATATTGCGTTCATCTAAGCAACAATAATTTGCCTCCAAAGCTTAGGGAGGATATGTGATAACATATATTATGAAAAATATTATGTAAATTTATACCCAAAACATAATTTTATAATTATATATTTGGAGGGTAATATTATGTTATTGTGATTCTAAGTTTTAATCAAAACTCTGGAGTTAACCAATTAGCAGACTCTAATTGCCAGAAAGACCTTGTAAGCACCGATTGTGTACACTTTTATTGTTTCTTAATTTTATTCTTGGCACAGCAGCACGTTAAATACAACAACATTTGTGAAGAATGAGAGAATATTTGATGGCATTTCCACTGCAAACTATCTACTTGCACTTTCCAAATAGTTGAAGTAAAATAGTTAAAGGTGGCTACCTACGTGGTTTAAATTTAGTTTTAAAGGTACCTTGTCGTTCGAGTGGGTTCGTCTACCCCCCCTTTTCCTTTTGATGTTTACGTGTTCCATTATATTACACCACGAATTGGGGCTCGTCGCCATGTGTGGTGTCTTCGATATCACACTTAGTCGGTTTCCGTCAGAGACGTGTGACAACCTACTGCCTCGCGGTCTCAGTACGGACTGCCGTCAGAACCGAGTTAGCACGTGGCACCCACTAGCGCCATGACACTGACATCTGACATGACATGCACGTCATGATTACCGGAAACATCACTGTAGACGTCAAAGCTACTTTGCTATTATTTTGTCGTAAGCTTTATTTCTAAGTTTAATTTAATTTAACCTGAATTAATTTTGGTGATAGTTTATTATCTTCCCGAAATTCCTACGGGAGCGGGACCTACGCGGTTGATACTTACGGGTCCCGAAGCGAAGCGAGGGCGGTTCGCTAGTCCCTGATAAAGAGAAGTCGCTTTAATTATGACCGTTTGTAACATCGGAACACACTATTAACTTGCGTTCACTTTGTTGAAATTTAATGAGGGTAGATTTGTGGTTAGATTGCTAAGATGCCCAAGGGCCAAGTATCATTTGAAGTGTTGTGATATAAAACGTGAATTTGAGTCGAGTAATAGTGATGAATCTTAGTTCAGCTGGTCAGGTCTTGCAGAGACCGTGGAAGAGTCCGTGGGACTTTGACTTTGTTGGTTGGGCTTAGTGAAAAGCCACAGGCCACGAATAAGTTTCATGCTTTGTTTTCTGATGCCTTGATAATGTTGTTTAAATGAAAATGTTTTCGATTTAAAATTAAAAATCTTCATTCATAAAATTCTTAAAGATAAAGGGGGTAGATAAGATTCTGTAGTCTGGTCGAAAAAGAAAAACAAACGTTTTAAAGTCAGGCATTTTATTGTGCATTCCGTGTTGGTACAATTTTTAATTGATAACGAGATATGACGTACAGTACAGTGACTTTTATCAAACGTGTAATGTTCGTGATAGTTATTTTGGTTTTTGGTAATTTGGTGCACCGCTTATCGCTGAAAAGGATTCATTGGAAAAAAAATAAACACACACAAAATAGTTTGCTTTATTTGTGCTTAACTTGACGAAGTATTCCATTTATCGAGTACCTACAACAAAAATTAGCTTACGCTTTTAAAATGTGAACGGTTTGGTTTTTCATTGGTGACGTCGATCGAATTAGTTACTCATTAGTTCACGTTGTTTTAAAAGTGTTCATTGTTAATTTTAAATATTGTGTAAGCGTTATCTAATGATCCAAAACATTGTCATTGGAGTTATTACAGACGAATTAGTTGGATTCTTACCCGCTTTAGTCACTATATTTTTGAAATAAATGAAGTCGACATAAGTGCACACGTCGGATTCGTGCTGCGTTTGAGAAGCGATTCTAGGTTAAAAGGAACTGGAGACCAAGACCTTGTCTGGTACCTGTCTGGAACCAAGGGTGACATCACCTAGTTGTGGTAACATGAAACGAGGTAAAAGTGAAACGGCGTTTTTGGTATGACTTTTATTTTATTACACCTGGTGTGTTGGAGTTTTATAACATCGATTATATTTCGTTCCTTGTGAAGGTCTTCCTTTTGTTGTGTCTTGTAATTAGTGAACAATGACAAAAGATAACAATTAAGATAACGGAGGTTCTGTAAAATTGGTTAACTTTAATTTGGAATCTTTCGTCATTTTCTATTTGCTGAAAAAAAAAACAATAGCAGTTTGTGGAAGTTCATTGAAATTTTTAATTAAAGTAGCAGTTGGGTACAATCAGTTCCCCAATTATTTTTACAAGTGCAGCACACTTCGATTGGTTTTAATTTACCTTGTGAAACCAATGAGTTTAAAAGTAATCTCACATGTGACGATGCAATGTGCATCGTTCTGTTTTCAGATAAGTTTTCGAGGATGCACAGGCAGCAGCACACGCAGGTTACACGCGTGTTATGCGGAAAAGCATGGGCAGCTGCGTGCGTGCACTCGCGCACCCTGGGATACTTTCGTATGACCTTGGAGGACGAGGTCTGACAACCATCGTTCCGGGAAACGGGGAACCCATGATGCCTGCCTGATGTTGATTTCTTTATTTATGAGATTTAATTTTCGGTCAGCTTATCGAACGGAACTTATGAAAGAACCACAGGGATGGTTGTGTGTTTGAGAACCACAGGGATGGTTGTGTGTTTGAGAACCACAGGGATGGTTGTGTGTTTGAGAACCACAGGGATGGTTGTGTGTTTGAGAACCACAGGGATGGTTGTGTGTTTGAGAACCACAGGGATGGTTGTGTGTTTGAGAACCACAGGGATGGTTGTGTGTTTGAAAACCACAGGGATGGTTGTGTGTTTGAGAACCACAGGGATGGTTGTGTGTTTGAGAACCACAGGGATGGTTGTGTGTTTGAGAACCACAGGGATGGTTGTGTGTTTGAGAACCACAGGCATGGTTGTGTTTGAGAATCACTGGGATGGTTGTATTTGACAGATGATGGTTGTTGTTCCTATTAGCCACAGGGATGGTTGTGCTTAGTAGTCACAGGATTGGTTGTACTAATTAGAAGCAACAGGGATGGTTTATTTCATTGGGTATTTGAGCTCTACCAAATAAGTTTTCTATCACTGTTAAATTAACTGAGGCGATTTTGATTTTTTTTTGTTGTTGTTATTTGTAACGTAGATTCTGAAAATAATAACAATGTACAGCTTTGCTAAGATGATTAAACTGGCTAAAATAAATGAGGAGTTTTGTTCTAAGTAACTGTTTTTACTTTTTTTCAAAAAAAAAAAACTAATGTGGAGCAATTTAGGTCAGGAAAGACCGAGCGGTGGCGATACTGTGCTTTGGTTTTCGTTGTTGCAGACACTGCAGCACACGAGGACGTGTGAACGTAGGATGGCCGTGTCGCATCCTGGTCATGAGTACGGGTCATGAACTGATCAATAGTCCGTACTCAAAGTTGTTTCGGAACGCAAGCGCCACCTGGTGGAGCTGTACGGAGTCTGGGCAGAACGGCGGCGTGAGGTTGGCAGGCAATCTGCGTAGAATGGTTCCCACGTGCGCGTGCGCCTCAGGAACTGTACCGCGTTTCGAAAACTAATTATTCTGTACCTACCTACCTAATCATTCTTTGTTAATTTTATAATCGGCAATAGCGAACTGTGATTGTAAATTATAACGGAACTTTTATTTCGCCCACAATTATGTCCCATCCTGACCACCCTGATCCGATAAATATATATTCCTAAAAATTTTGTGGATTTAACTTCAGAAATTGATTTATCCTGGTATGATATATCTAATGTCATTGGTTTTGAATTCTTAGAAGTAAAATTCATAAAGCACGTTTTATCTAAATTAATTTTCAGGTTATTATTATTAAGCCATTGTATAAGTTTTTTAAATGAATTATTAATATTATTTTCAAATGTCAATGGGTCATTATTAATGAATATACCGGTACTGTCGTCAGCAAAAAGAATCATAGGCTGCTCTATTGCTTGGGGAAAATCGTTGATATATATTAAAAATAACAGTGGCCCTAAAATACTGCCCTGTGGTACGCCAAATAAAATTTCCCGTGGTTTTGATAAATAGTTTTCAATAGTTTTATGTTCCATATTAAGTTTTCTTATTTCTGTTATCTGCTGTCTACTAAAAAGATATAATTTGAAAAAATTTAATGCATTATTCCGCACGCCATATGCTTCTAGTTTTTTTATAAGTATAGAATGGTCTACATAATCAAACGCCCTGCTCATGTCCATATATATCGCCGTCACTTTCTTTTTATTGTCTAAACTAGGCATCACTAACTTTAAGAAATTCATTATCGCTTCATTTATTGATTTATTTTTTCTAAATCCTACTTGTTCGTCAATTAAAAATGTCAAATTTTTCGAGGTAGTCATATAGTTTGTTATAAATTATTTTTTCAAGCACTTTTGATAATACAGGTATAAGAGCGATAGGTCTATAGAACTGCATATCATACTTGTCATTTTTCTTGAAAACTGGTTTCACTACAGTAACTTTCATTTGATCTGGGAAGACACCATGCTCAATACACAAATTCATAATATGCGATAGTGCTAGAGAGACAATACGAGCTGCACATTTCAATATCTTTGTGTTAACATCATCGTACCCAGTGCTATTTGTATCTTTAAGAGATTTGATTGTAAGTAAAATATCTTCTGTGCAGGTTGGGCTTAAGAATATTAAGTTTGGTTGATTATGATTAATGATAGACTGGTACCCCGTGCGGTTTTGTTTGCTATTATTTATTATTTCATCAATGAAAAAATTATTAAAATTTTCCGCAATCAATACCGGATCAAGTACATACTTTAACCTAATTTTAATCATGTCAATTATTTAGGAGTATTATTTATCGTACCATTTATAACGTTTCATGTTGCCTTCACTTTATTATGAGCATTTTTAATGTAATAATTATTTTGACATTTTTGAGTTAATTTTATTATGCTCTTTAGTTTTTTGGAATATGTTTTAAATTTATTTTTATCTTTTTTAGTTTTTGAGTGTCTTGCTTCCCATAATAATTTTCTTTTTATTTTACTACATGCCCTAATACGTTTGGATAACCATCTATGTCGCTTATTTGTCGTAATTTTTATTCTAGTTGTTGGAAAACATAGATCGTAGAATAGCAAGAATAGTTCCAAAAAATTGTTATATGCTGTATTCGGGTCATTGGTTGAATAAACTTCTTAAATGATAGACTCGATATACTGTTACAAAACTTATTAATATTTTCGATATTATATTGACGTCTATACATAAACCAGTGACTTAAAGCTGGCTTCACTTTAATTGGACATTGAAGAACTTGAGCAGTATGGTCTGATAAGGCTAACTCAACAACGGAGCTGGTACAGCCCCGAATGTTGTGGGCAAAATTATCAATGCAGGTATTGCTGCTTAGTCGGGTAGGTACATTTATGCAAAGCTTAAGATTGTATGAGTAAGTATAATATATTTTCAAAATTTGAAGAGAGATTGTTTCTTTTCAACATGTCTATATTAAAATCACCGCATAATATAATTTTTTTATTTTTATAGCTCAACTTAGTCAGAATTTGGTCAAGATTTTTAAAGAATAAGTCAATATCTGATACATGATTTTTTGGGGGTCGATACACACATACAATAAATACTTTACTCTCAATTAATTCAATTGCGCTACATTCTATGACGTTAATTTTATATTATACATTTCTAAATCTAAGACTGTGCGAAACCTTTGTCCGTTTCGAACTAATATGCAGGATCCTCCGTGACGGTTTCTCCTTAGGCAGCATGAGGCTAGTTCATAATTAGGAATATTTAAGAAACTTATGTCACCAGATACCATATTATGTTCCGTTATACAGATAATATCTATATTTTTTAACTTAACAGAGAGTTCGTCTAAGCAAATAATAAGCTCATTGGTTTTTTAAATTAATCCGTTGATGTTTTGATGAATTATTGTAATTTGGTTATTCACGAAAAAAATGTTTATTTAGTTCAGGATTATTTTCGTCATTATTCGTTTTATATATATCAATTGGGTCTGTTTGTACACCTTTATCAATTTTATTTATTGAAATATTTGTTTTGTTAATAGTTTGCTCCTTAAATTTAATGAATTTAATTTTATAATCAATCTATACTAATATTATAAAGCTGAAGAGTTTGTTTGGTTGAACGCGCTAATCTCAGGAACTACTGGTTCGAATTGAATTTTTTTTTTTGTGTTGAATAGACCTTTTATCGAGGAAGGCTATAGGCTATATAACATCACGCTGCAACAATTAGGAGCGAAGAAATAATGGAAAATGTGGAAAAAACGGGGAAAATTATTCATTCTCGAGGGCTTTCGTTGCATGCGTTGCGAAAACGATTCAAGATACCAAAAATATATGTATGAAAGAATTATTCCTCTTGAAATGATCTAAAAAAATGTCCACGACAGTATATGTCTATCTTTTAAGAGTAACACACTAGAACCGTTTTTATGGTAATCAAATTTGCCGCGTTTCCAAGTTTAATCTGAATTAATCTTGCTGTGATCCTTTGCTACTTTGCTATTATTTTGTCGTAAGCTTTATTTCTAAGTTTAATTTAATTTAACCTGAATTAATTTTGGTGATAGTTTATTATCTTCCCGAAATTCCTACGGGAGCGGGACCTACGCGGTTGATACTTACGGGTCCCGAAGCGAAGCGAGGGCGGTTCGCTAGTATTTAATATTTGTCTTAAAATAAGTCTACACATGGATAAAGTGAAGTTACGCCCGTTCGGTATATATCGTTGGTCATCTAAGTCTAAATAGTATGCATTAGAATATTTTGTACAGGCAAACCTTAACTCATAATTAAGCTTATTTACATTCAAATAATTATTATAAGGGATTTGACAAACAGTTATATTAGTAGTAGGTAGAGCCTGGAGGAATTTGTGTGTGTGTATTTTACTCAGAAAACCCTTTTAAAAAACAGTGTGATGTCTGCGCATATGTATTACATCCACTCAACTCCGACCCGACGCTAATTCAACTCTAAGACAACCCTGAAATATGAACCTTATATTGATTAGCATATGGTTGAATTTTTAATATTCACTTGAATTAATTGACCAACGAATCACTGAGGTATTGTATACCTGCGACTATCTCCGTAAAATTCAACCCAAAGTGACACGAAATAAGGCTTAAAATTCAAATGTTTTTCTGAGTCAAACCAGAATCGAGTTGGATTTGTCTTGATGTAATAAGCGCAGACCTTAAACCCATTTTATAACTTCTCAAACATCCAGACATCTATACCTACATAGAAACTCACATAGCACTACATAATTATACGAAAACATCGACTGATAAAAATAAACATTTAAAACTTTCCCAATTAAGATTTGCTTAGACAACACAGACAAAAATATCCTAACCGTGTATCAGTGTATAAAATTATATCTTCTGATACAAATATTTTATATCCCATACACAAAAATGCCTGTCTTTAACTTAAATTCCGCATTATGGGTATACTATAACCTATTTCTAGAACATGGGAGGGTAAAATATTGCGATTTCAACATAGACCAAACTGCACACACGAAAAATATAAAAGACATTTCTTCTCCGCTACAATATACCACTAAATATACCAACCTATTCACTTTCATCAGGTACTCACGATTATTGTGTATCGCACCGATACCCGAACACTAAGTAGCTTTACGCCACAAAACATCCTTGTATAAACCGTGAGTACCCGTTACACTATTGCGACAAAACAGTTCTCAATTCACAATGTTGTCCATTACCAACGGTGTATAACTACAGTACACGAGTCCAGACAAGTCGCGCAATCATTTGTACCACCTCCTCACATGATGGAGCAGCGCTTGTTGTCACGGTCGCGCGCGCCGGACGGGAGGCCTACGAGGCCTGGGGCGGAGGCCTGCGGGGCCTCGGAGGCCTTGAGCGTCTGCGGGTCGAATGTATCCGGCGCGGCCACCGGCGCCGTCAGAGGTAAGTCCGTGTTGATGCCCACAATCTGGAATGAGGTAAGGATTTTAATTTTCGTTTTCGATTTTAACTTTCAATGTACCTTGATCAGGAATGTAGAAAATTTCGCCATATTGCGGTAAGCTCGTGGAACGAATTTGTTTTACTGGCAACTGTTACTTTCTAAACTGCTTGTCAGCGAGTTGAGTGTCATGGTTTGTTTTGTTACTTTGTTTGTTGTTTAGTTACTTGTTTTGAGCACTTGACTCGACTAATGATGCTGACTATAACGGGGTGTCCTACGCAACACGACGCGATGCCACACGCGACAATGACAACGTCGTGTGTTGTCGCAGACTGCCACATAGGGCGCAAGTAGGGATACCGTTGATTTGATCGCGATCGTCAAAATCGCAACGTCGCGTCGCATCGTATTCGTCGCTCACGTAGCGTTTGAGATCTACCAATCACATACATTGGCCCGTATTGATACCCCGTAAGGGCTGAATATGATTGGTGGATGGCAGACGCATCCATAGCGACGTATATGCTACGTCATATCTTTGGTGGAAAGGCACCCTTATGATGTTGACGATAATAACGAAAATGATGCTTGTAGTACTCCGCATGTGTAACATACGTATATTGGCTCGTTCCATGCCAGTCCGCACGAGTGACGTGCGCTCTCGCTGCCACGCTCTCCGTAACTGTCACCCTGCTACCCGCATGCCAGAGGCAACGTCAATCCTTACCACAGACCACATACACTACAATGCTGACGATAATAACCACTACTCACCTCAGCGTTCCGCCGTACAGGCAGCGGCGTAGACACGGCGTTGCGGAACGGCCGCGCCAACTTGCCCAGCAGGCGGGCGCGCTTGCCCCCGTCCCCCTGCCCCTGCGCCGGGGGCGCGTCGGGCGCTTCGCCCTCCGGCCGCCGCTTGCGGCCCACCACCGGCGCGGTCGGCCGCCCGGGGTGCTCCGTTACTGGGGATCAACATTGTTTAGGTGACTATCTTACTTATAACGGACGATTCACACATATCAGTGAAGTCACCGTTCCGTCACAGTATCGGCAAATCTTTCATACATTTTCGGCATTATCAGCACTGACACTTCAATGACAATGCCGAGAATGTATGAAAGATTTGCCGGTACTGTGACGGAACGGTGACTTCACTGATATGTGTGAATCGAGCATTAAGGTTAGCTGCTCTGTTATTGGGAATTAACAAGAAGGTTACACTTGCTTCGTTTTCGAGGGTATCGACACGACTGTAGTCGAATTAATATGAGACTCTTGTTGACAATAAAAGCTAAGCTAAGCTACAACCCACTAATGGCCCACTACTGAGCACAGGTCTCCTCATCACTGAGGAGGCGTAGAGCATACTCCACCACGCTGCTCCAATGCGGGTTGGTGGAGGGGTTAGTGGCCAACCCAATGTCGAAAGTTTTCAAGCCGCCCGAAGGCCTCCGACACGGCTTAACGACTGCTATCAATCGATAACAACCGGGACCGACGGCTTTACGTGCCCTCCGAAGCACGGAAGCGCTCAAGATATTTAGCCACTAGCGGTCACCCACCCGACTACCGACCGCACCCGCTGTTGCTTAACTTTGTCGATCGCTTAGGATCGACGCAAGCCGCCGGGCTATGAGCGCTTCCTAGGTGACTATCTTACTTACAAAGGTTAGGTTATAATATATTATTTAGGACAACGCTATACGAAAGCATTTTTTTAAATAGCCTAAGCCAGCAAATCAGCAAACGGGTCACATGATGGTAATTGATTACTGTCGTCCATGGACATTGGTAACACTACCGCGGTTGTCACCAGCGCGTTGCCAATTTAAAAACTAAAGTCGCATCGTGTGACATACATTACACTGAATGCAATTCTACACCGGTAAGTAGGTATTAGGTTCTCGTGAAACTGAAGCAATTTTACAAAGAAATGGTGATAGGGTTTCGCGTAAGGATCATAATAAATTTTTATTTTTGGGGTTTCCTGCCAGGCTAGGTGAATGCCGTCACAGAGGGCCACAACCCATCATCATTACCCACTCACTCCCCCACCTATTCCCCCAAAAGCCAATCACTCACCAACAACACTGCTGGTGGACCGTACACTCCTGTTGACGGCGACATGTCGGAGCGCCATCTCCTTCAGCGGCTTGTAGGAGCGCCGCCCGCGGATGGCGCGCAGACCGCTCAGGTACGGGCTGTCGACAACCTGCGTCGACTCGTCGACAAACGACGACGACTCCGTTATGTCCATCTCCATCGTTGTGTTGTTGCCTGTTAAAGGAGAACATCAGATTTGGGCCTGGAGCGAACAGCTTGTTCAATACCTTCAAATAATCTTGCATATTTTAATACATCCATTTCATGTTTAAAAATCTAGTTACATCATAATCATTAAAATATTATAATTTCAATCTTCGCTATGTGTGCGCGGTGCATAAGACGACTATATTTCATTATTCCCATCATTTTCCGCAAAAACGGAATATGCACAATGTGGTAATAATATCCTCGATCTAAAAAGCCATGTCTCATGCATATATATGTGGGAGATAAAATAATTTTGTGTTCGAATTTATTTTTTTAACGCTGTATATATTTTATTTGGATTTCAAACATTGATTTCCGGTTACAAAAATCAGTTAAAGTATTAACGGAAATAGTACTGCTTCCAGTACAAACGGATACAACTCCCCGCCATTAACGAGCAAGCCTTTATAAACGCTCGGAGCGCCACAGACGGCTCAGAAGTTGTCCGATCGCGGGCACGGCTCCACACGGAGCTCTGAACTGTCAGGTGACTATGTTATTTCTATTTTACGTTTACACTGTAAATTACATTGTTAATAATTAAGGATATTATTATTATGCTATTGTAATGTAATGCCGTCATGCTAATGTTGCTATTAGATACCTAGTTTACGAACTGCTGAAATAAACATTGCGATATAGTATTGACTGTCATCACTGATATTTATTTGCGTAAATATACTTATTTATGTCTATTTGTGTGTTTAATTAAAACCATCTCCCACATCAGAAGTTGGGATAAAGAACTCACTGTGGGTTGTCAGGTTACAATTTCAGTTTTTCAGATAACTGGATCCATAAATGGCAAGTGAGTTGCCATGTGCCATTTCATCTCACATGACATGGATGGAATGTGGCGTCGAATTTTGGTAAAGCTAAGTAAGACGGCGAGTATGGGTATGGCATTATTTTTATTCCATTACGTCTGAGGTGATACAATTTCATTGCTTAAATTTTAATTTTTGTATAACTATATTGTGTGTGTGTAGTTTATTTGATAATCGTGAGTGAAAATAAAGACATCAATTTCCGGTGATAAAATCATTATTTAACGCAGCTCCGTAATTAAAACAAATCGCTCCTCATTGTAATCTTATTTTGTTGTTTAATCGCTGAAAAAAAAAAAGAAGAAATCGTTTTACTATGACCTCTGTTTTATTATGAAGGGAAAGTTAAACCCTTTGATTTTAGTGTAATTTAACCAAGTATTATAACATCGGAACACACTTTTATCATGCGATCATTTTGTTGAAGTTTAACGTAGGTAGAATTGTGGTTAGTTTGCTAGAATGCCCAAGGGCTAAGTATCATTTGAAGTGTTGTGATATAAAAAGTGAATTTGAGTAGAGTGATAGCGATGAATCTTAGTCCAGCTGGTTGGGTCTTGCAGAGACCGTGAAAGAGTCCGTGTGACTTGTTGACTTTGTTTGTTGGGCTTAGTGAAAAGCCACAGGCCACGAATAAGATTCATGCTTTGTTTTGAAGTTCCTTGATGACAGTTATTGGATAATATTGGTACTTGGTTGGGTAAGCATTTTTTTCATGAATTTAATTGAAATGTAACGTAACTCGAGTAATTTTAAAGTAAAATTATTATGTTCCGAAGTTACAATAACGTTCATAAAGTTCTTAAAGATACCCCCTTTGGTAGATAAGATTTTGTAGTCTGGTTGAAAAAGAAAAACGTTTTAAAGTCAGGCATTTTATTATTTAAAGAATAATTTAAAGAATTTTTAAAGAATTTTTATTTGTCCAAAAAATGTTACATAATTACATGTTGTTGGGACCCACCTTTTAAGCATCAGCAATTATGCATTCCGTGTTGGTACAATTTTTAATTGATAACGAGATATGACGTACAGTGCAGTGACTTTTATCAAACGTGTAATGTTCGTGATAGTTATTTTGGTTTTCCGTAATTTGGTGCACCGCTTATCGCTGAAAAGGATTCATTGGAAAAAAATAACCACACACAAAACAGTTTGCTTTATTTGTTCTTAACCTGACGAAGTATTCCATTTATCGAGTACCTACAACAATAATAAAAGCCTACAACAATAATAACAATAAAAGCGTAAGCTAGCTTTTAAAAAGTGAACGGTTTGGTTTTTCATTGGTGACGTCGATCGAATTAGTTACTCATTAGTTCACGTTGTTTTAAAAGTGAAACACAATACAATTTTCATAGGTTTTAATTCATTAGTTCACGTTGTTTTAAAAGTGTAACACAATACAATTTTCATAGGTTTTATTTACAAAGTGTTTTCGAGTGGTCTCACTGTGGTGACATTTATCAAGCCATTAATTAAGAAGAGTGTTCGATTTCGGCTTATTTTGTTGCGTCGTTTTGAAAGTGAATCACATTTTGTTGTTTTGTGTAGTGCTCTAAATACCCGCGTGGTTCATTGTTAATTTTGGATATTATGTGAGCGTTATCTAATGATCCAAAACATTGTCGTTGGTTATTACAGACGAATTAGTTGGATTCTTACCCGCGTTAGTCACTATATTTTCGAAATAAATAAAGTCGACGTAGTGTTTACGTCGGATTTAAGATGCGTTTAGGAAGCGTTTCTAGTTTATAAGGAGCTGGAGACCAAAACCTTGTCTGGTACCTGTCTGGAACCAAGGGTGACATCGCCTTGTTGTGGTAACATGAAACAAGGTAAAAGTGAAACGGCGTTTTGGTATGATAAAGTTTTATTTTATTACATCTGGTGTTGGAGTTTTAAAACTTCCATTTTTATTTCGTTCCTTGTGAAAATATAACCTTTTCTTGTGTCTTATAATTAGTGAACAATGACAAAAGATAACAATTAGTTGTTGTTGTTAAATAAAATCTTTCGTCATTTTCTATTTGCTGAAAAAAAAAACAATAGCAGTTTGTGGAAGTTTAGTGAAATTTTCAATTAAAGTAGCAGTTGGATACAATCAGTTCCCTAATTATTTTATTTTACAAGTGCAGCACACTTCGATTGGTTTTAATTTGCCTTGTGAAACCAATGAGTTTAAAAGTAATCTCACATGTGACGATGCAATGTGCATCGTTCTGTTTTCAGATAAGTTTTCGAGGATGCACAGGCAGCAGCACACGCAGGTTACACATGTGTTGTCTGGAGCCGAATCGACGGCTGCGTGCGTGCACTCGTGGGCTTCCTGGAGTTCATTCGTGTGACATTGAAGGAGGAAGCTCTGGTAACTGGCGGCCGCAGATCGGACGCAACGAAACAGGTGATCTGTATCGTCATAATATTTGTATTCTGATAGCTTAAAGGAGAAATGAATTAAAATTTGTTTTCAAGACGTAATGTTCATTCAATTTCAAAGATTTCTTTATTTTTGAGATTTAGTTTTCGGTCAACTTGTCGAACGGAACTTTTGAAATTGTAATTGAATGGTGTTGTTACTTTGAAAAATGTATAGCCCTTAGCTATGTATACGGTTTGAATGTTATTTCTGGACAGAAGTACTGATTGTACTTGAGTACCGTTCGATAAGTCAACTTGTTTGAGAAATTATAACTTTTTAAGAAAAGTAGCTTTTATGAGAAACGTAGAGTTTGTTTTGGATTAATCCTTGGTGACCAGTTAATTTCTTTTGAGTAAAAGCTATTATGTTTTGAGCTGACTAAAAATTAAAAATTATGGGATTAAATCTGGAGAAAGTCCACTAGTTAATGTGATAGGATAAATAAAGCGACATGTCGAACAAACCTTTTAAGATTATTTTTGATAAAAGCTGGTTTTATGGGTATTTTTGATATCATCTGGGTGGTTACATGCGGAGGTAACTGGATAGAGGTTGCCTATTGGGTTGATACTTATGACTGGATGGAGGTTATAAGTGTGATGATCAGGTGCGGATGGAGGTCAGGGTACGAGCACTGCAATATTTCAATGAGCTACCTATTATTTGAATGAGTATGGGTGTTGATCGACATGTCAGCTTTGGCCTTTGAGAGAAATAATCTGTTATGATTTCATTAAAAGTAAAGACGACATTTGAGATTTTGAGAATGACTTTATAGTAGGTCAGGAAGGGCCGAGCTTTAAGAGATGCTTTCGTTTGTGTTTATTGTTACAGTTAATTTCCGACACCACAGCTGATCGAGTCAATCAGTTTTACGACGACTGTACGACGACGTATTGCGTTAAAAGTTAAAAGCAAGCCGCGTTAGCGATAAATTTGGTAATTTTGCTCTAAACAAGTGTTGCAATGGTATGAAGTTTGTTCTGCCGTTTCTTCGACACCGCAAGCAGCGCGGCGGGAGTGTAGGAATTAAAATAAAAACTTGGCGTTCAATCAAAGAAATTTTAAATCTAAAAACTTGTTGTTCAAATTAAATTTGTAGTCTCGTTTAAAATTAGTAGCTTTTGCTGAATAAAATAAAATTGGAGCTTTGTTGTAACTTACAGTAAAAGGCATCACACGAGGACGTGTGAAGTTGTCAGAATCCAAGTAAATGAAAACGATAGATATACTGTGAAAGTTTATAAGACTGGTCATGAGCTATACGCATTACACGATAACTTGCGTATTGTAACACCCGACTTGGGAAAAGAGCGATTACTTTAGAGTAAGTTTTGTTTTTATTATTTTTATTACATTTCTGGTGTATGCATTGTGTCAGCGTAAGCGTCTGGCCAACGAACATCGTTGTCACAAGCAGACACTTAGAAATGTGTTTGGCGAAATAATTTGTTTTAGGGTCATGTAAATTGAACCCATTGCCGTCATGAGATTTGGCGAAATAATTTGTTTTAGGGTCATGTAAATTGAACCCATTGTCGTCATGTGATTTGGCGAAATAATTTGTTTTAGGGTCATGTAAATTGAACCCATTGTCGTCATGTGATTTGGCGAAATAATTTGTTTTAGGTTCATGTAAATTGAACCCATTGTCGTCATGCGATTTGACTAAAATTGCTCTTATTATGGTCATGTGATTTGAACCATAGAAATATTCCCCGTGGTCATGTGAATTGAACCACTATTATGGTCATGTGATTTGAACCATAGAAATATTTCCCGTGGTCATGTGAATTGAACCACTATTTGTTATATTAAAATTGATCATTTTGTTCTCTCACATGAGAGGAATTGTACCGAGATATTAATTGTCATTTCCACATGTGACTTTGTTTATTATTATTGTTATTCGCGAGCCATATTGGCTGCTCGTCAGAATGGCCGTGTGGGAGATAAAATAATTTTGTGTTCGAATTTATTTTTTTAACGCTGTATATATTTTATTTGGATTTCAAACATTGATTTCCGGTTACAAAAATCAGTTAAAGTATTAACGGAAATAGTACTGCTTCCGGTACAAACGGATACAACTCCCCGCCATTAACGAGCAAGCCTTTATAAACGCTCGGAGCGCCACAGACGGCTCAAGGCGTTCGACCGGGTTTGGCACGACGGCCTGCTCTTCAAGATCATGCAGACGTCGGTGCCAAAGCGTGCCATCCACGTGATCTCCAGCTTCCTCTCAGAAAGGAGCTTTAGAGTAACAGTAGAAGGAACACTCTCCACAGAACGCCCTGTGATGGCCGGAGTTCCACAAGGAAGCTGCCTCTCGCCTACCCTCTACTCGTGTTACACAGATGACATTCCTGCGGAAGGGGGGGCCATACTCGCCCTCTACGCGGACGACGCGGCGTACCTGACCACGTCAATAAAGTCGGGGCACGCCGTTGTCAAAATGCAACGATGCCTGGACGCCCTCCCAAAGTGGTTACACGAGTGGAGGATGGCCATCAATGTGGGGAAGACTCAAGCCATCCAGTTTGGAGGCAGGACAACACATGACCCTACTCTAAAGCTCCTAGGTCAGGACATTGCATGGACTCAGCGAGCGAAGTATCTCGGGGTTACCCTCGACATGCAACTCAGCATGAAGCCTCATATAGACCACGTGGTGAGAACCACTAAAGCAGCAGCAGCAGCGCTACGTCCAGCGCTCTCCTCGCGTCTTCCACTCGACGTAAAAGTCGCTATATGGAAGATCTACCTAAGATCCCGCCTGACATACGCGGCGCCAGCTTGGTACGCGCTCGCGAGCGAAGCTCAGCGTAGGCGCCTGAGAGTCGTTCAGTCACAGACGCTACGCCGGCTGATCGGAGCGCCGTGGTATGTCAGGAACGCAACTATATATGGGCGGCGAACCTTTTTGTGTCTAATTAATTAAATTAATTAATATTTTAATATTATTAAGTATTTTTATTATGAAAATCTGTTTCGATTTCTATTTCTTTGTTTACTGTAAATCACGCTACCTGCGCCAGGTAAAAAGGAGCAGGTAAAAGGGTAGGGGTATGGTAGGGTTGTTTTCCGAACTGTATTTAAGAGAGAGCGCGGTTAGAACTGTACCATTTTCGTATCAAATTTTGTATAAGGCGTTACTCTGCCGGTTTAACAATCAATTGTTGTATTTTGTGTGTAAGTGAGTAAATTAAAGTGAGATTTATCATTTACCCAACGAGTTTCATTTAAATCATGGATCATAACAACGACGATGAGGAGTTTACGCCGACAGCAGCGGTGGGATCACAATCCCCTATACTTGGAACCTCCAGAGGCACGAATTATCGACCCGATCCAACTTTCACGATGGAACAAGTGATGAACCTGTTAACAACCGTGACGAAACAGGCAGCTACGAGTGCGGTTACTGCGGCGATGTCTGCCACTATCCCGCCACGTGATCGCTGCAACTTCTACTTGCCACCGTTCGACCCGGATGTCCGTTCACACGACATCAGGGATTGGTGTGCAAATATTGACGAGACTATCGCTGCCTTCAATATTTCGCCTCAAGAAGCACGCATGAAAGCTATTATGCAACTGAAAGGACGAGCGAAGATATGGGCCGACACCTGGTCCCTCCAATCTACTTCATGGGAGCAGGTGAAGGAAGATTTGATTCGGACATTTGGGAAGGAGTTTCGGTATGCTGACGACGTTTCCAAGTGGCGCAGTTACACATCGGATCAAGCTGCCAGCTACGCCGAGTACGCGACAACTGGATGGACACTCTTCAAACGGGTCCGGCCGGAAGCTTCAGACGCCGAGGTTATTGACGCTTTGTTAACAGGTATTTATCCTGAACACATTAGATCGGAATTATTAAGAAACACACCTGACTCTTTGCCCAAGCTAGTCTCAGTTTTAAAAACTTACCGTAAACGAAAAGAATCATGGCAAGTTTCATACATTGAATTGTACAAAAAAAAATTAAAAACTCGAGAGCCTGGAATGAGTTGTAATATTTATTTCTTATTTTTAGCAACACTTGTACATATATAAAATATTTTTAAACCTCGGGGTTATATAATCAAAAATGATATAATTTTCTTCACTTTCTTGCCATTATAAAAATACGCCATTTGTACGCTAACTGTCAAAGTGACATAAGAAATGATAATAATGACATGACAATCAATCAAAACGCTCGCAGTCCAATGACAATGTGACATGTGACAATGTCAATGTCTACGACACAGAGTAAGTAATTGTTCCAACAGATTACAAATCAATCGAAATCACAGATTAAACGCTGATATAACAAGACAGAATCTACTTCAAAATGTTCGTCCAGAAATGGTAAACTATGTAAATAAGAAAATGATTTTAGGATCCCCGGGTTTTAAAAATATTTTGAATGGTTCAGGATAATACTTGAAGTCTAATTAAACAATTACAAGTTATTTCAAATTCTCGAGAATTATTATTTTTTATGTACAAAATCTGCCATGATTCTTTGATACTTTAGAAAAACCTAACAGCAATATTAAAAAACCACGAGTATCTGAACCCCTTGCGAGGAACGATCAAACAGTTACGTGTTTTAAGTGTAACAAGCAAGGTCACCGTTTCCGTGATTGTAAGTTGACTACTGTCCCTTCACCTGTATTGACCCCCAAGCCCAATTCCCCTAAAGACACAGTCGTTCCAGGTACGTCCTTAAAGTTTACAGAGTGCAAGTATTGTCATAAAATTGGCCACTTAGAGAAGAATTGCTTTCGGAAACAAAACGACGAACGTAATTTAACTTTAAAAAGTAAATCGATAAATTTTTGTAATTCGATAAATCGTAGTACTACGAAAGTAAAAATCGGCACTAAACTTTACAACTGTTTGTTTGACACAGGCGCCGATTGTTCATTAATTCGTCAACGTTTTTCTGGCTCAATACCGGGGAAAAGGAAAACTGTAGATGTTGTATTTTCGGGTATTGGCGGTTGTCCAGTTCGTTCAACACAAACCATCACAACCATTGTCGAAATCGATGAGGTGAGTATAGAGCTAGAGTTTTATGTAGTCGGCGATACGCAGACTCAGTTTGATATTTTGATCGGTTATGACCTTTTGCAAATCCCTGGTCTCAGTGTTACCTTGACTAATACCGGAATTTCAGTAAAACAAGATGCCCATTACGATGTAAAGCTTGTAAATGAATGTTCAAAATTAAGCTCCTCTTCAAAACTTGATACCGACATTAAAGACCAAAATTTGCTTGCCAAATTAAAAAATATTGTTAATAGCTTCCGACAAAGTTTTACAACAGGGTATAATATTTCAAAAGTTAAAACGGGTGAGTTAGAGATCAAATTGAAAAATCCGGATAAAATAAATTGTTCAGCGTAGACCATATAGATTATCCCCTGTAGAACGTGAGAAGGTTAAAAGCATTATTAGTGAACTCAAAGGCCATGATATAATCCGTGACAGTTCTTCTCCTTTTAGTAGCCCAATTTTGTTGGTAAAGAAAAAAGATGGTTCGGATCGACTCTGTGTTGATTTCAGGGAGCTCAATGCCAATACACTTAGAGACCATTACCCGTTACCATTAATCGCGGACCAAATTGATAAGCTGGGGAAGGCGCGTTATTTTACATGTCTCGATATGGCCGCAGGGTTTCACCAAATACCTATTGCCAAAAACTCAATAGAAAAAACCGCTTTTGTGACCCCTGATGGCCAGTATGAGTTCTTGCGAATGCCTTTCGGACTTTGTAACGCGCCTTCGGTCTATCAGCGAGCAATCAATAAGGCTTTAGGTGACTATAAAGACAAAATCGCTCTTGTCTATATAGACGATATTTTAATTATATCCAAGACCGCAGAGGAAGGTTTGCAAAATTTAAATCTTGTCCTTAAACGTCTGACAGATGCGGGATTTTCATTAAACATTGCAAAATGTTCTTTTTTGAAAACCTCTGTTCAATTCTTAGGTTATCTGGTTGAACATGGCACGGTTAAGCCTAGTCCTCTAAAGATTCAAGCACTTTCTAACTCGCCAATCCCTAAAAATGTAAAAGAGCTTCGTCAGTTCAATGGGTTAGCAAGCTACTTTAGAAAATTTGTTCCACATTTTTCCAAAATAATGATACCATTGTATAACCTCACGAAATCCAACACACCATGGAAATGGACTGAAGCTCAAGAAAAAGCCAGACAAGAGATAATTAGTCGCTTAACATCATCCCCTCTGTTGACAATATTTGACCCTGACTTACCAACCGAACTACATACTGACGCTAGCGCTCTCGGTTACGGTGCGGTGTTGATACAGAGACAAGATCAGACCCCTCATGTCATCGGCTATTTCAGTATGAGAACGACCAGTACCGAGAGCAAATATCACTCATATGAGCTTGAAACCCTGGCCGTTGTCAAAGCAATTAAGCATTTTCGCCATTTCCTATATGGACGCTCATTTAAGGTTGTGACTGACTGTAATTCGCTTAAGGCCTCAAGGCATAAGAAAGAACTGTCTCCCCGAGTACATCGTTGGTGGTCCTTCTTACAGTCGTTTCAGTTTGAAATTGAGTATCGCAAAGGAGACAGATTAGCTCACGCAGATTATTTTAGTAGGAATCCAGTCGATACGTCAAACTCATTAGAACCAGTCCCTGCTATGAGTAATATTGGTGCATCTTGTTCAGTTCAAATGTTGCGATTTTCTGTCAACGCTTCAACGCTTGATCACAATTGGTTACTAATCGAACAAAAGCGTGACCCTGTACTCAAGGACATAGTTGACCAATTACAGTCTGATTCCATTCCTAAAAATCTTGCAGACACATATGTTATTTTAAAAGATAAACTACTACGACGAAAAGTGCAAATAGAAAATAAAACAAGAAAATTGATCATCGTTCCTCGCAGTTACCGATGGAATCTTATTTCTCACTACCATAATTCGCTTCAGCATTTCAGTTGGGAAAAGGTATTGGCAAAAATAAGAGAACAATATTGGTTTCCTAATATGTCAAAATTGGTCCGAAAATTCATTGAGAATTGTGTTAGTTGTAGAGTCAGGAAAGGTTTTTCAGGTGCCAAACAAATATCTTTGCACCCAATTGACAAAATTACAATTCCGTTTCATACTGTGCATGCGGATATTACTGGTCAAATGAATGGGAAACGTAACCAACCTGAATATGCCTTCGTTTATATAGATGCATTTACTAAATACGTTCATTTAGTTTACACAACAGATCGAACATCAGAATCTGCCATTAGGTGTTTTCGCGAGGTTATTACTATTTTTGGCACCCCCACTAGATTAATAACTGACCAAGATAAAAGCATCACGTTGTAGCAAGAGGAGCTAGCAGGGCTAATGGTCAGGTTGAACGCATTATGAAGATCATTAAAGATAATATGTCAGTGGTGGAGCTTGATAAACCATGGCACAATGCAATCCAAGATTTACAACTAGCTATAAATTGCACAATATCCAAAAGCACTGGAAAAAGTCCGATGGAGTTATTATTTGGCAAAAAATGCTCTCCGCCAGCTATCAAGCTCCTCCAAGTAGATGATGATGAACCTGTTGATGATCTTACTGCTATTAGGAACGCTAGTAAAGATAGGATGGACGAGCGATCTATTCAGGACAAAATTCGATTCGATAAGGGTAAAGCTCAAATTAAACACTTTAATGTCGGAGATTTCGTTTTAATGCGTATTCACGAGCGTCACACTACAAAATTAGGACCTAAATTTGAGGGTCCCATGGAAATTTTAGAAATTTTACCTAACGACCGTTACAAATTAAAGCATATAAATCTACGCGGATGTTCAGAAAAGATCGCTAGTCATGACTGTTTGAGACTTGCCCCTTCGGGACAGGCAGATCCATTTGATGAAAGTAATGAATCCTCCGTATGGGCGGATAATGAGACAGATGGCTCAGAAAAAAGTATTTAAAATTATCTTAAATATTGTTCAATGATGTGTTAATAAAGTGGTATTTTTGTTTTATTTTTCCTTTCCACATTTCCTTCCTTAACGCTGGCTGGCCACCATGCGTTTCCTTTTCCCGGTCTTAGAGGCTAGACCCCAGGATGGGTGATGCCTGTTGTGTGTTTTGGCTAGATCCCAGGATGGGTGATGCCTGTTGAGTTCTATTCGGCTAAATCCCAGGATGGGAGATGCTTGCGTTGTATGATTTATTTATTTTGCTATGAGTTATAACTGTAAGCGCTTTGTTATGTTATATTGATATTTATGAAGTCGAAATGTTATTATGTAAGATTAGCGCAGGGAGCGCGCTATAGCAGTATGGCCGTATGGGCGGCGAACCTTTTTGTGTCTAATTAATTAAATTAATTAATATTTTAATATTATTAAGTATTTTTATTATGAAAATCTGTTTCGATTTCTATTTCTTTGTTTACTGTAAATCACGCTACCTGCGCCAGGTAAAAAGGAGCAGGTAAAAGGGTAGGGGTATGGTAGGGTTGTTTTCCGAACTGTATTTAAGAGAGAGCGCGGTTAGAACTGTACCATTTTCGTATCAAATTTTGTATAAGGCGTTACTCTGCCGGTTTAACAATCAATTGTTGTATTTTGTGTGTAAGTGAGTAAATTAAAGTGAGATTTATCATTTACCCAACGAGTTTCATTTAAATCATGGATCATAACAACGACGATGAGGAGTTTACGCCGACATATACAACGCGACCTGCGAGTTGAGAGCCTGGACGCCTTTGTGGAATACCTAGCTAAGAGAATGTTCACGCGCGCGGACGCGTCGCTCCACCCGCATCTGCGGGACATAGCACCGCACCACGCGCGCCCACCGGATCGACGGGCCTTCCCGCGCGACTTAGTGCGCGGGGACGGCCCACCAAAACCATGATGACCATAAGCCGCCGCCCGGTCGCTGATCGGCTCCTGCTGGGCTTCCCACCAGCGGGATCCACCCGGTAGGGCCTGATCGCCCGGGCGGCGTGAAGACGAAAACCCGGACTGACGCCGCGGCCTCGGCCGCCCCCACAAGATCTCGACACACACAAACACGTACATACTTCGTAGACCCTCAGGGCCACAACCCAAGGACCAGTCCGTAGACACGGACTGCGATAGAAACCACAGTCAGGGGACAAAAAGTCCCGATACTGTTTCCCCACAGCACAAGTAGTGCCGTGAGAGAAGACCGACGAGACGGCTCAGAAGTTGTCCGATCGCGGGCACGGCTCCACACGGAGCTCTGAACTGTCAGGTGACTATGTTATTTCTATTTTACGTTTACACTGTAAATTACATTGTTAATAATTAAGGATATTATTATTATGCTATTGTAATGTAATGCCGAGATGCTAATGTTGCTATTAGATACCTAGTTTACGAACTGCTGAAATAAACATTGCGATATAGTATTGACTGTCATCACTGATATTTATTTGCGTAAATATACTTATTTATGTCTATTTGTGTGTTTAATTAAAACCATCTCCCACATATATTCCAGGCCCAGGGTCCTTAAGAAAGTTCTCGAAAAACCAATGTTTGGAATGATAGTAATCTCGTGTCTTCTCTTACCAAAAATCAAATTCATGAGAATTACCGCTGTTGGCGTTTATTTCTTTAATTTAACCCCTTATTAACTGAGCAGGTTGGTATGTTTTCGTGTTACGTTTGTTGTTCATTGATATTTTTAACCAACTTCAAAATCGATAAGTAGGGATAACTCAAAAACTAAAACCAAACCAAAAACAGATGTCACTCAAATTTAATTAAAGACCTTTTTCTTGTTTGTAAGTCGGATTAATTTATTAATGTAATTGTGTTGTGTAGTAATAGGCAATGACCTGTGTATCCCCACCAAATGTATGACAAATCATGTTAACAGCAGCAACTTGGCTACCCTCAAGAAACCATTTCTTTTTATCGACAAAATTATATAAATCCATCAGCTAGTGGCAAAAAATCTCAAGCGCTCAAACTTTCAAGGACACGTCAAATTAATAATCTACGTGGTAAGCATTCTAGCGCCATGCTTCCGATACTCGGGTTAGCTGCTAAGTTAGTGGATTTATAGATTGGTGGACGGGTTAGTGGCACTAACTCGTCTACTAAGGAGTATGGTGTACTAAAGAGTATGCTCTAAGTCTCTTCAGTAAGACTCGTGCTCTGTAGTGGGCCATAAAATAACCCACGGAGTACTGCGCTAGACGATTTGTAAACTCTACCACGCAACGAGTATGACCTCTCTAATATCCTGGAGAGACATGCCCACAAGTGAGCCGGCAATGGGCAGTAGTATACTAACCGGTGTAGTTGGCAGCGATGGAGCTATGCGTGTGATCGGTGCGGCGGTACGGCGACACCTTGACGCGCGACCGGCTGTAGTTGGTGCCCTCCTTGCGAGCTCCGCCTTCTGCGCCCTCTGTGCCCTCTGCACCCTCTGCGGACAATTTTATGCTACCATTTCATATTACCATTGCCGCCCGCGTGCGGTGCGCGCGTGTACGCCCGCTTGCAGCGGCATGGAAACACCCGACCCATAATTTGGACTTAGAAAATAGCTTGTCATTTGGCTGGTGACACAAGCAAAAGGGTGGTAGCTAGTCAGTCGAGTTTAAACCCTACCACCAACCCAAAGTACTTTGTATTCCTTTATTGTTACGGTAACCCACTTACCATGAGATAGTTCTTTTTACATTCACATGCTTTATCCCCTGCACTGGGACTCTTTATCCAGCAAACAGCATGGACAAGCATACCACAACTTTTGGGTACATATAACAAATACCTTGAATTAAATCCAACCTGGGACCATTCACTACATAGGAACCATTAACTAAACTACTGACCACTTGACACAACTCTCACACCTATTCCAATATTGTTTATTATATAACAATAAATGTGTTAACTAAATGTAACCAAAAACTTGACCACAACTCACCATCCATTTCAATATCGATAACGACCTCCACTGTGGACTTGTCTTTACCATCATCGTTTGTTTCAGGCACTTCCAAGTCTTTCTTCTTGGGCGACGGTTTGTCTGTCTTCGTCGTGTCCGCGTCTTTACTCTCCTTCTCTTTCTCGCCTGATTTCTTGTCCTTCTTCTCCTCGGGTTTGGGCGAGTCTGATGATCTCAGCTTTCTGTCTGACGTCGGTGTGTCCTCTTTCAGCTTTAATACTTTTGACTCCTTTGACTGAAATTATATTTTAATTTGCTTTTATTTATCATGTTTCAAAAACGACTTGAATGAATGAGAAAGGAATTGATTGAAATTTTAGATTTGCATGCAATAAAAATATTTTATGTTGGTATTTCTGGCATTGTGTCCATATTTAATTTTAATTTTGTGTCAAATTAATCAAGCAATTATTGAACGACTGTTGGGCCCAAATGAACAGTAAATTAGCCATAATTTACAAATGATTACGGACGTATGAGAATTGATAGACAATTAGATAGAACGATAACAATTAATTCATCAATTGAATTAAACAACACTTTATCAAAACTACTTTCATTAATAAATATTATTACATCGTTCACAATGTTTATTTAATAATTACTAGTAATTACAAGGTTTCATCCTAATTGAATTAAATAAAAACAGCTGAATAAATGTTTGAATGCGTGCAAGTGCAAATCTTAGCGAATGCCTATAAAAGAGATATTATTGTAATAAATTGCGTATTGCCAAACTGAACGAGGTCAAAATATGTATGTTAGAAGCATTACTGGGCCAAGGAGGACGATTGCTTGTTAATACAGGTGTTAATCCACACAGGGAGCAGTGGCGATTCCTGGTGTTTATAATTGGGGTGGCTCCAGCTTTTGTTATATAGGGTGCAGTGTTAAGTGCGCATAACCGGAAAACCATTTCTTCAGACGGACAATCTAACAAACTTGCAGTCTTTCATTAAGGAACCTACTTTGAAATCGCAAAAAAGAAATTTCATACAATTTGACATTTTCATTTTTGTATGAAATAGCTGATGTTTTTTCGCGATTTTAGGGTTGATCCCATAGTGAAAGTCCATTTTCCGTCCATTTTCCACTATCAACCGTTTTTTGGCAAACGATCTCGTCGTGAAAGGTCTTTCTAAAAGTTCTTGTATCACAGATTTTGTTGAATCACTCATAATTTCATGTCATTTCATTATTAACTAATTACCTACTAAATAAAAAGTCAATTAAATCAATAGAAAGATAGAAACCGTAATCACAAATCTACACTATCACGAAAAACATGCGAAAACTCGTTAGGTAGTGCGCCATTCACAGTGCCAGACCCGCGCGCCGCGTTTCAAACTCAGTGATACCACAGTATAATTTTTACTATGGTGATACTAAGCGATCGAAGAGGCGCGGGCGGCGCGGGCCAACGACTTTGTATGGACTATGCATGCGCTGGCAGAAGCGCATCGCTCGCCTCGGCCGCGCTCGGCACCGACCGCCGACCGAACGCGACAATCGCCGCGAGTCGCGTTCGTGATAGAAGACCGCAGCGCTCGTAAAATGAAATTATTGTACCTAGGTCTAAGTAATTATGTTGTAAATATATGATTTTTTACATTTTATTTAATGCTTAAAAATTATGGTATGGCGGCGCCATACGCGCCATCTTAGAGAAATCGCCACTGACAGGGAGTGACAACGAATGTATCACGTTACTACAAGCAGAAAACAGAATCTTTGTCGCCTAGCGTACACAAACTCTATAGTTAAGCGAAGACAGCAGATATTTTTAATGAAAGTACTGAGTAAGGAACACCGAAAGGCGTCAGAAGCGTTACCAACAAAGAAAGAAAACTGGCTTTCAAGCCCTCAGACGGCAAACGACAAACTTTTTGGCGGCTGAATCAAGCAAGAGGTTAAGGGCAGGTTATTCGAAATCGACCTATTTTCGGTGGACTTTTAAAGCATCAAATATTTGTTGTTTCAACTTAAAAAAAATATATTTTATTGATCAAGAATCCATCTTCAATAATCAATGACTCAAAACACGATAGTTATTACTTCACTCGATCATAAAAATAGGCAAAGATAGGTAAATTTTGACAATTTTTATGATATTACGTAAAGAATATTTACAATTTAGACGAAAAAATTATACTGCAAGGTAGCACATGACATTATCTAAATAATTCAATGACTAATTTTTAAAATACTGTTTATTTTTTTTTCACAATTCCATTATATATAACAATACGATACGACGCGAGCGCTTTGCTTCAGAGCTTCAGACGCCCGCTAGGCATCGTCGGAGCTAGACCTATGCCGATTTTCGCAAAAATGACCGCAGCAATACATCGTCACATTTATATAAATTTCATTTCATTTTTTTAATTTAAATACTTGTTTCATCTTACAGTTTAAATAGTGCATTGTTTCATTGTAAATACTTTGTAAATAAATAATTTAAAGATAATCATGGGAAATAAAACCAAAAATAGTAAAATTGCTAAACACAAATTGCGGAAACTACGACAAGCAATAAGGTAAGTCTCGTATCAGTTATCTTATTATTGACCTTATGACTGAGTGACTGCCGTAACTGACTGTGTGGACGATTTGTTGTATAGGAATGCCTGAAATGATCTAAATAATCGTGTGATTGATGAGTATCTACACACACACGCGCACACAATGCCACCGTCAGTACAACTCGCGCGAATCAACTGTGCACCTCGCTGGAATGTGACCCCTCTCCCGCTACCCCGCGCGGCGCCCCGCGTTCGCCTCAAGCGCTCAGTAGCGATAGTACATTAATTGTTACCGTTGCGCGTCACTCGTTTTGATTGTCAAAATACCTGTAGAAACCCGTCATGTCATCTCTTTATTGTCAAGCTGTAATAATATGTATATCAATCTAATTTCAAAACGTCACGAGTAAAATGACTTATAGTATTACCACAGAATACTTAATAGTACTACGTAGTAAGTATTACTGCGCCTTCACCTTGAATCACTTTCTACATACAATAAGAAACCTCATCAAAATCCGTTACGTAGTTTTAAAGATTTAAGCATAGATAGGGACAGACAGTTATGGTCCAAATTTTTTAAAATACTATGCAGTGATGAATCGCCTTTTTTGCAAACGGTACCGCTACCGGCCGAATGACGTCACAGCGCGAGGTGCACAGTTAATTCGCGCGAGTTGTACGGCCGGCCTTGACGCCAGCATTGCCGCCGGCCGCTTTGCAATGCAAGTCATTCGTGCCGGCGACATTGCCGCCGGCACTGTGTGTAGTAACACTAGTAACCGTAGGACTTCTAATTTTTATACCATGGGGTGTATATTATAGACTAGCTTCCGCCCGCGGCTTTTCCCGCGTGGAATTAGGACATTTACAAAAGATTCCTGTTTTATCCCAAGGGAGCATAGGGATAAAAAGTATCTTATCACCCAAGTCAGCTCATATCCTGTCTGTATACCAAATTTCATCAAAATCCGTTCAGTAGTTTCAGCGTGATTGACGGACAAACATCCAAACAAAGAAACTTTCACATATAATTATTATTATATCTATCTATATCATTTCATAATTATACTAAGGTGCCTCACTTAGGTAGGTATTGTTTTATTTGCATTAATAAATAATACGTAACCTATAACTTTGTTTTAGGTGTCTCTCGTAAAAGTATTTTCGTAGTATCCCAATAACATAGACATAGTACAAAAACATCAGTAGTGCAACTACTAGGTATTTTACTAAACCAAGATAAGTATTTATTTTGTCAACACTGCGATTGTGTTATAGGTATAACAACTATGAGGAAAAATGTAATTTTGGTACGATCGGCAAAATCTATATATTATGTTATACCTACATATATTGAGCATAATTGATATATCAAATACCACGTATACAGCATTGAAGTAATTTTAATATTTGGTATCACTTAAGGTTTAGGTCGGTGACAGTAGTAGGTATGTATAACTGTGAAAATATACATACAACCATGTGTTTGTATTTTGCAGTGCCTCAATCCTAAGAGATAAAGGTGTATTTACAACAAAAACAGATTGTGACGAAAAGTGAGTACACGATTATATAATCTTACTTTACTTACTTTTACTAATATTATAAAGGTGATAACTTTGATCTTTTGTTTGTTTGTTGTTTGTTTGTTTGTTTGTTTGTTTGGAAATACTGAACCGTTTAGAAACATTGAACCGATCATGAAAATTGTTTCACAGTCAGAAAGCTACACTTTTCAGGAATGCTATATTTGATTACTGGGAGACCCGGCGAACTTCGTACCGCCATAAGAAATTTTCTCATTCAATAATAGATATATAAATTCTAGACAAATTTTAAATGATCTGGTAGGTAAAATGGACACAATTCTTGCCTAAAGAAGTAAAAAGGAGGGGTACAGGTAGTATGAAAATTTTCTTATTTATCAAAGTAAAATAAACTGCGAGAGGGAAAGGGAGATGAAGAGAAAGAGACAATTTAATTGTCTCTGATTTTTTAACTCTTGGTTGGTTTTTTATTATAAAATATTAAATGTTGCTCTATATTGTATGTAGTGTAGTGTTCGCTTAATACGAAGTTCGCGCGGGTCAGCTAGTCACTTATAAAGGGCTTCTCAGCCTTGCAGCTTTGATTCTACTCCTTATTACTACTCCCTATTTTAAGATCTAGGTACGATCTTGTCGATGTAACTGGTGCAAATTCCTTCAAACAGCCCTATAGGTCCAACGTCTTTTTCTTGGCCTCCTTATACGACATGACAACAACCTTACTCTTTATTTGACTCATATAACTAATCCTTCCGAGCTTCCCGCTTACTAACATAAAATAATGTTTCAGCATTTCAAGCCTAAATAACGACATACCACAAGAACCTTCTCTGCAAGTTCTTGTACCATCTAGATCTTTAACACTTCCATCAATTTCGCAATATCATGAGTAAATAATGAAAATGGGATTTAGCTCATTCAACACATATTGCTTTTGAATTTCTTAATAATGATTTAACTATGGTACATCGTATCTACTTTTTACCAGCCTGCTAATTCTGCTTTTTTCTGTAAACAACAATAACAAACCAAACTGAATGTCCATAACATAACTTATTACTTACTTACTTTTTACTTTTAATCACTTTTTACTTTTTGATATTGGTCATAGTCATTGTATTTGAATTGAGTGAGTCAAGTGTTCAACATCTGCATTAAGAATTTCTTTTTAATCGTTATCTCCTTTTATTGTTTCAGAAATACTGATTATATGAACGAGGCATTAGTAATTGAAAAAGATAATAAAGAAGAGGACTTTGAACCAATCCAAGGACGGAGAATAATAGATTTAAATTATTTTTTAAAAGATTTGCAGAACAAAGCACGACACAGCAACTTATTTGATTGCAAAACTTATAATTTTAAATTGATTGGAGAGAAAAGAGTAGGACTGGTTTCAACGTTTAAATTCCAATGTGACATGTGTAAAAACGTATGTCTGATAAAATCTGAGGATACGAACGATACGCAAAATCTAAACTTAGCAGCAACGACTGGAATTGTAGCATCTGGAAGTGGTTACTCACAGTTTGAGGAAATATGTTCTTCCATGAATGTGCCCATCTTTTCCCCGAATTATTATAGTAAATTACAAAATGAAATTTATGATAAATGGGGAAAAACAGCGACAATGTCAATGGAGGCTGCGGCTAAAAAAGAGAAGGAGATTGCTATTGAAGAAGGCCGAATTAAAAATGGATACCCAGTGATTGATGTCCTCGTAGATGGCTCTTGGTGTGCAAGATCATACGGAAGTAATTATAAAGCTTCTTCTGGCTGTGCTGCGATTATCGGAAGGCGTACTGGACAAATACTTTATATTGGTTTTAAAAATAGATATTGCCTAGTATGTGCCAGAGCTGAAAATAGGGGAATAGCTCCCGAGGCCCATAATTGCTACAAAAATTATGACGGTTCTGCAAGTTCTATAGAACCAGAAATATTAGTGGAAGGTTTTAAATCTTCCATTCAAATGTACGGACTAATTTACAACAGAATGATAGGGGATGGAGACGCATCTACCTATGCTAAAATACTGAACGCTAATCCGTATAAAACACAAAATGTTACTGTGGAGAAAATAGAATGTAGGAACCACATTTTGCGCAATTTATGTAAAAAACTTCGTCTAATATACCAAGAAACCAAATATTTACTAGCACACAGGAAAACCCTTACAAATATTAAAATAATTTCTATTAGAAAAGTAATTGTAAAGAGTATAAAATATCATAAAACATCAGAGAATCAAAAAGATAAAGCTGTGTCACTTCTGCATAATGATATAATTAACTCATTATTGCATACGTATGGGGATCATAAAATGTGTCACAGTTATTATTGTGATAAACAACAAAACCAAAGTGATGATTTAAAGAAAATTCAAAACTCGACGTTTATGTTCAGGGTGAGTTCAATTCTTGCCAGCGTAGCTGCAAAATCACGCAGCCTAATAGAGGATGTCGACACAAATGTTGTTGAATGTTTCAACAGCGTGATTGCAAAATTTATTGGGGGCAAAAGGACTAATTTTGCTCTTAAACAAGGCTACCAAAGCAGATGCTCAGCCGCTGTAGTAGCTTTCAATACCAAATCTGCGATTTCCTGTATACATGCAGCATTTACTAAAAAGGATCCTGGCGGACGAATAGAACTCACGGAGAAAAATAGAGCTCTCAAAAGAAAATATTTTGTAGAGCACCCAGTAAAGAAAAAGAGAATATTAAAAGAAAATCATAAAACACAACATAATTATGGACCTTCTAGCTCCGCTCCTGACTTGCCACAAGAAGATCTAAAAATTGCTCAAAAGGATTTTTTACATAATTTAAAACTGCTTACATCGGACAAAACTGCCATTGAAAGAGCGACAGTATTGCAAAGAGAAAGCAGTGAATGGCTTGAAATAAGGAAGAAAATTATCACGGCATCAAATTTCGGATCAATATGCAAAAGAAAAAAAACCTCAAACACAGCCAATTTGGTAAAAAAGATATTATTCCCTCTATTGCTCATGGGGTTGAAAATGAAAAGCAAGCATTGCTCCAATTGCAACAGCAGGAAGATGTGAAAATATTACCGTGTGGATTATTTATAGAACCAACATATCCATTTATGGGAGCAACACCAGACGGACTAATTGGAGATTACACTACTGTGGAAGTGAAGTGTCCCTTCACTGCTAGTAAATTAGGCTTGTCAAATGCAATAGTTGAAAACAAAATTCAAATTTTTAAATATAATAAACAAACAAAGTCATATGCCATAAACCAAAAAAGTGATTGGTACTACCAAATACAGGGACAACTCCATATTATAGGCAGGGATACATGTCTGCTACGAATTTGGGCTGGTGAAAATGAGCGTCTATTGACAGAACGCATAAAAAAAGATGACGGTTTCTGGACTACTATGGAACCGAAACTAGTACGATTTTATATGACATGTATTCTACCCGAACTTGTGGACAGTAGACACAACCGTGGCATGCCTATCAGGAATTCAGAAGATATTGAAAATGTCCAGCCACAATCTCAGCAACAGGATCCAAGCGCACTAAATTACAACAATTATAATCGTCAGAAGACATCAGGTCCTAGTACGCAATCTCTTAATTTTAGTGACTATTGAACCACGCTATTAGTAAATAATCTATGTGAAATTCCGTAAAATATGACGAGTTTAACCGAATATTTAAAGTTAGATACTTAGATGCTAGTAAAAATTGTAAATTTAGTGATTGGGCTACTGTAGGTATATATTCAAAAGTAGGACCAAATTGTATGATCTTTATGACGAAAAACAATGTAATTTTTCTCCCTCGTTTCAGGAGCATGTAAAAAATTATTCTAAAATTTTCAAAATGGTTTGATTCAAAACAGTCAATATTAGAGTGTAATAGATAAAAATACTTTTTTATTTAAATAAAGAATCATTATGCAACGTGATGTTTTATTCTAAACACAGTGTTTACATTTTGTATTTCAATGTTTATATTATATTCTGTATAATAATACTGATTTAACTATACTGTGACGCACGACGTTTTGCCGCGCGGGGTCAGAGAGTTCATTCAAAACACGCTCTCGCATAGATTCGCTTGCGAGGGGTGAGGAGTGCTAAAATACCTAATTCGCTCAAATAACCTGGTCTTAAGAGGAAGAAAAGAGAAGATAGAAATCTCAAGCTCTCAGTCAGACAACGACGCGATGTTTAAGCAAGCTAAATCAGTATAAAATCAACAATATCTTCCAGCTTCGAGGACGAAAAATATTTCTATAATGTTATTAGCTTAATCAAACTTAAATCTGAATAAATAAGCTTTTCATAATAGTTAAGCGTTATTTAAATACGCTTTGTAAATAAAATGTTGTTTTTAAACCCAGTCAACTTCAAGCTATTATTGGAAAATATTAAGTTTTGAGTGTAATTTTAAACTAACATGCAAGTTTTAACACCAAACTACAAGCATGTTATGTATTGACGAACTATTTTAAGATCTTATAAAATAATGTACGCGCGAGTTCAGTAGTTGTAGTATCACAAGACCGCGCATTAAGGTACCATAACCATAACACTGCTGTACTCAAATTAATTCACTGGTACCATAATAATACTTTACTCAAACCAATTCAGTGGTCCCATAATACTACTGTACTCAAACTAATTCATTCGTGCCCTAAAACTACTGTACTCGAAACTAATTTATTGGTACCATAAAACTACTGTACTCAAACTAATTCTGTGGTATCATAGCACTGTTGAAATCGCTATTATTTATTATGCTATTAAATACAAATACAAAGGTTCGTCCGTCAATATTCATTACAAACGAGGCATCTTTTTACGCACTAAACAATCAAATTATACTTCGTGCTTCGTCCTCGAGATTAGTAACCTGAAATAGAAACTTATTAACACACATATGTAGTAACGCATAGCGATCACCACTCTTTGCACTACGTTGAGAAAAAAAAGAGGGTAGAAACATTATAATTTTATAAATGTTACTGATATTGGGGGTAGGCAGATTACCTCACTTACTTTACCTGTTACCTGTCGTCGTCTCGGAGCTTCATTCGCATTTTAGTGCTTCACCACTCAACACAGTTCCAACCGACGTGGAACGTATTTTTATTTCGTTTTATTATTATTATAATAGTTTTTTCTTGTATTGAACCCAAGTACACCTTTTATTTAGTGATATTTAGTGATTAAAAGTAGTTAAAATGTTAAAACATAAAAATTCTGAAGTGGAAGAGTTACAAATATAAAGAAACCGCGAAGTCGCCGACGCATACACGTGATTGAGGATTCATCTTCATCATCAGATGAAGCATTCAGGATCTATCGTCTTGCCTTCAGCGAATAACCTTCAAATAACACGTGTGTTTTTTTTGCATTATAACAAGGATAGCTGCTTATTCTAAATGCACTCTGAGCAGTCGCTGGGACTGTCTCGCCGCATTTGTGACAGTTGGTTTGCGTTCTTTTCGTTGGGAACTGAATCTTACCGACTATAAGCAAGCACGGAGGAATTTTTGATTTTAAGAACAAGGATAGCTGCTTATTCTAAATGCACTCTGAGCAGTCGCTGGGACTGTCTCGCCGCATTTGTGACAGTTGGTTTGCGTTCTTTTCGTTGGGAACTGAATCTTACCGACTATAATAAGCAAGCACGGAGGAATTTTTGATTTTAAGAACAAGGATAGCTGCTTATTCTAAATGCACTCTGAGCAGTCGCTGGGACTGTCTCGCCGCATTTGTGACAGTTGATTTGCGTTCTTTTCATTGGGAACTGAATCTTACCGACTATAAGCAAGCACGGAGGAATTTTTTGATTGTAAGAACAAGGATAGCTGCTTATTCTAAATGCACTCTGAGCAGTTTCTGGGACTGTCTCGCCGCAATTGTGACAGTTGGTTTGCGTTCTTTTCGTTGGGAACTGAATCTTACCGACTATAAGCAAGCGTAATAAACTCATACCAATAACTGAGCAGTTTTTTTGGGACTGTCTCACCATTGGTGAAATAGTTTTCGTATAATTTTACAAAAACAAATCTTAACATGGCTTCATGTATTACGCAGCTACTGAGCTTCCTTATTATGTGCTTACGCAGCTCATGTCTTTCAGACGGAGGAGTTTTTGATTTTAAGGAGCGCCCACTGTTGCCCGAGCCGCAACCCACGCTCACCCCAGAGGACATTGTGCCCCGGCAAAGCTCATCTGCGGACAAGATTGATAGCTATCGCGACGAGGACCTTCCAGAAGCAGATTTCTCAGCAGAGACTGCCCTAGATAGTATCGTTTTAGATATACTCGGTGAGGATACCTTATCAAACGCGACAAAGCTATTGAGGGAAGACAGAAACTACTTGGCAAAGCCATATCATGTCTCGCTTCTGCAGTCACCGATCAACTGAATCGCGAAGATAAAAACAAAGAATTGTTGAAGAGCCTGTTCAACCCAGACAGCCACCCAGCTTATCGAAGCCCTCGCAACATCCGTACAGGACAACCCGCCGCCAGTAGACGAGGTAAAATATGCTGGTCAACTATCGTTGTATTACAAGCAATGGGCACTCTTAACATCCGATCGTAAAATTCGAGACGGGATAAAGGGGTATAAACTCGAATTTTTGCGTCCTGTGGTACAATATCAAGTCCCTTCTCCACCTAAACTTACAAGTAAAGAATGTCTGCTTGTAGAGCAAGCTGTACATAATTTAACTGGTACTGGGGCAATTTCACAATGCCATCCATGCAAAGGACAATTCATATCGAGTTTCTTTTTACGTCCAAAGCAAAACGGCAAGATGCGATTCATATTAAATTTAAAACCGTTAAACAAGTTTATCCATACGGATCATTTTAAGCAAGAAGACTTAAGGACGGCTGTAAAGATAATTACAAAAAATTATCATATGGCTATTTTAGATCTTAAAGATGCCTATTTATTTATAACAATTCATCCTGACTTTAGAAAATATTTGCGGTTCATATGGGACAACAAAATTTACGAATTCAATGCTCTGCCTTTTGGACTAAATACAGCCCCGTACGTATTTACTAAGATAATGAAACCAGTCGTTAAACTCCTCAGGACTGCAGGCTACTTGTCAACGATTTATCTTGATGATTTACTTTTAATAGGACGTTCTTATCAAGAATGTGATGGTAATATTAACATCACGAAAAAGCTACTCAGTTCTCTACGTTTCATCATTAATAAGCAAAAGAGCAATCTTATACCATCTACCGTTTGTAAATTTCTCGGTTTTATTATTGACTCACAGAAAATGCGAGTTTCTCTACCGCATGACAAGAAAATACAAATTCTGAAATTAAGAAAGAAAGTCTGAAATTAAGAATTTTATTAAAATGAAACGTTGTAAAATTTGGAGGGTTGTTAGTTTCTATTTGTCCCGCAATTGAATATGGTCATCGCTATACGAAACTACTCGAACGTACTAAGTTCTTGGCTTGAACGACAAAGATAACTATGATTTATTTATGACGATTCCTAGCGCTGTAATGACTGATTTACAATGGTGGCTTAACGCAATTAATAAGTCGGGTAAAAGAATACTTAATGATAAATATGCTATTAAAAATATACTCTGACGCCTCAACGACGGGATGGGGAGCGTCCTGTATGGCTATTCTGTAAGAAACAAATTCGATATCGAAGCTCACTCAGGTGAGTTGTGTCACTTCGATTGCAAGCTTGATTGACGCTGCCGTCAGTTTTAATTTTAACAGAACGCGATGTACGTCAAAATTCAAAATCTCACCGCGGATTCAGCTATCGAGATGTCAAAGATATCCTTACAGAATAGCCTAGCTGCAATGGGGAAACGGCTAGCGGTCAATGGTCCACAAGCGAGCAGGGCTACCACATCAACTATCTTGAACAGTTAGCAGCATTTTTAGCTTTAAAAATTTTTTGCAAAACAACTTATAAACTGTCAAATACTGCTTAGAATAGATAATTCAACAGCTATTTCATATATCAACCGCATGGGTGGTATCAAATTTCCCCATCTCACTCAAGTAACTAAAGATATCTGGCAATGGTGTAAGCAAAGACAATTATTCATTTTCGCATCGTACATCAGATCTATGGACAACAAAATTGCAAACGCGGAATCTAGAAAAGTACATCCAGATATCGAATGGGAATTATCAAATTCTACCTACGAAACCATAACTTCAAAATTTGGTAAACCTCACATAGACTTGTTTGCAAGTCGAATTAATCGTAAATGTGAAAAATTTATATCTTGGCACAGGGACCCCGATGCCTTTGCTATTTATGTATTTACTATTAACTGGGGTAATTATTTTTGAAGTTATACTTCTTTTGGCGCGATTGAGAAAAATGATGAGGGTGAATTTGCGCTCACCGACTCCTAATTTTAACAGTATGAAATTCGTTTTGCGATGCGCGCGCAGCTGTATGAAGTTGCCGGCTAACCACTCATACTGATTGGCCTATTGGCCTTTTCAATGTAAAGTAGCGTCAACTGACAACAAAATTAAATAGAAGTACTATTTCAACACGTTACAAACAGTACCTCGTAGAAGTTATCCTAATGTTTCATAGATGGCGTTAGTATGAAACATTTTCATGAGTTCACGGCTATTTCAACACGTTACAAACAGTACCTCGTAGAAGTTATCCTAATGTTTCATAGATGGCGTTAGTATGAAACATTTTCATGAGTTCACGGTTTGTTTAATATTTATCGTTAATCACTACTGCATTTTAGTTATTTTTTTTCCATACGCTAAAGAAGTATAACTTCTAACGCGTGTACATAAGTACACACACTCTTTTTCTACGCCTTTCCCCCATTTTCAATAATATTAAGGTCGCTCAAAAAATTATTAACGATGTAGCTGATGGGATCATGATAGTCCCGCTGTGGCCCAGTCAACCATGAGAGTCCCGACGGATACAATCAAACCTTATCCTGGCGGCCGGGAGGTTGTCAGGTCGGCCTTAATGCTACGAGGCGCACCGCCTTCCTCTGTAGAAATTATGCTATCCTCCATTTCAAGAAATTCTATGAAACAGTATAGCGTTTATCTAAAAAAAATTATGTACACGCGTTAGAAGTTATACTTCTTTAGCGTATGGAAAAAAAAATAACTAAAATGCAGTAGTGATTAACGATAAATATTAAAATTAATCAAAAAGATTTTATTTAAATAAATCACTAATAGTCATCCTAAACTATCTTTGAATACTTAGTTATAATTTATTTACTGTTATATTGCAGTTAAAAACCTTTATTAAATATTTTACCAAAAAGACTAGTCGTTGCATACCGTATAACGAAACATTAATCTTTAGCTAGTCTGTGCATATTATGTCATGTCAATGTGCCACAAACAATTATTTTCAAACCGTGAACTCATGAAAATGTTTCATACTAACGCCATCTATGAAACATTAGGATAACTTCTACGAGGTACTGTTTGTAACGTGTTGAAATATTACTTCTATTTGTTGTCAGATGACGCTTCGCCAAATTTATTTGGAGAATTTCGTTCAGAAAACGCACATTGTGCCGTTGTTTTTGTTTTTTATGAGCACTGCAATATATAATTTTACGATAGAAAATATTATATAAATAACTTAATAATTTAATAATATTTTCAGAAACTTTCAAAATTTTTAGGCTCCTAACGCCATCTATCGGTGTGCACGTTGCAACTTTACATTGACAAAGGCCAATAGGCCAATGAGTATGAGTGGTTAGCCGGCAACTTCATACAGCTGCGCGCGCATCGCAAAACGAATTTCATGCTGTTAAAATTAGGTGTCGGTGTGCGCAAATTCACCCTCATCATTTTTCTCCATCGCGCCAAAAGAAGTATAACTTCAAAAAAAAAAATGGCATGATTTCTGTATAAAAAATTCAATGAATCTTTATAATGCCAGTATACCAAAGGTTTTGGAATTCTTAACTGAATCTTACGCTAGTGGTAGTCAATTTGGCTCACTTAATAGGTGTAAAGCCGCATTGCCCTTAGTACAAGGGCATGATATCATCGATAACGATAATATTCAAAGATTTTTCAAAGGGGTATATCGACTTCGACCACCGAATCCAAAGTACAATATTACTTGGGATACAAATTGCGTATTAAATTTCTTAAAAGCACAATACCCTAATGAAAACATTTCTCTCGAACAACTATCAAAGAAAAGAAATGCTCTACTTTGATTGCTTTAACTACCGCGCATAGAGTACAGACCTTATCACAAATAAACATAAATAATAGAGGTATAGAGGTATTACAGACGCAGGTTGTTATTAAAATTCCCGAACTGATCAAAACTTCTCGTGTAGGATCTAAACAGCCTATATTATTTTTATCGTTTTTTCGTTAAAAAACAGAAATATGCCCCGTGAACACTTTAGTCTATTATATAAAAAAAGCCTGCAGCAATACGTAGATCTGATTCTTTATTTATAAGCTATAAAAACCTTATAAACCAGTAGCTTCCCAAACATTAAGTCGCTGGATCAAAGGAACCCTAAAGGACAATGGAGTCGACGTATCAATATTTTCCGCGCACAGCACCAGACATGCGTCCACATCACGCGCATATTCGCGAGGAGTCAACATCGACCTTATCCGCAACACCGCCGGCTGGAGCGGAAGCTCTAATACTTTCGCCAAGTTCTACCACCGAACCATCATCGACACAAATGAAGTGTCTTTAGCGAGTGTAATTATAAATTAAATTATAAAATTTAAATTAACCAAGTTTTTCAAATTGTAAAATTGTAAGTGTTAGTTTTGTATCTGGGTATACATATGCTCATATTATTTCTGATTGTTTCCCTAATCGTATTACGCTAAAGGAACAATTGATTATGAGTGGTTCGCCTTTTTGATTAATCCCCTTCTTGAAACCTTGCAACACTCTCAAGGTCTACATATGTGTGTTAATAAGTTTCTATTTCAGGTTACTAATCTCGAGGACGAAGCACGAAGTATAATTATTGATTAAACGAACTTACCAAGTGAAGTTCTATCATAATTATACGAGTGCTTCGTCCGAAGAGATTAGTAACACCCGCCCACCCTACCCCTATTGGTATGGGTTGCAGGTTTCATAAGGGACTCCAAACCAATGAAGCTCCGAGACGACGACAGGTAACAGGTAAAGTAAGTGAGGCAGTCTGCCTACCCCCAATATCAGTAACATTTATAAAATTATAATGTTTCTACCCTCTTTTTTTTCTCAACGTAGTGCAAAGAGTGGTGATCGCTATGCGTTACTACATATGTGTGTTAATAAGTTTCTATTTCAGGTTACTAATCTCTTCGGACGAAGCACTCGTATAATTATGATAGAACTTCACTTGGTAAGTTCGTTTAATCAATAATTATAGTTTACAAGTCTGCGACTCAAAAATAAATTGACAAACTATATCAATGTTGACAAACTACATCAGTTGTACATAAAGTTTGAAACTGCTGCAATTTCATCAGTACCATAACACAACGGTACCACAGCGACTTCATCACTACCATAACACTACTGTACCCAAACTATTTCACCAGTACCACAACCACACCACTACCGTACTCAAACTATTTCACCAGTACCACAATAAAGCACACACTCACATCGTCCCCGTCGGCGCGGCGGTCGGAGGCGGGGCGCGGCGTCTCCGGCGTGCGCGCCGCCTTCGCCTGCCACCACACCGGCACACCACAACCGGTTAGTGTTAGTATGGATATGGGTAGTATAACAATGCTAGGTGTGTTTGTGTCTCGCTTACTTCCACATTCATACATCGTTGCAACGCATAATAATGAGCGAACCCAGCTCTTAATAAAAAACGTGTAAAGGGGTAGGGGAACGTGGTCGAATATGCCAGACAGATTTGAAAGGTACAATAACCGAAAGCACATCTTCCGAGCTCCAAAGGGAGGGCAGCAGCTCTATAATGGAACTGTTTGTTTATTTAGTCGTTACATGGTTAGATTGATGGTTGGATGGTTATTTGGTCATTGGATGGTTGGACTTGGACCCCCTGGTTACGCTCATGCCCGTAACTGTCCTTAGTGCGACACATCCTACTATCCTACTTCCTACTTCCTACTAGTCCTACTAATCCTACTAATATTATAAATGCGAAAGTTTGTAAGGATGTATGTGAGTGAGTGTGTGTGTGGGTTTGTTGCTCTTTCACGCAAAAACTACTGAATGGATTTTCATGAAACTTTGCAGTAATATAGCTTAGACATCGGAATAACATAATATGTTAAAATTTATAGAGATTTTTGAAGGGTCTGGTTCCCCGAAGCGAAGCGAGGGCGGATTTACTAGTATTAAATATTACAAACAAGTTATTTGGCTCATAACTCGATTCCCCATACAGAACCTTCTACTTTACAAGCAGAACTTTTCAGAATCCCTCCTGCTTATTGGACTAACCATCCTAGTCCTAGTAGTTTTTTTATATATTATTATTTTATATATTTTTCATTAACCATTCAAAATCAGACCTTTCATGGCACATTAGCACTGTTAGGTATTAGTTATGGTTTAATTATGACCGCGCAAACTATTGTTTCAAATACAAGATTATGATTAATTATTTAATTTAAATTGTACAAAAAATAGAATGCACGATCACTTACACAGGACATTCACAAATTATAAATCAACATGAGTTATTTTAAATGGACAAAATAATTTAAACGACTTTGTTAAATATGATATAGACAAAACAAAAAAAAAATATATCACACAAAAACAGTTTTACCCAAATCAAAGATATTTCAAATGATATAAAAATAATGTTGTGATATAACATATTAATCGTTAATTAATCTGTTTTGTTAGAATAATAGTTTTGAACAAAATTTTAATAGGTACTTACCATAATTGGTAATCTAAAAGATAATTGAATGCTCAAATATAATCATAGAGACAAATAATGAATGACCAATTGGGCTAAGTATCGCAAATTTCGAAAAAGGCTTTAGAACAGTAACATAGAATACAGATAATATTAATTTCACTATTTATAAATTATTATTTTTAGTGTAATAAAGGCAAATGCAATCTAAAAACTAATGAGACATATATTGACAACTGGAACAAAAACGAATAAAAAAACGAAAAAGACGATGAACCGTGAAAAAAACCTATAAATACCATCTAAAGATTCTAAAGGCACACTTTGTGTACAGTGAGGCATATCCCATAGTTTTCCACAACCAAGAAGCCAACCTCAGATAAAATCTATAAAAAATCTTTAGCCTTAAATTATTTAAACATAAAAATATGTTCGTAACCTACAAACGACAACGGGAATACCTTGGCCATATGTGCTTCAATTTAAGAGTAACTTATTGCACAGTTTGCACCAACACCCAACCCTCACACAACCACGCCACACAAACCCACAACCACATTAAAATCCAAAAACCAATAGCCCAATATTATCACAACACAACACTAACACAATGAGGACATGGGAACTTCTTACACAAGTTTACTAAGCTTCTTTTTGAAGAACAAAAAATACCTTGATCAAACTCGATATTATATATTATCACAATTATAATATATGTGTTGCGAGGTCTCAAAGTGAAGCCCCAATAACTAACATGTCAGTACCTCAACAAAAAGATCATCGGAGTCCATCTAATATAACCTTCGTAACGTTGCACCCCTGCCACCAATTACGCCAGATGCACCATTTTTTAGCTTTCACTTTTTTAAAACCAACTTACCAGCTATCTAACCAGCTAACCTACTAGCCACCTAAGTTGAAACATTTTCTTCAGACCATAATGTTTTACCTAAACTAACACCTCAACCACCTTACCCTACGTTGAAACATTCTCGACATGCAGGGGTCACCGGGGTTACCAAAAAACCAGTTACATTTTTTTAGAGGAGACCATCTCAGTCCTCAGGTTTATTACACACTCATGTTAATAAATACTGACTGGACTAAAGTTAACTAAGAGGATTAACTCACTAACCTAACCAACCAACTAATTTTTTAACACCATCTGCTAACTGGACCAACCTGGACTGGAATGTCCCTAAACTGAGTCTTGTTCTAGATCGGTAACAGTAGTCATTGGCGGGAGCGAAAAAGTGCTGCATGCTCGTTTGCTATCTTTCTTCCATAAAAAAGACATGCGGGGTCACCAACCCTTGCACCTATACATTCAAACACCCCCAAAGGCCACACTGCTTAACCTACGCTGATAATTCGTCCTCAACCAACTTAGCCTACGTTGAAACACTCTCGACATGCAGGGGTCACCAACTGGGGTCACCAACCCTTGCACCTAAATATCCACATACCCCCACAGGCCACACTACTTAACCTCAACTCCCTACCCTACGTTTCACTCTCGACATGCGGGGTCACCGGGGTCACCACACACCAACCCACCCACACATTTACCCTCCCTCTCCCTAACCCTCACACCGCTCACCTGCGACCGTCGCGTATAACTTCTACTCGGCAGTCCCTCCGGAGTAGGCGGCTCAAACTCCCCGTCCGAGTCGTCGTACGCGAGCTCGGGGAAGATGTCGTCGCGCTCGTCGTCCGAACTCACCGTGCCGTCGCTGTGCGACCCGTTCGCGGTCGGCGTCGGCGCCACGCCGTTCGCTTTCGGCTTCGTGGGCGTCGGTGTTGGTTTCCTGTCTTTCTCTTTGTCCTTTGGTACTTTGTCCTTGTCGGTGGATTTCTCTGGCTGTGGGGAGAGACAGTGCTTATGACATGGTTGAAAACTGGCGTGCTTACAAAGTTAAGCTAATAACGTTTAAAGTTTTAACAAAATTAGCATTGTTTACAAACCTTAGCATTCTTATCCTCTTTGGGTTTCTCAGCCGGCGCCGGCGCCTCGCTCTTCTTTTCCACGCTCTTATCCATCTTTTCCTTTTCCGCTGGCTTCTCCTTCTTCTCCGAGCTCTTCTCAGGTTTCTCCTTCTTCTCAGAATTCTTTTCTACACTTTTCTCACCCTTCTCCTTCTTCTCAGAATTCTTTTCTGCACTTTTCTCACCCTTCTCAGGCTGTTTTGTCTCAGCGGGTTTGTCTTTCTCCTTTTCTTTTTCTATATGTTTCTCCGCGGCTTGCTTCTCTTTTTCAGCATTGGCTGCCATTTTCTTCTTCATTTCTTTCACAGGCGTGTCTGCTGCCTGCCCCTGTAATTTTATATTAGGACCTCATATCAATTTATACATAAAAATAAAAAGCATAATGTCGTATGCATGCAAGCAACACCCACCCCTAATCTAATCAACTGTAGCGCATTCTTATTAAAATTGATGTCTCCAACTCCTAACAGTTGAAAACATTCTAACATTTAGGGTAAAGTTACATAAAGGGACCCATTGAGAGATTCATTCCCCTAGCAGGGTCTCAAGTATAAGTATTACCTAGCAGTATTAAACCAAAGCTGGACCATCAATAAAGCAATCATTCATACCTTCTCCTTATCCTCCCCCACCGGACCTTTACGCGTCACCATTTGACTCATCCTCTACCTGTAAAAGAAGGAAAGCTGGTCATAAAATTACTTCATAAAAATATCATAAATATCACAAGTTTTGTAATTATGTGATAAATAAGCTACCCATAGCGTGGTCAGCATTCATATTCGAATAGTTCACCTACGCCACTTCCTATAAGGAAGGATAAGCGCTGAAAGACTATATACTCTCGAATACTTTTCTTAAAAACAACGTGCAACAACATGTAATATCATTCAAATATTCTTTCCACCAAGAAAACAAACGTGACCGTGACATCATAAGAAGGTAAAAATTCAAACTGATACGTCGGCTGTAGAATCTCGCCACGAAATCCTGAACGTGAGTCAATGTGAATGTTCGCGCTTATTAGTGTTACATAACATTTCAAATTTCAGCCGGCACTAATAAACAAGTGATAGTAATTGAAGTCTCGTCGGGTAAGAACGATGAAGAGCATAATTTTAATACGAGGCAAACTTACAGATGGGACTCACTGGTATTCGCCATTATCGTATCTGATATAGGAGTATTGTCTTGGTTGGCTGGTAGTCTGGTACAAATTTTTTTTTTGTTATCGAGGGGGAAACCTTCTAAAGGTACCCGGTGCCGTGGGACCGACACAGGGTTATGTGGGATTTTACCCACTAAAACCCCCCCGGTGGCCTACCTCAGCGCTTGTGGAGGACTCCGGGATCTCCGGGATCTACAATATATACAATTTTACGAGGCGCAACTTGGACTCAAAGATTATTGACGCCGCTTACGGCGCTAAACGAAAAACAGGGCACAATATAGCCGTAAAATATGTTATTTGGCAATTTTACCACAACCATAGTATCTGTAATTTTCCGACGTGAGTATTTATAAGGGTCTTTCTATGGACAAAACGTCACCCTAACCGCGGCCTCAATATAGATATCAGTCACCGCAATATTTAACAAAGGTGTATAGTACTAGTGTAAAAACTTGCAATCAATACTTTATAATAGTAAGTAAGAACTATTGTAAGATCCGCTTAGTGTAAGAATATCAACTTTTATTACAGAGCAAATTACTAGTGGTGGGTTCACTTAGGAAACAACCAACAAATCAGGGAAAAATCACCAAACCGATAGGTAATGTTACTCGTACATTTCTGTTAAGTAGGACATTTGTCCATGGATAACGTGGGCTACTATGAGCTACCATAGCAGTACAAGTGCATTTCTATAGCCGATAGCTGATAGTCTGTCGGATTGCCTCAATCCGTGTCTAACCGGAGCAGCAACCGGTGTGATCAGTTATTGGATGGATAAGTATGCTGGTATTGGATGGGTAAGTATGTATGGTATTGCTGTCAATCCAACTAAATGTCAGGCCATCATCATTGGAAGCTCTCGGCAAATGTCTAAAATAAATATGGCTACTGTTTCACCTGTCATGTTTGCAAATAATGTCATACAATACTCCTCCGTAGTGAAAAACCTCGGCATTTATCTAGACTCAACTCTTAGTTGGACCGCCCAGGTAAATGAAGTTAGTCGGTCGGTCTTTGCAGCGTTGCGTTCTCTCAACCGGTTCAGGAATTTCCTACCAATCTCAACTAAGAAGCTACTCATACAAACTCTCGTTCTGCCTATTGTCGACTATGCTGATGTGTGCTACACAGACATTAACGAGGACCTTCTCAATAAACTGGAACGTCTTATCAACTATTCTATCCGCTTTATCTTCTGTCTACGTAAATTTGATCACATTACTTCCTATCGTCGCCAACTTAAGTGGCTTCCTATTCGTGAGCGTAGACAATCTCATGTACTCACTGCTCTCTTTTCCGTTCTTTTTAATCCCGTGGCTCCTGATTATCTTAAAAGTAAATTTCAGTATCTCGGTGACATTCACGATCTGAACCTTCGTTCCTCCAATTCGCTAAATCTTGCTTATCCGTGTCACCGCACATGTTTTGTGTCCAACTCTTTCACGTTCCAAGCTATTCGTCTTTGGAACTCTCTTCCCAAAGACGTCAGAAAATTGCACTCCAAGTTCTCCATTAAAAAAAGAGTATATGCTCACTTTTTAAAATTGCTCTCCTACTAAATGCAATAATAATTTAATTAATAAATAATATTTACTCATCCTTTATTTTATTTATATTTCTAACGCTTCGATTAAGTTTCTCAGTTTCATTTATCCCATTACTCAGAATTACTGTCTCTTTCTTTTTCTGTCCTTGCATACTGGTTTTATATAAACTATTATTATTGTTCTTATTACTATAACTGTGTATTTTATTGAACCGCCTTAAACCGTTCTCTGCACATCCTGAAGGTTGACTGTTAGAGAATGCTATTTAGCATTAAGTCCGCCAATTGTACCACTTTTGGGGTTCAATAAAGAATAAATAAATAAATAAATAAATAAATAAATAAGTGCTAGTGAAAACAAAATACATATATCTAATCTATCCCGGTTGTAAATGTTACATTTGTTAAGACACGAGGATAGATCGCAACGAATGCCCCTAAAACCTCTGCCCCGACCGGCAATGGAACCCAGATTCTGTAGGCGGTCGACAACAGTCTTAATAAACCAGTTGGATAAAGTTAATTCAAGGATGCGTGCATCCTTGAATGAATGGAGACATGTCACGGCACTCGCAGCTTTTAAGATGAAAATGTCAACACCAGCTATTCACAGCCGGGGCCACAGAATAAATAATAGTATTACGTACGACGCGCAGTTGTGTCAACACAATTTGCATTCTGTAAACATTGAAGTGGTTGCTTGTAGTGTATGTGGTAATGATATGACGTTGTCTCTGGCATGCGGGTTCAGGGGGACAGTTACAGAGAGCGTGGCAACGGGAGCGCACGTCACTCGTGGACTGGCATGGAACGAGCCAAAACACGTACCTTTACACATGCGGAGTACTACATGTGGCGACGAGGATGGGATATTCAAAAACATTAACAAGACTGAGGTCGTAAACAGATTGAGAGTTTGTACTGGACTTATATCTATACTAGAGAACCGCCCGCGCTTCGCTTCGGGACCCGTAGGTCACAGCCGCGTAGGTCACGCTCCCGTAGGAATTTAGGCTAAAAAGTAGCCTACTACTCGCTCTAGGGTGTCTCTCGCGGCCCGTTAAATCGGGCCGGTCCTTGGGTTGGGCCCTAAGGCCCTTGATTGTCCATCTGTGGTTAACCAATTTACAGGCCACAGAGTCTTAAACGGGATGGGGTTTATCTTCGCGCCGCCCAGGCGATCGAGGCCCTACCGGGTGAATCCCGCTGGTTGGAAGCCCAGCAGGAGCCGATCAGCGCCGGGCGATGACTTACGAAGCCCCAGTATCAGTCAGTGCTAGGCCCGTCCCGCGCAACCAGCAAGTGGAGCGGCGCCAGGTCCTGCAAATGCGGGAACCGCGACGCGTCGACACGCCCGAACATGTTACGTGCCAATCTCTCGATGAAGTCGTCCAGACTCTCGACTCGAAGGTCCCTCTGGATGACGGCGTTCCTCACGTACCTCGGCGCACCAATCAGCCGGCGGAGCGCAATCGCCTGAACCGCGCGCATCCTCTTACACTGCGGTTCGCTGGCGAGCGCGTACCACGCCGGTGCCGGGTACGTGAGGCGGGATCTGATGTAGGTCTTGTAGACCCCGAGCTTCAGTCCGAGAGAGAGGCTCGAGGAGAGCACTGGTTTCTGCCATCGCGCTCCTGGAATTCGCGACGGCTTTCGTAACCTGTGGCTTCATCGAGAGTCTTCCGTCGATTTTGCCCGCAGGTATTTGGCCTGTGGGGCCCATTGGATATCTTGTCCGTGAAGCTCCAGAGTAGGGTCCCACTTGTTGAGGTATCCTATGTTCACGGCCTGCGTCTTCCCGACATTCACCGACAGTCTCCGGCGAGTCATTCGGGGAGGGCATCAAGCGCACGCTGCATCTTGACGATGGCGTGGGTTCTATTCAGCGACGTGGTGATATACGCCACGTCATCGGCATACAGGGCAAGCGACGCCCCCCCCCTGCCGCCGGGATGTCGTCGGTGTAGCAGGCGTAACAGACCGGGGACAGGCAACTACCTTGCGGGACGCCGGCTGCGATCGGACGCTCGGTGGATTCGGCGTCTTCAACTACTACTCTGAAGCTTCTATTTTCGAGGAAACTGGAGATCACCTTAACGGCACGCCGGGGCGCCGACGACTGCGAGATCTTGTAGAGCAAGCCGTCGTACCAAACACGGTCGAACGCCTTTTCCATGTCGAGGAATACTGCACACACACGTTCTCTCTTATTCAGAGCCGCGATAACGGTGTAACAGCACCCTCGACAACTGAAGAGTCGTATTGTGTTCCGGCCGGAACCCGAATTGCTCCGGTCTGGGGGCAATATGCGCTAGGTGTCGCAGCAGGAGCTTTTCGAACACCTTGGATAGGGTGGGAAGCAGGGTGATTGGCCTAATAGCTCTCCGGCTTCAGCCTGTTCTTCCCCTGCTTGGGCAGCATTATGATCCTCCCCGACTTCCAGGCCTGCGGGAAGGTCCCGGTGCGAAGGATCCCGTTAAACAGGCGCGTGGCTGCTCCGATTGTCCTCTGAGGGAGGTGCCGCAGCGTTCTGTTCGTGATCCCGTCAGCACCGGGGGCCTTGTTGGGAGCGAGCTTCTTGATGGTGCGCTGCACCAAGCCGGGAGAGTTGACGATTGGGTCTTCTTCGGGAGCTATCGGCAGTGCAAAGTACCCTTCCAGGTGTTCCTCCCAGCTCTCAGTCGCGTGTGCATCTAACTCGGCCTTGAGTCGGGCTGCGGTCCGGTTGACTCCTGCCAGCGTTTCTGCAGGCTGCTGAGGTGATAGGGGAGAGGTGGATGTTTCCCCGGAGCTTTCTGCTCTCTGCTTGCAGCTTGCAGTGCATTCTGCTCGCTGACAGTGAGCTCAACCGCTAACTGGTCAACGTCCGCATCCGTGCGGATAGGCTGAATTGGCGTGGTGATCTCCAGTTGCTTCTCGAAGGTTGTCCAGTCCATAAAGCGACGGGGCCTTGGCAAGACTCTGCTGGGTTCCTTCGCCAGGACTAACAGGACAGGAACATAGTCGGACCCCATACTGTCCTGTAGCGTCTCCAATCGTGGCTGGCAATGGAGTCCTTGGTACACCGCTATGTCCAGAACGTCCGATGAGTGTCCCGCGTAATCTGGGAAGTGCGTCGGGGAATCCGGACCACAGACGGTATAGCCGTGCTGTTCAGCGGCATCAAAAAGTAGCCTTCCACTTCTGTTCGCAGCTAGGCTATTCCACCCTGGATGCTTGCAGTTCCACCATCGGTGTCGGCGAGTCCAGCAACTTGCGGACATCAGCCAACTGGATAGTGCCAGCGGGCGGGCGGTACACTGAATACAGCCGGAGCGGGGAGTTCTCGAGGCAGAGCTAAAGTAGCCTATTACATTTGCCTATGACTTACTCGTAAGAAAAATTACATGTAGTATTTGATAGCGTGATTCAGAAATTGCAAATGAATTTTACTTACGCCATCTATTAACAACTCCGAAAATAAATATCTAGCAACTAACAAAACATCGATCTTCCCATGGGAATGGGATGTTTTTCCGCGGTAAAAAGTAGCCTACGTCACTCTCCACCCTCCTAACTATCGCCACACACATAAACCTTGTCATATAATAGCTTCGTTGCGACGTGAAAGCGTCACAAACAAACAAACAAACAAACAAACAAACAAACAAACACACTTTCACATTTATAATATTAGTAAGGATTGCGCAATCAACCGATTGTCGTCTAAGCACCGAAATCTAAGCTCAATTCATATGTGTATATCATAATCAAACTATTAAAGATAGTTGTAGTACTTTTCTGTTGCGCTGTGAACCCAAAGTGAAGCTGGTGATGTGTAAGTGAGTGCCGTGGACGAGGGTTTGGATGCTGGAGGCCCGTGTAGCAGTCCTGAGGTGAGTCGTGCACTTTATTTCTCTCATTCTAGTTGGGTGTTGACCCATGAACCCCCTAAAAAGTAAAGGGCTAATTATTTATAGCTAGGTTACCTAACTGAAGGATTGTTCAAGCGAGGGTAGGTAAAAGTATTGGTTTTAATTCCAATCTGTATTGAAGGAGATAGATTACATTATATATGCATTTGGAAAAGTCCTAAATGTTTTCGGGTGATGAAGTAATTTTAATATTGTCATTATGTTTAGTGCAATCGTACCTTCTACAATAACTAGGTTGCTCTGGTGGAATTTATTGCTTGAGTTTTACTCAACCTAAGGAAACAATTTTAGTATGTTTTGCCAAATCAACATAACTAAGCTTTATCCTAAGCTGCTCCATTCGACATATGTATCCCTAGTATGGTTAGCGAGCCGGAGGTGGTAGAAAAACTGAATGAAAACGCGAATAGTGATTAAAGGAGGGGAGTAAGTTCTGCCACCCTGACTAAATAATAAAATTATATATAAAATATATTCATTTCACAACAGATTTGGAAATTTGATGGTGGACAATATTGAATGGGTTTCTCTGACGCGGTGGTGGCGTCTTTGCCATCGAATCATTACTGGAAGAAGGTTGCACTTCTTCTTCTTCTAGGTTAATGAACTGAATTAGAGATGGGTTCATTATTTACTTAGGTAAAACACTTAGTCTTGAATAAGGTTGCCGTATTAAAACCTAGGCTTTGGTTTTTATCATACATGCAGAGTGGTTACCTCGGATACAAAAAGAAAAAAAAGAAAGAAAGATAAGAATACCAGCATCGACTATTCAAATATAAGAGCGGTGATAGTCTGATAGTAGTAGGGATTCGCCGGTTCTAACTCACTTGTAGGGCGAAAAAGTCGTTTCGACGGGTTTCACCGGCTACTAGCCGCGAATGAACTTTATATTAAGTGATTCGCGGGGTAATTAACCGCGAATTAAGTTAATCCGCGTACCGATTAAGTAATTCACGGTTCAATCACGGTTCATTTATTTCTTAACTTACAAAGCACTCAACGCTATCTCTACATTCTTTTTTTTTATCGCTTGCCTTAATGGTTCCTTTATCCACAATACAGATAAGGATATCTGCTAATGCTTCCCCACATTCCGCTCCTTCCATATAAATTTAGCTAGCATGCCTCAAGGAACATCATTGTGACAGTGAAAGTGAGACGAGTCGACTATATAATGGATGTGAGTATTTTCTTAATTTCTTAATTATCTGTTGAAAACTTTTAATTTCCTGTGTGCACACGTTCTAGACATGTATGTACATATTCATGCCCGCGATATCTGTAGGTGTTTCGGTATTTTTTCATACTATTGTTGTTCTCATTTTTATGATTTGCTAATTATCTAGTGACATCTTTTCATTTCCTATGTGATATCTGTATGTATTTCCATTTTTTTTGCATTAATTGTCCATGTATAATGAACCAGCTCTCGATAACCTAATAATAAAGTGTCGTAGTATAAAATTAACCTGTATTATGTTCTCTTTCAGCAAGACACATTCAAAAGCTACTATTTTCCGGACACGCCCGAGGAACCTGACGATTCATTAGTTGTTAATATGAAGAAAAACAATAATATCAAAAGAATAAATGACATAGACATGTTCTTTGAAAAGCCCAAAAAGAAGAAAAAACTCGAAGTACAATCTTCATATGTATCAGCAGCACGTGACGACGGAGTCTCTTATATTTCCTCCAAGGAAGATGACGCTCTCACCGCTACTCATCTCATAAAAATCGATGTCTATGATATGAATAAAATACGCAACATCGAACCTATTAATTATTGGAAATACTCCGATGCTCGAGTAAAATATTATGTGCAATCAGAAGATGATAAACGTTATCAAAGTACGCGGGACATCATCTACAACATTACAAAGACACTCGCCGGGAAGCACAATTGTTCAAAATATTTTATCGAGGACAAACTCCAAGGAATGTAACGCCCCCACTGTGACTCATCTTATAAAAATTTATTTTAGTAAAAGCAAAAGAAGAGATAACATTAACTAGAAGTATCGCGCCCCCACCCACAGCATTGGGTATATAAATGTTTCTACAGGCATTGATACAGTACCATTCATTCAAAAACTTCAACTAGTAGTTGAAATATGTCATTTTTAAAACAAGTTCTAGAAATGTGGGGAAAATCAACTATATTGAAAAAATACTCTAAATATATCAGATTCTGGTATATCACCGGTGAGTTACCCGAGAACATGATAGAAGATTGTGACATCAAGCCATACTTTACACCGTGTCCAACGCATCGTTTTTCAGCAACGTCCAACGATGGTGAAGACGTAATGGACGGAGTCGAAATTATGATGGCTTTTTGCACAATATGTACTCAGGAAGGAATTGCTCGCGACTCGCAATCTATGTCTAATAACGTGTACTCACCGTGCATTGGAAGTGTCCTACAACCGCAATATATACACCCTCTATCATACGATTGGGCAAAAGAAGAAGAAGAAGAATCCCAACAAATACTTGCATTAGAAAGTTTGCGACCTATCTCATATTCCCCTACAATTCTGTAAATGATTTTGTATCTAAATTAAAAATAAACTATTTTTAAGCAATTTTCTTGTATTATTTCATATACCTACTATGTCATTCTACAAAAATGATAATGATTGTTTCAGAGAAAATAGAAGTTATTAGAGAGATAAACCAATTTATACAATATGTAAACTAAATGAGAGGTATTTATCATTGTAAAATCCACAGTAAATTTGTTCACGTTATTTATTAAAAATTGTATTAAATAATTCATCCATTGTTATATCATTACAAATTGTGTTGTCATCAAACAATTTCAGAAAATCATACATTGATTTACCATGATACTTATAATATATGTACATGATGCAATACTCTCCACATACGGTTGTGAAATCGTTTTGGATACGATTAGTGTTGTAATTCCACATCCTTGCATTCGTTTTCAAAAAAGATCTATGATATGTTTGAGGTGCTCGACCAAATGAATCAAAGTATTCCCCAAATCCATTCCCATCTATATGTATGGCTACCCAATGCGATCCAGGTTTGGTATCAACATCTAAGTTACTTATGATATACATAGGAGTATGAACATGTATCGGTAAACGATTAGCTGCGTATACGTTAGATTCAATGCTCATATCAATTTTACTTAAGTACTGTTTTATTTCCACGGTATCCATGGTATAAATAGATAACACAGCTTTTCAGCTCTGCAGTCCCAACAACAATGTCAATTTTATTAATGATATTTATTTTAAATAGGAAGATTAAAGAGGGTGTAACAAATAAAACATTGAAATATCATATATTGAATATTTTTATTTATTGAAGCAATACAAAAATAATAAACCTAACTACTATAATCTACTGATATATTACGATGCTTATCTATTTCTATTACATTATCAAATTCCGCATAAACAATACAGTTAATAGTTTGCGTGAGAGCTGACTCAAAACGTACTTCTAATCTTACACTACCATGTTTTATAAGGTTCCAGTGACTCGATGAGTTCGCTGATAAATCAGGAGTTAAATCAAATGCGAGCAAACAATAACCATTGGCATATTCATCTCTAGATATTCCATTCCCTTCATTAAGAAAATTTATACCAGTCCCTGAGAACAATGTATGATATGCACTAGCAAACACATTATTATCAAACGATGGCTGTAATGATTTCGAGGGGATTTGATGTCCATCAATATATAAACAAAATGTATTGATACCATAATTTTCAAAATTGAACGGGTTCTTGTTGAGACTCCCGTTGAATGCAGCATTATTAACAAATCCGACTATACACCTTTTCGGAACTTGACCCAGGAATATATTATCAAGGGTTTTTCCTTGAACACCTGATGGAATTGTTAAAACTTTAACTTCAGCTCGCGTAATGGGATATTTAGCTGTAGTAGATGCTAAAACTTTTTGATGTGCAAGTAATACGCTTGGATTGATTCGTGCTCTACGAACAATCAAGGTTGCATCTGTAATACATACTTTAAATTTTAAATCTGCTGACCCTGCCATAAGGTTAAAATTTTCTCTTGATCGCACCAACTTAACACACATGTCCACACCGTTAATTAAAATTTTTTCTTGATTAAATAAGTCGCCATGGAGATGTCCAATCATTTCAATTTCTTTACTCTCTCTTGCGATGAACTCCCTCTTAACAAAACCCTCATTTTTTATGTCAGTCTCATTCATTTTTCCTGCTGTATCTCCATACCAAAGACCACAAGTTAGATGCGATTTTTTGGCTGCTGGACCATAGTTCAACAAGTTTTCAATATATGCACGATATGCGTAAGTGTTATTTGGCGGTGACACTAGTTTCTGATTCAAGTAAACATCAAGTTGACTGAATATTGAATGCAACCAATTATTAACCGGAGCCACGACTGTAGCCGCTGCCAATTTTGTGTTGTCTTGATTCTGTATTTTCGCTTTTATATGAATCAAAGTGTGGGATAAATCAATGTAGTCATCTCCAGCGCCAGGAACTTGAAATTCTAAAGGTCCATCATCCGCTAGAGATGAAATAGGTTTGTAATGAATCCATACACCACTTTCTATGCTCGTCTGTGTAGATGGTAGTGCAAACAAATCTAACTCTGATTTTATACATTCACAAGAATGATTATGTAAAAAAGACATTTTAATCAATTAGAAAATATATCGTTAATATTCTTGTACTTATTTTTTGTTTTTGTTGGAGTATTCACTTTCGTGGTCAGCGTTGGAATGGAAGAAGATAAACGTTTTCGTTTTGTTTTATACCCTGAGCCAGACATGTTGATTCTATCTATTCTACTATCTACTTTTCGCTTTAAGTTAGTAGTAGCTTCCTTCAAACGTGTTTTAATTGAATCATCTATGGGTTTTGCATTAAACATATCCGACAAAACTCCTACTCCAGTACTTAAGGCTTCTTTACCGATAGCTCTTGCACCGCTAGAAAGTAATGGTAAAACCGACCGGAACAGCCCTCCTAAAAAACTACCAATTCCATGGCCTCTTTGATACGGTACCCCCTTGTATATTACACCAATACCAGATCCAGCTTGATGCGTATAATAATCTTCGTATGGACATTTCATATTATAATTATGTTTCAAATACATTATATATTTTTTTGAAGTGTAGTTTTATGCACACTGTTCCGAATTGGAATGGTATCTTTTGACCAGTGCTTGTTCTTATATCTATTTCAATTGTATCAAATTCCCTGCGCATTACAGATATATAATGGGGTGGAGAGAAAACATGCATTTTATTTGCTCCATAGATATATTTTGAAGGATCTAATGGTATGATTCTCAGCAAAGGGGTCATGACATCTCCTACGATTTGGGGTTCTACAATATCAGAATAAACGAAAAGTTGCGAAGGTAAACCTAAATGCAGATTAGCAGGACATTTTCCCATATTCTTTTCTCTAAGATTTATATTGGGTTCAAACCCCAACTGCAAACATAACTTAGGTGACAATGTTATCGATTTAATCATGTCATCTAATATTGAAACTGACACAAACTTAGAAACTTCGTCGTAGCGAAATCTGACTTTTTCCTTGATATTGTTTAAGGCCTTCAAAATATGATTGATGTTGTCATAATTAGTTGCAGGAATATGTGTCTTGTAATAAGTAAGTGATGGTTTTGTTTCACCAGGCATTTGCATCCATTTTGTAATATAAACAACATTTTCATGATCTTGTACAGTAAACATGGTGCAGGGATATTGAAATTCGACCACTCCAACTGACCATTCTCCTTCTAAAATTATAGGTTTAGGTAATTTAGTTGAGAAAATTGTAGTTCTGTTATCAGGAAAGTATTCCATTGAACTATTACTAAGTAAAGTTAAATAAAAACTTTCTTTGTTCATATTTCTTTCAAATAAGAAGATGGAACCCAACTATTAAATTTATCAGGATAACCTTTCCACTTCACTAACAATTCCTTTCTGTTACCTGTATTGCGAGAACGTATTATTTTATCTATTTTGTAATAAAGAGTGGGGTCATAATATACTTTCTGTAATTCTTTTTCATAAAACGTACCTTCTATGTTTTCGCCTTTTAAATCTTTAATGGTATACACAGGCCAAGGGCTTCTATCAATTATGGAAGATACTATAAATATTTCATCACTCCAGTTAGATTCGTATCCCTTTTGAAAAATATGTTTGCTTTTAGTAATCCTAACGTAATCCCCAACATGCAACTTCGGTAATATGATACTTGCCGAAGGCCCATTATCTTTATTGTCATACAAATTTCTCCATACTGTCATAATATTATTTGAATTAACATCACAAGGACACATCTTTATACTTGAGTGAAAACTGTGGTTATAAGAATAAACTAAATCTTGTAAAACATCTATATATTTGTATGTATTTTTGTGAGTAAAGTAACGCCACATTTTCATCTTAAGTGTTCTTTGAAATCTTTCAACAATACTTGCTTTAATATCTGGATTATTTGTCGTATAATAATTAATATTTTTAGATTTAATGTATTTTTGTACTTCCTTTGATGTAAATTCAGTGCCTTTGTCAGATTGTATATGGGTTGGGGTTACCTTGGATTCAAGAAATATACTTTCAAAACAATCCTTAACAGTTGATGAATTTTTCCTTTTCATAGGTCTAACATAGGCATATTTGCTGAATACATCAATAACACACAATATATAATTGTAACCATCATTGTATCTTGAGTAGGTCCTCATATCACTCAAGTCAGCTTGCCATAATTCATTGAGATTTGATAATATATATTTATTTCTAGAAAATTTTCTCTGTACTGGTTTGTGTACAGTGTAAGTTTCTTGTGCTTGTAACCATTTCTTTACCTCTTCTCTGCTCATTTTTCCTTTCATAGCTTTTGCCAATTTGTCGATACTACTATAACTTGCAGGGTGTGATGGATCATAATACAAGTTATGAATTTCTAGTAAGGTTCCCATTTCTCCCATTCCAGTTTATTCTTCAACTTCCTTTTGTATTTTGTGTCACTCGTTGGTGTAACGAATTCTTCCTCGGGTGCAGAAATATCTGATTGTGTTTGCATGTCACTAATAAACTCACATCGTTTCGGATTGCCAATATATGTTAAAGGAACTCGAATATCTTTTAAAGCTTTAGCAAAAGACTCCCACCCAACTGGATCACTTTTTTTTAAGGGTCTCAATGAATCATTTACTAGATCTAAAATGTTACTTCCATCAATTTTTTTATCATCTATAATCACTGTACCATCAGTGTCCCACTTAATTTTATTTTCATTGGAAGTCAGCAATTTCATTAACAAGACGGCTTTTTTTGCATATGTTTTCGGGATAAGATCGAGAATTTGAGCGGTTGTATACAAACTTTTTTCAGAAATATTATCTTGTTTAATAGGTTCTTCTTTGGCTGATGTATCAATTGAGACTGCACTTTTATGATCCAAGTTTCTGTTTTTGTAACTCATTATTAAATCATCAAATGTATTTGTATTCTCAGAAATAATTGGTATATGGAAAGGTTGACGGTCTTCTTTGGTAATGTTAAGATATCTTCGGAGTGTTTGTAAATATAAAATACACTTTTCACGATCATCCATATTGCTTTTTAAAATACTATTCATATCAGAATCTAGTCGAGATAAGGGGGTGTCACTTGCACTTGGTTGTTTAAGTTTTTCTATCACATCTGGTTCAACGAGCAACATTTTTTTATCATTCAGCATTTTTGATAAGGGAACTAACTAATCCACTAAGAACCGAACCTAATATAATAGGTAAAAAACCACAACCTTTTTGTATTATCAGATTTTTCCGAAACAAATTTGTGGCACCCTTTCGCACCAATTTCCGAAGTATATTTTTGTATTTACTTAATTTATTTTTTTCTTTCTCTTTCAGTTCAATTTTGCCTTGGAGAACGTTATGGATACACTCGCAAATACAGTTTATTTCTTTTTCATTACACGATTTTAAAAGAGCTCTTTGATATTTCGGTTTAAGTGCATGTAAGGCAGTAAGTAGTTCTTTGTGCGTCTTTAGTCGTCGATGCATCATTTATGAATGACAGTAATTTGTTGGTTTCTACCATACTTAAAGCCCTTCAACGGAATATAAACTACACAGTATCCATCAGATGGAAATATTTTAGTTTTAAAACGACATATATCATTTGTGTCCTGTTTCAAATCTATCAATAAATATCCATGTGGTTCATTTGTTGCATCCTTGTAGGAATCTTCTATGAACTTTGGATTTTCTGGTGATACTTGTCGTGCTAAATATTTTATTTGCGTCTTATCTCGTGGATTTTTGAAATATATTATATAAGAGGAATTTAAAGATATATCTCTTTGGCCTTTTCCTTGATGAAATAAATTTTGTGTTATATAAAATACACTTAAATTTCTGTGATGACTACCTTTTGTAAAGATATCAACAATGCGTCCATCTGACTCTCTCATTAAGTCATCAATAATAATTAGATGAGGTTCTTTTCCGTCAAACATACTAAGATCCGGGATTCCTTGATAGTAGTCAACACTTTTTAAATTATACAAAGGTTGCATTTCATCATAGCACCAAGTTATTTTACTAAAATGTGTATCACATATTTCTTGTGCATATTTAATGAAGTTTGTGACAAAAATAGATTTTCCGCATCCACTTGGACCGGCGACTATTGCAGTAAATGGATGTGTTAAATGAATCATTGTAACTTGACGTGTGTTTGGTATAAGGATTAGGAAAAGACTAAAATTTTTTGCTGGAATGGTAAACATATATTTCAAATTTTTAAAACATTATTCAGGTATTTACAATTTACAAAACAATATAAAAATATATTAAAAAAAAAAACCTTAATCATAATTTATTACATAGTTTGCAGACCATTGACATATAACTTACAATCATAATTACAAATAGACATTTTACACGTTTACATACATTGGTTAAAAAGATTACAATTTATTCCTAAATAGGTACATACAGACTATTTTACTCATCCACATGAATCGTTGCATATTTTGAAGTGACCCCAGGCGAATGTATCAACATTATTAGGTGCTATGTATCGTTTGGTATCGTTGTGGGAAAGGCACTTTTTATTAATTTGTTGTGTAAAAATATTATGTTTGATAGATCTAAACCTTAACATACTACGGTATTCAACATTTTGATTAAATAGACAAGACTTATAATCTTCCATTTTAAAACTTTTCGTAACACTTTTATTAACACCTTTAGCTTTTGCCAAAAAATTATCTTCAATTTTCAAAGCATACATTTTAGATCGCAATCCTACAAACTCTCTTAATATTTTACCAGCATTTTCATCTTTAAAGACTCCTAATTTTTTTTTATTCATACTTTGATATTCATATACGTTATTTAATGGGTAATCGGATGTATCAAATCGTTCCGGTAAATCGGGCTTAATGTCTTCATAAAAATTGCTAGTAAAAATTTCATAGATTAAACTGTCAGTATCAGTGTATAGTAATTGAATTCTGTTCGGGAACTTACTTAACATGTAATTATAATGAAAATCATACATAAGGGTTTTAGAAATATCTAATATACAAAAACCTAAGTATATGGGCTTGTTATGAAGGGCTTTGGTTCTTTTTAGTTGAATTGCTACTAAGTTTTCTGAAAATACTGATAAACTATGAAACTCTGGTTTTGCAATAAAATCCTGAGCACCAAGACTTTTACCTCGATTTTCCCAGTGGGTCAACAATTTTACATTCACACGTTTTTCTACATTCTCCATTGTTTTTCCAAAAACAGAATTGTTCATTAATTTATAAAAATCTTTTTCAAAGTCTGTTTTAGCTTGCATTCGTAAATTTGTATTCAAATCTATGTATTGTTTTAACCATAAACTCTGTTTGAATTTTAATACTCTATGAATCTTTTTTAATTTCATACCTAGTTTAATACATTGTTGTAATTTTTTGTAGTGAATTATATACTTAGTTTTGTTATACAAATTAGGGACGAGTTTAATATCTTTAGAATTTCCTATCGTAATTTTTTCAGGACATAAGGGCAAGTCAGAATGTAAGTCGTGAATTTCTGTGGGATACTCTAAATCTACTTCTAAAATAAACCCATATTCTGTATTATTTGATGTATTGTAATCTGTTTCTATACTAACCCACTCAAACCCCCCTGAAGGTAAATATTGTGACATTGCCCACCCGTAAAGATTATTAGCATCAAAGTACATAAGGTATGAAGTATCTTTAGTTTTATCATAATCTTGCATATATAGGTTATTAGCCTTTGCATACCGTTTGCTACATTGAGATATCCCTCCCCTTATACCCTTTGTAATGAATGTTATTTTTTCTATATCTGTAAGTAGTTCTAGTTCAACTTTCGTCATTTTGAGCATTGCATCCCAACTTAAGCCTGGAGCAGTATAATAGTGAGCTGGATCTAAACCGTAGGTTTCTAAACATAACATTCTGAAGTTTTCAAATATGTCAGTTAGTAGTAGTACATCGGTTTTGAGATATAAATTGGAATAATCGGACATATTTTTGCAGCTAAAGTTTTGCCAAACATTTTTAGCATGATTGTAATCGGTATCTGAAATATGAGCATCTGCCAGTGAACTGTAAAATTTTTCTTTGTCAGGAAGAGATGTTACGTTTAAACAGTCATAACATGTCATAAATTCATAAGGATAAATTCCCTTTTTCCTCATAAGATTGAAGTCGTCTTTATTAGGAAAGTTAAGTTTTAAAGAAATAAATTCTTCATCGACTAAATTGTTCGCCAATTGACTCAGAGCACATGGTAAAAACTTTATTGAATCTATAAATCTTAACTGAACAATTTTATTATTTATTTTTAAGGTCTTTGAAAATGAAATATATTTTTCCTTTGTTTGTGGTATTATTTCAACTTCTCCATCGACAAAATTAAGAGCGTGAACTATAAAATGTGAATCATAATGACTAAGGTTATGTAAAATGACTGGAATGTAATTTGGAATAATAAACTTAGAATTACATATTTTGTGTACAACACCTCGAAAATTACCAGTTTGTGGATCATAATTAATATCGTTTTCACCATTTAAACCTGTTTCACATACAAAGCAAGTCTCCGATTTTGAAATTGTAATATAATCATCGTGTGTTAATGATTTAGATGGTACCTCAGTACTATTTTTAGTGCATATCAATTTTAAGTCTGCACATAAACGAGACATAAATTCTTGTGCAGTGTTTGGACCACTATATGTTTCATATTTTGATAACTTTTCATCGTAAGAACATTTTATGTAGTATCCAAAACTATACACTTCATGTTTTTGAATATTATGTGTGTGTGATTTTAATGGATCGTTAGAACATGATTTAATTGGCGTTAGAAATGCTTCAAAATCTGCATATACAACAAATGGTATTTTAAGTTTTTTATTGAACTTATCGAATGTTAACTTATCGCTGGCAACTGCTTGTTCAAACCAATTTTTTGATGACTTTCGAGGATTAGGAAGTTCTGTTTTAATATGAAAGCAGTCATGCTGTTGATGTTCTGTCAATTTAGTTTGGCTTGGAAAATGTATTAAACAACCATCACAAATACAAATGGCATGCTCATGATTTGAGATTTGATTACTAACTAAACGTGACATATTTTTTATATAACAATAGTGATAATTTGTACCACTTGAAAGTAATAATAAATTAATATGAATACTCTTACGACTTTTAGTAAAATATAAAGGACCTACGATACTATGACTTTTATTAGTTTTATTAAATTCCAAACCGAAAACGTTGATACTAATATTATTTAACTTTTCCACTTTTGGGATATCGGATAATTTAACTGGAAAAGAGACACCGTCAAACTTCAGTTTATTACAATGCATGCTATAAGATGAAACGCGATCAGGATTTTTATTTACTGGATACAAAGCAGAAAGCAAAGCCCATTTTAAACATAAAACATCTACGTTTTTAACATTAATAATTGCTCTTTTTACCATAATGTCTCTGGGTAAATCAATATATGACGAACCTCGTAGGGGATTAAATTTGTTAACATTCATGTCTAATGACTTAATAAAATTCAGAGTCCAACCGCTATCTTTTTTTTCAAATGTATTAATTTTATTAATAAAAGTGTCACGTAAAGACGAAAAAAATATATTTAAATCATCGCCTTGAAATATAATGTAATTGCTTGTTTGAAAATCGAAGGAATTGGAAATATTTTTTGTTTGTTGAATAAAATCAGCATGCAATACAAAATTTACTTTGAATACGGTATGTTTTAGAATAGATTCTTCAATTAATGATTGGATGTCATTATGAATTGAATTTTAAAATATCTCTGGTGTTTCAAAAGATCCATCACTTTTACTATTTATTTTATACGATATTATTCTCTGTCCGAACGCTGATTCAACAACATAAACGTTTTGCAAATTATCGTGTAATTTTGATGCTTTAGTTTTATGTCGATTACTTTTTAAATGATTTGTAAAATACTTCTTACATACTAAAATTTCACATACATCACAATGTACCTTATCAGATTGTGCAGCAGAAGGATGAGACGAAGTAGAAGCATCATGTTTTATTCTTTTGGTTTTGTGGGTATTATTTTCGATGTTTTTGGTTCTTTTTCGGGATCCTAGACCTAACTGACTGTAACAATACAATTTAAGCTATAAAAATATACAAAACCACATCATAATTATTTTACGTTATACTTCATTCCTAAAGACCAAAAAAATTACATATATGTAAAGTTTGTTTATACTTACATTATATTTGTTTCAATCTCACAACAAATTTTCACTAGTTCTTCATCATTGTCATCATTAAACATAATGCTTGACTCTATATCACCACATAACTTATAAAGTTCAGACTCAATTTGATCGTTGGAATCCATTACGGCTAACTTGGAACACATTCGTTAGGTATCTTATGAAATAGTTTCTGGTTGTTAGCTTCTAGTTATTTATATGCCCAATGCTGTGGGTGGGGGCGCGATACTTCTAGTTAATGTTATCTCTTCTTTTGCTTTTACTAAAATAAATTTTTATAAGATGAGTCACGGTGGGGGCGTTACATTCCTTGGAGTTTGTCCTCGATAAAATATTTTGAACAATTGTGCTTCCCGGCGAGTGTCTTTGTAATGTTGTAGATGATGTCCCGCGTACTTTGATAACGTTTATCATCTTCTGATTGCACATAATATTTTACTCGAGCATCGGAGTATTTCCAATAATTAATAGGTTCGATGTTGCGTATTTTATTCATATCATAGACATCGATTTTTATGAGATGAGTAGCGGTGAGAGCGTCATCTTCCTTGGAGGAAATATAAGAGACTCCGTCGTCACGTGCTGCTGATACATATGAAGATTGTACTTCGAGTTTTTTCTTCTTTTTGGGCTTTTCAAAGAACATGTCTATGTCATTTATTCTTTTGATATTATTGTTTTTCTTCATATTAACAACTAATGAATCGTCAGGTTCCTCGGGCGTGTCCGGAAAATAGTAGCTTTTGAATGTGTCTTGCTGAAAGAGAACATAATACAGGTTAATTTTATACTACGACACTTTATTATTAGGTTATCGAGAGCTGGTTCATTATACATGGACAATTAATGCAAAAAAAATGGAAATACATACAGATATCACATAGGAAATGAAAAGATGTCACTAGATAATTAGCAAATCATAAAAATGAGAACAACAATAGTATGAAAAAATACCGAAACACCTACAGATATCGCGGGCATGAATATGTACATACATGTCTAGAACGTGTGCACACAGGAAATTAAAAGTTTTCAACAGATAATTAAGAAATTAAGAAAATACTCACATCCATTATATAGTCGACTCGTCTCACTTTCACTGTCACAATGATGTTCCTTGAGGCATGCTAGCTAAATTTATATGGAAGGAGCGGAATGTGGGACCGCGGATAAATGTAATTGAACCGCGAATAACTTAATCGGCACGCGGATTAACTTAATTCGCGGTTAATTACCCCGCGAATCACTTAATATAAAGTTCATTCGCGGCTAGTAGCCGGTGAAACCCGTCGAAACGACTTTTTCGCCCTACTTTCGCCCTACAAGTGAGTTAGAACCGGCGAATCCCTACTACTTCTGATATAGTTCTGAGCGGAGATAGTTGGGAGTACTGTGGTTCAAAATCTCTGTTTCGGAGTAATATGCGTTTTTAACCGACTTCAAAAAAGAAGGAGGTTCTCAATTCGACCGTATATATGCTTTTTTTTATGTTTGTTCAGCGATTTTTTCGTCGTTTATGGGCCGATTTTGATAATTCTTTTTTTGTTGTAAAGTAGATATGCGCAGTGGGGTCCTTTTAAAAGGATCACCAGGATCTGATGATGGCATCTCGGAGAAATCGAGGGCAACTTTCGAAAATTGTAGGGACGACTAGTGTGTTTGTTAATGTTTTCATAAGTACATGAAAGCGCTACAATTTCTTGAAGGTCTGGAGTCGATCTGATGAAGCCGAAAGACAGTCGAGGGAACTCCTCAACGATTTACTGCAGTTATCTAGTGTTTGAGCTTGATTAATTTGTAGTGACGAGAACTTTACACCTACATGTTGAATTAAGCGCCATCTGGCGAGTAGTTTTTGAGTTATGTCTGGTTATCGAGGTTGAAGTCGGTTATTTTTTTGGTAAAAAGCAATAATATAATGATTGAATGTCGCTCGCTATAGCGGCGAAGGAAAACATCGGGGGAGGCCTTCAGTTCACAAAGCTTAAATCTTAGTTTTTGTGTTAAAGATTTTAGTTTTAGATGTAGTTTTAGTTTAAAATATTAAGCATTTGCGTTGAAGATTATTTGATTTCAATATTTTCAATTAATTTAATTTGAAACTAGCGGCCCGCCCGCGGTTTCACCCGCGTGGATCCCGTTCTCGTGGGAATATATGCATGTATTATACATAAAAACCTTCCTCTTGAATCACTCTACCTATTACAAAAAACCGCATCAGTTGCGTAATTTTAAAGATTTAAGCATACAGACAAACAGACAGACAAAAATAGCGACTTTGTTTTATACTATGTAGTGATAATAGTAAATTTTAACGCTATGTTTATTTTGTTTTAACCAATTAGTTTAATAATGAATTTATTATTTATAAATTTTACAAGAATATTTTGATTAATTGCAATATTCAAAAAGCAACGATGATTTTAAAATATTAATAGTTGTCATTACACGTTTTACTTGTTCGATCCGCCGGATGGCGCCACAAGTTCAATGTTTATCGTTGCTTTTTGAATAATTCCGTTTTGCTTTTACTGTTTTCTAAAATGAGTTAATTATTTCACAAATCGTTTTAAAATATTTTATGAATTATGAAACATCAATTTGAATTATTAGAAGTAAAAATAGACACGTGTTATTTTAATTCCGGTGACGTTTGATTACCGCCATGATGTTCGGTCGCCATGTTTGTTCGTGGAGTGAGCGTGGCACTGAGGCCACTTGGATTCTAGCGCTCGGATCGAACGGTCGTCTTGTGAGTAGTTTTCATATTTATTATAATTCAATAATTAATTATTTTGCTGCCAATTTATCGTTGCTATTTTTAAGGATTATTGTAGCTTACTTTAGTGAAAATATTAATGAAATTAAACTGTAGTGTAAATTGTAATTAATAAATAGTTATTTAAGTGAATCAGTTTTCTGTTCGAGATCAATAAAAGAGTTTTGCTTTACCAGTTTGTGTTTTCTTCATCTGAGATATCATGAGTGAAAATAATTAAAGTGGTGACGTTAGCAGTGCTGACGTCACCCTTTCTAAAAACCAGGTTGGAATAGAGGCTCCGTTATCAGAAGTGGGATTACCACCCACTTCTGCTAGCCATTCTGATACACCATCCGTAGTTAACACTTCTGTTGGCGGAGTCCCAGCCGAGTTCTTTTCACAAATGATACAGATGATGAAGTACGTATCGGATCGTATGACAACGGTTGATTCTAAAATGAAAATTAACTATATATTTTTGCCGTCATACGATCCGGACAGTAATATAGGAATTCGTGAGTGGTGTAAGCATGTGACCACTGCAATGGATACGTACAACTTTAGTGATTATGATGTTCGAATGAAAGTAGGCAGTTTAATGAAATGTCGTGCAAGGTTATACGTTGACAGTTGGTTGGTGTCCACTGGGTCTTGGGAGGAGTTTCGTGATGTTTTAATCACCACTTTCGAACCTGAAAGTCGGTATTCGCGAGATGTAATTCGGTTTAGAGAACACGTTTATGATAGCAGCAAAAATATTGCGCAGTTCCTATCTGAGGCCTGGGTATTGTGGCAACGTGTAACCAAAGATAAGCTCACGAGTGATGACGCGGTTGAGGCTGTGATTGGTTGCATTAGTGACGAACGATTACGAATTACGAATACACGAGATCCCCAGCCACTTTTGTGATAATCCGAATAAAATAAATGAACATTTCTTGAACGTTCCCGGTAATAAAAATATATGTCGGAGACGGAAATAAAATTAGATTAAAATCAATGAATGAATGAATGAATGAATGAATGAATATTTTATTTGCAGAAATTGTGGTGACATAAAGGTCTTAATTCTAGATTTAGTACAATTCACAATTTACCATGTTGATGGTGTGCAAATTCATATGTACATAATATATTTAGTCACTGTATTAATATTGTATTTAAATATTTAATTTTTATGTCAAAGTTAGTATTATTATTATTGTTATTATTATAAAATTACTGACTAAATTAGAATCTTATTACTATTATTAATTGTGTTATCATTATGTTAATTAATTGAATTACATTTATCAAATTATATAATATTGTAATACATTTTTTTTTTCTTATTCTAGTTGTGCATGTCAAGTAATACTGTAGAAAATATTGAGTCTATTATTAATTACATGTACATAATTATCATTATATTATATTATTTATATCTTTGATTCATAAAAAATTTGGTACTATAAAAACATTTCTCAACTAGCCACACATGTAATTCTTTCTTAAATTTATTTAATGGTAATAGTTTAAGATAATCTGGGAGATTATTAAATATTTTGACACACATATGATAAGTACCATTAGACCTCATTGCTGTTTTACATGGTGGAAGCCATAATTTGTTTTGGTGTCTACTTCTAAATTCGGTTACATCTTTCTTTTTAAGAAACAAATTTGGGTATCGTTTGACAAATACTGATACTTCGTAGATGTACATGCTAGGTACAGTGAGTAATTTAAGTTCTTTAAAAAGTGGTTTGCAGCTCACCTCTGTTTTTGAATTGCATATTGCGCGAATACACCGTTTTTGTGCTATAAATACTTTATTTAGGGCAACTGAGTTTCCCCAAATTAAAATTCCATATCGAAGATTACATGCAATATACGCATGGTATGCTTGTAGAGCACTTGTTTTGTTGCATATTCTTGGTATTCGCCATAGTGGGTATACAAATTTGTTAATTTTTGAACATAATTTATCAATATGTTCTTTCCATGTACATTTGCTGTCTATGGTTAGGCCCAGAAACACGATCGAGTTCGTTTCAGTTATGTTTGTATTTCTGTACTGTATATTTAAATTAACTTTATTAGACCCTTTATTTCCAAATTGTATAAATTTTGTTTTCATTATGTTTATTTGAAGATTATTATCAGTGAGCCATCCTATGATATTGTCAATACTATTATTAATTTCGATATTATAATTGATTTTAGATTGTTCTGTAATAATTACTGCTATGTCATCTGCAAATAATGAACATTGATACTTAGTCATATTTGGTAGGTCATTAATAAATATTATAAAAAGAAGTGGGCCTAAAATACTCCCTTGGGGTACGCCTACTCTATTAAATTTTATTTGTGATTTTACTACTTCTTCTTCGCGGTTTTTATTGATTGTTTTAATCTCTACATATTGCTTACGATTGGAAAGGTAGCTTTCAAGCCATTGTAATGGTGCTCCACGAATTCCGTACTTTTCACATTTCCAAAGTAATAATTTATGAGGAACAAAATCAAACGCTTTAGTCATATCATAGAATATACCAGTTGTTTTTATTTTTTTATCTATATTGTCAAGTATGCAATTTACTAAGTTAAAGGCAGCAAGCGTTGTCGATTTGTTTTTCCGAAATCCATTCTGATAGGGGGTTAGTATATTATGCTTTTCTAGAAAATTGACAATACGCGTGTGCATCGCTTTTTCAAATATCTTAGAAAATATTGGCACAAGCGCTATTGGACGATAATTGTTCATTGAATGCTTGTCATCTTTTTTGTGTATCGGCTTGATCACGGATATTTTTAGTTTTGATGGGAATGAACCCGTAAGGAAAGATAAATTCATAATATAACATAATGGTGCCAAGATTATTGTAGAACACTTCTTTATTATATTTGTTGGTATACCGTCGTAACCTACTGAGGGTGTATTCCTCAGATTCATTATAATTTGAAGAATTTCTTGGTCATGTGTCGGATATAAAAATAATGAATTGTTATTAATGTCAATTTTATGGTGATAAGTATCATTTTTTATAGAATTATTCGATGTCAAGTTTATAAAATAGTCATTAAAATTATTTGCGATGTCAATAGGTGATGTAATTAATGAATTATTATGTTTAATTTTATGTATTAATTTGTCGTTTTTTAGTGTACACATGTCATTTTTTATAAGCCGCCAGGAAGCCAAACATTTATTCTGTGCATTTGCCATATATTTTTGATTTGTTATTTTTTGAGCCGTAATAGTACATTTTCGTAATATTTTGTTATAGTTGAGATACTTAATTTTAATATAAGTACTTCTGTAGGAAGCAAACGACTTCGTTGGTGTTAAAGATTTTATTCAACAAGATATATATATATGTGTGTTATTGACAAATAGTACACAAACTAAATAAGCACGGTCCGAGTGATATTCGCGGACGAAGTACCACCGTACGCACGCTTGTGGGAACGCTAGTCGTCTGTTGGCCCGTTAGTTCCAGTAGGTGTGGAAGCTAGCGGAGCGCAGCAGTAACTGGACTCAGTTGCGCGGGAGTGCCTTATATACCCTGTGGGCCGGCTCGCCGCGATCGGTTTGTAAGAGGAGGGATAAGGCTGCGCGCGCTGGTACGATGAGTTGTAACGGAGTTATTGCTACAGTCTCCCCCTCTGACTCCGAAGTCGTCCCGAAGAGGGGTCAGTTAAAATAATATGGGTTGTCTTCTTTGGCCGACCCCTTGATCTTTTTGTCAACCCAGCAGCTGGAGGTAATGTTTGCTTCTTTGGGCGACCCCTTTTACGAAGTGGTTGTATTGGCATTGGTGGGTTTTCATTATCTTTAAGGGTGTGGTGGTAAGGTCTAAGCGCTGATGAATGATAAACGCCAATAATAACGTCAGGGGAAGCAGGTGAGGCTATCTCATATGAAGCAGGTCCATGTTTCCTCTTGATGATGTATGGTCCATCACGTCGTGGCATCAATTTAGCAGTAATTCCTTGAGTTGCTTTACTTATTGGATGTAGCTCAACTAACACCATATCTCCTTGGAAGTACTCATGTGTTTTATTTCTGAGTTTATCCTTCGCCACTTTCCTTGATTCTTCCTTTTCTTCCTGTGTTTCACGGGCCTGTTTCAGTACATCAGCTAATTTTATTAGCTTCGGAGTAATCTCAGGTATAAAATTTTCGGAGGATGCGACTTCTCGTAAATCATGGGTGACGTCGTCTGGTGTTCTCAGGTGTCGACCAAAGGTCAAATAAGCAGGAGTAAAATTCGTAGCTGACGAAGTGGCTGTATTCATCGCAAATCTTATTGCTGGAAGGTTGTCAGGCCAGCTTCGATGGTCATCACCCACTAACAGACCGAGTTGCGTTTTTAAGTCTCTGTTTCTTCTTTCCACCGGGTTTGCCTCTGGGTGATAAACTGGTGTGAAAGCGTGCTTTATCTTTAAGCAGTAGGTTATCTGTTGCATTATATTACTAACGAATTGGGTTCCATTGTCACTTATGATCCTTCTGGGCACACCATAACGCAAAAAAATTTCGTTTATCAAAATAGAGGCGCAAGCTGCAGCAGTTGCATTCTCCAAAGCAAACAGCTCAATCCACCGCGTGGCGACATCCTCGACCACAAATATCCAGGTCTTTCCATCTACTGAGGCTGGTAATGGCCCGAACAGATCAATTGAGACAATCTCAAATCGTTTATTCATTATTGTGGTCTGCAACAGGCCTGCCGGCTTTTGATTCGAAGGTTTATACCTCTGGCATTGTATACACCTTCTCACGTAGCTATCAATGTATCTTCTCATCCCTTTCCAGAAATATCTTTGGCATATTCTTTGATACGTCTTCTCTGATCCAAAATGCCCAGCCATTGGATCATCATGATAAACTGCTAATATGTTCGCCCATTCGTGTTCCGGAACGACGAGTTGAGCATCATCGTTATCCGAATCCGTGCTTTGTCTATATAAGAGACCATTATTTGTAAAGTAACCTTTGTTGCTCCAATAAACAGCATCCTCATTGTAGTGAACATCTTCTAGTGATTTCATTATGCGCTGAATGGTGTTGTCTTTCAGCTGCTCTTCTCTGATCTCAATTGGGCTGCGGGTAGGCATATTGATTTCAATTCCACAGACTCCACATTCATCGATGTTCGCTTCGGTGCACGGAGGACGGGACAAAGTATCAGCCACAACATTAGTTCTTCCCGGAACATATTTTATATGCAAGTCGTAACCTTGCAACTGTAACGCCCATCTAGCCAATCTTCCCGAAGGTGACTTTAGACTCATAAGCCACTTCAATGCCTGATGATCGGTTACAACTGTGACAGGTAGGCCTTCGATGTAACCCCTAAATTTATTTAAAGCCCATATCACCGCTAATGCCTCCCTTTCCGTAGTCGAGTAATTTCTTTCGGATGGTGTTAACAGACGGCTCGCATATTCGACGGGATGCTCTTTTTCACCCTCCCCCTGTATCAGAACTGCTCCTAACGCATAATTACTGGCGTCAGTTTTTAAGATGAAAGGCTTGTTTTCATCAGCTTGTCTTAAAATTGGGGCTGTAGTCAAGCGACGTTTTAGCTCATTAAATGCTGTTTCTTGTTCTGACGACCATGTCCATTCTGCATTTTTCTTTGTCAGTTTAGTCAACGGCTGAGCTATGGCAGAGAAATTTTCTATGAAACGCCTGTACCACGAACAGGTTTGTAAAAATGTAATTAAATGTTTGATGTTCCTTGGGGCTGGGAAGTTTAAAATGGCAGTAGTCTTTTCTGGGTCTGGTTTCAATCCAAGAGGAGTTATAAAATGTCCCAAATATTTAATTGAGTCACAGCAAAACCGACACTTTGCTAAGTTAACTGTCAAGTTGTACTCTCTTAGCTTCTGAAATACTACTTTTAAATCCTCCAGATGGTCATCAAAGCTACATGAAAATATGATAATGTCATCTAGATAGGCTAGAATCTTGACATTTAGATCTAAGCAGAACCTATCTATGAGTCGTTGAAAGGTGGCTGGTGCGTTTCTTAGTCCAAAAGGCATTCGGTTGAATTGATAGATGCCAGTAGGTGTAATAAAAGCAGTTTTCTCACGGTCACTTTCTGCAACGCTGACTTGCCAATATCCTGCCTTTAAGTCTAGTGTTGACATGAAGGAACTGTGCTTGGCATCGTGTAGGAGATCATCTATTCTTGGAATTGGATATGTGTCTGCAACTGTGATGGCATTAAGGCGTCGGTAGTCAACGCAGATACGGAATTGCCCATTGGGTTTAGGGACCATGACCACAGGAGCAGCCCATGGCGACGTACTTGGTTCTATTATTTTATCCTCCAGCATCTTTTCTATTTCTCTCTTAAGAATCTCCCTTCGTGGTGCAGACAGTCGATATGGTGGAACCGATATAGGAGCATGGTCACCGGTTTTTATGTAGTGCTCAATGAGTGAAGTCGGGCGTCCATTCGGTTTGAAGATATCTTCATTCTGCTTTAGTAGAAACTCTAGTTGACACTTTTGATCAGTCGTGATATCGGTGCCAACTTGCTCCACACTAATTGAATCAATTTTAAGGTCAGCATTTGTATCTGGGAAGAGACTCATAGAGTGCGGTGACAACTTAACTTCTTCGTTCTTTATGCTATTCACAGCGTCTTGTCTCATGTATTCGGCCCGAGGAGAATAACCGTCAAAAATTTTCCTCATACGTTTCGGTGGGGTTGATGGCAGGTCCAATGGAATCAGCCTATATGGCACGGTAGCTGATTCTGTTGGCATAGAGGCATCGTCGTTAGGACAGGATAATCTTCTTTCCTTTGATGTGACTGTGGCTTCCTGTATAAATTCGGGTGTCACGCTCATTGGAGTAATAGGACTCATTATTTTAAATTGTTCGGTATCAACCACTGAGCAGGTACTTACAGAACTTTCTTCAAAGATCACAAAATCCTCTTTATAGAGCTCGTATATAACATCCGGGTCCTCTAAACAATGCCAAGTAAATTGTGGTAGATCTAATACCATTTTCGCGTCTTGTATAAAACCAATTCCGAGCAGGGTTCTATTATCTCTGGATTCTGGTAGGACTATAAATGTGGTTGGAACTATGTAGTTACATAACTTTACGTTAACTCTAACAGTCAGAACCGTCTGGTGTTTTGCGACACCATCAGCCAGTGTTATTTTTACCTGCTTCTCTTCAAAAGTATATCCTTTATCTCTCAAGCGGCAGTATAGTTGGTAGGAAGCAACACTAGTTTTAGCACATGAATCGACATGGGCTACTCCAATAATATCATCTATGCTGATGTAAATGACAGGTCTCGCTCTTGTATCCGTGTGTATATTTATGGAACAGAAACTTATTGCCTCTATATTCGATGTACTAGGTTTTCCGTTACACGTAACACATTTAGAACGTATCACCCCAGGGGCACCGCACCCATAGCATGAATATCTTGGCTGCGAAGGTGACGGTGCTTGTGTTTCAACTGCGCAGGTAGGAGGTATTAATTTAGTGTTCGTTGCGCTAAGTGTAGTGTTACTCTCCTTTTTTATCCTTTTCCGACACACGTCAGCAGTATGTCCAGCAATCCTGCAAAAGTTGCAGCGTGTCTTTCCTGTTCGCTGGAAGGCCGGATTGGATTCTGCTCGGTAAATTTTGCGCTTCTCGGCCAGGTCTCTTTCGGCGATTCTAGCTGCTTCCAACAATTCATCGTATGATTCAACACTATTGCGAGGTACACTGCTTCGAATTTCGAGTCGTATCAGACCAAAAATCATATCCAGCTGTTGACATTCCATGAGACCGGGTTCTGAGGGTAATTGAGCAAAGAGCATACGTTTATTAGCCACAAAGCTGTCCGTTGTCTGATGGGGATGCTGGCGTTCCGACATAATTTCCTGATACAGAACATAAGCGGGCTTCTTCGGTACAAATGCATTACGTATGCGTGTTTCGAAGTCACTCCATGTCTTAACATTATCTTTCACTCCTTGCCACCAGATAGCAGCTTCACCCTTCAATAGCAACGGCAGTCCGGTAAGGGCATCACCATCATCTATGTGTTCAATTTTCTTGTAAATCTTAACGGCTGACAGAAACGCCTCCAAGACCTCTTCTTGTTTTTCACCATTGTAGTAGTGAGTGCATGCGGCCAAAGAACCTTTCTTTGCCTCCGGCTTGATCGCCGAAAGCAGTTCTTTGAATTGGGCATCTGTGAGACTGACCATGTTGTTCTTCTTTAATATTGCCGTAGTCGTAACTCTTCCAAAACGTGTGATGTAGTGGTGTTGGTCTTCCGCCGTCACGTTGGTCGCCAGTTTGTAGGAAGCAAACGACTTCGTTGGTGTTAAAGATTTTATTCAACAAGATATATGTATATATATGTGTGTTATTGACAAATAGTACACAAACTAAATAAGCACGGTCCGAGTGATATTCGCGGACGAAGTACCACCGTACGCACGCTTGTGGGAACGCTAGTCGTCTGTTGGCCCGTTAGTTCCAGTAGGTGTGGAAGCTAGCGGAGCGCAGCAGTAACTGGACTCAGTTGCGCGGGAGTGCCTTATATACCCTGTGGGCCGGCTCGCCGCGATCGGTTTGTAAGAGGAGGGATAAGGCTGCGCGCGCTGGTACGATGAGTTGTAACGGAGTTATTGCTACACTTCTAGTTTTATAATATTGATATTTTAATTTACGTTTAGTTTTTGCTGACACTTTTATGCCCCTGCTCACCCAATAAGTCTTATTACTTTTTTTCTTCAATCTTATTCTGATTATAGGAAAACATAAGTTAAATAATAATATAAATAGTTCATAAAAAATATCAAAGGCTTTATTTGTATCGGTCTCTTCATAAACTTCTGACCACGTAAGCGGTGCAATAGAGTTACAAAATTTTAAAATATTGTCATTGCTAAAGTCTCTGCGTTTGATGAATCTCGCTCTACCGATAGAGATCTTGTTCTCAAGAGGTAGGGCAAGAAGTTGCGCAGTATTATGATCTGATAAGCTTAAGTTCAGGATTTCTGTTTGAGCCCCAGGATAATTACTGATTATTTGATCAAGACAGGCTCTTTCCCGTGTGGCACATTTTATGTGGATTAAATAATTAAAATTGTCAATTAATGAAATAAAATCTAATGTCACTTTATTGGTTTTTAGTATGTCAATATTGAAATCACCTGTAATTATGATTTTACACTTAACTTTGCACCGAAATCTAGTTAATAGTTCTTCTAATAGCGTAAGGAATAAATATGGATTGCTGTTTGGTGTTCTATAAATACATATAATGAAGCATTTTAAATCAATTAATTCAATACCGCATACTTCAAAGCACAGTTCTTGACCCAAATCTTTTAGAAACTGAATTTGAGAGTACTCTATATTGTCTCTACACATGATGCAGGTCCCACCACGTCGTTGCAGAGACCTTGAAAAACTGGCTGCTAAGTGAAAACCATTCAGTTTCAAATTTAATTCTTCGCCTTGTTTTATAAAAGTTTCGCTTAAACAGAGAATATCTATGTTTTTATTATTGTCTTTTAATTCATCTAAAGTTATATGTAGTATGTCTTTTTTGCTGATAAATCCTGCTATATTTGATGTAATAATAATATTTTACTTTTAGGGTGAGGAACGAAAAAAATCATTATTATTTACATTTGAAGGTTTAGCTTCCTGTTTTGAAAAATAATGCAAAATGGTTTTTTGTTTTAGTTTTGGTTCATAAACAATAGTCTTTTTCTCAGCTTTATTCAATTGTGTGATCTGCAAACGTCTTTTTAAAGTGTTAACATTTAGGTATAATCTTTCATAGTCTAAATAATCGATATAAAAATTTATTTTATTACAAATATCTGGCAAATATTTAGTATATGCTTTACTATTCTCTACAAAGTGACAATTTGGGTAAGCGTTACATATTAATCGTAAGTTCTTGTTAAGACAGTATTCATTTAGGTAGTCACTTTCTAAAACGTTCACAACAAGCACATGACAGTTTTGATATTTTTTCAGTATCGCGCCTAATTCTGTCACGATTTTAGTGGGATTACAGTCGTTTTCACCAATGCATAATATGATTTTTGTGGAGTCTGTGGTCTTGATATTGTAGCATCCTTTTAATACTTCCTCTGTTGTAGCGTAGGGCTTAGTTTCTGAAGACACTGTATATTTTTGATATTTACTAACAAACTAAATAAATCATTAAACTTTGAATAAAACGTAAATCCGGAACTGTAATTTAAATGGCAACACTGTACGAATTGTAAACGTGTCTCGATGGGATATCGGAGGGGGAACCCAACAGAGGGCACCTGTGGAGTTGACTACGAGCAGCGGGGACTTCTCGAGCAGACGTCGAGCTGAACGGTCGCATTAAGTTAACTAGTGTACTTTGTAATAAAATCCTATACTGCGTTGTACCTATGCCCGACGGCATAACGTTTCTCTAAGTGTATTTCAGTTGTACCACGTTTTAACTTAACCTAAAGGCTTTAATCAAATTAAATCGAACTGTGTAACCTGAAACCTAATTTAAATCATGAAGAAACGTATTGAACGCCCACTGTGTTTTATTTTTCATCTTATAACCTGATGATCGGAGCATTATACCACCATCCTGACTAGTGTCTCCGAGATCAGAAGTTGGGATAAAGAACTCACTGTGGGTTTTCAGGTTGCGATTTTCAGGTGATAACTGGATCCATAAATGGCAAGTGAGTTGCCATGAGCCATTACATCTCACATGGCGTAGATGGAATGTGTCGTCGAACTTTGGTAAAGCTTTGAAGTAAGACCGCGAGTTTGGGTATGGCATTATTTTTATTCCATTACGTCTGAGGTGATACAATTTCATTGCTTAAATTTTAATTTTTGTGTAAACTATATTGTGTGTGTAGTTTGTTTGATAATCGTGAGTGAAAATAAAGACATCGATTTCCGGCAATAAAATCATTTAAGGCAGCTCCGTAATTAAAACAAATCGCTCCTCATTGTAATCTTATTTTGATGTTTAATCGCTGAAAAACAAAAGAAATCGTTTTTATTATGACCTCTGTTTTTATTATGAAGGGAAAGTTACACCCTTGGATTTTAGTGTAATTTAACCAAGTACAACATCGGAACACACTTTTATCATGCGATCATTTTGTTGAAGTTAAATGTGGGTAGATTTGTGGTTAGTTTGTTAGAATGCCCAAGGGCTAAGTACCATTTGAAGTGTTGTGATATAAAAAGTGAATTTGAGTCGAGTAATGGTGATGAATCTTGAGTTCGGTTGGTCGGGTCCAGGTTAGACCACGGAAAATCCGTGCGACCCGTGAATTCTGAGTTCGGTTGGTCGGGTCCAGGTTAGACCACGGAAAATCCGTGCGACCCGTGAATGACTCTATCGGCCGTAGTGAGTTCGACCGTACCAGTAGTTATTTCGTAGTCGTAGCCCGGTAGAAATCGGTGTCTCTCGAGGAAACTCGAGTAGTCCGTGGGTGCGCGGTGTGCGTTTAACTCTGGCCGAGGTCGTGGTCTATTTAGACCGTATCGTGTAGCAGCAGGAGTGCTGTACACGTGCTATCCACGAGATGGATATGCGTACTGTTCGGCGGGAGAGCCGTGGCGATAGAGGTCATTCGTACTCGGAAGTTTCAGTTTCAATAAACTCAAGTGTAACTTGTTATTTTGGTAGAGTATGCGTACAGTTTTGGTTATGATAACGACGATGGTACTTGGCTCATGGCTGTAGAATTTACGTGTAATGAATTAGTGGCGATTTTGTTATCAATGTTGTTGGATAATATTGGTACTTGGTTGGGTAAGCATTTTTGTTCAATTAATTTAATTGAAATGTAACGTAACTCGAGTCATTTTAAAGTAAAATTATTATGTTCCGAAGTTACAATAACAATTAATCTACGTTCATAAAATTCTTTAAGATACCCCCTTTGGTAGATAAGATTTTGTAGTCTGGTCGAAAAAGAAAAACAAACGTTTTAAAGTCGGGTATTTTATTATGCATTCCGTGTTGGTACAATTTTTAATTGATAACGAGATAATATGACGTACAGTGCAGTGACTTTTATCAAACGTGTAATGTTCGTGATAGTTATTTTGGTTTTTAGTTATTTGGTGCGCCGCTTATCGCTGAAAAGGATTAATTGGAAAAGAAACACACACAAAATGGTTTACTTTATTTGTGCTCAACTTGACGAAGTATTTATTCCATTTATCGAGTACCTACAACGATAATAAAAGCCTACAACAATAATAACAATAAAAGCGTAAGCTAGTTTTTAAAAAGTGAACGGTTTGGTTTTTCCTTAGTGACGTCGATCGAATTAGTTACTCATTAGTTCACGTTGTTTTAAAAGTGAAACACAATACAATTTTCATAAGTTTTGTTTACTATGTGACAAAATAATTTCGATGTTCTAAATACCCGCGTAGTTCATTGTTGATTTTGAATATTGTGTAAGCGTTATCTAATGATCCAAAACATTGTCGTTAGAGTTATTACAGACGAATTAGTTGGATTCTTACCCGCTTTAGTCACTATATTTTCGAAATAAATAAAGTCGGCGTAATTATCGTCGGCGTGTTTACGTCGGATTTATGATGCGTTTGGGAAGCGTTTCTAGGTTATAAGGAACTGGAGACCAAGACCTTTTCTGGTTCCTATCTGCAACCAAGGGTGACATTACCTAGATATAGTAACGGCTAGACGAGGTAAAAGTGAAACTGCGTTTTTGGTATGACAAAGTTTTATTTGGTTACATCTGGTGTGTTGGAGTTTTATAACTTCCATTTTATTTTCGTTCCTTGTGAAAATATGACCTTTTGTTGTGTCTTGCAATTAATGAACAGTGACAAAAGATAACAATTAAAATCTTTCATCATTTTCTATTGCTGAAAAAAAAAAATCAATAGTAGTTTGTGGAAGTTTAGTGAAATTTTTAATTAAAGTAGCAGTTGGGTACGATCAGTTCCCCAATTATTTTATTTACAAGTGCAGCACACTTCGATTGGTTTTGGTTTACCTTGTGAAACCAATGAGTTTTGAAGTAATCTCACATGTGGCGATGCAATGTGCATCGTTCTGTTTTCAGATAAGTTTTCGAGGATGCACAGGCAGCAGCACACGCAGGTTACACATGTGTTGTCTGGAGCCGAATCGACGGCTGCGTGCGTGCACTCGTGGGCTTCCTGGAGTTCATTCGTGTGACATTGAAGGAGGAAGCTCTGGCAACTGGCAGCCGCAGATCGGACGCAGCGAAACAGGTGATCTGTATTGTTCATACTTGTTTTGTAATAGCTTAAAGAAGTAGTAAATTAACTTTTCTTTTCGAGACGTAGTTCACTTGGTAAAAGACTATTTTTGAAAGATTTAGTTTTTGGTCAACTTGTCGAACGGAACTTTTGAAATTGTAATTGAATGGTGTTGTTACTTTGAAAAATGTATAGCCCTTAGCTATGTATACGGTTTGAATGTTATTTCTGGACAGAAGTACTGATTGTACTTGAGTACCGTTCGATAAGTCAACCTGTTCGAGAAATGATAACCTTTTAAGAAAAGTAGCTTTAAAGAGAAATGTAGAGTTTGTTTTGGCTTAATCTGTAATGTGATAGGATAAATAAAGCGACATGTTGAACAAACCTTTTTAAGATTATTTTTGATAAAACTCGAAATGATTATCTGGGTGGTGTAGTGTTTGTAACCGGATGGAGGTTACATGCGGAGGTGACTGGATAGAGGTTGCCTATTGGGTTGATACTCATGACTGGATGGAGGTTATAAGTGTGATGATCAGGAGGTCAGGGTACGAGCACTGCAATATTTCAATGAGTTTCCTATTATTTGAATGAGTATGGGTGTTGATCGACATGTCAGCTTTGGCCTTTGAGAGAAATAATCTGTTATGATTTTCAAAATTTCTAATGATTTGATAAAGTTGTTTTTATTCCCTGCCCACTTACGTCAGGAAGGGCCGAGCTTTAAGAGATACTTTCGTTTGTGTTTATTGTTACAGGTAAATTCCAACACCACAGCCGATCGAGTCATCCAGTTTTACGACGATTGTACGACGACGTTTTGCGTTAAACGTTAAAAACAAACCCGCGTTAATAATAAATTTTGGTAATTTTGCTCTAAACAAGTGTCATGTTATGGAGTTTGTTTAGCCGTCTTCTTCTCCATAGCGACACCGGAAACGGCGCGGCGGGAGTGTAGGTAGTTAGGGCTAAAAATAAATGCAAAAAAACTTAAAACAAAAACTTGGCGTTCAATCAAAGAAATTTTAAGTAATCTAAAAACTTGTTGCTCAAATTAAATTTGTAGTCTCGTTTAAAATTAGTAGCTTTTGCTGAATAAATTAAAATTAGAGCTTTGTTGTAACCTAAAGTAAAAGGCATCACACGAGGACGTGTGCTAGTCAGAATGGCCGTGTCGGAGACGGAAATAAAATTAGATTAAAATCAAACTAAATAAATCATTAAACTTTGAATAAAACGTAAATCCGGAACTGTAATTTAAATGGCAACACTGTACGAATTGTAAACGTGTCTCGATGGGATATCGGAGGGGGAACCCAACAGAGGGCACCTGTGGAGTTGACTACGAGCAGCGGGGACTTCTCGAGCAGACGTCGAGCTGAACGGTCGCATTAAGTTAACTAGTGTACTTTGTAATAAAATCCTATACTGCGTTGTACCTATGCCCGACGGCATAACGTTTCTCTAAGTGTATTTCAGTTGTACCACGTTTTAACTTAACCTAAAGGCTTTAATCAAATTAAATCGAACTGTGTAACCTGAAACCTAATTTAAATCATGAAGAAACGTATTGAACGCCCACTGTGTTTTATTTTTCATCTTATAACCTGATGATCGGAGCATTATACCACCATCCTGACTAGTGTCTCCGAAATATACAACTTTCACACTTAACGTACTATGAATATCACACAGCAACGGACGCTATTTTTGAACTTATGGACGTACAAGAATCAGACGTTATGAGAACTCTAAAATGTTTAAAATCAAATGCCGTAGGGGTAGATGGTATTTCTTTAAGTATGATTCGAATGACATTACCCGTCACACTCGGAGTTATTACGAATATAATAAATACATCCATAAAATCCAAGACATACCCCACTCTTTGGCAGCACGCATTGGTTAAACCAATACCTAAGAAGTCAAATCCGATGCGTGAAAATGACTTGAGGATTATAAGTATACTGTAAGAAGTAGCCGCAAGAGGGTACTCGAAAACATCAGATCACGCCACCGCTACGCAGCACCTATCTATACATCGTCATAAGTTGTAATAAAATCGCATGGCGCTCCAATGTGACTTACTTTTGGATCATCTCTCTTGCGCATCGGTTGTCGACGTGATTTGTACTGGTGATATCATTTCAATTACTTGCCTGTTTATTGTTTGTTACTTCATGGTTAATGAGTTGATAATTTGGGCTGTTATTTAGTGTAATTTTGTAATTATTAATGTTGTAAATTAAACATAAATTATATGAGGTACGAGTTTCTTTTCGATGTATTAGTATCAAAAATAGTTTTATTCATTAAAATTAGTCTTTTGTATTTAGAGTTGCTAAAATCAGAAGTGTGGATAGGTATCCTAGCAATTGCCTATCCCGCTTTGCCATCTTTTAAGTGCCTGAATAACAACCCATTTGTATTTTACATAACCACCTACTGATTATTATTTTTTATGTGGGTATATTGTTGAACGATTTGTGTTTTCGTTGATAATCACGTAGCGGATCACGTCGACGCCGATGTGAGAATCGCGCGAGAATGTGTCGCAGTGGTTGCCATGCCGGACTGCCGTTCAAGAGGTCCTGGGTTCGATTCCCAGTGTAGCGGAAATTTGAATGATGTATTGGATTTTTATATTCTCAGTCTTGTTTTGTGTTCTTGTTTTTGTGTGTTATCCGCCAACAGGGAATAACAATATTGGGCTATGAGTGTATAGCTTCGATCATGACAATGTGTGTAGCGTAATTTAATAAACGTCTCGTTCGTCCAAACGCTTAATATAATTACTTGTAGATTTTTACAGTGGGTACGTTTTGTCATTTGGTAAATAAACTTTTATTTAATTCAAGTTGGGGTTTCTAGAAGGGTTGACAGTTCAGGATCCTTCTTTTGTTGTACAGCTATCTCATTCCAATAGACATTGTTGGATTAGTCAATCTGAGCTATGTGAGATAAAAGCGTCAGCCACTGGGTTTTGTACAGATGACGGAAGTTGAACGTAAATTGCGTTATGTAGTCCAAGTGACGTAATAGGCGTGGTGATATTTTTCCTTATTGTTTTAAAAAGTAAAAAAATTAATTGTTTTACTGCAAGTATAGCGCAGTGGTATTGATCGGTGTAAATGTTTTGTGTTTCGAATAATGTTTTTTTATTCGTTCAAAGCGGTCGGTGTGCTTCTCTGCTCTGTTTGGTCCATATTATTGTGGAGTTGTTGTGCTTCCTGCTTCCCTGCAAGTAAATCTATTTGTACTAATATTATAAATGTGAATGTAACTCTGTTTGCCTATGGGGTTTCACGCGTGAACCACTGAACCGATTTTAATGAAATGTGATATAGATATAGAGTTGACCTTAAATTTTTATACAGAAAATTATCCCTTAGTGGAAAGGAATATAATATTTTTGTAAAATGTCGGTACGCTCAACTGTATTTATATTTTGGATTTTTATAAATTAAATAAGGTAGGTGGCCGATACCGTGTGTCGACCATTTGATATTTTTGCACAATGATACGTTTAATTTACTCCGCATTTCCTACAGTTATTTTGACATTGTGTACCTAAGTACATCTCATGCGGACGAAGCCGCTGGCAAAGACTGGTATTTAATATTCATTACCGACTTACAGTATATGATGAGGCCTAGAAATGTTTTGAGCTCTCAGATTATTTTCGACAATAGGTACTTTTCCATAGGCTACACACTGTCTGACGAATAGGTTGTCTCGTTCGGAGTTTTGTATTCAAGGCAAACCGTTTCTTGAGTGCTGAAGATATATTTTTCCATGTTGATTGTGATGGTCATTAAGTCTCTTAAAAACTCGGTGTTTGTCTTCGGATTATGAGGTGGTAACCAACCTAACAAAATACGGAAGCAAGACCGACGCTGATGAAGACGTTAATGAACCTTATCAATGTCTGACCAGACGATACCCCGATAACACGATAACGGGTAGGTACATTCTATCAAGCCAGATGGTGTGATTATGGCTGTTTTCTCCGCGTCTACTACTGGTTGTGTTGAATTGTAGGCTCGTTTGATGTCCAGACGAGAAAATATAATGACCCTCTTACGCAATATGTAGGTGAAGTCTTACAAGGCGGAGGGATTGAATAGCGATCAGGCTTGGTTATGGCATTCAGATTTCGATAGTCACCACATATTCGAATAGTTCCATCTTTTTTAGTGGTCATGTGGATGGCCGAGCGCTAATCGACTGGCGGCAGATACCGGTGAACGGGATGTTTTTGGTGATGATGACTAGATAGTTCAGAATGATGTCAGTGTAAGGAGATGTATTGGATGACGTTGATGCTAAGCGTGAGACAATTAATCACTTTGCCGGGATTAAAATTTAAAATAGTGCCGTGACGTCGACGATGACGACGATGAGCTTATGACAACGTATGAATGTCCTGTACGGTCAGCATAATCGGAGATCCAGTTAGTGTAACTTATAACGTCGGTTTTAATTTTACCATTGTTTGCTGCGTAGGTATATTTTGTAACAAAGGGAAATCTCCTGCCGGACGGGATGCTATGCCTGGGAGGCGGCCGTGAATGCTCTCGGGGTGTTGTATATATGCGGGCGATGCACAATTCTTCGACATCGTGATTCAGGCTTGGGTGACGTCACCGTGTGACGCGTGCGCGATTTCGCCTGATATTTTGCCTGAATGTTTCTTGAGATGACTGAGGTCTTTAGTTCCTGTTTCTTGTGTAGTCTGCTGCTTTTTGCTCCTGTATAGATCAAAAATAGATAGGTACTCTCTTTAAGTTAGTTGGTAACGGATAGCCGGCTAGATGAGAATATAGCGCTGAAGTCTGCCTCTGTTAATGCTATTGGGATATTTCCGACTTCCATGGGCTTTTACAGGGCTTATCAATATCTAGCACGCTTTTTAAACCAGTTATGGGGAAAACATAATTTGTTGTTATGCTACAAATGCAAGCGGCGTTTTGATTTAGAGAGGCGAGATGATGGAACTTCGCTGAGTTAATGAAACAATAGAGTCACCAGTGTAAGTGTGAATGTAAGCGTGTTCTGGTGTGTTCAGGTTGCTGATAAGTACCTATTGAGTGTGGAGTTTTAAGAAGACACGAAGATTTACACGAAATTTGTTTTCATACTGATTTAGTAACTTATAGCTAGCTACCTGTATACTTGACTTGCTGAGCATATGGAGTTGCCACTCCCCGCTGAAAATGAAACTTGTTGCCTGTGCTCATAATCAATTATTTGGTTTGTAAGAAAGAATTACCAAGGGTATTTTGGTGGTACATTACTTGCATGGGCGGAAGACTGGCATTTGTATGCCATGCGATTATAACGAGTTCCAGATCGACCGCGAATGGAGTACATGGTGTCACATTGGCTAGTGCGTTTATGCCACCATACTGTTTTGGGAAAAAGCAATCAAGCTTGAAACATACATGATATTAATAAAGCATGAACGTTTTTACCCTTAAATCGAGTTCGAAGAGCATCACGCTTATTTAAAGAAGGCGACCTTGTTTTGTTATGAAATGTTCCCAGATTCGCTTAACCCTACAATGCGAGGGTCATGCAGAGCGGTGCGGGAGGTACCGAGTGGTTGCTGTGAACTGCAATTGCTAGCGGTTGCCGTGCGCGGCGGCGAGGTCACTCAAGCTGCGGCTGAGGTGCTGATGGTTCCGTGGTATAGAGGGTGAGAGAGGTTTGAGAAAGTCGTTACAGTATTTAAATGTCGACTGTATTATTTAAATGCCTATGTTGTTTTGACCATCATAAAAAAAAACTCTAAAATAAATTAACAAACTAAAATTAAAAATCTGTAAACTAAATAAGTAAGTCAAACATTAAAGGGTAAAATAAAATGCAGGGTAAAAAAAAACAAAAATCAAAATAAAAATTTAACAAATTAAAAATTTGGAAATAAAAAAAAACTAATGAACGTGTAAAAATATAATTTGTAGAAAAAAAAACAAACATGCAATTTCTAAACTGATAAAACATAAACCAAAAATTAAACCAATAAAACTTAAACGTCAGGCTAGGAATGATGGATCAAGGCATCGTAGGTGTTCTTCAAATATTTTGCATTAACACATAATGTCACCATATTGTGTGATGTTTGTGAAGTGAAAGACACCTGCGGGAGTGTCCACATGTTCTGTTGCAGTAGAGGTGATTGCTTCGAAAGGTACCTGCGGGAGTGCCTATGCGTTCTGCTGCGGTAGACGGAGAATAAATCTCTACTACGGAAGATTCTACGCGCTCGACGGGTTGCGCGCGACGGGTATACGTTCTGCTGCGGTAGACGTGAAACTCTGCTGCGGTAGAGTCTACGCGCTCGACGGGTTGCGCGCGACGGGTATACGTTCTGCTGCGGTAGACGTGAAACTCTGCTGCGGTAGAGTCTACGCGCTCGACGGGTTGCGCGCGACGGGTATACGTTCTGCTGCGGTAGACGTGAAACTCTGCTGCGGTAGAGTCTACGCGCTCGACGGGTTGCGCGCGACGGGTACACGTTCTGCTGCGGTAGACGTGAAACTCTGCTGCGGTAGAGTCTACGCGCTCTTCGGGTTATCAGACAACAGGTTACTCACGACGAGATGCTCACGACGGATTGTGCTCATCGGGTAAAAAGTCTATTCATATTGCGACTCGAGTCGATTGGTAAAATTGGTAAAATGAGACGTCTCAAACTTTATTTTAAGATGATGATTATTGAATGTTGAAGAGTATAACGGGATTTGACTGAGCGTGAATGAAGTGTCTGCATTTGTAAGAAATGTTTAAAAGGGGATGATTTGAAGGAATGGAAAATAAAACGGACAAATATGAAGACCGTTTTCTTTCACAGGTGACGAAATACTATGACAGCAGAGTACGACCCCCCCCTTGTTGCTGGACAGCACGGTGGCGCTTCAAGTCGTTCCAGATCTCCGTCTGCTCGCAAAAAATCCTGTTTCACTGGCACCTGCTTGGGGTGTCGGAGCAAGAGTGATGTCGATCAGGCCTGCTGCTGAAGAATCTTTGTGAGGGCGTCGAGGACGACGATATGTCAGGAGAGGCCGTGTAAGAAAGTAGCCGCAAGAGGGTACTCGAAAACATCAGATCACGCCACCGCTACGCAGCACCTATCTATACATCGTCATAAGTTGTAATAAAATCGCATGGCGCTCCAATGTGACTTACTTTTGGATCATCTCTCTTGCGCATCGGTTGTCGACGTGATTTGTACTGGTGATATCATTTCAATTACTTGCCTGTTTATTGTTTGTTACTTCATGGTTAATGAGTTGATAATTTGGGCTGTTATTTAGTGTAATTTTGTAATTATTAATGTTGTAAATTAAACATAAATTATATGAGGTACGAGTTTCTTTTCGATGTATTAGTATCAAAAATAGTTTTATTCATTAAAATTAGTCTTTTGTATTTGAGTTGCTAAAAATACTACCATGTTTATCAAAAGTACTTGAAAAACTGGTATCAGAACAATTATTAAAATTCATAGCAAATAATGATATCTTGCCTCAATTCCAATCCGGTTTTAGGAAAAATTATAGTACTGCAACCGCTTTAGCACATGTCGTCGACGACATCCTGACAGCACAGGATAATGGGCAGGGTACAATTTTAGTACTTCTTGATTTTTCTAGGGCATTCGATTGTATCAATAGAACTATACTACTGTCTAAGTTGAGTTACTATGGATTTAGTAATTGCACAATACAATGGTTCGACAGTTATTTTAAAAATCGAATGCAAACTGTTGAGTTATGCAGTAGTGACACGAAATCAGTAACAAAATCAAGTCCGAAGCCTATAGTAAGTGGCGCCCCTCAAGGATCAGTGCTCTCACCAACGTTATTTGCTCTGTACAGTGCTGATATTGTCAAAAACATTCAGCACTGCAAATATCACTTGTACGCTGACGACATGCAGATTTACGTCTCCTTTGACCCCCGGAATACCCGTGCAGCAGTCGACAAACTAAATGAGGACCTGGAACGGATAGCGGCGTGGTGCCACTTAAATGGATTGGTTCTTTTTTTTTTTTTTTTTTTTTTTTTTTTTGATTTATTCATTCAAAATTACATCCAACATTACAGCTTTGCCAATGCGTTAGAGTAATATAAATAAGTACATTAAATTCAGTTTCATATTAATAATTAAATTACATCATAACAATTAAAATTAACAATTAAAATTCTAATCACATAAAACATTAATCATTAAAATTCTAAATAATTAAAGGTATAGAACATAAACGAAAACCACGATGCAATGTCAACGTTAAATTACAGATTTCAGTGTAATTGTCAATTTATTACATTAAGTTAAGAAATTTATTATAAGTATTAAATTAAATGATGTCAAATTATTGCTAAGCAAATTAAAATTAATGTCAAAATTTGTCAAAAAAATATTATGTCAAAACGATGTCAAATAAATAAAATAATTAATTAATAAAATAATTTAATCGCTAAAATAATATATGTCATCATTTAATTACCTGAAATAATCATAAATCTCAATCCGAGTACAATTTGGAGAAAATTATAGTGAACTCGTCCAGTTTACAAGTAAAAAGGTCTACATGGCCTGCCACGGCGTTAAGCGCCCGCAGCGCCCGCGTGAGCGGTGCGTTGCGCAGCAGTTCGGTGCGCGCCGGTCGCACTGCCAGCAGCGGCGGCCGCCGACGACGCCGCACGCTGTCAGCGGGCGCGCTAAGCTTCAAGCCCTCCAGAACAGCAGGACTATCCAACTCACCACGCAGTACCCTCAATAGGTATTTCGCCAGGGTCAACTCTCTCCGTACTTCCAGTTTACTATATCCAACCATGCCTATTACAAACAAGGTTGGATACAGCAAAGGATAGCCCGGATAAACTCCGTACATTTTGAGGTAGAGGAACCTGGTAAATTTATTTTGGATGCGTTCCAACATTAATTTATACTTCATCTCACTCGGAGCCCATATAACCGAGTTACACTCCAAATGACTCCTCACCAAGGCTTCATACAAGGCACGTAAAGCATCAAAGTTAGTGAAGCTTCTCGCTTGCCTCAATATGAAACCGAGGTTGCGGTACGCTTTTTTGCATACCTCGGTTATATGGTCTCGGAAGTTGAGATCAGAAGTAAATCGAACGCCCAGGTCCCTCACCTCTGAAACGCGCCGCAGGGTCTCGTTCTCTATGTGATAGAGGAAGTTCCGTGGAGTACGGGCGCGACTGAAAGTGAGCAGGGAACACTTTTCGACGTTGAAGCACAGTTTATTCCTGCGACTCCATTCGACAACCCTGTCAATGTCCCCTTGCAGTCTACAGTGGTCTGTCATGTCACCCACTTCACGTACTAACTTCAGGTCGTCAGCATACAGTAGACATGTAGAATCTTGGACCACCTCCGGTAAATCGTTAATCATTATAACAAACTGGAGGGGGCCCAAATTACTACCTTGACTGACGCCTGATCTCGTCTCGTATTGGTCCGAAAGGTGTCCGCTACAATCGACGTACTGACGCCTGTCTCGCAGATAGCTGGCAAAAAAGGATAGGGTATGTGGGGTGCAGCCTACACCGGCCAGCTTCGCGAGCAGGACGTCGCTGTCCACCGTGTCGAACGCCTTTCGGAAGTCAAAGTAGGCGACATCCACTTGCCGTCCCGCATCCACTGCGGGTACCAGCTGCGTCATCAAATGCAGCAGGTTGCCCGTCGTCCCGCGTCCCGGACGAAAGCCGTGTTGCGCGTCAGACAACTGTGCCCTCACCTGCGCATAAAGTGTGTGGTGGATCGCCGACTCGAACACCTTGGCTGCTGCACACAGGATGGCCACCGGTCTGTAATCACTCGGCTCCTGTCCGCCCTTTCCCTTCGGCACTGGCACCACTCGGGTTAGTTTCCACCGATCGGGAAAGGTCGCACTTGCTAAGCAGACATTAAATAAATGCAGCAGAGGCTGGTCCAGGACGAGGCGACAGTCCTTAAGGATGTACGGCGGGATTCCGTCCGGTCCTACCGAACGTTTTGGCGGAAGCCGCGCGAGCGCGCGAGACACGTCCGCCAGAGCGAGGTGCGCCAGGTGCACGTGCGCGCCGCCCCCCACCGTTGCGCTCGCCGCCGACACATCTAGCCTCGCCGGCTCAGGGCTATACACAGAATGGAAGAAATGTGCAAGTTCATTCGCACACTCTTGATTTGAAAGAGTACGCCCGTTTTTCACTATTTTACAACTGCCCGACTCCCCCTTCTTAGATCTTACAAAGCTCCAGAATGCTTTGGGGTCAGAAGCAAGATTATTCTGGACGTGCTCTTGATACCGATCATGAGCAACCCCTATGTCAGCCTTCACTAAAGCTCTGTACCTAGAAAACTCCTCATAATCGCACTGACTCCCACTAATTTTATATTTCTTATGAAAACTGTATTTTATTTTAATCCATACTAATATTATAAATGCGAAAGTCTGTCTGTCTGTCTGTCTGTCTGTCTGTCTGTCTGTCTGTCTGTCTGTGACGTTTTCACGGCTAAACCACCGGTCCGATTTGGATGAAATTCGGAATTGAAATAGTTGAAGACCCAGAGTCACACATAGGCTACTTTTTTTTTCAAAAATCAACCCCTAAAGGCTTGAAATAGGGGATGAAAGTTTGCATGAAAAATCTAAACCGCCTGACCGATTTCGATGAATTTTCCCAGGAAGATAGTTGATGACGTACCCCTTTTCCCACTTTCCCGGTTCGCGATATAAACGAATTCCACGCGGGCGAAGCCGCGGGCAAAAGCTAGTATTTTTAATAATTTGAGGCGTATACCATACTGGATAAATATATCTAGAATTGCTCAGTTTACGTTTTTTCAGGGGCAGACACTCATCGAAAGTGTCTCTTAAATTGTTGTAGAAAATAGTTACAGCTAATTCAGGATCATTGGTAGCATACATTTCAGTCCAGTCAATTTTTGATATGGAATCGTACAATCTACGGAGGTCAGCTTTATTAAAGTTCCACTGATTAACGCAGGATGGTTCCTGGCTATCCCCATTCGAGGTGGATTGGCGCGTGGCAGCGCCGACGGCGACGGTGACGGCGAGCGGCGGGTGGTACGCATCCACTGGCCGCAGTGCCTCGTCGGCCGCCGCCACCGTCACGCGCTCGCGTGCACTCAGAACCAGGTCCAGTTGCCTGCCGTTACAGTTCAGAATATTATTATACTGGACGAGTTCACAAAACGACACAAAATATTCATAGTAGCTGAGGACATTGTCACTATAACACGAATACAAATTAGTCTCCTAATATAATTACATTTTCTTTGTATCTGACACACACTTTTTCAAACATATCAAACATAACTAGGTACTCGTTTTCCCCGGTTCGCGGCGGAATATACACAACACAACAGGCAAACAAGAACCGATCATGCGTATAAACGGTAGCACATACTAGTTCAAAATTATACTTGTCCAATTGGATCCCGGCGGGCACAGGTATCTGCCGCAGCTCCAGGCGCCCTGCTTGCGGCCGTCCGCGCGGTCGCAGCGCAGCACGCAGTAGCCGGGCGGCACGATCTCAGCGTTCCCAATACACTCGTTACAGCCGGTCTCGGTTACCGCGAACAAGTCTGAGCCTGATGATTCCAATAAAGACAAAAACTGAAAAGTCTTGGTACGGAGTCCTCTTACATTTTGGTACAAAATGTTGATTGTCCTATTGTTTCTTAATGTGTTGTTGGGGATGTTTTGAGGAACGAAAAAACACCCATTCACTGTATTCGGCATTTTTTGGCCATACATTTGGGTTAAACAATTTAGCAAAATTGTGCTCGGGAACACCAATTCGAAATGAGGAGTATCCTCTTTCAGTTTTGTGTTGCAATTTGTTTACCTCTACAAAACCATTATCACCTAAGACTTCTCTGATATATTCAGTTAAGGCATCCTCCGTCGTATCTTTGAGGAGCCGCCAAACATGTAAATACTTCATGCGTTCAACGGCTTTTATCTTAAGACTCGTATTTATTCCCTTGCTAACCGGTTTTACCTTCCGAGTCTCGGTTGAGGCCCCATTTTCTCCTGATTTTATGTTTATATTTGACCCCATCGCCGCCGGTCCAGGTTCATTATGGTTGTCAGTTGTCACCGCTCGACGACGGGAGCGCCTCGGCTTCACATTAACCCAATCATTTTCATCTAGGTGACTTTCCTGAGGGAAATTCTCAGTTCCGACCTTATGTGCATTGACCGCCGGCGCACTGTTTACAACTTGAATTGGCGCGGGCGGCAAAGGCGCGCTCGCGCTATGTTGAATAGGCTCGGCTGTGTCGTTGTTCTTCCGAGTGGGCACGAAGACCGCCGATTTCGTGCGAACTCTGTCGTCAGGTATTGGTTGCTGCGAGTGCTGGAATATCTGTTTACCCACTTCATTGTCGTTATTTTTACTATTCACTGTTGTAAATGGAACTTCACTAACACGAATGAGATTTTTAATTGTGTTATTTTGTTCTTGAATAGTATTTTCGAGTGACGAAACTTTGTGTTTTAGTTCAATCACGGTATCAGTGAGGTATTTCAACGCGGATTCAAAGGATCGCAATGACATATCCATTGTTTTAAATTATTTAACACAGAGCTTGTAAACACCAACCGATCGCGGCGGGGGCGCGGGGGTATTTTCTAAATGGACAAAAATCTAAATTCTTGATCTTAGGGACAAAAAATCAAATAAATAAAATATCCGAGCGAGGTGTGAACATACACATCCGAGGCGCGAATGTCGAACGTGTTAATGAAGCTCGCAATCTGGGGTTACTGATGGATGAAAAGTTACAATTCGAAAATCACATAATAAACACTAGTAGAAATTGTTTTTATAGGTTAAACAATGGCTGCAAAAATTCCGGGTAAACGTTTTAATGAAGTCCATTACTTGAAGGGCATTGGGCAATTTACTTTAGTGTCTTTGACTAGCTTAACTACTATTTGTAAGATTGATAATTTACAAGTGGAACTACAATTTCATGTTGTTCCGGATTATGAGATATGCTTTGATATATTGATCGGTACTAACCTAATCAAAGACACAAACTTAAGTGTATTAGTTACGGCTCAGGGTGCTAAATTACTTCACCAACCGGTGGTCTACCACATGCGATCACAAGATGAGAAATTTGATAAAATTAATACAGACTTATCTAGTGAGGATCAGATAAACGAATTAAAAATATTGTTGACCAAGTATACACATCTGTTCATTCATGGATATCCACGTACGCGCGTTAACACAGGTGAATTAGAAATTCGTTTAAAAGATCCCAGTAGATATGTCGAGCGTAGGCCGTACAAATTGAGTCCTGTCGAAAGGGAGAAAGTCAGAGAAATTATAACTGAGTTGTTAGAATACAATATCATTAGAGAGAGTACCTCTGCTTTCTCCAGTCCTATAATCTTGGTCAAAAAGAAAAACGGGCAAAACCGCATGTGCGTGGACTACCGGGAGTTGAATAAAAATACTCTTAGGGATCATTACCCTTTACCTATTATTTCGGATCAGATTGATCAGTTGTCAGGGGGTTTCTACTACTCTACATTTGATATGGCAGCGGGATTTCATCAAATCCCGGTGTCCAAGAGCTCAATAGAGAAAACTGCCTTTGTAACGCCCGACGGCCTCTATGAATATTTGGCCATGCCATTTGGCTTAAGTAACGCTGTTTCTGTGTACCAAAGATGCATAAATAGAGCGCTGGGGCCTCTACTTTATGGGTCTAACCCCATATGTCAAGTATACGTAGATGACGTCCTCACAAAATGTAGAGACTTTTCAGGTTTGTCTCGCATTGAGAGAATACTCATGACTCTTCAGGAAGCAGGGTTTTCGATCAATGTGGAGAAGACGGTTTTCTTTAAACGCTCAATTGAGTACCTGGGAAATGTCATATCAAACGGACAAGTTAGTCCTAGTCCTACGAAAGTAGAGGCTCTAACCAAAGCCCCCATCCCCACAACAGTTAAACAAGTACGACAATTTAACGGGTTAGCTGGATACTTTAGACGTTTCATTCCAAACTTTTCGCGTGTTATGGCACCCTTATATGAGTTAACAAAAAAAGAAGCGAAATGGGAATGGGATACTAGGCATGATCAAGCTAGAAATTATGTTGTTCAACATTTGTCTACTGCGCCAAACCTTTTGATATTTCAGGAAGACGCTCCGATCGAACTATATACCGACGCCAGCAGCATCGGCTACGGGGCGGTGTTGGTGCAGATAGTCAATGGGCGACACCATCCAGTTGCCTACATGAGCCTGCGTACCACCGAAGTAGAGAGTCGATACCACTCCTACGAACTTGAAACCTTGGCGGTGGTAAGAGCAATCAAGCATTTCCGTCAATATCTGTATGGGCGAAAATTTAAGGTCATCACCGACTGCAATGCTCTTAAAGCATCCAAATTTAAAAAAATTAAATTGCGTGTACTTATGTACGCGCGTAAGAAGTTATACTTCTTTGGCATCATTAAATAATAAATATTCAACGTTAATAATTTCATAATATTTAGTATTAATTATACTAAAAATAACGCCATCTATGAAACATTAGGATAACTTCTACGAGGTACTGTTTGTAACGTGTTGAAATAGCCGTGAACTCATGAAAATGTTTCATACTAACGCCATCTATGAAACATTAGGATAACTTCTACGAGGTACTGTTTGTAACGTGTTGAAATAGTACTTCTATTTAATTTTGTTGTCAGATGACGCTACTTTACATTGAAAATGCCAATAGGCCAATCAGTATGAGTGGTTAACCGGCAACTTCATACAGCTGCGCGCGCATCGCAAAACGAATTTCATGCTGTTAAAATTAGGAGTCGGTGAGCGCAAATTCACCCTCCATCATTTTTCTACATCGCGCCAAAAGAAGTAAAAAGTCAAAAGGATTTGCTTCCACGCATCCATCGTTGGTGGGCGTTCCTCCAAAATTACGATTTTGAAATAGAATATCAGAATAATAGAAAGAGAATTTTTAGGTGACTTCAAGAACTATTGTGACAACTTTGGGATCAACATTCACGCAATTACACCAGGAGCTAGCCGAGCGAACGGGCAAGTCGAGCGCGTTATGGCTACACTAAAAAACGCGCTGACCATGGTTAAAAATTATGAAACCGAGAACTGGCAAACTGCTTTGGAAGCGCTGCAATTGGCATTCAACTGCACACCTCATCGTGTAACCGGCATGGCGCCACTTTCTCTCCTGACTCGCCGACAGCATACTGTACCCCCACAGCTTCTGAGACTGGTAAACCTTGATGATGAGACAATCGATTTTGACACACTTGACCAACAAATCCAACAAAAAATGGAAGCTGCAGGTCGATATGACAAACAACGCTTTGACCAAAATAAGGCTAAGATAACCCTTTCAAAGAGGTGATTACGTGTTGATTAAAAATAATCCACGTAACCAAACATGCCTGGACCTCAAGTACAGTGAGCCTTATGAGATCCTAAGGATTGGAGACAAGGACAGATACATCGTGAAACGAGTAACAGGAAGAGGCCGACCTCGCAAGGTTGCTCATGATCAGCTTCGCCGGGCGCCGCAGCCGGGTGACCAAGGTGCCGTGTCGACGCACCCCAATGATGACCAACAAGGGAACCCTGACGATCTTCAGCCCCAGACAGACAACAATGACCCGCAGCCATCAACATCAAGAGCTGCGATGGCGCCGGATTGCTAGACAAATGGTGAGTTCATTTCATAACATAATGTAGTACTCGAACACAGATGAAACAATTAATTACCTATAATAGCCTGTTTTTAAACAACAATAATGAACCGACATAACTTTTCACAAAAGATTGTACTTATCCTTGCCTTTCCCGTCTTCTCCTCTAGGCTGTCATTTTCAAAGCCTCTGTGGACCACGGTCAAATAAAGGCCTAGACCACAGCATCGTCCTTCCCACTTCCTCTAGAGCCTCTGTGGACCACGGCGTACATGACCGCCCAGACCACAGCAACAGTTTCCTTTGAGCTTGATAAAAAAAAAAAACTATAAACTAAACTGCGTGGACCACGGCGTACGAGACCGCTCATAACCACGACAGTAAATAACATAACATTAACTGTGTGGACCACGGCGTTCATGACCGCTCATAACCACATCAGTAATACTAAGATGTTTTGTGGACCACGGCGTTCGTGACCGCCCAGACCACATCATCATCACAAATAAATAAAAGTGCAAGGATGCGTGGAGACATTTGCATTTATTTATAAAACGTGTAAAATGCGTGGAGCATATAAACACGGTCTACTTGAACATCTGCTTATAAATAATAATAGCTCATTCCTATAGTACAGCAACTAGTCATATTATAATGAACTGCTAAGTATCGATAACTACTGAGTGCAAACTGCAAATTTAAGTGTATAACTATAAGGCATTGTGTTTTTAAACATGACCTTTGATATTAGAAATTTATTGAATAATAAGAGTTAAGTGAGTTCTAGTCTAGGTACGTTTATCAGATACCTAGTTCAGATGAAAATTTTCTACTTTCAGAGACGAGGCAGGCGCAGAGCACGCACCGCCCCGCAGTATGGCCGTGTTGACGCATTTGCGTTGAAGATTATTTGATTTCAATATTTTCAATTAATTTAATTCGAAATAATAGTAAATTTTAACGCTATGTTTATTTTGTTTTAACCAATTAGTAAATGAATTTATTATTTATAAATTTTACAAGAATATTTTGATTAATTGCAATATTCAAAAAGCAACGATGATTTTAAAATATTAATAGTTGTCATTACACGTTTTACTTGTTCGATCCGCCGGATGGCGCCACAAGTTCAATGTTTATCGTTGCTTTTTGAATAATTCCGTTTTGCTTTTACTGTTTTCTAAAATGAGTTAATTATTTCACAAATCGTTTTAAAATATTTTATGAATTATGAAATATCAATTTGAATTATTAGAAGTAAAAATAGACACGTGTTATTTTAATTCCGGTGACGTTTGATTACCGCCATGATGTTCGGTCGCCATGTCTGTTCGTGGAGTGAGCGTGGCACTGAGGCCACTTGGATTCTAGCGCTCGGATCGAACGGTCGTCTTGTGAGTAGTTTTCATATTTATTATAATTCAACAATTAATTATTTTGCTGCCAATTTATCGTTGCTATTTTTAAGGATTATTATAGCTTACTTTAGTGAAAACTAGTAAATCTGCCCTCGCTTCGCTTCGGGAAACCATTCCCTTCAAAAATCTCTATAAATTTTAACAAATTATGTTATTCCGATTTCTAAGCTAAGTATATTACTGCAGTTTCATGAAAATCCGTTCAGTAGTTTTTGCGTGAAAGAGCAACAAACACACACACATACATCCTTACAAACATTCGCATTTATAATATTATAATAGTAGGAAGGATAAATTTAAAATACTGTTTTTTATAAAGTTTTTCTACTGCTACCGGCCATTGTTATTGACTTTAAACTTTTAAAAAATTAAGTACTTATCTTGTTTTATTACACTACTTTTATTTGAAAGTTATCATGGGGGATTTTATATTTATTTTTTACTAGTAAATCCGCCCTCGCTTCGCTTCGGGAAACCAGTCCCTTCAAAAATCTCTATAAATTTTAACAAATTATGTTATTCCGATGTCTAAGCTATATTACTGCAAAGTTTCATGAAAATCCGTTCAGTAGTATTTGCGTGAAAGAGCAACAAACACACACACACACTCACATACATCCTTACAAACTTTCGCATTTATAATATTAGTAGGAAGTAGGATTAGTAGGATTGTAGTTCTATTTACCTAAATATTAATGAAATTAAACTGTAGTGTAAATTGTAATTAATAAATAGTTATTTAAGTGAATCAGTTTTCTGTTCGAGATCAATAAAAGAGTTTTGCTTTAAAAATAATGAAAGTGGTGACGTTAGCAGTGCTGACGTCACCCTTTCTAACAACCAGGTTGGAATAGAGGCTCCGTTATATACATTGTCGTTGTCAAGCACTACCCATCATTATTTGTGGTAGCTCTTATAAGAACTTTATGGGATGGCCTTTTGGGTTGACTCTGATAAGAGCCCTTTTGGCGAAAGTATTAGTCACGCCGCTGTCTTCACTGAGTCACTCCTGGAGCAAGGTGTCCAGGGTGCGCAGGGCGCTCATGTAGGCTTGTCATGTTCACCGCGCGGGAAGGCTCCTTATTTATTTTATTTTTACTATATCAGTTATAATAAGTAGCTCGCTCTAAGTTTTTTCATCATACTTAATCTTGAATATTAATTATTAAAATCAATATACAGTAGACTTTTCTGGTAGGTACTAAGCGGCTGACTGATGTTAAGCACAAACAAACAAACAAACAAACAGTAGTAACTATGTTGTATTGTTTTAAGCATGTGTATTTCGGTATAAAAACGATAAATTGAATAAATATAACGATAACTTTTAATGGATAAAAAATTTGATGAATTAAATAGCTATAACGGTTCTATTAATTCTTGACCTCGTGAATAGTGAATAGTAATATAGTATCATAATATCATAACGAGGTACTTACATACTTGAAGGATTGTGAGGTGGCTGTGCAACTATAGGTAGACTTTAATTTGTACCGCATAAGAGGATTTGTTTAAAAAATTTTGGTTTGTCTTTACGGTGATTTAATAAAATTAATTAAGTTTTAATGCAAAAATACTTAATGCAATAACTATATTACGCGATAAACCAAACCTACATGAAATTGTAAATTATACGTGATTATGTGTGTCAGGTAGTTCGAACCTATATGAAATTGTAAATCGTGCGTGATCGGGTGTATAAGGTAGTACAAACCTACATGAAATTGTAAATTGTACGTGATTATGTGTGTCAGGTAGTACGAACCTACATGAAATTGTAAATTGTACGTACCCGATGTGTGTCAGGTAGTACGAACCTACATGAAATTGTAAATCGTGCTTGATCGGATGTATAAGGTAGTACAAACCTACATGAAATTGTAAATTGTACACGTTGTGTGTCTCAGGTAGTATGAACCTACATGAAATTGTGAATCGTACGTGATTGACGACCCTGTAGCCTAGTTGGTAGCGACCCTGCCTGCGACGCGAGGGGTCCCGGGTTCGATTCCCGGCCGGGGCGGATATTTATGTGGCAGATAAATATTGTAATCGGGTCATGGGTGTAATTATTGTGATGTGTTATATGTGTAGTCCATGCCACCCGCGACATAGGTACCTAGTGACCTACTGCGGGGGTATGAGTGTGTTAGCGTTTATTATTATTATTTATTTATTTATTTATACTTTATTGTCCACAATAAACTATTACGGAACAAATGGCGAGCTTAATGCTTAAATATAAATAAATTTATGATATAAATAAATTATAAGTTATAGATATACATACTTACAAACTATATATATAACGGCGCTAAGGTCCGAGCGGTCGATATAATTTGGGTTATACGTGGCTGGAGGTCAGAAATAATAGTCAGTACACCGAGTTTAAAGGTCTATTACAACACTTCAATACAGTTTTATAACAAATAATGAACTATTTCCAAAATTAATTCAGATTACATTAAATTAAACTTAGAAATAAAGCTTACGACAAAATAATAGCAAAGTAGCAAAGGATCAGCAAGATTACTTCGGATTAAACATGGAAACGCGACAAGTTTGGTATGGCAGTGGGTTCTACACGTCTACTCGGTCTAAGCGCTCAATTCCGAAAAAGCCCCCCATCATAACAGCTCTGGTTCTTTATAATGTCATCTCTAACCCCCACTCCATGCCAACCATGCCCAAACAATAACTGTTTGACGTTTCCACAAATAGTTAAAGGGATTCTCCACAGATGGCGCTGAAAGATCAGCGCAGGACTTTACTGCACTCCGACAAGTAGTTCCAGCGATTCTCCACAGATGGCGTTGAAAGACCAGCGCAGGACTTGAGTGCGCTCCGACACGGCCATCCTGAGGATCACACGTCCTCGTGTGAAGTAACTGGAATGAAAGAAAATTCTCGAACAGTACTGGTTCTAGTCGTTCGGCCATTCCTGACCCAAGTGGGCAGGGAATAAAAAAACAACTTTATCAAATTATTACAAATTTTGAATATCATAACAGATTATGTCTCTCAAAACTAAAGCTGACATGTCGATCAACACCCATACTCATTCAAATAATAGGAAACTCTTTGAAATATTGCAATGCTCGTACCCTGACCTCCATCCGGTCCTGATCATCACACTTATAACCTCCATCCGGTCATAAGCATCAAATATTGGGGTGATTGGGTTGATTGGGTTGTTTGTTTTTTTTATTTTATTTTATTTTCAATTAATTTTTTTTTCAACAAATCAGCATCAACCCAATAGACCTCCATCTGGTCTTTGTTTTTTTTTTATTAATTTTTTTTCAACAAATCAGCATCAACCCTATAGACCTCCATCCGGTCTCCCCCAAGTAACCTCTATCCGGTTACTAGGCAATCTCCATCCGATCACCTTCACTTATAACCTCCATCCAGTCATAAGTATCAACCTAATAGACCTCCATCCGGTCTCCCCCAAGTAACCTCCAACAGTACCTCTATTATGAGCTTTGGAAAATGAAACTACAGCAGGTATCGTAAATACGTGAGTTTGCGTTACGTTATACTATCTCATTCTTTTATTATGATGTCAACAAGGATAGAACGAGACTCTGGCCAGCGAGCCAACATTTTGTGAAATTCAAAAACAAGTCTGTGGATGCTCTATAACCCGACTAAATTAGGAAATGTGAAATAAGAGTGGAATTAATGGCGGTTTGGGACGTTTTCAATTTAATTACATTTGCGTTCTGTGTCAGTCGAATTCAGTGTCGTAACCGCTAGAGGCGCTGTACGGCTTCTCATACAAATTCTAAACGATTAAAAACTCATAATAGAGATACCGGTCACAAACAGTACACCACCCAGATAATCATTTCGAGCTTTTATCAAAAATAATCTTAAACAAGGGTTTGTTCAACATGTCGCTTTATTTATGCTATCAAATTAACTAGTGACTTTCTCCAAATTTAATCCCATAATTTTTAATTTTTCGTCAGCTCAAAACATAATAGCTATTACTCAAAATAAATTAACTGGTCACCAAAGATTAGTCCAAAACAATCTCATTAAAGCTACTTTTCTTAAAAGTTATCATTTCTCAAATAGGTTGACTCATCGAACGGTACTCAAGTACAATCAGTTCTTCTGTCCAGAAATAACATTTAAACCGTATACATCTGCATTGCAACGTCCATCCCGATGCAAAACTGTCTATTGGCACCCACCAATAACAGCACAGAACACTTCTCTCCAGTGCTCATATAAGGGCTATGCATTTTTCAAATTAACAAAACCGTTCAAATACAATTTCAAAAGTTCCGTTCGATAAGTTGACCGAAAACTAAATCTCTCAAAAATAGACTTTTATCAAGTGAACTACGTCTCGAAAAGAAAAAGTTTTAAAACAATACAGATCACCTGTAATTAGATCCGCAGCAGTAACATCAGGCAGGCATCATGGGTTCCCCGTTTCCCGGAACGATAGTTGTCAGACTCGTCCTCCAAGGTCATACGAAAGTACTCCAGGGTGCGCGAGTGCACGCACGCAGCCGCCCATGCTGTTCCACATAACACGCGTGTAACCTGCGTGAGCTGCTCTTGTTCCTGATCGCCATTGGGGTAATCTGTGCATCCTCGAAAACTTATCTGAAAACAGAACGATGCACATTGCATCGCCACATGTGAGATTACTTCAAAACTCAATGGTTTCACAAGGTAAATTAAAACCAATCGAAGTGTGCTGCACTTGTAAATAAAATAATTGGGGAACTGATTGTATCCAACTGCTACTTTAATTAAAAATTTCACTAAACTTCCACAAACCGCTATTGATTTTTTTTTCAGCAAATAGAAAATGACGAAAGTTTTTAAATTAACAAATTTTACAGAACCTCCGATATCTTAATTGTTATCTTTTGTCATTGTTCATTAATTACAAGACACATTAAAAAGTCATATTTTCACAAGGAACGAAAATAAAATGGAAGTTATAAAACTCCAACACACCAGATGTAACCAAATAAAACTTTGTCATACCAAAAACGCCGTTTCACTTTTACCTCGTCTAGCCGTTACTATATCTAGGTAATGTCACCCTTGGTTGCAGACAGGAACCAGAAAAGGTCTTTGTCTCCAGTTCCTTATAACCTAGAAACGCTTCCTAAACGCATCATAAATCCGACGTAAACACTTACGTCGACTTTATTTATTTCGAAAATATAGTGACTAAAGCGGGTAAGAATCCAACTAATTCGTCTGTAATACCTCTAATGTCAATGTTTTGGATCATTAGATAACGCTTACACAATATTTAAAATTAACAATGAACTACGCGGGTATTTAGAATACTAAACAAAACAATAAAATGTGCTTTATTTTTAAAACGATGCAACAAAGTAAGCTGAAATCGAACACTTTTTTTTTAAATTAATGGCTCGATAAACGTCACTATAGTGAGATTACTCGAAAACATTTTGTCACATAGTAAATAAAACCTATGAAAATTGTTTTGTGTTTCACTTTTAAAACAACGAGAACTAATGAGTAACTAATTCGATCGACGTCAACAATGAAAAACCAAACCGTTCACTTTTTAAAAACTAGCTTACGCTTTTATTGTTATTATTGTTGTAGGCTTTTATTATCGTTGTAGGTACTCGATAAATGGAATAAATACTTCGTCAAGTTGAGCACAAATAGAGCAAACCATTTTGTGTGTGTTTATCCTTTTCCAATTAATCCTTTTCAGCGTTAAGCGACGCACCAAATTATCAAAAACCAAAATAACTATCACGAACATTACACGTTTGATAAAAGTCACTGAACTGTGCGTCATATCTCGTTATCAATTAAAAATTGTACCAACACGGAATGCATAATAAAATGCCTGACTTTAAAACGTTTGTATTTCTTTTCGACCAGACTACAAAATCTTATCCACCCCCTTTATCTTTAAGAATTTTATGAATGTAGATTAATTATTATTGTAACTTCGGAACATAATAATTTTACTTTAAAATGACTCGAGTTACGTTACATTTCGATTAAATTAATTGAACAAAAATGCTTACCCAACCAAGTACCAACATTATCCAATAACTTTCATCAACTATTATTATCAAGGAAACTCAAAACAAAGCATGAATCTTATTCGTGGCCTGTGGCTTTTCACTAAGCACAATAAACAAAGTCAACAAGTCACGGACTCTTCCACGGTCTCTGCAAGACCCGACCAGCTGAAGCTCTACTCAAATTCACTTTTTATATCACAACACTTCAAATGGTACTTAGCCCTTGGGCATTCTAGCAAACTAACCACAAATCTACCCACATTAAACTTCAACAAAATGATCGCATGATAAAAAGTGTGTTCCGATGTTATAATACTTGGTTAAATTACACTAAAATCAAAGGGTGTAACTTTCCCTTCATAATAAAAACATAGAGGTCATAATAAAAATGATTTCTTTTTTTTTCAGCGATTAAACATCAAAAATAGATTACGATGAGAAGTGATTTGTTTTAATTACGTAACTGCCTTAAATGATTTTATTACCGAATAATGTTTTTTTTTCACTAACGGTTATCAAACAAACTATACACACACACAATATAGTTTACACAAAAATTAAAATTTAAGCAATGAAATTGTATCACCTCAGACGCAATGGAATAAAAATAATGCCATACCCACACTCGCCGTCTTACTTGAAAATCCTTTACACCGATACTTGCCATTTTATTTCAAAATCCTGTTTTACCGTGTGGTGGTCATATCTCTTCACTTGCCATCCATGCCTCACAATATTATCACCTGACAATTATAATCTGAAAACCTGAAATAACCTAGCCAGCCATGTGTGGGACGTGAAGTTACATCCAACTTCTGATAACGGCGCTAGGGTCCGAGCGGTCGATATAATTTGGGTTATACGTGGCTGGAGGTCAGAAATAATAGTCAGTACACCGAGTTTAAAGGTCTATTACAACACTTCAATACAGTTTTATAACAAATAATGAACTATTTCCAAAATTAATTCAGATTACATTAAATTAAACTTAGAAATAAAGCTTACGACAAAATAATAGCAAAGTAGCAAAGGATCAGCAAGATTACTTCGGATTAAACATGGAAACGCGACAAGTTTGGTATGGCAGTGGGTTCTACACGTCTACTCGGTCTAAGCGCTCAATTCTGAAAAAGCCCCCCATCATAACAGCTCTGGTTCTTTATAGTGTCATCTCTAACCCCCACTCCATGCCAACCATGCCCAAACAATAACTGTTTGATGTTTCCACAAATAGTTAAAGGGATTCTCCACAGATGGCGCTGAAAGATCAGCGCAGGACTTTACTGCACTCCGACAAGTAGTTCCAGCGATTCTCCACAGATGGCGTTGAAAGACCAGCGCAGGACTTGAGTGCGCTCCGACATATATATATAATACAATATAAACATAAATACATACATATATACATATTTATTATTATTATTTATTATTAGTGGCGGCGCTACTGTGCTAACGAATACAAGCAGCTCCGTATTTTTAATTGTTTAAAAATCATAAAGTATATTTATTGAAGTAGTAATACGTCTAAAATGTGTATTATGAAGTGATAAAAGAGTGACATCGTTTGCCGATCAATAAACCAAATGTGAATTGAGTTCTTCTAATAAACAAAATCCTGGAATCAAAGTGCAAATGTAAACAAAAGAATTCAAAAAGTGTAAACAGACTTGGTGAATAAACTAAAATACTTTACGCTGTGACTATAGTGCTTTAAATTACAACCTGGGTATAATAAATTAAAACGTTTAACATAAAATAACTGTTCATATAATTATGATGCATCATGAAACGGTGGTAGATAATAAAACTTGAAGTGAAGTGTACCCACAAATACAAAAAAAAACAGCTGATGCAATAACTGACTCACTGGGAACGTTTTTGTATTTATACATGAACAAAGAGACGCTTATCGTCAACTTTGGTGTAGCGGCTAACAACATCGCCTAGAGAACGTACAAAGCATTGGAACCGAGTTCGAATCCCAGTGTAAAAGGAAGAGTTACTTTTTTTTTTTTTTTGAGCATTCTATAAAAAAAACATTAAACAAAAATAAATAAATACATTTAAATATATATTTTTATACGACTACAAATTTTACAAACATGGAAAATATAAGTGTTAGAAGAAAGTTAAAGCGTGCTACGTCTGAAGACAATATATTTTTATCACCTGACAACGTACAAAATTCTACTGTTTTAGAAATACCTTCCCTTAGTATGCAAAGTATACATAATGATAGTGAGAAAATCGAATTGATAGCTGAGTTAGAGAGTACAAAAAATAAATTAATGATAGCTGATCTAGAAATTGAAAATTTACTGTTAGAAAATAGTCAACTTAAGGGTACTATTGAAAAACAAAATAAACAATTAATATTATTAAAAAAACTCTCCCAAGACGTCACACTAAAAATCCAGTCCGAGAATGCTACGCCTCTATCTAAAAAGATGTTAAAAATTAAGCTCAATACACCAAGAATATCCCCTATTCACCAAGGAAAACACAATGAAAGTATGCGAAGTAAACAAGCCTAGCAGTTTCTACGTCAGTAAGCTGTCTTATTTTTCTAACCGCATAAGTAGCCCTACTAAGTTTCATCGCAAGAGTTGCTAAATGCCTTTTTTTTTTTTTTTGTCGTCGAGGGGGAAACCTTCAAAAGGTACCCGGTGCCGTGGGAGCGACACAGGGTTATGTGGGATTTTTACCCACTAAAACCCCCCCGGTGGCCTACATCAGCGCTTGTGGAGAACTCCGGGATCTCCAAAGGAACACAACCGGAGTCCTCCGAGCGCGGCGCCCTTGGGGCTCTGCCCGCGAGAGACTAAATGCCCCATCGCTAGCCTTCCATAGGTATGCGGCCACACATACCGTCGTCCTTCCCGGGGTTGCTGATGGACGGTTTGAGCTCCCACTCTAGCCGCCCACAACCCCGAAAGCCCCCTTTTAGTCGCCTCTTACGACAGGCAGGGGATACCGAAGCTCGTATTCTGGTCCCGAGCTACAGGGACACCGGTGGCGCTATGTGCGTCCACCGCGGCGCCGTGCACGGCGCGTCCTTCTCCGGGCAGGATCAGCGCGTTCCCTGGCCCGCTCGGCGTCTTCCTTCGCAGACATTACGTCACTGCAGAAGGTGATCATGCCGTTCCAGGCAGATCCGCGCTGAACCATGCTCCTCACGATGGAAGCAGGCCGGAGGTCGGTCCCACTTTTTCGACGAGGATCTGCCGCTGCGATTCCCAAGCCGGGCAATACTGCAGCGTATGCTGAGCAGAATCCTCGTCGTGCCCACAGTGATGGCACTCGGCCGTCCCTTGCCTACCAATCCTACTCAGGTACTCACCGAAACAACCGTGTCCGGTAAGTATCTGAGTAAGATGGAACGTCACCCTTCCGTGGCTCCTGAGCCTAGCCTCAAAATTAGGCAAGATGGCCTCTACGACCCGTTGGCGTAGGCTCCTCGGTTCCTGAAGCCGATCGTGCCAGCACCTCAGTGCGTGCACTCTGGCGTTTCTCCGAAGCGTTTCGACCGTCTCTTCGTCGAAGTTTTCAGTCCTCTGACGGAGGACGCGGATCTTATGGAAGACCCTTGCGTCCAAATCCGCCAGAATGTCCAGGGGCGGGAACCGCCCTAGGACTGTCGCCGCCTCAAACGATATACGATAGTACGATAACCTCGGGCGACTCTGATCGCGATCATACGCTGCGCGGAGTTTAACTTCCGCGCACGTCGCCGGCAGCTGGACAACTTGTCCGACCATACCGGCGCACCGTAGAGCGCGATCGAGCGTACTACACCCGCGTAGAGGCGGCGGACCTCTTCTCGCGGTCCCCCGAGATTTGGCAGCAGTCTGTGCAACGCACCCGCTACCCCATGAATCCGGGGGACTAGACGGTCGAAGTGTTCATCAAAACGCCAGCGGCTGTCAAGTGTTAGGCCCAGATACTTCATGTACCGGCCTATCCTGACATCCGTTTCTCCGACACGCACTGTGGTCTCAGCTGGCTCGGTTCCTCGCCGGAGTCCGTGGAACCATATCGCCTCGGTCTTGTGGGCCGCGACCTCAAGACCAATGCTGCGGATCCTCGACACGACGCATGCCACCCCGAGCTCTGCTAGCCGAACCGTCCTGTCAAACGACTCCCCTTCGCACAGAACGAGGCGGCATAGCAAACGATGCTCACACCCAGAGGGAGCACCGTTTTTAGCACAGCGTCGTATCCGAGGTTCCACAGCAGTGGACCCAGGACCGAACCTTGCGGCACTCCACGCTCGACCCTCCTCCCGCAAACAGTGCCATAACGACCGGGGAAGTGGATGCTCCTCTCCGACAGGTACGCCATGAGCACGTTTTGCAGGTAAGCCGGCACGCGATGGACGGAGAGTCCTCTCATGATTGTGCTCCAGGGCAGAGAGTTAAAAGCGTTGACAATGTCTATTATTATGGATGTAATTTATGCCATTTAAATTCATATGACGGCGCCACCATCTTTGCTTGTAAAAGCAGCACGTTCTACAGGCAACATCCCCACCACCAAAGTCTATAAAAGACAACGCGCCATTGTTCAGGGGTTCAGTCGTTCGAAAGCAGTTGCCCGGTGCACATGCTGCTTGGTTACCGTGTTGTAATTTCATTTAAAGTGATTTGTTATAATTAAATTATTTAATTATCATAATATAAATTATAAGTAGTACCAAGTTGTGAGATTTTGAATATACGAAGTAAAAGTGAAGTGTTCTGTTTTATTTTATTGAAGATGTCAGCCCCTCCGCCGTCATCAGAAGTGTCGGATCCGCCCCCATTACAATCATCTAGCACAACGGACAATCAGATGGATCAGCTGTCATTATTTTCCTCGGGATTAGAGGCAATTTTCCAACGAATTGCGGACAATATGACAGCCCGTCCGCCTGTACAGACAGCGCCACCACGTTTGGTATGTTTCGATCCGGACGAAAAGGATGCTGATATAGTTAATTGGTGTACTCTGAGTGAATTAATAATCGAACAAACGAAACTGGAAGGAGTCGACTTAATCTTGGCCTTAACGCATTCTCTCAAAGGTCGCGCTGCAATGTGCCTAACCAAGTTGCAACCAGACAAGATACATTGGAACACTATTAAAGAGATGCTAATATCAACATTTGCAAAACCTATGACGATGCAGGATTACTTCGACCAAGTAATTAAGTTTCAAATAGACCACAGAGAGAGCCCCGCCGAAGCAGGAATACGTTTATGGCAACTTATAGAGAAGATCCCCGAAGCAAATATGCCAGATAAAGTGATTACCGGTTTTGTAATTTCTGTTTTATCACAGTCTGATGAAAAAATTCGTCGCGAGTTAAATTCAGTCGTTATCAAGGATAAAAGCCAACTGTTCCGCGTACTTCGAGGCTTTACGCTCAAACGTAAAATCGAAGACCCCATTTCATCGGACTCAGATACGAAACGGTTTAGAAGTGCAAGTGCGTTTCGAGGAAGTTGCCATTTTTGCGGCAGGATAGGACATCGTGGCAACGAGTGCCGCGATAAACAGAGATTCATCTCAAAGAATTCTTCATCGACAGTAAGACAAGATCACTATCGACCGGTATCTCCGGGCGGCATGTCCAATACGCGACCACCTGTCACGTGCTACGTGTGTGGCAATCCCGGTCACGTGGTCTCCGCCTGTCCGATGCGCTACACGAAGAAAGAAGACGCTGCCAAGGGTTCCGGAACTACGAAACAAGTCAACATCTGTTCCAGAGCATCGCATGGTGTGTTACAGCTAAGTGGAATTGAATTACCTTTTATTTTTGACTCTGGTTCTGAATGTAGCCTTATTAAACAAAATTGTTGTAAATCCTTAGTAGGCGAACGGTTTCATGAAAAAGTGACTCTAAGGGGAGTTGGCCGTAATAGCGTAGTTTCCACGCAACAAATCAAATGCCTGGCGTCATTGCAAAATCTTAATTTTGAAGTTATGCTACACGTTTTACCTGACGAATTTCTTAGTGAGAGTGTTTTGTTAGGTCGCGATATTTTAAGGCAAGGTATCACAATTTACTTAAGCAACGACAGATTAACCTTTTCAAAAGCAAAAGCATCAAACTCTTGCTCAGTTTCTCATTCCTTTGACGAAAGTATGGTAGACACCGACCTTGTAGGTACAGATAGGGAACGGTTGATAGAAATTCTTAAAAAATATTCTAACTGCTTTATTCAAAAGCTACCAACCACTCGTATTAAGACCGATGAGCTTAAAATCGACTTGATTGACCCTTCTAAGACCGTCCATAGAAGATCTTATAGATTATCCCCTAATGAACTAAATATAGTTAATGTAAAGATAACGGAAATGTTAGATGCTAAAATCATTAGGGAAAGCTCCTCTCCCTTTGCAAGTCCCATCCTTTTGGTAAAAAAGAAGGATGGTACCGATCGTCTGTGTGTGGATTACAGGGAGCTCAATAGTAACACGCGCCCCGATAGCTACCCTCTTCCCTTAATAAGTGATCAGATCGATAAGTTGCATGGAGCACGTTTTTATTGCAGCAATGATATGGCGTCAGGGTTCCATCAAATTCGTGTCCATGAGGATTCAATAGAAAAGACTGCGTTTGTTACACCAACCGGTCAATATGAATTTTTGACCATGCCATTTGGTCTTAGAAATGCTCCACAGGTTTTTCAAAGGGCAATCAATGCCGCGCTGAAACCTCTCAATGATGATCGAATCCTAGTTTATATGGATGACGTACTTTCTGCATCAGAGATGATAGATGATGGCTTGTCTCGACTTGATAAATTGTTAGAAACACTTTCGAATGCGGGATTTTCATTTAATTTCAAAAAATGCTCGTTTATGAAAAAGGAGGTTGAGTATTTAGGTTTCGTGATATCGTCGGGAGAGCTTAAGCCAAACCCTCGGAAGGTTCAAGCACTACAAAATGCCCCTAAGCCTTCCACTGTGAAACAAGTCAGACAGTTAATTGGTTTAGCAACCTATTTTAGGCAATTCATCCCAAACTTTTCAAAACTTATGAAGCCTCTTTATCCGCTTACGTCTGGTAAAGGTCCTGTCGTTTGGACTGCCGAGCATGACAAAATTCATAGCGAAATTGTTAGACACCTCATCACTGCGCCCGTGTTGAAAATCTTTGATCCATCACTACCAATAGAGTTACACACCGATGCTAGTAGTGACGGCTATGGAGCCGTTCTAATACAAAAACATAATAGCCTCCCGCACGTGATCGCGTACTTTAGTCACAAAACAACCGATGCAGAAAGTCGTTATCATTCCTACGAATTGGAAACATTAGCCGTTGTAAAATCTGTGGAACATTTCCGTCATTATCTTTATGGCCGAAAATTTACAGTCTTTACAGACTGTAACGCTTTAAAGGCCTCCCACTCAAAAAAAGATCTAACCCCTAGAGTACATAGGTGGTGGGCAATTTTGCAGTCTTACGATTTTGATATCGTTTATAAGGAAGGCAAAAATATGGCTCATGCGGATTTTCTATCTCGTAACTTCCCTCTGGAGATAGAAAATAATCATCTTACATCAAAACAAAAGGTTGAGACAAAATTGGTTAATTTTTCAGAACTCGAAAAGGGATGGCTGACCGTGGAACAACAATGCGATACTGAGATCTTAGATTTAATTTCCAAAATAAAACGTAGCGAATTGCCCCCTGAAATCTCACACACATACGATATAAGACAAGGTATACTATATAGAAACATTGAGCGGGGTAGAATCACCAAGTGGTTACCAATCTTACCTCGATCTCTTATCTGGTCACTTATAAGCCTCGTGCATACCGAAATAAAACATTTGGGTTATGAAAAGACTCTAGACAAACTTTATGAACTTTATTGGTTTCAAAACATGTCTAAGTATGTAAAGAAATTTGTGGAATCTTGTGTGATCTGTAAATCTTCGAAGGGTCCGTCGGGTGCTCAGCAGGTGCGCCTACATCCAATTCCGAGAGTAGCAGTTCCTTGGCATACTCTACACCTAGACCTAACGGGTAAGCTCAGTGGTAAGAGTGACCGTAGAGAATACTGTTCCGTTCTTATAGATTCCTTTACAAAATTCGTCTTGCTTAAACATACGATGTCATTAAATTCAACTGAAGCTATCGCCGCTGTTAGGGAGTCTGTTCATTTGTTCGGTGCACCAAAAAGAATTATAGCTGACCGCGGTCGGTCATATGACAACTCCGACTTTAGACAATTTTGCACAGATAACAATATAGATTTACATCTTATTGCTACGGGTACAAGTAGAGCTAACGGTCAAGTGGAGCGTGTGATGCGCACTCTGAAGGGGTTGCTAACGATAGCCGAGAACAATTCTGACAAATCATGGCAAGAGCAGTTAGGTGATATCCAACTCGCGCTCAATAGTACCAGATGTAGAGTAACTGGATTCACGCCGATAGAATTGATGTTCGGCATCCAGGGCAATTCGTTAGAAATCGCAAGAGTAGCGCAGAACATTGACGAGCCTGCTAGGTTAGACCTGGATGCTGTAAGACCCAGTGCATCCAATAATATCGAAAAATCGGCCCAATCTGATATTGTACGGTTTAATAGGGGTAAGGCGAAGATAAAACCTTTTACTGTGGGGGATTTCGTTTTTGTTAGGAGCGAGGAACGACACCAAACGAAACTTGACCCAAAATTCAAAGGCCCCTTTAAAGTCATTTCAGTTTTAGAAAATGATAGATATGAATTAAGGCATATCAACGGATCTAATAGGACATATAAGTATGCTCACGAAAACCTTCGCGGAGTACCTCACGGGCCATCGGGGTTTCTTGATATATCCGAAAATTATAACGAGGATGACCTGACGGCGCGTTCCCAGGAGAATAATCTTGTTCATGAAACTGGTCCCGACAGTGATAATGAATATTTTGATACAAATGACAATATGTCCCTCGATAGCAATACTATGTCTGTTGGCTCACGTACTTTAAGTATAGGTAGTGGATACGATGAAAACAACCTCATTCAGGCCAACCCCGAAACAGATTCAGAATCAGATTTGCCGCACTCGGTGCGTATAACGACTAGTGCCACTATACATGAGACTGACCAGCAATAAAAAAAAGGTAGAAAAAAAAAGAAGCATAATCATTAAAGATAATTAAAATTTATAATAATAATAAAATATAGTGAATAATTTTAGTAAGAGTCATTGAAGGGATTAGTCTGGACCTTTGACTCAGCTACAGGGACTTCTGTCCGGACTAGCAACTAGCTAAAGAGGCATAAGCCTGGTCTAGCACAATCGGCTACAGGGGCTTGTGCCCGGTCTAGCACGATCAGCTACAGGAGCTTTTGCTCGGACTAGCATTATCAGCTACAGGAGCTTTTGCTCGGACTAGCGCGATCTGATCTAGTGTATACTGTAACTAAAGGATAATAATAAGTAAGGATAAGTATAGCGAACTAGACCAGATCTTACAATAGGATTTGTCTCAGAATTTTGTCATAATAATGTGTCAAGACGTTGCTCTGAGTAAACGATAGCTGAGGTTTGGATTAAGTTTAACTTTGCTACAGATATGTCAGGATGATCGAACATGTTCCTTGTCCGCAGATGTATAAAGAAAATCAGCGCACGAGGACATGCGCATGTCAGCATGGCCGTGACGGCACCACCATCTTTGCTTGTAAAAGCAGCACGTTCTACAGGCAACATCCCCACCACCAAAGTCTATAAAAGACAACGCGCCATTGTTCAGGGGTTCAGTCGTTCGAAAGCAGTTGCCCGGTGCACATGCTGCTTGGTTACCGTGTTGTAATTTCATTTAAAGTGATTTGTTATAATTAAATTATTTAATTATCATAATATAAATTATAAGTAGTACCAAGTTGTGAGATTTTGAATATACGAAGTAAAAGTGAAGTGTTCTGTTTTATTTTATTGAAGATGTCAGCCCCTCCGCCGTCACATACATAACTTCAGATCATGGCATGGTTACAAAAAAAAGCAAAATTTAACCGACCACCAATATCTGGGGGCACAGTAGTGCCCCCTGGCCAAGACGTGCGAAGCACTCGGGCACTACCTACCTTTTCTCGAAGTGCTTCGTCGTATTTTTGAACCCTCATAACTTCGGTTTACGATATACCCGATCGCTCAAATTCTCAGGATATGATGACAGTGATAGACTAATTAAACGCACAAAGTTTCAATTACATAGCTCTGAAACTTAAGATTTTATGGATATCTAAAATAGCCTATTTCGCTAACTGATTCATGTATGATAATCCAAATTATATATCATATATCTAACAACAGATGGCGTTGGACACCAATTAAATTAAAAAAATATTTACCATCAATACTACTAATTAATACCTACTAAAACTAATAACATTAATACCTACTAATTATTATTATTTAGATTTTAATGGTTGCTTGTATGGGGACCCCATAAAAATAATTTTTGAAAAATGTAGATCGCCAAGTAAGTAACGCCATCTAGAGAATACTTGGCAACTAGAATGTTTACTAACTTAATCGAAGTTGAAAGTAGTTCGAACGAGTTGTCACTAGATGGCACTATACCGTCTCGTGAACATTAATTTATATTAGGTATATTAACATTAAATTTATAACATTTAAGATGTTATTTATACCTATATAATTTATTAACATATAAGTAGTATATAAATAGGTTCAAAGTAGGAAGTGGGAGGACCCTGAATCGATCGCAGTACGCATGGTGGCTAAAAATCTTACGACGGACGATTTGTAAAGCCCATGTATCTATAGCTATAGGTACCTACTACTAAACTTTATTGATTGTGGCATGTATGTATGTACGTATAAAAAAGATAAATATATTATTTTTATTGATAAATATTGTTATAGATTTAGGTAGAAAACTAATTAATTACGATATAATTGGAAATAAGTAATTGTTTGTTTATTATTTTTCGTAATGATAGTAAGCTATTTGATATTTCAAAGTCCACTGTAATTGCAACCGCTAGTTGGCGCTGTCATCGCGCACCGTGCCAATAAAATACCAAAATAACTAATCTTTGGTTTTGATTTACTTACAATATTTAAAGTTTGCATCTTTGACCCTGTAGCCTAGTTGGTAGCGACCCTGCCTGCGACGCGAGGGGTCCCGGGTTCGATTCCCGGCCGGCGCAGATATTTATGTGGCAGATGAATATTTGTACTCGGGTCATGGGTGTAATTGTGATGTGTTATATGTGTAGTCCATGCCACCCGCGACACAGGTATTAAAATTTTAGTTCATTAGATGGGGATTTTCAAATATTCCTAGAAATGCAATATTACGTTAATTCTGTCGTTGGAAATAATTAATGAATAACATAATATCTTGCACTTTTATTTCACTGTCTAAAAATACTGTTTCTATTATAATGTTTAATATTATAAACAGTTTCTCAAACCCGTTGTATTATTATCCCCTTATATACAGGGGCGCCGTAACCGGGCGTGCAAGGCGTGCGGCGCACGCGGGCGGCAAATTCAGGGCAAATGGACCCCGGTGGAGGGACATAATCATGAATCTGTATATGAGATTCGTGTTCAACCGGGGGGGGGGGGGGTGCAAATCGGGTTAGCACGCGGGCGCCGACACACCTTACGGCGCCCCTGCTTATATATGGTGAAAGCTACTAATAAAATGTTGGAGAACCGTCGAACCGTTCATTGTACTTAAGACGGTCGAATCCTTACTTAATATTATAAATGAAAGTGTGTTTGTTTGTGACTCTTTCACGTCGCAGTATGGCTATTATATGGTATGGTTTATGTGTGTGGGGATAGTTAGGAGGGTGGAGAGTGACGTAGGCTACTTTTTACCGCGCAAAAACATCTCATTCCCATGGGAAGATCGATGTTTTGTTAGTTGCTAGATATTTAGTTCCGGATGCTGTTAATAGATGGCGTTACTAAAATTCATTTGCAAGTTCTGAATCACGCTGTCAAATACTACATGTAATTTACTGAAAATGAAATGATTTATTTCGAACTTTGTTGGTTATTACAAACACTTTTCGAATGTGAGTGACATACGCCATCGCTTTCACAAATCCCTACGATGAGTGGCCTTGGCTTTGGTACTGAAGTCATATGCGACTATGGAGCGGGACCTACGCGGCTGTTACCTACGGGTCCCGAAGTGAAGCGCGGGCAGTTCTCTAGTTAACTATAACATTCGACGCTAATCGCTAATTCATATATGGGACAACTTTCAAACGTCGCTACGAGTAGCCTCAGAAACACATTAATCATAAACAAAAAAAAAACTGCCATTGCAACTTACAAAAAGGAATGAAATCCCACCAAAAACATTTTCATGTAAAGTGTTGCCAAGACGACTGCGTACGGTTTACCTTGTGAAAAAGATATCAGATCTCATGTAGAGCCAAGCTTCTGAATCTACAGCTCTAACTCTACAAACCCTAACTTCACTAACTCTACATCTCAGTAAAAATGTATGGCTTGGCTGTTTCGACTTTATAAACTAAATATTCGCTTAGCAGTGAGAAGAATTCGAAGGCATTCGTTACGCTTTCGTGACGGTAGCGAAACAGCCGAGCCATACATTTTTACTGAGATGTAGAGTTAGTGAAGTTAGGGTTTGTAGAGTTAGAGCTGTAGATTCAGAAGCTTGGCTCTACATGAGATCTGATATCTTTTTCACAAGGTAAACCGTACGCAGTCGTCTTGGCAACACTTTACATGAAAATGTTTTTGGTGGGATTGTTTTTTCGCAAACAACAAAAAATACAACTCCCTAATTAGTTTTTACCCACTTCTCGGTGTCTGTCACAGCATTATCTCCCTAGAGACACTGACCACCTGTATAACGTTATACGTCGACATTAGACCGACTAAAAATAAACATTTGGACAAAAAACATTTCGACTGTCAGCTCTTTACACCGTGCGATAGATACCCTTGGCAACGGCTCCGGCGTAGAGTCAATCGATATTAACAATCAGAATGGACTCGGCAGCTAATTGTGTAGTGTAGTTTACTATTTTATTGCTATTAATAGAATCGGACGTCACTAAGCCTATCTTGCTACTAATGCGCTTTAGCGAGTACTTTACTTATTGCATTACCTTACTTATCCTCACTTAACATGTAAACTATTTCTATGCATTTCTGCAGAAATTTTATAAATGTAACTAGTAAATCCGCCCTCGCTTCGGGGAACCAGTCCCTTCAAAAATCTCTAAGCTATATTACTGCAAAGTTTCATGAAAATCCGTTCAGTAGTTTTTGCGTGAAAGAGCAACAAACACACACACACACACACTCACTCACTTACATCCTTACAAACTTTCGCATTTATAATATTAGTAGGATGTTTACTTCAGGTTATTGAGTAGTTTTAAAAATAACAAAATTATTATGTAAGGCAATAGTTGCATGAATGTTAGTTACTTTCCGGCATACCCTCTTCTATGAGTAATTCCAGAGGACGCATCTATTTTCCGAAATTATACTATCCCTGATATGGGTATTATACCAAATGCCAACTAAATCGGTTCTGAACTTTGATAGAGAAAATAGTTTTTGGCTTCTATTCCAATTGAAACCAAAAAACGGTTATAGGTCCAGTGACCAGTCCTTATCCGTTTTTTCAGTACCCAATGGTCCCCTGTTGCTGTTGCTATTTAAACATGAGCGTGACGTCAAACAAGTGGTTTTACTGAATAGTCTCACTTAATTAGATTGTAGGGAGTATATACACTACCGTTCAAAAGTTTGGAAGCAGTGATATAAAATCAAATAAAACAAAATTTAACGATCTGGAATTATTTATATTGATAAAAAATTTAAAAATTAACAAATAGTAACCTAATACAAAGAAAAAATTAACAAATCATGGGACATATAATCAAATTTTAGCTTCATCAAAGTGGCCACCTTTTGCTTTAATGATTTCGGCACAAATTTTGGGCATTCTATTAATTAATTTTCTAAAATAATCTTCATCTAACTTGCTCCATTCGCTCTCTAATAACTGCCACAAATGTTCTGAGCTGGTAGGAGAGCAATTTTTCACTCTCCTGTCGAGTTCATCCCAGACAAGTTCTATTGGGGACAGATCAGGTGACTGTGATGGCCATTTCATGATTTTTAAAACGTTTTCGTCTGTTTTTTAACCCCCGACGCAAAAAGAGGGGTGTTATAAGTTTGACGTGTCTGTGTGTGTGTGTGTGTGTGTGTCTGTGTGTCTGTCTGTCTGTCTGTGGCATCGTAGCTCCCGAACGGATGAAGCGATTTCAATTTAGTTTTTTTTGTATTAAAAGGGACATATAGGCGCGTGTTTTTAGATATGTTTGATGAAAATCGATTGAGCCATTTAAAAGTTGTGGGGGTTGAAAGCGAGGAAGAATAGTCACTTTGTATCTTTGTGGCATCATAGCTCCCGAACGGATGAAGCAATTTCAATTCAGTTTCTTTTGTATTAAAAGGAACTTACGGGCGCGTATTTTTAGATATGTTTGATCAAAATCGATTGAGCCATTTAAAAGTTGTGGGGGTTGAAAGCGGGGAGGAATTGTCGCTCTGTATCTTTGTGGCATCGTAGCTCTTGAACGGATGAAGCGATTTCAATTTAGTTTCTTTTGTATTAAAGGGGACTTACGGGCACGTGTTTTAGATAATATGTGTTATGAAAATTGATTGAGCCGTTTAAGAGTTGTGGGTTTAAAGCGGGGAAGAATTGTCACTCTGTATCTTTGTGGCATCATAGCTCCTGAACGAATGAAGCGATTTCAATTTAGTTTTTTTGTATTAAAGGAGATTTACGTGTGCGTGTTTTAAGACATTTGTGATGAAAATCGGTAGAGCCTCTTAAAGTTGTGGGGGTGAAAGCGGGGAAGAATAGCCGTATGTATGCAAATATACTCGTGTGAGGTCTTAAATGAAAGCGCACAGTAAGAGAATATTCAAGAGAAGAATATTCAAGAATTAATTTTTTCGTGTTAAAGGTGGACGTACGTGCGAGTTTTTTAGACGTGTTTGATGAAAATCGGTTGAGCCGATTAAATGTTGGGAAAGTGTAAGTGGGGAAGAAAACTGTATGTTTGCGAACTTACTTGTGTGGCGTCTCAAATGAAAATATATTCATGACTTATCGGAAAAATTGGGACATAGAAATCCGATCAAGTATCAATTATTGCATCTCAATCTTTGTAATTCTGCTAAAGATGATTTGTCACATGGGTTATTAAATAGTTTTCTTTGGTCGAGCTCACAAATCGCTACACCATCCAAGGTTTTTACTCTGCTTAAAGCTACATAGGCTTGGCCTTTTGCGAAAGTACTTTTGCCTAAGTAAATCACAGCTTTTTCAACTGTCGTCCCCTGTAATTTATGTACCGTAACCGCCCAGCATAAAATGATGGGAAACATTGTTCTTTCAATATTTCCATATCCTCTAAGACCTTGAAAAGTTATATTATGTGGCCTTATCAGAATCCACCCATTCTCGTCAACACAACTCCGGCCGATAGTGGCATCATCAAATCGAATTGATATTGTTTTAGGAAGCTCCCCGTCTTCCAGTTGGTCACGGCGAAGTCCATTCCATTCAATTTTTTTAATAATGCCCATACTGCCATTGACTAGCCCTTCAGAAACGTTTAAATTTACTCTCAACATGACCCTTGCCCCGATTGCAATTTTCATTGTACTTAACAACCCTCCTGTACAGTTGGGATCTTGCGGTACAAAATTCTGGTGCGGTTTTTGCCCATAAGTTGTAGGTTCTTTCGATTCATCGAGTGCATTAATGGTATACACTTTTACTGATTTAGCCATCATGTCTACCATTTTATCATTATAATTATTGACTAATTTTACCGTAGGAAAAATCCTTATAGCTTCGCCGTCAGCAAATTCCTTATCCAGAGTCACACGGCTCCTCTCAAGTAAAATTTCATATTGCTGCATACTCAGCTCACCTACTCGTAAATTATTCAGGATGTCTATAAATTGACTATCGTTTTGTTGTCTGACATTAGTTTGTAGCTCGCAAAACCCAAAGTAACGCCATAAATGGGGCTCTCCTTCGAATTTAGTCGGTTGCTTGTAACACCAGCTGCCCTTAACAGGTGGCAATTGCATAATGTCTCCAAAAACTAAAACATTTAGTCCACCAAAAACTTCTTGAGAATTTTTTAATTCTTGTAAACGTAGATGAATACTTCGTAAAACTTCATACGAAACCATTGATATTTCGTCTATCACAAGCCATCGGATATGACGCCATTTTCTCCGCATATCCTCGAGACGTTGTCCTGTCAATTGTCTGTATACTGTGGCGTGTCCTTTCTCGATTCCTAAAGAAAACGCACTATGGAGAGTTTTCCCGTTAATAAGCCGTGCTGCCACTCCAGTAGGTGCGGTAATTTCGACAAAACTTGCATGCAATAATTGATCTACTGTGGGAGCATAGCAGCGACGGATATGTTGAACTAAAGTTTTAAGTACAAACGTTTTGCCGCTGCCAGCTCCTCCTGTCACAAATAATTTTAAGGGACCATTTGTGAGTGGTTGATTAGTTACTTCCATGCGAATACGTGTTGTAACTTCGTCGAATATTTTTTTTTGTTGTATGTTCATGCTGGCTACCATGGAGTGAAACTCGTCATCTGTTATGTTGACATGAATTACATCTTCAACTTCTTCCAATTCGATATCAACATCAGCCATTCTTGGATCATATCCATCAACAATCGCTTCTACATCCTGATTTACTGCATCGAATTCTCGGTCATTGGAATGATTTAACTCTCCTGGTTCGGCTAATGCTAATACTTGGCCAATAACTTGCTGGAGCTCACGTTCAATGTGTTGAAATTGCTCAACAGCATCTCCGTGAAACGGACGTAATCTATGTCGTTGGGCCATAAAAGCTTCTTCACATGTTTCGTAACCTGTTAACAAATCAGATTCATCTCTAAAAGGCACATGGGCAACAAGATAGTTATAAAAGTAGCCTTCTCTGTCTCCCATTTGCGTGTAATATCGAGTCCTCAAAACAGCAGGCTTGCTACGTTTTTTCATGATATTTCCATTTAAAAGTCGTATAGTCGTTCGTGAGATTTCGCCTTCTTCTATTTCTGCATACGCTTCCATATCACCGTCTTCTTCGTCGTTAACAGCTCGACTCGTGTGTTCGTAATTTATGGCAAATTCCGCCAAACTAAGATTCTCCAGATTAGTCGGCCTTTGAATATACCTGTCGAATATATTTTGATATGTTTGACCTTCATTACTGTCATATCTTAAAATTCGGTAACGCTCGTGAGGTCGATATTCTCCTCAGGCTGAGTTAATTTGCGCCTTTTCCTTTCGTTTTGAGCTTTTTTAGTATTCCTTCCCAGACCCATTTTGCACAGTAAACAAAATTTTAAATAAGATAATAATTATTAGGACAATTAGTACTTATTAATTAAAGTATTTATTACAAAGTTAAAAAGAAACAACTATTTAATGTTATACAAATTAAGGAAATTTGCAACTAATACTTGTAATTCTGTAAATTAAGTGGTTAAACAAAAAAATACTGCAGAAATAATGAACAAAAAACCTATTTAAATAGAAAATAGTAAATCAAAAAGTTGAAAACTAATATAAACTACTTAACAATTATTACGTCTAAAACAAAACTAGTAAATAATAAAAAAAAATTAAAGCAACCAAGTGAGCTTGACCTTAAATGTACACTAACTTAACCTAACCTTAAATATAAATTTGAAAATTATCAACAAGAATCAACGTAACCTACCTATAAAAAGTATAAAATAATTTTTTTTATACAAATTAAGGAAATTTGCAACTAATACTTGTAATTCTGTAAATTAAGTGGTTAAACAAAAAAATACTGCAGAAATAATGAACAAAAAACCTATTTAAATAGAAAATAGTAAATCAAAGAGTTGAAAACTAATATAAACTATGTCACAATTATTACGGCTAAAACAAAACTAGTAAATAATAAAAAAAATTAAAGCAGCCAAGTGAGCTTGACCTTAAATGTACACTAACTTAACCTAACCTTAAATATAAATTTGAAAATTATCAACAAGAATCAACGTCACCTACCTATAAAAAGTATAAAATAAAAATTAAATTAAAAATTAAAAAAACCCCCGACACAAACATTTAAAAAGTAAAAAATAATAATTATCTCTTAAAATAATACGTCGCGTTGGGGGACCGCTCCAAACCTAACAATTTAATCACAAATAGTAACTAACCTAACCTAACTAAGCAAAATAGATGAATTTAAAAACAAAATTAAGAAAAGAAAATTCTTATAAAATTAACAAATAGTAACTAACCTAACCTAACTAAGCAAGATAGATGAATTCTAAAATAAAACGAAGAAAAGAAAACTTTAATAAAATTAATTCGAAATATTGCATTTGGGATACGACCGTCAACGACGTCTGCCCTCGAGTGTCTGCCCACTCGGGTACCTAAACATAACGACCTTACTGCTCCGCCCACTTCACTTCCCCACCCGCACCTGGCGTCGCACGTTACCTGCGCATGAATATCCACTGCACTCCATTAACATAAATGATAAGTCTTGGGTAAAAGACTAAGTAGGTAGGCATATGAAAAAAATCGTAGATAATGAATAGTTAGGAGCGGTCCCCCAACGCGACGTATTATTTTAAGAGATAATTATTATTTTTTACTTTTTAAATGTTTGTGTCGGGGGTTTTTTTAATTTTTAATTTAATTTCTTTAAAAAGCTTTGGCACAGTTTGGACGAATGCTTCGGATCATTGTCTTGCTGAAATGTAAATTCAGGGCCAATCAGATTTAGTCCGCAGGGTACGGCCGTGTCGCGAAGAATTTGTAAATAACCTTCTTTGTTTAGTTTTCCTGTTATCCTCACAAGATTTCCGGGTTTATTTTTCCCGAAACATCCCCAAACCATTACACTACCACCACCGTGTTTCACGGTTGGCACTGTACACGCTTCGGAAGCTCTTTCTTCTTTTGATCGGCGTACAAACACACGTCTATTGGATCCGAAAATCTGAAATTTCGACTCATCACTCCATAAAACATTTTCCCACTCATCTGTAGTCCAATTTTTATGTGTTTTCGCCCATTCTAGTCTATTTTTCTTGTGTCGAAGTGTTAATTTAGGTTTCTTAGCAGCAACACATCCTCTAAGACCCACAGCAAGAAGTCGTCGTTTAACAGTAGTTACTGAAATGGGCGTTTCTCGCGTGCTGTTCACTGTTGTAGTGATTTGTGGCGCTGTTAAGCGTCGATTTCGATTAGACAGAACTCTGATGAAGTTATCCTCTTGAATAGTCGTGGTCTTCGGCCTGCCTGTCCTTTTTCTGTCTGCATTTGTCCCCGTTTCTTGTTTTCTCGCAAGAGTGTAGTGAACACCTTTGCAAGAAATTCTTAGCCTTGCTGAAATTTGACGCTCACTGTATCCTTCCTCTCGAAGCATACAAATAGCACTTCGCTGTTCAAGCGTGATTTGCTTGCGTTTTGCCATTTTAAAAAGAAAAAATGCGGGAAAAGCCGTACTCAATAATTTCTGAACACAGATGATGTTAATGTCACAACTTGCGCGTGCCAATACTCAAGTGCAACTAAACAGGACCCAAAAAGGTTAAATATAAGAAATAAAACCGACAACAACACTTTAAACCACTCATTAAGGTGACCGCAGTCCTAAGTCATAAAACACGTGTTTCGTCAAAATATAAGAAATTGATAAAAAATGTTTAATGAGCCGACCAACCCTTTGTTAATAATATGTAAACAATAATAAAAAGCTTAAAGATAACATTCATTACAAATTTTTACCGCCTATAGCAGGTGTTGTTTAGATTTGGCCAAAAACAGATGTGCTACAATAATCAGCTTACGCTTTTAAAAAGTGAACGGTTTGGTTTTTCATTGGTGACGTCGATCGAATTAGTTACTCACTAGCTGTTGCCCGCGGCTCCGCCCGCGTGGAACTCAGTGTGTCACAAAGTTATTCCTGCGTTAATCCCGACCCCACACATATTAAGACACACTCCACACATCTTAAGAACAGTTGATTTTTTACTACGTTTTAGTCATACCGTACAAAAATCCGTTATGTAGATCTTGAGAAAATCGATAAAAAGACTAAGATATAAACGTCGGGGTTTTTTCATTCCAAACTATTATATTTTTAAACTACATTGGTAGTTTTCGTAGAGAAACGACCTTTTTTGACAGTAACCCGCACTTTTTTTAAGGAATTAAGGTAGCAAACGGTCATGCAGCATCACCCTTACCCTTACACTTTTTTAGAGGCGACCATCTCAGTCCTCAGGGGTAGCAACGCATCTGTGACCGAATTAGAACGAGACTCATTGAGACTAGTTCTGGGTCGGTCACAGTTGTCATGGGCGGCAGCGGAAGGTGGTTCTGCATGCTCGTTTGCTATCTTAATTCCATAAAAAAAAACCCTTACGCTACCCACCATGACAACAGCTGTGACCGACCTAGAACTAGGCTCAATTTAGGGACAAGGATGGTTAGTCCAGTTAGCAGATGATCTTAGAATGTTATTTGGTTAGTTTGGTAATAAGTGTGAGAGCACACCAAAAATCTCCTTGACAACATGTTCTCAGAATTTGTATGTTATAGGATTAATTTTATATAGGTATTCTAGTACGCCATACACAGTAGAATATCAAGTAATATCGCGGTTAAAGCGTGGAGCATAATAGACAGGTCCACATATGGTATGTGAAATCAGTAACTTTAAATTTACGTTTACTTATTGATAAGACAGATATCGGTCATTCACCTGGTTTTTTAAGTGGACAATGAAGCCCATGAATATCTACGATTCAACTTAAGTATCACCGACAGGTAAATACTTCGTAATACAATATAAAAGAATATATTGTGACAGCCCTGGCGTATCACCTCGCTAAACAATAAACAATAGGGGCCATAAACATGTAAAGCAAACAATAGAACAATGGACGGCCGTCTCGAAAGTACGCACGCGCACGACGCTTCGACGACCTTACGGCAAAAGTCATAAGGGCGAAAGTCGATTGCAAGGAACGTACTCGAAACTCCTTCCACACGGTATCGGAATTGCGGGAATGTTCTAGATTGGCGTGAATAGTAGGTGAGTGGTATAAAAAGGGGCGATCGGTCAACCGCGGACATTCTAGTTTCGGAAGCGAAACCAGGAAGATACCAGCGATACCTACGAGCGATACCAGTGAGAAGTGAAGTGATTTCTACGAGCGATAGTGTTCGACGAGTGTGTTTACGAGTACCTACGTGCATAGTGTTGTGGTGTGTACTGTGTACAGTGTGTAATCTACGAGAACAATAAAGTCTTTGTGGTACATTTTGGCATTTTCTCGAATCCCATACTCCTGACACGTAACAATTGGTGACAGAAGCGGAATGCCTGTAGTACCGCAAAGTGAAGACGGGATTCGTACGCGACGGCAGACGGCATTGCATGCCGCGCGGATGGAGTCGCCCGAGCGTGACCGCACGGAAACGGAGACCACCGCTGGACCTTCAACTACATCAGGTGCATCAGTACCAACACCGAGTGCATTCGATATGGCCTCTTTATTAGAAGCCATACAGCGGAGCCAGCGCGAGGCGATGAAGAGCCTGGAAAGTAAATTGGAGAGCCAGTGCGAAGCCATGGAGAGCCAGCGCAAAACCATGGAGACGGGCCTAGGGACAATCAATGCAAAGCTGGATAGTTTCCAAGGAGATTTGAACGTCGTGAAAGAGGACCTGGAATTGGTAAAGGCGCGTACATCCGAGCACGACCAAGCCCTCAAAAGCCATGACGCATCAATCAACAGCCTCAGTGCGTCAGTGAACTTCCACGAAACTAGGCTCGTGGATTTGGACAATAAGCTGCAAAAAATTAAGGTTTTGGGCGCGGCAGCAACCAGTCCATGTCCTGGGGCCCCGAAATTTAAGGTCCCAAGTTTCGACGGCACGACTTCGTGGACAGCGTTCAGGCACCAGTTCGAGGTAGTTGCAAGGGGGAATGGCTAGGAGGACGAGCACTCGTTGGCAGCACTCACACTAGCTCTACGAGGAGAGGCACTGCTTGTGCTTGAGAACCTGCCCGCCGAGCGACGCACCTTGGAGTCGCTATTTAAGGCCTTGGAAGCTCGATACGGGGAAAAGCACCTGGAGCACGTGTACCGCGCGCAACTTAAAGACCGAGTACAGAAGTCGAGCGAAGGACTGCAGCAATGGGCTACGGAGATCGAGCGCCTCGTACGTCGAGCCTATGCTTCGAGTTCCACACCGGTAGAAGACAAAGTTTTAGAGGCATTTGTCAGCGGAATACGGGACCCCGAAGTGAGAGCAACGGTGCGCTTGGGTCATCACGCAACCTTGGAAGCAGCTTTAGCGCATGCCCTTGAAGTAGAAGCGGTACGAAGTGACTGTAAAGGTTATAAGGTGCGCGAAGTTGTAGCGACGATTCAACCTCGTACTGGGCCTATCTGCTACGGATGCGGTGAACGAGGTCATATTAGGCTTAGCTGCCGGGCACGGAAACAACCGAAATCGGTGTGGAGGACTACGCAAGTGCCGGAGCTAGAAGCCGCCGCCGCCGCTAAGAAGACTGCCAAGCCTCCTACGAAGACCTCGACAGCTACCCAAGTCGACACCCAGGAGCTAGAAGCCGCCGTCGCCGCTGCCGCCGCTAAGAAGACCGCGAAGCCTTCTACGAAGATCTCGTTGGCTACCCAAGTCGACACCCAGGAGCTAATAGCCGCCGCCGCCGCTCCCGCCGTTACGAAGACCGCCAAGCCTCCTACGAAGACCCCGAAGGCGCCCAAGCCGAAGAATGACGACGCCCTGTCACAACGGCCATACCCCGAAGAAGGTCGACGTTGCTTCAAGCATGAGGGTAAAGAAGAGGTCAGGGTGATAAGGATGCAGGACCTAGACGAGTCTTGGGGAACGGAACAAGTAAGCCAAGCTCAGAAGGAAGACAAAGACCTCAGCCTGATCATGGAATGGAAAGCCAAAGGACAGAGGCCCCTGTGGAGTGATGTGTCAGCATCAAGCGCGACGACTAAGGCATACTGGGGCTCTGTGAACCTGGCACCCGACTTTAAAAAATCGAACTTTTTTTGACTGAATATTATAGATTAGGGTTTGTAGTTGATTGTAGTAACATTTTTTTTGTTTGTAGTAACTCCGCAAAAAAAACTATTGCACCTTAAAAAAAACTCAGCACCCGACTTTGACAAATCAAAAATTTAAAAATTGGGGGTTAAAAAGGATCGTTTGTAGTTGTCTGTAGTAAAAAAAAATTCGTTTGTAGTAAGAAAAAAAAATTTTTTTTTCCCAAGTTGCGACTTTATAAAATCGAACTTTTTTTTACTGAATATTATAGATTAGGGTTTGTAGTTGATCGTAGTAACATTTTTTTTGTTTGTAGTAACTCCGAAAAAAAAATTTCGCACCTTAAAAAAAACTCAGCACCCGACTTTGACAAATCAAAAATTTAAAATTGGGGGTTAAAGAGGATCGTTTGTAGTTGTTTGTAGTAAAAAAAAATTCGTTTGTAGTAAGAAAAAAAAACAAAAATTTTTTTTCCCAAGTTGCGAAATTGACAATTGAAGTTTTTTTTCTTATTTCTACTAGCTTATAGGTTATAGTGAATAGTTTTAACGTTATTTTGTTTGTAGCTCCTCCTAAAGAAGAACGAACGGACTTTTAGTCTAAGATCCCAGGGCCCCCAGACGTTACTTATTTTTGAAGTAACGAATTTTACGGTATAGACACTCTTCTATGTGTTTAAGAGTGTGTGTGTACTAACTAGTTTGACTAGGCGGCCCGTTCACAGATATCAGGTAGAAAAGGTAGACAAAAACGTAACTTACTTTTGTTAAATTCGAAGTGCTGATTTTTATATGTCACAGAATATTATTAAAAATAAATATTTCATATTGACAGACCGTTTCTGTGGGCGGTAATTCCTCCCAGACGCTTGAAACCTCATAAAAAAATTACCGAACTTTTGTTATATTCGAAGTCTTCTGCTTTATATATGATGTTTGGGGGGCTATTTTAATACCTTTTGTGTACAGCCAGACCAATCCGAAGGGCCAAACATTCTCCCAGACACAATCAAAGTTCCGCTGTAAGTGCGAGTGTAGGGGCATTAATATGCAAGCGCTTACAACAAATTATTGAGTTAAATGACAATTTATTATTATTATATTAATACAAAAATATAGAAATGCAGTAAAAATATGATCTTCTTCCATTATTATTTAATTAAGTCTTAATCTTCATAGTTAGCTTCATATGAGTTTCGACTTTCATCCTCGAACCAGACAAGACTTGGTGATCGCCATCGAACCAGTAAAATTGATATTGGTTCTCATCCAATGTACACCCATTATTCTCTGGACCGAAATCAGGTAAATTTTGTGTATGTGCATTATTCCATATACTTGCGATGTAGTTTGCTCGACAGAAATTGTTGGAATAGTTCACAGGGTGGTAAATTACATGAATCAAAGTTTCTCACGCTTTTCCTGTTAAATTCTTCACTCACGTCAGATACTGTGTAAGTATTAATGAAAAGTTGAAGTCTGGCAGCATCCACATCGATTATTCCGGGAACATTGTAAACATCGCAAATAAATTTTTGTATTACTTACATCGAATACTTTTTGGTTTGTGTCATAATCCGTAAATAATTCTTCTTCACCGAATTGGAGAAACGCTTGTTGATATTCTACATTATTTTTCAATATATTGAAAGGTCTTTGTTTCCTCTCTTGAAGAAAGCAGGGACTAATTTATATACTTACATCAAATACACCAAATTAAACAAAAAGATACAGATTAAAAGCTATTTAAATTCTATGTAAAATTACAAAACTCATACTGGGTGGAACAGGACTACTCCCGAAAACTGAAAGGGGGCATTCAGACAACCCTTCTGAACATTCCTGTGTAGAAATTTTGTTAAAAAAAAATTCAGTGACGTCACCATGTTTTTTTTACTTTTGCAACTAGGTATGTGTAGTATGACACAACAGCAAAGTATTTTTGTGATTATTTATTTAAATTAAGCTGAAAATGAAATAATGATAAAAAACAGCAATGTATCGCGATCGCCTAATTTCGCCTCCTGATCGACCTCGAGCGGGCCGTTCAATGTCACCGAGCGGCGCGCGGGCATTGCTCCCTACATTGCTTCCCGCCCCCACCCTCCCGCACACTACATTAGCGACGTGATTGCGCGCGACCTCAAAGTACCGTCCGTCGCGGAGTTTGTGGGCCGATTGGCAAAGGCGATGTTCGCCCGCGCCGACAATGGCCCACACGACTCACTGAGAGGTATCGCGCCTCTCCACGCTCGTCCTCCCGAGGGCTACCCGCTTCCACGGGAGCTCTTAGAGTCAGGCGACTCCCCCGACCATCTGGGGGAAGTCTGACTTTGACCCAGCTAGTCTAACTTGACGCTGATAGGACCCCCTCCGCCGGGAGACACTTAGTTCTCGTTCACGCCCTGGTAAAAAGGTGATCCTTGAGACCGCAATCCCCCTCGCCAAGTTCCCGTAGAAAGCGCGGAGGCGATGTACGACTGTGCTGCTGTTGCACACTACATCATTTGCACATAAGGTTCAGCTGTGTGGTCACGCTGTGCATACAAAATTTAAACCTTCATGTAGGTAGAACAATCCTAACTACCCAACAATTAATCATTATGTTTACTTTTGTACGTAAAGATACCTACCACAAATCATGTCATACCCGAGTCATCGATGAAAACCACGGTCTAAATTTACCTACTTAAGTATGTGCCTACCTACCTGAAGTAATAATTACACTCCACAAAAGTAGTCGGTTAACCACCGTAAAAGTACCTACCTACTAACTACAAAATACGGTACACAAAAGTAGTCGGTTAACCACGGTAAAAGTACCTACCTACTAACTACAAAATACGGTACACAAAAAGCCTGAAACGGCCTGAAAGCGCCAAAACTCCTCGATTCAACCAGGGTAGCGTCGATCGACCCTGGCCCCTGACCTGCCAGTGTTTATAAGCACCGTTTATAACCAGCTTTCTACTTGATTATGCTCTTATCAGCGCAGCTGGTAGGTAGGCGCAGGTTAGCGCTGATAACAAGCATTCATTGAATGCGGCCTTCCATCATTACATTCCCCAATGTACCTATTTCGTTAGTTGCTTAGGTAAAATAAAAGTACTTACTACAAACTAAAGTACCCATAAAGCACTGTATTTGGATTACAGCTGCCCACCTACCAAGTACCTACTAGCGCCAATACCGATATGGCGTTAAACGCCGATCGGCACGTCAAGAATGTCCACTAAGTACCTAATCTACTGGGTAAACATAATGCAAACGTAAACTAAATTACATTGAAACAAAGAAATGTTTTAAATTTGATTCTGTAAATACTAAAAATACCTACAACATCAAACTTAAATACGTAACTGCGACAGTACCTACAATAATCAATGTAGGTAAATGACACACACGACTAGCCGCCACACCGTCGCGCCAAATTCGGTACCTTCTCCATGAAGCCGACAAAGGCCTCCCGAAAAATTTAGGTTGAAATTTGAATGTTCTTTGGCGCTCGCCGCCCTAAGGCCCGTTTCACATGCACACGGTCACGGCACGGTCACCGTGCTGCGGAAAGCAGTAACGTATGAGCTACTATGACTTGCGCCGAGTCAGGAACATGACATACCAGGAGTAGGCAATTTGAGCTGTTCTGTGAGACGGTTCGCAGCTCTCACTCACTCACTTGAACCGTGAGCTGATTGGCAACTCGACCGTTTCAGTCGAGTTACCCATGTCTAACGATCACCCTTTGCCAACGTTTGGGCTACCGTACGTGAGTAAACCGTGCACATGTGAAAGATTTTGCGCTGTGCCGTTTAGACGGCAACCGGATGCATGTGAAAAGGGCCTAACACGTGTAGCAGATTTAGGTAAATAAATAACCCTTTAATGTCTAATATCTTGGGTCATCATTTTTGTTTTGAACTTAGAAAAACAAGCAAAACCATTTTAATGAAACTTTAAATAATTTAGTTTAATTATTTTATTTAGTGATCATTTAAATTTGTAGAGGCCGCCATCGCCATTTTCACCAAAGGGGGCGTCCATAAATTACGTGAGGTGTTTTTTTAAATTATCTGTCCCTCCCTCCCCCCCTGGTGAGATGTCGTGAGATTTTATCCAACCTCCTCCCCCATCCCCCAATCTCACGTGAGATTTTTCAAAATGTGGTTTTCTTAGGTAAACGCGTTGGATTGTTATTGTAAAAAGAAAAAAAATGCTTCGTGAATTATCTTAATCGTATTACGATTACGTCTTACGATTAAATCTTAAGCATGTACAATCTGGATTAAATGGACCAAAATAGTTTTTTTTGTTTTAATCAGAAAAAAAATTGCGTGATATTTGCCCGGGACCCCCCTCTCTCCAACGTAAGATTAGATGAGATTTGACTCGACTCCCTCCCCCCTTAAAAACCTCACGTAATTTATGGACGCCCCCAAATGCAAAATGAAATCTGTTCTAAGTTTGAAGTTAATGTTTGTTGTCTCCAGGCAGAATGCAAATTTGTATGTCTGTTTGTAGTGTCCCAAACAAGTTGCAGTTTCAATTACACCTTAATTAGAATAAATAATTACTTTTTTCACTTAATTGTGATTAATTCCTGTATCTTATTCTGATTATTATCCTTTATTTAATTTGGTACTTACATTTATTATTTTAAATTAATCAAATGTATCGTATCGAAAAAAAGGTAATGTGGTGAAGGGTTAAATGTTTTCCGTGCGCAACGGATTTTTCAAACAAAGGAAACCGACATGCCGCCGCTCGTCTTTCGGCAAGTTTGTGCGTGTGTGCGTGTGTTGGCGGCTTATTTTAGGAAAAATAAATTTTAGTTCAGTCGTTATTGCAACGTGCTAGATTACGCGTCCTGCTCGCAAATTAATTACGAGTTTCGATTTGCTTCCAGGTTTTAAGTGCTTTCTGTGACGTGATTATTAAATTCGTTTGGTGATTAGTTTAGAAAAATCGTTTGAAGTGTTTTTCTTGACTTTTCACGTGTTTTAGTACAATCGTTTTGTAGGTTTAGTTTTGTAAAAATGTTCAGTGCTCGTGAATACGGACAAATGTTGATGTGTTATGGAGAAGCACGAGGGAATGCTTCACGAGCGTTACGCATTTATCGACAGCGTTACCCGAATCATGCGCACCCTTCAGATCCTCGCGTCATTACGGCTGCGTACCAAAGAGTTTTGGACAACCAGCCTATTGTGCCCCAAAGGCGCGGAGGTGGCCGGGAGATCGCAAACCGCACGGAACAACAAGTGTTGGACGTTATGAGGCGAAATCCACGGCTGGGTATTCGTACAGCGGCACGTGAAATTAGAGCTCGTGGCTTTAGGGTGTCGCACAAAACAGTACACAAAATACTCAAAAAAGACCGTCAGCGCCCCTACACTGTCCACAAAGTTCAGGCACTACTACTGCCTGACAAAACCCGACGAGTGCAGTTTTGCAGGTGGCTTTTAAGTCAGCCAAACCCCACTGCTTTCGCTGCCAACGTTTTGTGGACGGACGAGTCCACTTTTACAAGAAATGGCATGTGGAATCGTCGTAACAGCCATATTTGGGCACGCGAGAACCCACGGGCTACTCAACAAACGGGGCATCAGGTGCGGTGGTCTGTGAATGTGTGGGCAGGTATTCACGGCCGAAAAATTTATGGTCCAGTGTTCCTGCAATCACGCATGAATGGGGAGTCTTACTTGGACCTAATACGAGGTCCGATTGCTAGGTACCTCGAGGACGTCCCATTGGCCTTGGAAAGGGAGATGTGGTTTCAGCACGACGGCGCTCCCCCTCACATCGTCCTCCCCGTCCGAGCGCATTTGAACCAGGATTTCCCAGGCCGGTGGATAGGCCGCTTCGGACCTCAGGATTGGCCACCCCGCTCCCCGGATCTGACTCCGCTGGATTTTTTCCTCTGGGGATACGTTAAGGACAGAGTGTTTGCTAGTGAGTGTGATACCGCGGAGGAAATAAAATCCCGGATTCGGGACGTGTTTGCGGACCTGAACAGCAGGGGCACCGATGACCCGCTGTGGGATAGCATCCACCGAGAGGTAGTCCGAAGAGCCGAGCTGTGTGTGGAGATGGGAGGAGCGCAGTTCGAGCCGTTCCTCATACGTCACCGAAATTAGGTAAGTACTAGATACATAAAGCTTTTATTGTAAATCTTTCAAATTATTTAATTATGAGGTACCTACCTAAGTACTAAACTCCTAACTAAGTCGGAAATGACCACGTATGATTTATTATTCTAGTTTGTGTTGTGTTAAAGGCATGTTTAGTTATGTTAAAGTAGAAAGCGTAATAAGGTGGCTAGGTATTTTGTCAAGGAAAAACGATAAGTAAGCGTCAGTTACTGTCGGCGTCTAAATTGATTTCAAGGCAGTAACTGACGCGCCGCGCGGATGGATATTGGCTATTTTTACGTGGAGGCGTTGACGCGTCAGTAACTGACGTCAGTTATTGACTCCATGTAACTACCAGATCTCTTGTTCGCCGCCGCGTCCGAACGCCGTGCGACGGAGTGGGATTTTCGCGTTGTTCGTGTTACATTGCTGGCTAATGATAGTGATAAAAACTTTTGATATTAATTGATAGTGATAAAAAAAATTGGAAATCAACTAAAACTTAAACATACTATTATGAGCTTGAAAGACAAGTTACATAAATAAGAAAGAAATAGATGCAACTAGTAGTTAAGGTAATAATAATAAACAATATCTTTATTTACTCTCACATAAATGATACAAACAAGTAGTTCTACAATAAAGAATATGTAATGATTTTTGACTGAATTGATTTCTGTCTTAGTAAAATGAACATAAATAACGAATATTGTTAATTACATTACTTCATGAAAGATCCCAAGTGAGCGGCACCTGGCCGTTGTCTTGCCCGTTAGCTTTGCCGTACCATGTACACGCTAGCACGTTTTTTTTACGGCACGGCAAATACGCCGTACGGTCAAGAAAACGTACCATGTACAAGAGCTCTTAGCGTCATACAGTTTGCCTTACATGTAAGTCACACTATCTCTGTCACCCACACGCCAAAAGATCCTTGTATGACAATATTTTTTGCCTTTCACGTAGATTTTGTAACTGGCAATCTCGCTCTTTCAAATGTGTGGGTGAATTTACTGGTTCTAAATCTATGGTTGAGGGATTCCCCATTCCCCTTAACGTAAAACATAAATGAAATGGGCTGCCAACTTAAGAATTACGCAAAATCGGCAGAACAATCGGGAGAATTTACACATATTCATTGAAATCGTGGAAAAATCGTTGCATTTCGGTATTTCGGTAGAACAGTGCCCATTTCGGTAGAAATACCGAAAAATCGGTAGGTTCGAGACCACTGAACTAAACACCTCATAACTACTAAGTAGAGTAGTTCTGAAAACATAATACTCTCGCTCACGCTCAAGCGCTTGCATAATGCCCCTACACTCGCACTTACAGCGGAACTTTGATTGTGTCTGGGAGAATGTTTGGCCCTTAATAACTAAAGGAGGCGACACGATTATATCCTTGACTTCCGCGGCGTATCTTTGTTCTAATGTAGATGTTACATAGTAAAATTTCGTGTCGTCGTCTCTAATTCCCGATAGTATAAAATTCCCTTCTAACTGTGAAAACCATACTGCAGGTTCTTCCGGCCAAAAAGGTGGAGGTCGTACTCCGATGCGACAAATTTCGGTCGTGTCGTGAGGTGTAAATGGTCTTGATGACGACGTCTCGCTTGAGTCAGTCTTGGTACCTCCATCTTTGCGTTCCATTATAATATCAAAATGCTTACGGTTTTGATGATAATAATATAACTTTCCGTTGTTTCACAGGGTCACCAGTGTAGTGGTTGTTTGCGACGGCGATGGGTTCTTCTTATTTGGAGAACAATAAAAGTCCAAGTCACTGACCACCAACAGTTTATTTGCACAGTGAACACAGATGAGGCACAGTATTACAGAGATGAAGGAAGCAGAGAAGAAGAGAAGATATAAAAGTACGGAAATATCAGAACTGGTGTAAGCGCGTAAGTATTAGCGAGCGAGTGCGAGACAAAGCGACGTGCGTTCGAGGCGTGAGCGTTCGGACCACTGTGCGGCGGGCGGCCGCGAGCATGTTATAAAATAAGTAGCGTATACGCAGCTATACGAGTGCCGTGTAGAACGGTGGGATATTTTATCCGCTACGATAAATCGCGACGCGCTACTCACGGCGGCCTTCCGACATTACATTATTGTGGTAAACAAAAATGAATTTATATAATGCAAGTTAAATTTGATACTAAGTATTTATGATTTTATATAATGCAATTTGGTGGTAAGTATTATATTTTATTTGCTTTGTTATTTATATGTTTATTATTATTTATTTATTTGTGTTTTAATTATGTTACTTCCTTTTCAGGTTTCCAGGTTCCAGGGAAGGACGCCACACAAGTGTGGTTATGGAGTTTGTTTAGCCGTCTTCTTCTCCATAGCGACGACACCGGAAACGGCGCGGCGGGAGTGTAGGTAGTTAGGGCTAAAAATAAATGCAAAAAAACTTTAAACAAAAACTTGGCGTTCAATCAAAGAAATTTTAAGTAATCTAAAAACTTGTTGCTCAAATTAAATTTGTAGTCTCGTTTAAAATTAGTAGCTTTTGCTGAATAAAATAAAATTAGAGCTTTGTTGTAACCTAAAGTAAAAGGCATCACACGAGGACGTGTGCTAGTCAGAATGGCCGTGTCGGAGACGGAAATAAAATTAGATTAAAATCAAACTAAATAAATCATTAAACTTTGAATAAAACGTAAATCCGGAAACTGTAATTTAAATGGCAACTCTGTGCGAATTGTAAACGTCACTCGATGGGATATCGGAGAGGGGGAACCCAACAGAGGGCAGCTCTGCAGTCACTTACGAACAGCGGGGACTTCTCGAGCAGACGTCGAGCTGAACGGTCGCATTAAGTTAACTAGTGTACTTTGTAATAAAACTCCTATACTGCGTCGTACCTATGCCCGACGGCATAACGTTTCTCTAAGTGTATTTCAGTCGTACCACGTTTTAACATAACCTAGAGGCATTAATCAAATTAAGTTAAACTGTGTAAACCCAATTTAAATCTTGAAGACACGTATTGAACGCCCACTGTGTTTTATTTTTCACCTTGCAACCTGATGATCGGAGCATTATACCACCATCCTGACAAGTGCCTCCGAAATACATATATCTTTGATCAACATCAAATCTTAACAATTCATTAGATACAAATTCACCGAAGTATTTGGATCCGTGCAAATCTATCGTGGAGGGTACTAGATCAGTTTTTTTATTAATGACTAGCTGTTGCCCGCGGCTCCGCCCGCGTGGAACTCAGTGTGTCACAAAGTTATTCCTGCGTTAATCCCGACCCCACACATATTAAGACACACTCCACACATCTTAAGAACAGTTGATTTTTTACTACGTTTTAGTCATACCGTACAAAAATCCGTTATGTAGATCTTGAGAAAATCGATAAAAAGACTTTAAGATATAAACGTCGGGGTTTTTTCATTCCAAACTATTATATTTTTAAACTACATTGGTAGTTTTTCATTCGGGTGCCAAAACATAAAGACCAGCTAAAGCGATGCTGACCCTCGAAAAAGCAACATAAAGTTGATCATGAGAAAAAAAGCCGGTTCGATTCCCGATATATGTATAGATATCCCGATATATATGTCGGAGACGGAAATAAAATTAGATTAAAATCAAACGAAATAAATCATTAAACTTTGAATAAAACGTAAATCCGGAACTGTAATTTAAATGGCAACACTGTACGAATTGTAAACGTGTCTCGATGGGATATCGGAGGGGGAACCCAACAGAGGGCACCTGTGGAGTCGGCTACGAACAGCGAGGACTTCTCGAGCAGACGTCGAGCTGAACGGTCGCATTAAGTTAACTAGTGTACTTTGTAATAAAATCCTATACTGCGTCGTACCTATGCCCGACGGCGTATCGTTTCTCTAAGTGTATTTCAGTCGTACCGCGTTTTAACATAACCTAAAAGCTTTAATCAAATTAAGTTAAGCTGTGTAACCTGTAACCCAATTTAAATCATGAAGACACGTATTGAACGCCCACTGTGTTTTATTTTTCACCTTACAACCTGATAATCGGAGCATTATACCACCATCCTGACTAGTGTCTCCGAAATCAGAAGTTGGGATAAAGAACTGTTACAAGTTCTACTTCCGGCACCCTGATATAACCCAACATTAATTATTAATTACAATAATATTATAATTGTGTGTATAATAATTTTGTTTATAATAATTTATTCCTACGATTTATTAATAAATTCATTTATTATTTGAGATTATATAAGTGTTATTGACTTCCGATTTAATTGTAAAGTGGGGTTGAGAGTAGGATATAAATATGGCGGACTAAGGTAGTGCAGGGCATTATTTTTGTATCAGTTGTAAGGGGAAGTTCTGCCCGGATGTATACTTGTAAAATTAATTGGTAATTAAATGTAATAATGTACAAAGTGTAGAGAATAATGTGTATGAGTTGTAATAAACTACGTGAAAACATGCTGCTGAAGTTTATTTTTGGGAAATAACCTAACGATAGGAAAGTTCATCGTCCTTGCTGCAGCCAGTGTGATAGCCATCTTCACACTTCAGAAGTGGGGATATTTTCCTTTTCAGCCCATATTATCTTGGTCAAAAGAACGGAGATTTTTTTTTGACACGCCATCCATGTCTACCAAAGTACTCGCTGGCATGCGGCGGGGACTTCTTGTGATCCAAGGAACAAAGAAACGAACAGGTACGTCATATTCATTTTGTCTTAATCGAAGGAAGTGGTGTCTTTCTTAGAAGGTTATAAAACCTTATGACAGTTCTTAAATATTGAATGTTTTGGTTAGTGGTTGCTGACCCGTTTCAGATTATTATTTCACAAAACTTTAAGATGAAATTACCTAAAGATAGGTATATCTACACGACAACACAAAGCACTTATACAATCGTTCGCAAACATAATACTTAAAACATTATAATGAATACAGTATACATATTACCCTTAAAGATAATTTCAACATGATTCTCGATAATGTACTGACTTAATTGTTTGAAATCTTTCCACTTTGTTATTTTTTTACAACTGAGGGTATTTTGTAGTAAAGTTGTGCTCCTTCAAAAGTAATTGTTTTTTTGCCGTAGTTTGTTCTTATTCGGGGTAAAACTAAATAACTCAATATCACACAGAGATTAGTACAACAGGCGGCCTTATCACTAAATGGCGATCTCTTCTAGACAATCTATTAAGCTGAATACATAAATAACTTTGGAAACAGGGTAGGGTGTACAATTGAGCTATAGAATTTTATTTGTTTATCAGCATTAGAACAGAATAGTATTTTCAATAGTAAATGCAAAAAGGAAATAAATAACAAAATAACAATACCTAAGACTGTGTGGTTAGAATAAAAACAATCGATCTAATAATATCAAGCCGTTATCTTGCATAATAAATAAATCTGTGTGGCTACTATATTAAAAAAGTGACTACATGGCAGATCTGTGTGACCACTATGAAAATTCTGTGCGTCTACTTGGCAGATTTTTACGGCTACTATAAAAATACTGTGTGTTTACATGGTGAATCTGTGTGGCTTGTATGAAAATGCTGTAGAACTGCATGGAGATCTATGTGGCTACTAAAGAAATGCTGTGTGTCCCCATAGTTAGGTTGTAGGACTATTGGCAGATCTGTGTGACTTCTATGAGAATTCTGTGCGTCTACTTGGCAAATTTGTATGGCTACTATGAAAATACTGTGTGCTTACATAGTGGATCTGTGTGGCTACTATGAAAATGCTGTAGAACTGCACGATAGATCAATGAGGTTACTAAAGAAATGCTGTGTGTCCCCACAACCAGGTTGTAGGGCTATTATGAAAAAGTAGTAAAACCTTTATCATGTTCCCAAAGGTACTCTGGAAGAAATCGCAATTTTGATATAGCCTTTTCTGCACAAGTAATATAAATTGCAATATTTTTATTCCAATTTGTTGTTATGGTGTGCAATAAATTGTAATAAATAAACCAATAAAAATGCGAAATAGATTAACCTAAGTAGGTATAAAGGATTAAAAGAAACAAGCGCTCAATAGTAAGTTGCAATAAGTTTTTATTGAACGTTATTTTTTTTGTTTGTTATGATTTTGCGAATTAGATTGGACTTCTTTCAACATACATTCTGGTGTGACAACATACCTACATAATACACTTTTGACATAAACATGATCTGGTAGCACGCTCAGGATTGACTGCAGCCAAATCCTCATTTACCGACTTGCTTTACAATAACATATACGCTGAGTATTGTAAATATGTTATAGGTCAATATCACCACTGTTGTAGAGTAATGTTTAACGTATTTATGTATTATACGTATGTATCTTATATTTAATATTTGGTATCTATTGACGAAAGCTAGAGCATAGCTATATAGCATAGCTATCATGAAAGAGGGAATTTGACAAAATAGTCTGTATCATTTAGGTATTCAACACAATTATTTTCATCACGTATCTCTTAAATTATGCCAATTAATAATTTTGTCAAGTAAATACGTCAATTCGTTTCGTCATAATCATTCTATAATAATGATTTACTAAGATATAATTATTACTCTGTTTATTAAGAAATTTATATGAAATACACTTAATGCATTAGGACGTAGCACCTGTTATGTTAATGATAATAATTTGTGATAAATAAAAATTAATAAGTAATTATATACGCAATTGAAGGTGTCACTTTATGTGTTAATGCTGTAAATATTATTTCAATAAAATAATTGCTTATTTATGTTCCTATATTCATTCAAACATTATATTTACAACACAATGAAACAAAAATTTAAAACAAACAAAATTTATTTCAGCTTTATTTTCAATAGATATTAAGTATAGATTAAAACTTATTGATTATATTAGTGCAATGTGATCATGTCCCTTACCTACAGCAGTAGACATCACTCATTAGTCATAAATAAAATTATTACATGTATATAGAATAAAATAGATGCTGCTATTTATGCTTATTAAACATACGTAAAACAAAAAAAAAAACAAATAAATATAATATAATCAGTTCTTGACGATTTCATATATATGTAAGTGCACCAATACAATCATTTCAATTATATACTATTACATTAAGACACGAAGGATAAATATAATTCCTCATGGGCATTTATTAATCAATTTTATCATAAGAGAAAAAAAAAACTCCAATTTTATAATTTTATACGCCTTGTTATACCATTAAACTCCATAATTATATTTGCCATAGGATTATATAAATATCTTTCACCAATCATCACAAATGACCAACCATACGTTCACATTTATTACACACACGTTAATAATTACTATTATTACTAGTTCACATATATAGTACAGCCATCGTATATAACGTCATAGATACTAATATTTTTTTGAAAATGTCTAAAAATATTTTGTATATGTTTGTGCCCTTTGACGTCCTAGTACCTATTTATGAGAAAACGGAGTCGGTTCACATAAGAGTTTGAATTTGCCTCTAAAATGGTCGCTCCCAGTTTTTAAACCTACGTGTTATTGCATAAAGCAACTCACAATATTACACAACAAAATTAAAACATTACATTAAAACATTACATACTTTCGTCTGTAACGACAAGAATAAAATACTTATTATGTATATGTACCATAATTTAAATAAAAAGAAAGCACTTCAACACACTTCAACATTAATATTTGTAATCTGTAGTGTAAAGCGAATTATTTTTTTGTTATTTATTTTGTTTTAAATCTACCCTCAAAAGTTCGTGGAATTATTTCTGACTAATAACGAGAAACAACCGCTCTCTTGATAAGTCCATGTCAGAAGAGTCTAAAGACATTTTTATTTTATGGTGTTCATTTAAAATTGGTAATTGTGCCTGATTGCTGTATGTGTGTGTGATTGCTACTCTCGATTCGTGATGGACAAGCATAAGGAAAAATTTATTGATGAAATACAACCCTTTAGGTAGTGTTTATATCAAAATAATATGAACTAAATAATTATTATTATTCTTTGTGCGACCCAGATTATAAACTAAAAATTACACAAAGGGGATTCAGTTGCTAAGTGCGCGCTCTCTATTCTGGTGCTTAATTCTTGTAAAATTACGAACTAGATTAACTGGGTTTAACTAATACTTACAGTATTTGTAATATGTAGGTACTTACTGTTTAAAGTCATACGTGGAAATAATAAGTTTTAGAAAAACAGGATAAATTGAAAACAATGTTAGATAAACAAATACAATATAATTTAACTACAAGCTGTTAATGAATGAAATTGAGAGCTGTGTGAATGGACTGTGTGAATGAAATTAAAAGATGTGTGAATAGAATTAAAGGCTGTGTGAATGGAATTAAAAGCTATGTGAATTATATTAAAATCTGTGCGAATTAAATTGAAACCTGTGTGAATCAATTAAAGCTGTCAAAATAATAAATTTGTGTAAGTTACATTAATAGCAATGGGATGAAATAAATAAAAAAATTTAGCTTTCTATCCTGTACGTAATAAAAGTTTAACTGATCGGTGTCTGTACATGGCAACAAATTTAAAAATTCATAATGAAATCTTTGTTTTGGGTTTTACCATTTTGTCTATTTGTCTGTAGGTTTGTGCACATTAATCCTCTAGAATTGCTTATCCGATTTGAATGCACTTTTCAGATTTCTATTTTGATGGGCTTCACTTAACATTAGACTAAAAAAAAAAATTCAAGTTCTGTGTTGGAAGAAAATATAAACAGTAAATAAAAGTTGTATAAACAGAAAAAAATATGCAATTGAGAATACAAACGTCACCAAAGAAAAATAAATATTATTTTATTTAACTTTTATTGACAAAAAAAAGCCCGATTATTATTTATTACTTAGTACATGTGGCGAGCTTCTACGTGACAAGATGTTCATTCCATCTCCATTAAATTTGCAGCAATTACAAGAACCAGTTACTCGTTCGGTGTTTCAATTTCAGATGCCGCCGTAGAACGGTGACAAATCGGGACGCGAGCAGACTAGCAATGATGACCTAATGATGACCTAATGATGACCGCCGTGAGACACGACAGCTGCAGGATGGCCGAGTGTTACAAGTTCTACTTCCGGCACCCTGATATAACCCAACATTAATTATTAATTACAATAATATTATAATTGTGTGTATAATAATTTTGTTTATAATAATTTATTCCTACGATTTATTAATAAATTCATTTATTATTTGAGATTATATAAGTGTTATTGACTTCCGATTTAATTGTAAAGTGGGGTTGAGAGTAGGATATAAATATGGCGGACTAAGGTAGTGCAGGGCATTATTTTTGTATCAGTTGTAAGGGGAAGTTCTGCCCGGATGTATACTTGTAAAATTAATTGGTAATTAAATGTAATAATGTACAAAGTGTAGAGAATAATGTGTATGAGTTGTAATAAACTACGTGAAAACATGCTGCTGAAGTTTATTTTTGGGAAATAACCTAACGATAGGAAAGTTCATCGTCCTTGCTGCAGCCAGTGTGATAGCCATCTTCACACTACTCACTGTGGGCTTTCAGGCTACAATTTTCAGATTTTCAGGTTGCGATTTTCAGGTGATAACTTGATCCATAAGTGGCAAGTGAGTTGCCATGTGCCATTCCATCTCACATGGCATGGATGGAAGGTGGCGTCGAATTTTGGTAAAGCTAAGTAACACAGCGAGTATGGGTATGGCATTATTTTTATTCCATTACGTCTGAGGTGACACAATTTCATTGCTTAAATTTTAATTTTTGTGTAAACTATATTGTGTGTGTGTAGTTTGTTTAATAATCGTGAGTGAAAATAAAGACATCAATTTCCGGTGATAAAATCATTTAACGTAGCTCCGTAATTAAAACAAATCGCTCCTCATTGTAATCTTATTTTGATGTTTAATCGCTGAAAAGAAAGAAATCGTTTTTATTATGACCTCTGTTTTATTATGAAGGGAAAGTTACACCCTTTGATTTTAGTGTAATTTAACCAAGTACAACATCGGAACACACTTTTATCATGCGATCATTTTGTTGAAGTTTAATGTGGGTAGATTTGTGGTATTAGTTTGTTAGAATGCCCAAGAGCTAAGTACCATTTGAAGTGTTGTGATATAAAAAGTGAATTTGAGTCGAGTAATGGTGATGAATCTTGAGTTCGGTTGGTCGGGTCCAGGTTAGACCACGGAAAATCCGTGCGACCCGTGAATTCTGAGTTCGGTTGGTCGGGTCCAGGTTAGACCACGGAAAATCCGTGCGACCCGTGAATGACTCTATCGGCCGTAGTGAGTTCGACCGTACCAGTAGTTATTTCGTAGTCGTAGCCCGGTAGAAATCGGTGTCTCTCGAGGAAACTCGAGTAGTCCGTGGGTGCGCGGTGTGCGTTTAACTCTGGCCGAGGTCGTGGTCTATTTAGACCGTATCGTGTAGCAGCAGGAGTGCTGTACACGTGCTATCCACGAGATGGATATGCGTACTGTTCGGCGGGAGAGCCGTGGCGATAGAGGTCATTCGTACTCGGAAGTTTCAGTTTCAATAAACTCAAGTGTAACTTGTTATTTTGGTAGAGTATGCGTACAGTTTTGGTTATGATAACGACGATGGTACTTGGCTCACGGCTGTAGAATTTACGTGTAATGAATTAGTGGCGATTTTGTTATCAATGTTGTTTTGCAATCCATTTGTGATTTGGTTACAATAATAATTAATCTACGTTCATAAAATTGTTAAAGATAAAGGGGGTACATAGATTAGATTTGGTAGTCTGGTCGAAAAGAAAAACAAACGTTTTAAAGTCAGGCATTTTATTATGCATTCCGTGTTGGTACAATTTTTTGATAACGAGATATGGCGTACAGTGCAGTGACTTTTATCAAACGTGTAATGTTCGTGATAGTTATTTTGGTTTTCGGTTATTTGGTGCGCCGCTTAACGCTGAAAAGGATTAATTGGAGAAAGATAAACACACACAAAATAGTTTTTGTGCTCAACTTGACGAAGTATTTATTCCATTTATCGAGTACCTACAACGATAATAAAAGCCTACAACAATAATAACAATAAAAGCGTAAGCTAGTTTTTAAAAGGTGAACGGTTTGGTTGTTCATTGGTGACGTCGATCGAATCAGTTGCTCATTAGTTCGCGTTGTTTTAAAAGTGAAACACAATACAATTTTCAAAGTTTTATTTACTATGTGACAAAATAATTTCGATGTTCTAAATACCCGCGTAGTTCATTGTTGATTTTGAATATTGTGTAAGCGTTATCTAATGATCCAAAACATTGTCGTTAGAGTTATTACAGACGAATTAGTTGGATTCTTACCCGCTTTAGTCACTATATTTTCGAAATAAATAAAGTCGGCGTTAGTGTTTACGTCGGATTTATGATGCGTTTGGGAAGCGTTTCTAGGTTATAAGGAACTGGCGACCAAGACCTTTTCTGGTTCCTGTCTGCAACCAAGGGTGACATTACCTAGATAAATAGTAACGGCTGGACGAGGTAAAAGTGAAACGGCGTTTTTGGTATGACAAAGTTTTATTTGGTTACATCTGGTGTGTTGGAGTTTTATAACTTCCATTTTATTTTCGTTCCTTGTGAAAATATGACCTTTTAATGTGTCTTGTAATTAATGAACAGTGACAAAAGATAACAATTAAAATCTTTCATCATTTTCTATTTGCTGAAAAAAAAAAAAAATCAATAGCAGTTTGTGGAAGTTTAGTGAAATTTTTAATTAAAGTAGCAGTTGGGTACAATCAGTTCCCCAATTATTTTTACAAGTGCAGCACACTTCGATTGGTTTTAATTTACTTTGTGAAACCAATGAGTTTTGAAGTAATCTCACATGTGGCGATGCAATGTGCATCGTTCTGTTTTCAGATAAGTTTTCGAGGATGCACAGGCAGCAGCACACGCAGGTTACACATGTGTTGTCTGGAGCCGAATCGACGGCTGCGTGCGTGCACTCGTGGGCTTCCTGGAGTTCATTCGTGTGACATTGAAGGAGGAAGCTCTGGCAACTGGCAGCCGCACATCGGACGCAGCGAAACAGGTGATCTGTATCGTTCATACTTGTTTTGTAATAGCTTAAAGAAGTAGTAAATTAACTTTTCTTTTCGAGACGTAGTTCACTTGGTAAAAGACTATTTTTGAGAGATTTAGTTTTCGGTCAACTTGTCGAACGGAACTTTTGAAATTGTAATTGAATGGTGTTGTTACTTTGAAAAATGCATGGCCCTTATACGAGCACTGGAAAGAAGTGTTCTGTGCTGTTATTGGTGGATGGACGTTGCATGCAGATGAGAGCTATGTATACGGTTGTTATTTTTGAGAGAAGTGCATGATTGTGCTTGAGTACCGTTCGATAAGTCAACCTGTTCGAGAAATGATAACTTTTGAGAAAAGTAACTTTTATGGGAAATGTAAAGTTTGTTTTGGATTAATCTGTAATGTGATAGGATAAATAAAGCGACATGTTGAACAAACCTTTTTAAGATTATTTTTGATAAAAGCTCGAAATGATCATCTGGGTAGTGTAGTGTTTGTAACCGGATGGAGGTTGCATGCGGGGATGACTGGATAGAGGTTGCCTATTGGGTTGTTGCTTGTAACTGGATGGAGGTTATAAGGGTGATGATCAGAACCAGATGGAGGTCAGGGTGCGAGCACTGCAATATTTCAATGAGTTTCCTATTTATTTGAATGAGTATGGGTGTTGATCGACATGTCAGCTTTGGCCTTTGAGAGAAATAATCTGTTATGATTTTCAAAATTTCTAATGATTTGATAAAGTTGTTTTTATTCCCTGCCCACTTACGTCAGGAAGGGCCGAGCTTTAAGAGATACTTTCGTTTGTGTTTATTGTTACAGGTAAATTCCGACACCACAGCCGATCGAGCCATCCAGTTTTACGACGATTGTACGGCGACGTATTGCGTTAAACGTTAAAAACAAACCCGCGTTAATAATAAATTTGGTAATTTTGCTCTAAACAAGTGTCATGTTATGGAGTTTGTTTAGCCGTCTTCTTCTCCATAGCGACACCGGAAACGGCGCGGCGGGAGTGTAGGTAGTTAGGGCTAAAAATAAATGCAAAAAAACTTAAAACAAAAACTTGGCGTTCAATCAAAGAAATTTTAAGTAATCTAAAAACTTGTTGTTCAAATTAAATTTGTAGTCTCGTTTAAAATTAGTAGCTTTTGCTGAATAAAATAAAATTAGAGCTTTGTTGTAACCTAAAGTAAAAGGCATCACACGAGGACGTGTGCTTGTCAGAATGGCCGTGTCGGAGACGGAAATAAAATTAGATTAAAATCAAACTAAATAAATCATTAAACTTTGAATAAAACGTAAATCCGGAACTGTAATTTAAATGGCAACACTGTACGAATTGTAAACGTGTCTCGATGGGATATCGGAGGGGAACCCAACAGAGGGCACCTGTGGAGTCGGCTACGAACAGCGAGGACTTCTCGAGCAGACGTCGAGCTGAACGGTCGCATTAAGTTAACTAGTGTACTTTGTAATAAAATCCTATACTGCGTCGTACCTATGCCCGACGGCGTATCGTTTCTCTAAGTGTATTTCAGTCGTACCGCGTTTTAACATAACCTAAAAGCTTTAATCAAATTAAGTTAAGCTGTGTAACCTGTAACCCAATTTAAATCATGAAGACACGTATTGAACGCCCACTGTGTTTTATTTTTCACCTTACAACCTGATAATCGGAGCATTATACCACCATCCTGTCTAGTGTCTCCGAAATATAGATATTAATGAGCCCGCGACTTCATTCGCTCATGGAAGCTTTTCCCGCGTAAATCTCGATCCCGCGGGAAGTCCGGAACAAAAAGTAGCTTATATAATGTTCCATAACCTCCTCTACCTCCCACTGAAAGTCCCATAAACATCTGAACCCTTTTTTTTTTTTTTGTTGACGAGGGGGAAACCTTCAAAAGGTACCCGGTGCCGTGGGAGCGACACAGGGTGATGTGGGATTTTTACCCACTAAAACCCCCCCGGTGGTGGCCTTCCTCATATTCCTCATATTCATATTCCTTATATTCGGGCTCTTCCCGCGAGGGACTAAGGCCCCGTCGCTTGCCAGCGCCTTACAACGGTATGCGGCCACACATACCGTCGTCCTTCCCGGGGTTGCTGATGGACGGTTCGAGCTCCCACTCTAGCCGCCCGCAACCCCGAAAGTCCCCTTTTAGTCGCCTCTTACGACAGGCAGGGGATACCGAAGCTCGTATTCTGGTCCCGAGCTACAGGGACACCGGTGGCGCTATGTGCGCCCACCGCGGCGCCGTGCACGGCGCGTCCGTCTCCGGGCCGGGTCTGCGCGTTCTCTGGCCCGTTCGGCTTCCTCCTTTTCGGTCATAACACGGTCGCAGAACGCGACCATGCTGTCCCAGGCTTCGCCAGAACGGACCATCGCTGCGACGACGGCGTCCGGGGAGAGGTCCGGCCCAACTTTTTGCACCAGGATCCGCCGCTCGGTCTGCCACGCTGGACAGTGCTCGAGCGTGTGCTGCGCGGAATCCTGGGCATCTCCACAATGGTGACACTGCGGTGTCGCCTCCCTTCGAATTCGGTTCAGGTACTCACCGAAGCAGCCATGTCCGGTGAGCACCTGGGTCAGCCTGTAGGTGACGCGTCCCTTCCTCTTCAGCCATGCACCGAAGCTGGGCAGTATTGCACTTACAACGCGTTGGCGTATGCCCCGCGGCTCCTGCAGTCGCTCGCGCCAGCGACGCAGGGCACGCAGTCTGGCGTCTCTTCGAGTCATTTTGACCGTCTCATAGGTATAAGGCTCAGTCCCCTGGCGGAGAATGCGGATCTTAAAGAAGATCTCAGCATTCATATCCGCCAGGATGTCCAGGGGCGGAAACCGCGCCAGGACTGTGGCCGCCTCGTACGAAATCGTCCGGTATCCTCGTGCCACTCTGATCGCGATCGTACGCTGCGCAGCGTTCAATTTCGCCGCGCGGCGTCGACTGCCCGACAATCTGTGCGCCCATACGGGTGAACCGTAGAGCGCAACAGAGTGCATGATACCCGCGTAGAGGCGGCGGACTTCCTCCCTCGGTCCCCCGAGATTTGGCAGCAGTCTGTGCAAAGCACCCGCTACCTTATGAATCCGGGGGACGAGACGGTTAAAATGCTCGTCGAAGTTCCAACGGCTGTCAAGCACCAGCCCGAGGTACTTCAAGTGCTTGCCCACTCCCACGACAGCGTCACCTACACGCACCGACAGGCAGGGAGGTTCCACACTACGCCGGAGACCGTGGAACCAAAGTGCCTCGGTTTTATTCGGCGCCACGCAAAGGCCGATGCTGCGTATCTTAGCGATAACGCATGCCGTCCCGAACTCGGCCAACCGCACCGTCCTTTCGAACGACTCACCCTCAGCCAGGACGAGAGTGTCGTCGGCGTAGCAAACTATGCTTACGCCGACAGGCAGCTCTGTCCGGAGCACGACATCGTATGCGAGATTCCACAGGAGTGGTCCTAAGACAGACCCCTGCGGAACTCCGCACACTACGCGTCTCTCCTGGACACTCCCGTAACGGCCCGGATAGCTGACGCTCCGGTCCGACAGATAGGCCGCCACCACATTCTGCAGATAGAGGGGCACCTGATGATGGGCTAGGGCCTCTCTTATCGCACTCCAGGGCAGAGAGTTAAATGCGTTGACGATGTCAAGGCTGACGGCCAAGACTACTCTGCCCCTGGACACGGCCTGCTCTGCGATCGATCGGACGCGGAGGACTGCGTCGACTGTCGAGCGCTCCTTTCGGAAGCCATACTGACAATCCGACAGGTTCGGGCCATCGCGCGCCAGATGTTCGCTGATACGAGCGGCAACTATCCTCTCGAACAGTTTGCCCGACTCGTTCAGCAAACATATCGGCCTGTAGACTGAGGGTGAGTCCGTTGGTCGTCCCGGTTTGTGCAGCAGCACGACCTTTGCCTGCCGCCAATCCGACGGGAAGTGGCCGGCACGGAGGCATCCGGTGAACAGCCGGCGCAGCCTCTCCCCGAGGACGGTCAGCGCCAGCACCCAAGCCCGACCTGGGATTCCGTCGGGGCCTGGTGCGGTGTTTCGGGCGGCTAACCGCCTCACCGCCTGCTCCAACTCTGCCTCAGTGACGGCCAGCTCCTCCGACCATGCCACCGAGTCTGGCCTTGGCGAGGCAACGGGGTCATCCGGAGTGTAAGGGAACAGGTTTCCCATGACGCTCGAGACAAAGTCGGGACTGAGGGTCTCCGTTAACGGAGGAACCCGAGGGCGCAACTTGTCCAGCACCATCTTATAGGGGCGTCCCCACGGGTCCCTGTCCAGACTCTCCAACAGTCCCGACCAGCTCCTAGACTTGCTCTCCGCGATAGCGGTCTGGAGCTGCGTCGTCGCGTCACGATACTCCCTGTACCTTTCCTCCACCACTTCGGCACTGGTGGACCGACGTCTGCGGGCGCGGGTGTAATTGCGCCTCGTTCGCAAGCAAATTCGGCGCAGCTCCGCTATGCGGTCGGACCACCAGTAAGCCGGTGCCCTCCTGCCGAGCCGGATTTGCGGCATTGCAGCATCGCAGATCGATGCCATGTCGGCTCGGAGTCGGACAGCCCCGTCGTCCAGACTCGATGGCATTTCTCCCCCGGAGGCAGTCTCGGCCCACTCCACGACGTGAGCAGCGGCAAGGAGCATGTCCTTGTTAAGGCGACTCAGTGCCCATCGTCGAGGAGCGCCTTCGGCTCGACTGGTGTGAACCGGTAGCCGGAGGGCTACGTCAATTGTGATGTGACGGTGGTCGGACAGCGTCACCAGCTCTTCCGCCACCTTCCATCCCGTCACTAGACGCTCGGCCGAGGGAGTCGCCCATGAAAGGTCCACGATCGACTCCCCCTGCCAGCGTACGCACGTGCTGACGCAGCCCCGGTTCAATAGGCGTAGGTCCAATTGAGCCGCCCAGTCGAGAACTGCCTTTCCTCTGGCATTGTCGCGTTTGCTCCCTCAGGCCCTGGAATGGGCGTTAAAGTCCCCGAGGACGAACACCGGACGGGGCAAGCAACCGCGTACGCAGTCACCCACCCGATCCAGGAAGTCCTCGTAGTCCGCCAGATTGCAATTGGGGGAGATGTAGCACCCCAACACTGCCAGAGGACCCCAGTCCACAGCAACCAGTCCCCGTCCCGAGTGCCGTTTAGTACACGGCGGGTCTTTTTCGGCGCCAGCCCAGTAGATTGCGACCGACCCGGAGGTATCCCCGAACCAGCGCGGATGGTCCGGGACCCTGTACGGTTCGGCCACTACCGCCAAGGAGATTGAACACTCCGTGAGGCACTGCAGGAGCAAGTCCTGTGCTCCACTGCAGTGGTTCAAGTTCCCCTGTAGCAGTTTCGATGGAGTTGTACTTGTCATACTTGCTCCATCGTTTCCTCTGACGGGCGATGGGCCGATGCGCTAGCTGTCGCTTGCGCAAGCCCATCCGCCCGTACTGAGCTGGCTGCCGTTGGCGTTTTGCCACCATTGCGCCTCCTAGGCGGTGTGCAGCGCGGCCCACCCAAGCGGTGGTTGGCTTTACGGCCTGCTTCAGCGCACAGAGCGCAATTGGGCGTCTCCGCCACGCACTGGTTGGCCTTATGTCCGGCACGACCGCATACGTAGCAGAGAGCACTCCTATCAGTTGCACTCGTGCACTGGTGCCTCGCGTGGCCCTTCTCCAGGCATCGGAAGCACTGGAGCTGCCTAGCGGCAAGCACCTGCACTCTGGCCGACACCCAGCCGACGAGGAGCCGCTTTGTGACCGCCAACTTGCGGATGGCCGTTAAGGGGCAGCGCACCCAGGCCGATCCCAGTGTCGACGGTGTCCGGTGTATCTCGCCGAATTTTATGTCGGCGGCAAGGCACCCGCAGGCCGCGGCAATGGCATTGGCGAGCTCTTCCTGGGTGACAGAGTCATCCAGGTCCAATACCCTGACCTCCCCTTGCTTGGTCGGTCGCGCCACTTTCACCCCCATCTCCGCGACGACCTCCTGCATCCTTCCCGCGAGGATATCGGCCTTTTGGGCACAATCTTCCCCGCCTATTTCCAGAAGGAGGCCGCCGTTGATGGCCTTCTTCTGGCGGATTTCACCAATGCCCAGCTCGGCCAGGCTGATGCGGCCCTTTGCGGTCTTCATCACCTGCGCATAGGTCACTTCAGCACCCTCAAGCACCGTTACGGTGACCGCTGCCGTCTTTGGCACTCTAGGCAGCCTCATCTGTTTTTTGGGCGTTTTGGCCTTCCGCATCTCCCACACCGGTCCGGGCGCCTGTGGGGCCTGAACTGCAGGGGGTCTTTGGGGATTCCTCCCGTGACTCAAAGATTGTTGGCGAGTCACTGCCGCCTGTGCAGAAGGCCGCTTCTTGGACCTTCGTCCAACCACAGTCGTCCAAGGCAGCTCTCCTCTCTCCGCCTGCGTGGCGAGGGTCCACTCGACTGGAGGCCGCTCTGGTGCTGTGGCCGGAGGCCGCTTTGGCGCTGAAGCCGGTTGCCGCTCTGGGCCTGTGGCCGTAGGCTGCCGCGTTGCTGCAGCGGAAGGCGCCTTCTGCCCTAGTGGAGGCCTGATGCCTGCCACCGCTCTGCCCGGGAAGACCTCATCCCTGAAGGACGCCAACTTGCTGTCAATCATACAGCCGATCCTCGTCAAGAGGGCGTCCTCCTCTCCCCTCGCTTCCGGCCGTTTAGGGGAAGAGCAGGGGTTGGCTTGCGCACTGGAGGTGCTCCTTCGGCGCAACTCATTGAGCTCCGCCGTAAGCTCCTCCACCTTGGCATTTAACCCAGCCAGCTCCGTGCGCAGTGCCAGATTTTCCCTCTCCAGGTGAGCAGTGGCCGTCCGCTGTGTCGCCACCTGAATATTTCGCACCGCCAGGCGGAGCGCGCGGACGAGATTCCCTTTGATATTTCGGGACCGGTCGGCAACCTTCTCAATCACCTCGAGGTGTTCTATTATACGGGAACCCAGGTCTCCGGTGGGCTGCTCCTTCATTTCCCGGCCAAGCTCTTCGGCACTCGGGAGGGTATCTTTAGCCCTCGTTTTCGAGGCTGGTGCGGCAAAATCGATACAGTCATCGATTGCCGTTATCGGCCGTTTGCGTTGCTGTTGTCTGCCTGTACATTAAAAATATCGTAATTTTATTCTTTTTAAAATATTTCTCTAGATGGTTTACAAAAAAAGAATCTAATACATGGACATAGAATAGCACTCATAACCCTGGCCATTTAAAATTAACTTGCACTTATCAAGCCAATAAATAATTTTAATATTTAATACTACGAGTATATCCAATTCCAAGTCTTCCAAGATGTTATAATATAATAACAAGTCAATATGATTAAATCTGACCTTTAATCATTTAAAACAAAAAGAGTACCTACCTGTATATTATAATAAGTTTTTAAGTTATAATAAACATACCCCATTCAGCATCTGAATTCCACAAATTATCGAAATAAATGAATAATAAAATAAACATGAAAGGTTTCAAACATCTGTAACAGCAAAGTCACTTACCTTCCATTTCAGGAAAAACGCGCAGTTCACCTCTTCAAAACCAATTTACTTAATACTAGCTTTTGCCCGCGGCTTCGCTCGCGTTAAGAAGTATTATTATTCATTAGGTATAGTTTTTGCGGCTTATCTTTTGTTTAGCGTTTGTGATAAATTAGGCCTACAAAACTTCTTTGTACACAATATTCTTAACTAATCTGTCATTAGGCGCTAAAACTAACAAGCTGCTGGGTAAATACTCCATGCATAAATAGAATACTACTAACGACATCTATTGTCCCCTTGGGGGTATTGTTGATCAAAATCCTTTCTTAGCGGTTGTCCACGTCATAATATCTACCTGCATGCCAAATTTCATCCCGATCCGTTCAGTGGTTTGGGCTGTGCGTTGATAGATCACTATATAAGTCAGTCAGTCACCTTTGAGTTTTATATATGTCGGAGCGCACTAAAGTCCTGCGCTGGTCTTTCAACGCCATCTGTGGAAAATCGCTGGAACTACTTGTCGGAGTGCAGTAAAGCCCTGCGCTGATCTTTCAACGCCATCTGTGGAGAATCCCTTTAACTATTTGTGGAAACGTCAAACAGTTATTGTTTGGGCATGGTTGGCATGGAGTGGGGGTTAGAGATGACGTTATAAAGAACCAGAGCTGTTATGAGGAGGGGCTTTTTTTTCGGAATTGAGCGCTTAGACCGAGTAGACGTGTAGAACCCACTGCCATACCAAACTTGTCGCGTTTCCATGTTTAACCCGAAGTAATCTTGCTGATCCTTTGCTACTTTGCTATTATTTTGTCGTAAGCTTTATTTCTAAGTTTAATTTAATGTAATCTGAATTAATTTTGGAAATAGTTCATTATTTGTTATAAAACTGTATTGAAGTGTTGTAATAGACCTTTAAACTCGGTGTACTGACTATTATTTCTGACCTCCAGCCACGTATAACCCAAATTATATCGACCGCTCGGACCTTAGCGCCGTTATATATATAGATAACGATCTGTACACTCCCGTATTTTGATGCAAACTAAAATTAAAACGTGTCTAAACCCGTAAAAAAGCAAGAAAAGCATGTACATGGCTGATGGCACAAAAAGCGTGCCATCAACTTCTATGGCGGTTGGCACGCCAGTCGTGTCACAGAAAATTTGTTCGTAGCCATAGCAAAAAGTTTTCGAAAATGGGCGCCGCAACGAATCGGTTAAATTCAGTTCTACAGTAGTACTATGTCCTCATCGTAATTATAGAAAATCATCCAAAAAAGCAAATTTATAAAAATTTACATAGCCTATAAATGACGAGGATGAGCTTAAGATAAAGCTTCCAATAAACTTGTGTGCGTAAGTTTACATAAGATAGGAAGTTAGGACATTTTACTGATTCCCTGACAAAGTAAAATCACTTTCGTAACATCAAATCTGAGCACCGACGTTGCCTTGCCATTTTCATCGGAACCTTGAGTAAAGTCAACTAGTAGAGCACGACTTACGCTAATATTCCTTAAGTCTTCAAACTTGGCTACCTGCTTATTCACTTATCCCAACAAAATGCTTACACGAAGCTTCGGTAAGCCTTCGGGCAATTTAATCGATAGAAATATCATTAATAACACAAAAGATATAAAATGACAGAGTAAACTAACAAAAGAGACTAGGCCACAAGTTCGTTGATTGAAGCCAAGGACACCAGACATAATAGGCTGCGGCGGGCTAGCTGGCTCTATTCCCCACAAAAAAAATCTATACGCCATTCTTGTTTGACGAATCAAACAAAAACCGTTGAACGTGATCAAATTAAATAAAAGTTTCAATCAAGAGACAGGTACATAAAGCTACTTCAAGCGTTGGTTTAAGAGTATTTATTAAGATAGCAATTTATCGTGTTGCTGGGAGCTTGAGAGCAAGTATTCGATTTTTATTTCTTTCCATTTTCTTCTTTTCTACTCAGCAATTCACTGATGATACCATTGGTACCATTGGTGTAATTGATGTCATGACATGACGGCATGGACGACCGGGGCCATTCACTATTACTTATCAACAGGTATTAGGCTCATCTGCTCGCTTATTGGGATAATAACATTAAAATGGCATAAAAATGGTATTTGACTATTTAGCTAATTGATTTTTATTTTTGTAACATACATTTACTATTCTATTCTAACATAATTATGTAAATAGAAGGTGGCATCGTGGTAATATATCGACAAATTCTATATATTTACGCTGAAAAACTAGTGTAAATAAATGCAGAATATGCCAGCTAAGTGATATAACTAACAGGATAAGCGTATTGTTTTGTATAGCAGACATGATATTGCCATGACACTTTGTTATATTTTGTAAGGTAGGTCTACCTAAAAGTTTTACCAATTACCCTCGATAATTAGGAACTACCCTCAATATATTAAATACTACCCTCAATTTTGTAAGACTACCTTCAATATTTTAAACACTACCCTCAAAAAAAAGACGAACGAGAAGAGCGAACAGAAAAACGGTAGAAAAAAGGGTGAACGTGTGAACTGTGTCGTGAGGGTGTGAACGATTTTAGGAAAGTGAATAAGCGCGACGGTTATTCAGATAAGTGTGTTAAACTGTTTTCATCTGCATAATTGTTATATTTTGTAAGAAACTACTTTAAATGACTTATGTGACTAATTTAATGATAAAATGAATGCCTTAATTATTATTGCTTATCTATATTAGTTTTATCCTATATTATGAACATTTATGTATTAGTAAAATAACAAAGTAAAAGATAGATAGTATAATTGAGATATGTAATAAATAATATTTGTCATGCAAGTTCTGTGTCTTATTTTATACCGATGCCTAATAGTGATGTTTAACAATTTCAGAAGCCGGGATCGTCATGCCCAAACGAAATAGGCCACGTGCAGATGATGACGACGTCGATGGCTCCTAAGAAGCGATGGCGACCTTGGCGCTTATCCAGCCCATCCAGTGCTGAAGACAGTGATAATGGGGAATGCCTTGAAACTTCACCAAGCGGTGAGTCCGTTCCAATTAATCATTTGAATATAACCGCAAAGGCCGACATAATACCTATATTTGATCCGGACAGCAATGCCATGGAAACTCGTTGTTGGTTAAATAAAATCGAGCAATTGGCAGTGATTCACAACTGGACTGACCAACTTAAGTCGTATTTTATGCAATCTAGACTGTCTGGCATGGCAAAAGTGTGGCATTCATCCTTACAGAGCTACGATTTTACATGGGCTCAATGGAAGGAAGAACTAATGGAGGCATTTCCTCAAAGAGACGATTTTGTCGAATTACTGCGAGATATGTTAAATAAAAGGAAGTTGCAATCTGAAACAATGATGCAATACTTTTACGAAAAACTTGCTCTATTAAAAAGATTAGATATTTCCGAGAAAAAGGCAGTTTCCTGTATAATTGATGGTCTACCGCATTATATGAAGGCGCCGGCTAGGGCAGGGAATTATTCTACACCCAGCCAATTATATTCTCATTTTCTATCTGTCATGACTGAAAAACCAAGAATGCAATTCTCATTACCAAATGTTAGGAATTCTGATGACGTCAGTGACAGAAGTTACGTCCCAAGGTTAGAACGTAACCAGGTGAAGGAACCGAGAAAAATTATGGTTTGTTATTCCTGCAACGAACCAGGGCATGTTGTGAGACGGTGTCCAAAGCTTAATAAAGGCGCTAAGCCGGCTTGTGATCACTGCGGAAAGACGGGCCATCCATCTGAAAGATGTTGGCACAAACCGACTACTTCTGCTATTAATGTAGCTGAAAAAAAACAGGAGTCTGTTAATATAATTCACGAGGTAAATAATGCTTATTTTAAGAATGTCAGTGTTAATAACATCCAAGGTGTAGCTTATTTTGACTCAGGTGCCAAAGTTAATATAATGGATTTAAAATTTAGCAAAAGGGTTGGAATACCACTAAATAGTTGTGAAGTAGCCATAGCTGGCTTTGGTGGTAAAATAGTTGTTGCTAAGGGCAGTATAGTGGCAGTAGTTGAATTCGACAGTCACAGTTTAAATACCGAGTTTGTGGTCACTGACTGTACCATGGGTAAGATGGAAATTATTTTAGGACAGCCTGTTATCAATAATCCAGATTACGTGTTTACGATATCGGGTAGCAAGTTTTCAATCGAACGCAAAGGATTGAAAATGGAGGAAATAGTATGTAAAGATATTCCTATCTAAAACAATAACAAACTGAAGTTATATTGTAAAGATGACGTAATTATACCGCTACGTCATATTATGCTGATAGATGTTACTTGTGAACTTTCTGGGGCCCATGAGAGTATTTATGTTGAATCTTCCAGAAGATTTTATGGAAATAGAGACTTTTCAATACCTGCCACGGTGATAAGTGGCTATAACGGATTCATTGAAGTACAAAATAACTCCTTAAACCCTTTATTACTCCAAAAAGGGGAAACTATGTCAAGAGGTATAAAATGCGAAGACATCCAAGCGGAAACAATATCAGTTTCAAAAGGGGTAAATTATAACTTCAAGGGTGTTATGACTATTGACGTTAGCCAAGTGAAATGTGATGTGTTAGATCCAGAGATTAAATTGCGGCTTTGTAACATACTCAAGGAATATAGTGATTGTTTTTCTGTTGACACAGCAGAACTTGGTTGTACGTCTAAAATTGAGATGAATATTGACCTTAACTCTGAAAAGCCGGTGTGCTATAGACCTTAAAGACTATCTGTACCAGAGAAGGAAATAGTAAGAGAGAAAATAAACGATCTAATCAATAACAAAATAATTCAGGAATCAACCTCTGAGTATGCTAGCCCAATAATTTTAGTAAGGAAGAAAACAGGAGATTATAGGTTATGTGTTGATTACCGGAAATTAAATAGTTTAACAATCAAAGACAAGTATCCACTTCCCATAATTGAAGATCAAAAGTTAGCAGGAAAGAAGTTCTTTTCTAGTCTAGATCTGGCTCAAGGATTCTATCAAATACCGATGGCTAAGAACTCAGTTCCGAAAACAGGCTTTGTGACTCCTGAGGGTCACTACGAATTCCTTCGTATGCCCTTCGGATTGGCTAATTCACCTTGCGTTTTTCAACGTCTAATGGATAAAATACTTGGACCATTGAGATTTGATAAAGTTTTACCATATATTGACGACCTACTTATCCCAAGCGTTACAGAGGAAGAAGGGTTAAACCTCTTAAGACAAGTATTGCAAATATTGCGAGAGGCTAAATTAACGCTAAACATTAGTAAATGTTCATTTTTACAAAGAGAAGTTGAATATTTAGGATATGATATCAGCGAAAGAGGTATTCGACCGGCTTGGAAGAAAATTGAAGCTGTTTCGAAGTACAAGGAACCGACTAATGTGCATGAACTTCGAATGTTTCTTGGACTAACAAATTATTTTAGAAAGTTTGTTAAGGGTTATGCAATTATCACTCATGAACTTACTAAACTCTTAAAGAAGGACTGTCCATGGATGTGGAACAATGATCAACAGAGTGCGTTTGACAAATTAAAACAAATTTTAACAGACAGACCTATTCTCGCTGTTTACGATGCTAAAGCAAAGACTGAAGTTCATACAGACGCATCAAGCAAGGGTATCGCGGGTATTCTTCTTCGAAGTCATGGTGATGCTCTAAGACCCGTAGCCTATTACAGCCGTAAGACTAGTAAGGAAGAAGCCCTTTATCATTCGTATGAACTCGAGACATTAGCTGTCGTCGAAACACTTAAACGTTTTAGAATTTACTTGGCGGGAATCAGTTTCACAATAGTTACTGATTGTGTTGCCGTAAGACAAACTTTCGAAAAAAAGGATTTACTCCCTAGAGTTGCCAGATGGTGGCTAAGTATCCAAGAATATAATATGGATATTCAACACAAACCAGGAGCTTGTCATAAACACGTTGACGCTCTAAGTCCATCACCAGTGTGCACCAAACAAGTGCTTGTTCTTGAATTATTGGATTGGGTATGTTGTTTACAAAACCAGGATCATACTATTCGTAATATTAAAAATCAATTGACTGACGGTACCAACGATTCAAATATCACAAATAACTATACAATAAAAGAAAATAAACTGTATCGAAAACTGGGATCTGGCGAACTTCGAATAGTGGTGCCAAAGGCAGCTAGATGGAATATAATGCGCAAATATCACGACGATGTAGGTCATCCTGGTTTAAAAAGATGTGATCAGCTAATAAAGCAAAATTGTTGGTTTCCACGTATGACGAGATTTGTTCGCAAATATGTCAATGCTTGTCTGGACTGTTTATATAAACGAGGACAATACGGTAAATTTGAAGGAGAACTTCATCCAATAGAGAAAATTGCGGAACCCCTGCATACACTACATATCGACCACCTCGGTCCATTTTGCAAAAGTGGTGCTGGTATGTCTTATCTTCTAGTGATAGTTGATTCGTATACAAAGTTTGTCTGAGCTAAACCATCAAAAACTACGAAGTCTGTTGAAGTAGAAGCAAAATTGGAGGAAGTCTTCAGCTCATTTGGGTACCCTAAGAGAATTATATCAGACAGCGGTACTTCATTTACTAGCAAGCGATTTAAAGAATTTTGTCTATCTAATCAGATTAAGCATGTAGTAAATTCTGTTGCTTCACCTAGGTCTAATGGTCAGGTGGAGCGATATAACAGAACTTTACTTGAAGCTATTAATAAAAGTACAGTAGAAGAACGGGATTGGGACAAATGTATAAACAAGGTGGTATGGGGTATCAATAACACCATAAATGCAACAACAGGATTTCCTGCATACAGGTTAATGTTTAATGGGACACGTACCTTAACCCAAGGTTTATCATCAAACAATTACGATGAGCAACAGCAAATTACCAAAAACAGACAAGACGCTATTAACAACATAAAAAGAACAGCTGAAGGCATGAAGAAAAGATTTGACAGTAGGAGGAAAAAACCAACGAAATACACTGTGGGTGATCTAGTGTTATGGAAAGGGGCGCAAGCCAAAAACAAAGATTCCGTGCGTAAATTAAAAGAAAAATACAGTGGCCCATACAAAATAATTAAAATATTAGGAAATGATAGGTATATTATATCGTCTATAAAAGGTGTAAAAGGATACAAGAAGTTCAGTGCCACTGTAGCTTCTGATGCATTACGAAGACTGAATAATGACAATGAAGGAGATAGCTCAAATGAAAGCGACGAGTCACAAATAGACAGTACTGAAGAACTTATAGATCTTCTCGAAGGATAATTTCGGAAAAATATATATTAAATTCAAGTGAGTCTGAATTATTTATTTATGTACAAAGTAAAAAAAAAAGACACATAACGATGAAGGGCCGTTCAATGGAACGATGAGAAAATATACTGGGTGGAACAGGACTACTCCCGAAAACTGAAAGGGGGCATTCAGACAACCCTTCTGAACATTCCTGTGTAGAAATTTTGTTAAAAAAAAAATTCAATGATGTCACCATGTTTTTTTTTACTTTTGCAACTAGGTATGTGTAGTATGACACAACAGCAAAGTATTTTTGTGATTATTTATTTAAATTAAGCTGAAAATGAAATAATGATAAAAAACAGCAATGTATCGCGATCGCCTAATTTCGCCTCCTGATCGACCTCGAGCGGGCCGTTCAATGTCACCGAGCGGCGCGCGGGCATTGCTCTCTACATTGCTTCCCGCCCCCACCCTCCCGCACACTACATCAGCGACGTGATTGCGCGCGACCTCAAAGTACCGTCCGTCGCGGAGTTTGTGGGCCGATTGGCAAAGGCGATGTTCGCCCGCGCCGACAATGGCCCACACGAATCACTGAGAGGTATCGCGCCTCTCCACGCTCGTCCTCCCGAGGGCTACCCGCTTCCACGGGAGCTCTTAGAGTCAGGCGACTCCCCCGACCATCTGGGGGAAGTCTGACTTTGACCCAGCTAGTCTAACTTGACGCTGATAGGACCCCCTCCGCCGGGAGACACTTAGTTCTCGTTCACGCCCTGGTAAAAAGGTGATCCTTGAGACCGCAATCCCCCTCGCCAAGTTCCCGTAGAAAGCGCGGAGGCGATGTACGACTGTGCTGCTGTTGCACACTACATCATTTGCACATAAGGTTCAGCTGTGTGGTCACGCTGTGCATACAAAATTTAAACCTTCATGTAGGTAGAACAATCCTAACTACCCAACAATTAATCATTATGTTTACTTTTGTACGTAAAGATACCTACCACAAATCATGTCATACCCGAGTCATCGATGAAAACCACGGTCTAAATTTACCTACTTAAGTATGTGCCTACCTACCTGAAGTAATAATTACACTCCACAAAAGTAGTCGGTTAACCACCGTAAAAGTACCTACCTACTAACTACAAAATACGGTACACAAAAGTAGTCGGTTAACCACGGTAAAAGTACCTACCTACTAACTACAAAATACGGTACACAAAAAGCCTGAAACGGCCTGAAAGCGCCAAAACTCCTCGATTCAACCAGGGTAGCGTCGATCGACCCTGGCCCCTGACCTGCCAGTGTTTATAAGCACCGTTTATAACCAGCTTTCTACTTGATTATGCTCTTATCAGCGCTGGTAGGTAGGCGCAGGTTAGCGCTGATAACAAGCATTCATTGAATGCGGCCTTCCATCATTACATTCCCCAATGTACCTATTTCGTTAGTTGTTTAGGTAAAATAAAATTACTTACTACAAACTAAAGTACCCATAAAGCACTGTATTTGGATTACAGCTGCCCACCTACCAAGTACCTACTAGCGCCAATACCGATATGGCGTTAAACGCCGATCGGCACGTCAAGAATGTCCACTAAGTACCTAATCTACTGGGTAAACATAATGCAAACGTAAACTAAATTACATTGAAACAAAGAAATGTTTTAAATTTGATTCTGTAAATACTAAAAATACCTACAACATCAAACTTAAATACGTAACTGCGACAGTACCTACAATAATCAATGTAGGTAAATGACACACACGACTAGCCGCCACACCGTCGCGCCAAATTCGGTACCTTCTCCATGAAGCCGACAAAGGCCTCCCGAAAAATTTAGGTTGAAATTTGAATGTTCTTTTTGGCGCTCGCCGCCCTAAGGCCCGTTTCACATGCACACGGTCACGGCACGGTCACCGTGCTGCGGAAAGCAGTAACGTATGAGCTACTATAACTTGCGCCGAGTCAGGAACATGACATACCAGGAGTAGGCAATTTGAGCTGTTCTGTGAGACGGTTCGCAGCTCTCACTCACTCACTTGAACCGTGAGCTGATTGGCAACTCGACCGTTTCAGTCGAGTTACCCATGTCTAACGATCACCCTTTGCCAACGTTTGGGCTACCGTACGTGAGTAAACCGTGCACATGTGAAAGATTTTGCGCTGTGCCGTTTAGACGGCAACCGGATGCATGTGAAAAGGGCCTAACACGTGTAGCAGATTTAGGTAAATAAATAACCCTTTAATGTCTAATATCTTGGGTCATCATTTTTGTTTTGAACTTAGAAAAACAAGCAAAACCATTTTAATGAAACTTTAAATAATTTAGTTTAATTATTTTATTTAGTGATCATTTAAATTTGTAGAGGCCGCCATCGCCATTTTCACCAAAGGGGGCGTCCATAAATTACGTGAGGTGTTTTTTTAAATTTTCTGTCCCTCCCTCCCCCCTGGTGAGATGTCGTGAGATTTTATCCAACCTCCTCCCCCATCCCCCAATCTCACGTGAGATTTTTCAAAATGTGGTTTTCTTAGGTAAACGCGTTGGATTGTTATTGTAAAAAGAAAAAAAATGCTTCGTGAATTATCTTAATCGTATTACGATTACGTCTTACGATTAAATCTTAAGCATGTACTCGTACAATCTGGATTAAATGGACCAAAATAGTTTTTTTGTTTTAATCAGAAAAAAAATTGCGTGATATTTGCCCGGGACCCCCCCTCTCTCCAACGTAAGATTAGATGAGATTTGACTCGACTCCCTCCCCCCTTAAAAACCTCACGTAATTTATGGACGCCCCCAAATGCAAAATGAAATCTGTTCTAAGTTTGAAGTTAATGTTTGTTGTCTCCAGGCAGAATGCAAATTTGTATGTCTGTTTGTAGTGTCCCAAACAAGTTGCAGTTTCAATTACACCTTAATTAGAATAAATAATTACTTTTTTCACTTAATTGTGATTAATTCCTGTATCTTATTCTGATTATTATCCTTTATTTAATTTGGTACTTACATTTATTATTTTAAATTAATCAAATGTATCGTATCGAAAAAAAGGTAATCCCACCAAAAACATTTTCATGTAAAGTGTTGCCAAGACGACTGCGTACGGTTTACCTTGTGAAAAAGATATCAGATCTCATGTAGAGCCAAGCTTCTGAATCTACAGCTCTAACTCTACAAACCCTAACTTCACTAACTCTACATCTCAGTAAAAATGTATGGCTCGGCTGTTTCGCTACCGTCACGAAAGCGTAACGAATGCCTTCGAATTCTTCTCACTGCTAAGCGAATATTTAGTTTATAAAGTCGAAACAGCCAAGCCATACATTTTTACTGAGATGTAGAGTTAGTGAAGTTAGGGTTTGTAGAGTTAGAGCTGTAGATTCAGAAGCTTGGCTCTACATGAGATCTGATATCTTTTTCACAAGGTAAACCGTACGCAGTCGTCTTGGCAACACTTTACATGAAAATGTTTTTGGTGGGATTTCATTCCTTTTTGTAAGTTGCAATGGCAGTTTTTTTTTTGTTTATGATTAATGTGTTTCTGAGGCTACTCGTAGCGACGTTTGAAAGTTGTCCCATATATGAATTAGCGATTAGCGTCGAATGTTATAGTTAACTAGAGAACTGCCCGCGCTTCACTTCGGGACCCGTAGGTAACAGCCGCGTAGGTCCCGCTCCATAGTCGCATATGACTTCAGTACCAAAGCCAAGGCCACTCATCGTAGGGATTTGTGAAAGCGATGGCGTATGTCACTCACATTCGAAAAGTGTTTGTAATAACCAACAAAGTTCGAAATAAATCATTTCATTTTCAGTAAATTACATGTAGTATTTGACAGCGTGATTCAGAACTTGCAAATGAATTTTACTAACGCCATCTATTAACAGCATCCGGAACTAAATATCTAGCAACTAACAAAACATCGATCTTCCCATGGGAATGAGATGTTTTTGCGCGGTAAAAAGTAGCCTACGTCACTCTCCACCCTCCTAACTATCCCCACACACATAAACCATACCATATAATAGCCATACTGCGACGTGAAAGAGTCACAAACAAACACACTTTCATTTATAATATTAAAGTAAGGATTCGACCGTCTTAAGTACAATGAACGGTTCGACGGTTCTCCAACATTTTATTAGTAGCTTTCACCATATATAAGCAGGGGCGCCCTAAGGTGTGTCGGCGCCCGCGTGCTAACCCCAATTTGCACCCCCCCCCCCCCCCCTGGTTGAATACGAATCTCATATACAGATTCATGATTATGTCCCTCCGCCGGGGTCCATTTGCCCTGAATTTGCCGCCCGCGTGCGCCGCACGCCTTGCACGCCCGGTTACGGCGCCCCTGTATATAAGGGGATAATAATACAACGGGTTTGAGAAACTGTTTATAATATTAAACATTATAATAGAAACAGTATTTTTAGACAGTGAAATAAAAGTGCAAGATATTATGTTATTCATTAATTATTTCCAACGACAGAATTAACGTAATATTGCATTTCTAGGAATATTTGAAAATCCCCATCTAATGAAGTAAAATTTTAATACCTGTGTCGCGGGTGGCATGGACTACACATATAACACATCACAATTACACCCATGACCCGAGTACAAATATTCATCTGCCACATAAATATCTGCGCCGGCCGGGAATCGAACCCGGGACCCCTCGCGTCGCAGGCAGGGTCGCTACCAACTAGGCTACAGGGTCAAAGATGCAAACTTTAAATATTGTAAGTAAATCAAAACCAAAGATTAGTTATTTTGGTATTTTATTGGCACGGTGCGCGATGACAGCGCCAACTAGCGGTTGCAATTACAGTGGACTTTGAAATATCAAATAGCTTACTATCATTACGTAAAATAATAAACAAACAATTACTTATTTCCAATTATATCGTAATTAATTAGTTTTCTACCTAAATCTATAACAATGTTTATCAATAAAAATAATATATTTATCTTTTTTATACGTACATACATACATGCCACAATCAATAAAGTTTAGTAGTAGGTACCTATAGCTATAGATACATGGGCTTTACAAATCGTCCGTCGTAAGATTTTTAGCCACCATGCGTACTGCGATCGATTCAGGGTCCTCCCACTTCCTACTTTGAACCTATTTATATACTACTTATATGTTAATAAATTATATAGGTATAAATAACATCTTAAATGTTATAAATTTAATGTTAATATACCTAATATAAATTAATGTTCACGAGACGGTATAGTGCCATCTAGTGACAACTCGTTCGAACTACTTTCAACTTCGATTAAGTTAGTAAACATTCTAGTTGCCAAGTATTCTCTAGATGGCGTTACTTACTTGGCGATCTACATTTTTCAAAAATTATTTTTATGGGGTCCCCATACAAGCAACCATTAAAATCTAAATAATAATAATTAGTAGGTATTAATGTTATTAGTTTTAGTAGTTATTAATTAGTAGTATTGATGGTAAATATTTTTTTAATTTAATTGGTGTCCAACGCCATCTGTTGTTAGATATCACTACATAGTATAAAACAAAGTCGCTATTTTTGTCCGTCTGTTTGTTTGTTTGTCTGTTTGTCTGTTTGTCTGTATGCTTAAATCTTTAAAATTACGCAACGGATTTTGATGCGGTTTTTTGTAATAGGTAGAGTGATTCAAGAGGAAGGTTTTTATGTATAATACATGCGTATATTCCCACGAGAACGGGATCCACGCGGGTGAAACCGCGGGCGGGCCGCTAGTATGATATATAATTTCGATTATCATACATGAATCAGTTAGCGAAATAGGCTATTTTAGATATCCATAAAATCTTAAGTTTCAGAGCTATGTAATTGAAACTTTGTGCGTTTAATTAGTCTATCACTGTCATCATATCCTGAGAATTTGAGCGATCGGGTATATCGTAAACCGAAGTTATGAGGGTTCAAAAATACGACGAAGCACTTCGAGAAAAGGTAGGTAGTGCCCGAGTGCTTCGCACGTCTTGGCCAGGGGGCACAGTCGGTAAATTTGAAGGAGAACTTCATCCAATAGAGAAAATTGCGGAACCCCTGCATACACTACATATCGACCACCTCGGTCCATTTTGCAAAAGTGGTGCTGGTATGTCTTATCTTCTAGTGATAGTTGATTCGTATACAAAGTTTGTCTGGGCTAAACCATCAAAAACTACGAAGTCTGTTGAAGTAGAAGCAAAATTGGAGGAAGTCTTCAGCTCATTTGGGTACCCTAAGAGAATTATATCAGACAGCGGTACTTCATTTACTAGCAAGCGATTTAAAGAATTTTGTCTATCTAATCAGATTAAGCATGTAGTAAATTCTGTTGCTTCACCTAGGTCTAATGGTCAGGTGGAGCGATATAACAGAACTTTACTTGAAGCTATTAATAAAAGTACAGTAGAAGAACGGGATTGGGACAAATGTATAAACAAGGTGGTATGGGGTATCAATAACACCATAAATGCAACAACAGGATTTCCTGCATACAGGTTAATGTTTAATGGGACACGTACCTTAACCCAAGGTTTATCATCAAACAATTACGATGAGCAACAGCAAATTACCAAAAACAGACAAGACGCTATTAACAACATAAAAAGAACAGCTGAAGGCATGAAGAAAAGATTTGACAGTAGGAGGAAAAAACCAACGAAATACACTGTGGGTGATCTAGTGTTATGGAAAGGGGCGCAAGCCAAAAACAAAGATTCCGTGCGTAAATTAAAAGAAAAATACAGTGGCCCATACAAAATAATTAAAATATTAGGAAATGATAGGTATATTATATCGTCTATAAAAGGTGTAAAAGGATACAAGAAGTTCAGTGCCACTGTAGCTTCTGATGCATTACGAAGACTGAATAATGACAATGAAGGAGATAGCTCAAATGAAAGCGACGAGTCACAAATAGACAGTACTGAAGAACTTATAGATCTTCTCGAAGGATAATTTCGGAAAAATATATATTAAATTCAAGTGAGTCTGAATTATTTATTTATGTACAAAGTAAAAAAAAAAGACACATAACGATGAAGGGCCGTTCAATGGAACGATGAGAAAATATACTGGGTGGAACAGGACTACTCCCGAAAACTGAAAGGGGGCATTCAGACAACCCTTCTGAACATTCCTGTGTAGAAATTTTGTTAAAAAAAAAATTCAATGATGTCACCATGTTTTTTTTTACTTTTGCAACTAGGTATGTGTAGTATGACACAACAGCAAAGTATTTTTGTGATTATTTATTTAAATTAAGCTGAAAATGAAATAATGATAAAAAACAGCAATGTATCGCGATCGCCTAATTTCGCCTCCTGATCGACCTCGAGCGGGCCGTTCAATGTCACCGAGCGGCGCGCGGGCATTGCTCTCTACATTGCTTCCCGCCCCCACCCTCCCGCACACTACATCAGCGACGTGATTGCGCGCGACCTCAAAGTACCGTCCGTCGCGGAGTTTGTGGGCCGATTGGCAAAGGCGATGTTCGCCCGCGCCGACAATGGCCCACACGAATCACTGAGAGGTATCGCGCCTCTCCACGCTCGTCCTCCCGAGGGCTACCCGCTTCCACGGGAGCTCTTAGAGTCAGGCGACTCCCCCGACCATCTGGGGGAAGTCTGACTTTGACCCAGCTAGTCTAACTTGACGCTGATAGGACCCCCTCCGCCGGGAGACACTTAGTTCTCGTTCACGCCCTGGTAAAAAGGTGATCCTTGAGACCGCAATCCCCCTCGCCAAGTTCCCGTAGAAAGCGCGGAGGCGATGTACGACTGTGCTGCTGTTGCACACTACATCATTTGCACATAAGGTTCAGCTGTGTGGTCACGCTGTGCATACAAAATTTAAACCTTCATGTAGGTAGAACAATCCTAACTACCCAACAATTAATCATTATGTTTACTTTTGTACGTAAAGATACCTACCACAAATCATGTCATACCCGAGTCATCGATGAAAACCACGGTCTAAATTTACCTACTTAAGTATGTGCCTACCTACCTGAAGTAATAATTACACTCCACAAAAGTAGTCGGTTAACCACCGTAAAAGTACCTACCTACTAACTACAAAATACGGTACACAAAAGTAGTCGGTTAACCACGGTAAAAGTACCTACCTACTAACTACAAAATACGGTACACAAAAAGCCTGAAACGGCCTGAAAGCGCCAAAACTCCTCGATTCAACCAGGGTAGCGTCGATCGACCCTGGCCCCTGACCTGCCAGTGTTTATAAGCACCGTTTATAACCAGCTTTCTACTTGATTATGCTCTTATCAGCGCTGATAACAAGCATTCATTGAATGCGGCCTTCCATCATTACATTCCCCAATGTACCTATTTCGTTAGTTGTTTAGGTAAAATAAAAGTACTTACTACAAACTAAAGTACCCATAAAGCACTGTATTTGGATTACAGCTGCCCACCTACCAAGTACCTACTAGCGCCAATACCGATATGGCGTTAAACGCCGATCGGCACGTCAAGAATGTCCACTAAGTACCTAATCTACTGGGTAAACATAATGCAAACGTAAACTAAATTACATTGAAACAAAGAAATGTTTTAAATTTGATTCTGTAAATACTAAAAATACCTACAACATCAAACTTAAATACGTAACTGCGACAGTACCTACAATAATCAATGTAGGTAAATGACACACACGACTAGCCGCCACACCGTCGCGCCAAATTCGGTACCTTCTCCATGAAGCCGACAAAGGCCTCCCGAAAAATTTAGGTTGAAATTTGAATGTTCTTTTTGGCGCTCGCCGCCCTAAGGCCCGTTTCACATGCACACGGTCACGGCACGGTCACCGTGCTGCGGAAAGCAGTAACGTATGAGCTACTATAACTTGCGCCGAGTCAGGAACATGACATACCAGGAGTAGGCAATTTGAGCTGTTCTGTGAGACGGTTCGCAGCTCTCACTCACTCACTTGAACCGTGAGCTGATTGGCAACTCGACCGTTTCAGTCGAGTTACCCATGTCTAACGATCACCCTTTGCCAACGTTTGGGCTACCGTACGTGAGTAAACCGTGCACATGTGAAAGATTTTGCGCTGTGCCGTTTAGACGGCAACCGGATGCATGTGAAAAGGGCCTAACACGTGTAGCAGATTTAGGTAAATAAATAACCCTTTAATGTCTAATATCTTGGGTCATCATTTTTGTTTTGAACTTAGAAAAACAAGCAAAACCATTTTAATGAAACTTTAAATAATTTAGTTTAATTATTTTATTTAGTGATCATTTAAATTTGTAGAGGCCGCCATCGCCATTTTCACCAAAGGGGGCGTCCATAAATTACGTGAGGTGTTTTTTTAAATTTTCTGTCCCTCCCTCCCCCCCTGGTGAGATGTCGTGAGATTTTATCCAACCTCCTCCCCCATCCCCCAATCTCACGTGAGATTTTTCAAAATGTGGTTTTCTTAGGTAAACGCGTTGGATTGTTATTGTAAAAAGAAAAAAAATGCTTCGTGAATTATCTTAATCGTATTACGATTACGTCTTACGATTAAATCTTAAGCATGTACTCGTACAATCTGGATTAAATGGACCAAAATAGTTTTTTTGTTTTAATCAGAAAAAAAATTGCGTGATATTTGCCCGGGACCCCCCCTCTCTCCAACGTAAGATTAGATGAGATTTGACTCGACTCCCTCCCCCCTTAAAAACCTCACGTAATTTATGGACGCCCCCAAATGCAAAATGAAATCTGTTCTAAGTTTGAAGTTAATGTTTGTTGTCTCCAGGCAGAATGCAAATTTGTATGTCTGTTTGTAGTGTCCCAAACAAGTTGCAGTTTCAATTACACCTTAATTAGAATAAATAATTACTTTTTTCACTTAATTGTGATTAATTCCTGTATCTTATTCTGATTATTATCCTTTATTTAATTTGGTACTTACATTTATTATTTTAAATTAATCAAATGTATCGTATCGAAAAAAAGGTAATCCCACCAAAAACATTTTCATGTAAAGTGTTGCCAAGACGACTGCGTACGGTTTACCTTGTGAAAAAGATATCAGATCTCATGTAGAGCCAAGCTTCTGAATCTACAGCTCTAACTCTACAAACCCTAACTTCACTAACTCTACATCTCAGTAAAAATGTATGGCTCGGCTGTTTCGCTACCGTCACGAAAGCGTAACGAATGCCTTCGAATTCTTCTCACTGCTAAGCGAATATTTAGTTTATAAAGTCGAAACAGCCAAGCCATACATTTTTACTGAGATGTAGAGTTAGTGAAGTTAGGGTTTGTAGAGTTAGAGCTGTAGATTCAGAAGCTTGGCTCTACATGAGATCTGATATCTTTTTCACAAGGTAAACCGTACGCAGTCGTCTTGGCAACACTTTACATGAAAATGTTTTTGGTGGGATTTCATTCCTTTTTGTAAGTTGCAATGGCAGTTTTTTTTTTGTTTATGATTAATGTGTTTCTGAGGCTACTCGTAGCGACGTTTGAAAGTTGTCCCATATATGAATTAGCGATTAGCGTCGAATGTTATAGTTAACTAGAGAACTGCCCGCGCTTCACTTCGGGACCCGTAGGTAACAGCCGCGTAGGTCCCGCTCCATAGTCGCATATGACTTCAGTACCAAAGCCAAGGCCACTCATCGTAGGGATTTGTGAAAGCGATGGCGTATGTCACTCACATTCGAAAAGTGTTTGTAATAACCAACAAAGTTCGAAATAAATCATTTCATTTTCAGTAAATTACATGTAGTATTTGACAGCGTGATTCAGAACTTGCAAATGAATTTTACTAACGCCATCTATTAACAGCATCCGGAACTAAATATCTAGCAACTAACAAAACATCGATCTTCCCATGGGAATGAGATGTTTTTGCGCGGTAAAAAGTAGCCTACGTCACTCTCCACCCTCCTAACTATCCCCACACACATAAACCATACCATATAATAGCCATACTGCGACGTGAAAGAGTCACAAACAAACACACTTTCATTTATAATATTAAAGTAAGGATTCGACCGTCTTAAGTACAATGAACGGTTCGACGGTTCTCCAACATTTTATTAGTAGCTTTCACCATATATAAGCAGGGGCGCCCTAAGGTGTGTCGGCGCCCGCGTGCTAACCCCATTTGCACCCCCCCCCCCCCCCCTGGTTGAATACGAATCTCATATACAGATTCATGATTATGTCCCTCCGCCGGGGTCCATTTGCCCTGAATTTGCCGCCCGCGTGCGCCGCACGCCTTGCACGCCCGGTTACGGCGCCCCTGTATATAAGGGGATAATAATACAACGGGTTTGAGAAACTGTTTATAATATTAAACATTATAATAGAAACAGTATTTTTAGACAGTGAAATAAAAGTGCAAGATATTATGTTATTCATTAATTATTTCCAACGACAGAATTAACGTAATATTGCATTTCTAGGAATATTTGAAAATCCCCATCTAATGAAGTAAAATTTTAATACCTGTGTCGCGGGTGGCATGGACTACACATATAACACATCACAATTACACCCATGACCCGAGTACAAATATTCATCTGCCACATAAATATCTGCGCCGGCCGGGAATCGAACCCGGGACCCCTCGCGTCGCAGGCAGGGTCGCTACCAACTAGGCTACAGGGTCAAAGATGCAAACTTTAAATATTGTAAGTAAATCAAAACCAAAGATTAGTTATTTTGGTATTTTATTGGCACGGTGCGCGATGACAGCGCCAACTAGCGGTTGCAATTACAGTGGACTTTGAAATATCAAATAGCTTACTATCATTACGTAAAATAATAAACAAACAATTACTTATTTCCAATTATATCGTAATTAATTAGTTTTCTACCTAAATCTATAACAATGTTTATCAATAAAAATAATATATTTATCTTTTTTATACGTACATACATACATGCCACAATCAATAAAGTTTAGTAGTAGGTACCTATAGCTATAGATACATGGGCTTTACAAATCGTCCGTCGTAAGATTTTTAGCCACCATGCGTACTGCGATCGATTCAGGGTCCTCCCACTTCCTACTTTGAACCTATTTATATACTACTTATATGTTAATAAATTATATAGGTATAAATAACATCTTAAATGTTATAAATTTAATGTTAATATACCTAATATAAATTAATGTTCACGAGACGGTATAGTGCCATCTAGTGACAACTCGTTCGAACTACTTTCAACTTCGATTAAGTTAGTAAACATTCTAGTTGCCAAGTATTCTCTAGATGGCGTTACTTACTTGGCGATCTACATTTTTCAAAAATTATTTTTATGGGGTCCCCATACAAGCAACCATTAAAATCTAAATAATAATAATTAGTAGGTATTAATGTTATTAGTTTTAGTAGGTATTAATTAGTAGTATTGATGGTAAATATTTTTTTAATTTAATTGGTGTCCAACGCCATCTGTTGTTAGATATATGATATATAATTTCGATTATCATACATGAATCAGTTAGCGAAATAGGCTATTTTAGATATCCATAAAATCTTAAGTTTCAGAGCTATGTAATTGAAACTTTGTGCGTTTAATTAGTCTATCACTGTCATCATATCCTGAGAATTTGAGCGATCGGGTATATCGTAAACCGAAGTTATGAGGGTTCAAAAATACGACGAAGCACTTCGAGAAAAGGTAGGTAGTGCCCGAGTGCTTCGCACGTCTTGGCCAGGGGGCACTACTGTGCCCCCAGATGTGGTGAAGGGTTAAATGTTTTCCGTGCGCAACGGATTTTTCAAACAAAGGAAACCGACATGCCGCCGCTCGTCTTTCGGCAAGTTTGTGCGTGTGTGCGTGTGTTGGCGGCTTATTTTAGGAAAAATAAATTTTAGTTCAGTCGTTATTGCAACGTGCTAGATTACGCGTCCTGCTCGCAAATTAATTACGAGTTTCGATTTGCTTCCAGGTTTTAAGTGCTTTCTGTGACGTGATTATTAAATTCGTTTGGTGATTAGTTTAGAAAAATCGTTTGAAGTGTTTTTCTTGACTTTTCACGTGTTTTAGTACAATCGTTTTGTAGGTTTAGTTTTGTAAAAATGTTCAGTGCTCGTGAATACGGACAAATGTTGATGTGTTATGGAGAAGCACGAGGGAATGCTTCACGAGCGTTACGCATTTATCGACAGCGTTACCCGAATCATGCGCACCCTTCAGATCCTCGCGTCATTACGGCTGCGTACCAAAGAGTTTTGGACAACCAGCCTATTGTGCCCCAAAGGCGCGGAGGTGGCCGGGAGATCGCAAACCGCACGGAACAACAAGTGTTGGACGTTATGAGGCGAAATCCACAGCTGGGTATTCGTACAGCGGCACGTGAAATTAGAGCTCGTGGCTTTAGGGTGTCGCACAAAACAGTACACAAAATACTCAAAAAAGACCGTCAGCGCCCCTACACTGTCCACAAAGTTCAGGCACTACTACTGCCTGACAAAACCCGACGAGTGCAGTTTTGCAGGTGGCTTTTAAGTCAGCCAAACCCCACTGCTTTCGCTGCCAACGTTTTGTGGACGGACGAGTCCACTTTTACAAGAAATGGCATGTGGAATCGTCGTAACAGCCATATTTGGGCACGCGAGAACCCACGGGCTACTCAACAAACGGGGCATCAGGTGCGGTGGTCTGTGAATGTGTGGGCAGGTATTCACGGCCGAAAAATTTATGGTCCAGTGTTCCTGCAATCACGCATGAATGGGGAGTCTTACTTGGACCTAATACGAGGTCCGATTGCTAGGTACCTCGAGGACGTCCCATTGGCCTTGGAAAGGGAGATGTGGTTTCAGCACGACGGCGCTCCCCCTCACATCGTCCTCCCCGTCCGAGCGCAGTTGAACCAGGATTTCCCAGGCCGGTGGATAGGCCGCTTCGGACCTCAGGATTGGCCACCCCGCTCCCCGGATCTGACTCCGCTGGATTTTTTCCTCTGGGGATACGTTAAGGACAGAGTGTTTGCTAGTGAGTGTGATACCGCGGAGGAAATGAAATCCCGGATTCGGGACGTGTTTGCGGACCTGAACAGCAGGGGCGCCGATGACCCGCTGTGGGATAGCATCCACCGAGAGGTAGTCCGAAGAGCCGAGCTGTGTGTGGAGATGGGAGGAGCGCAGTTCGAGCCGTTCCTCATACGTCACCGAAATTAGGTAAGTACTAGATACATAAAGCTTTTATTGTAAATCTTTCAAATTATTTAATTATGAGGTACCTACCTAAGTACTAAACTCCTAACTAAGTCGGAAATGACCACGTATGATTTATTATTCTAGTTTGTGTTGTGTTAAAGGCATGTTTAGTTATGTTAAAGTAGAAAGCGTAATAAGGTGGCTAGGTATTTTGTCAAGGAAAAACGATAAGTAAGCGTCAGTTACTGTCGGCGTCTAAATTGATTTCAAGGCAGTAACTGACGCGCCGCGCGGATGGATATTGGCTATTTTTACGTGGAGGCGTTGACGCGTCAGTAACTGACGTCAGTTATTGACTCCATGTAACTACCATAAGATCTCTTGTTCGCCGCCGCGTCCGAACGCCGTGCGACGGAGTGGGATTTTCGCGTTGTTCGTGTTACATTGCTGGCTGATGATAGTGATAAAAACTTTCAAAAGAACATTTTGTTTAACAAATTGCTGTCCTCGGCTATACCACGTTTATTTACGGTCACAATTTGGTTTCTTCTACCCCCCCCCCCTTCAGTTTTGGGGAGTTGTCCTTTTCCACCCTGTATTATTTAAAATAAGGGGCCGTCCAATGAGACGATGAGAAAATAGATGATGAATAAAGGGCCGTCTAAGGAGACGATGAACATAAAATGATCATGTATATTGTATAAAATAAAGGGCCGTCTATTATGACGATGAGAAAATTAAATCTTCAAGACAAAGGGCCGTCTAATAAGACGATGAAAAAAAAATCTTAAAATTAAGGGCCGTCCAATAAGACGATGAGATAATTTAAATTTAAAAACAACTGGCCGTTTATCGAGACGATGAAAAAAATAAATTAAACTTGTTAATGTATGGGCCGACTAATGAGACGATGAGAAAAGGGGTTTTTCAAATAAAAGGCCGTCCGCAGTAACGATGAACATTATTAAATATACTAGCTTTTGCCCGCGGCTTCGCCCGCGTGGAATTCGTTTATATCGCGAACCGGGGAAGTGGGGGAGAAAGTACGTCATCAACTATCTTCCTGGGAAAATTCATCAAAATCGTTGTTTTCATACAAACTTTCATCCCCTATTTCAAGCCTTTAGGGGTTGATTTTTAAAAAAAAATTAGCCTATTTGTGACTCTGGGTCTTCAAATATTTTCATTCCGAATTTCATCCAAATCGGACTGGTGATTTAGTCGTGAAAACGTCACAGACAGACTTTCGCATTTATAATACTATATTATTATGTGTGTGCCCGCTACTTCGTACGCGCAGGAGTTTATTCCGCGTAACTCCAGATCCCGCGGGATTTCCAGGAAGACAGACTTGTTAGTTTTATATTAATGTTTGTTTAGAAGCTATTTATACCCCATACGCGAAGAAGGTTTTCCCGCGTAAATTCCGATCCCGCGGGATTTCTGAAAATATCCTATATGTTAATCTAAGTTGCCCTCTTTGTGTGTGCCCGCTACTTCGTACGCGCAGGAGTTTATTCCGCGTAACTCCAGATCCCGCGGGATTTCCGGGAAGACAGACTTGTTAGTTTTATATTAATGTTTGTTAGTTTTATATTTATGTTTGTTTAGAAGCTATTTATACCCCATACGCGAAGAAGGTTTTCCCGCGTAAATTCCGATCCCGCGGGATTTCTGGGATAAAAAATATCCTATATGTTAATCTAAGTTGCCCTCTATGCGTGTGCCCGCTACTTCGTACGCGCAGGAGTTTATTCCGCGTAACTCCAGATCCCGCGGGATTTCCGGGAAGACAGACTTGTTAGTTTTATATTAATGTTTGTTAGTTTTATATTAATGTTTGTTTAGAAGCTATTTATACCCCATACGTGAAGAAGGTTTTCCCGCGTAAATTCCGATCCCGCGGGATTTCTGGGATAAAAAATATCCTATATGTTAATCTAAGTTGCCCTCTATGTGTGTGCCAAATTTCATGAAAATCGGTTCAGTAGTTTTTGCTTGAAGGAGTAACAAAGCTATTTATACCCCATACGTGAAGAAGGTTTTCCCGCGTAAATTCCGATCCCGCGGGATTTCTGGGATAAAAAATATCCTATATATTAATCTAAGTTGCCCTCTATGTGTGTGCCAAATTTCATGAAAATCGGTTCAGTAGTTTTTGCGTGAAGGAGTAACAAACAAACAAACAAACAAATACACAAACTTTCACATTTATAATATTAATAGGATAGGATATGTGTGTGCCCGCTACTTCGTACGCGCAGGAGTTTATTCCGCGTAACTCCAGATCCCGCGGGATTTCCAGGAAGACAGACTTGTTAGTTTTATATTAATGTTTGTTTAGAAGCTATTTATACCCCATACGCGAAGAAGGTTTTCCCGCGTAAATTCCGATCCCGCGGGATTTCTGAAAATATCCTATATGTTAATCTAAGTTGCCCTCTTTGTGTGTGCCCGCTACTTCGTACGCGCAGGAGTTTATTCCGCGTAACTCCAGATCCCGCGGGATTTCCGGGAAGACAGACTTGTTAGTTTTATATTAATGTTTGTTAGTTTTATATTAATGTTTGTTTAGAAGCTATTTATACCCCATACGCGAAGAAGGTTTTCCCGCGTAAATTCCGATCCCGCGGGATTTCTGGGATAAAAAATATCCTATATGTTAATCTAAGTTGCCCTCTATGCGTGTGCCCGCTACTTCGTACGCGCAGGAGTTTATTCCGCGTAACTCCAGATCCCGCGGGATTTCCGGGAAGACAGACTTGTTAGTTTTATATTAATGTTTGTTAGTTTTATATTAATGTTTGTTTAGAAGCTATTTATACCCCATACGTGAAGAAGGTTTTCCCGCGTAAATTCCGATCCCGCGGGATTTCTGGGATAAAAAATATCCTATATGTTAATCTAAGTTGCCCTCTATGTGTGTGCCAAATTTCATGAAAATCGGTTCAGTAGTTTTTGCGTGAAGGAGTAACAAAGCTATTTATACCCCATACGTGAAGAAGGTTTTCCCGCGTAAATTCCGATCCCGCGGGATTTCTGGGATAAAAAATATCCTATATGTTAATCTAAGTTGCCCTCTATGTGTGTGCCAAATTTCATGAAAATCGGTTCAGTAGTTTTTGCGTGAAGGAGTAACAAACAAACAAACAAACAAATACACAAACTTTCACATTTATAATATTAATTAATAGGATAATAGGATTATACATACATTTTTACTGACTATTATAAACAAAGTAAACTATTACTTATTTATATTGTTAACAAAATGTACCAAACAAATGATTTAATCACTATCTTGTTTCAGATATGTCACAGTTCAAAACATATGCTGGAAGGTGAAAATAAATAGACACCTGCGTTAAATTTTATATTTTGATTTAAATCAACTAATTAAGAAAAAGTAAGAGTTTTTGTTTAAAGTCAAGTAAGAGGTATTGTTTAAGTTTCTATTATTTTTATAAAAGTACGATTCAATAAAACAAATTAGCGTAAATTAAGTAAATCATATTAAATGTAAACATAAATAATCATAGTTATAATATTATAAATAAGAACTTGTATAAGACAAATAGAACAACTTGATCAAAAATAATAAATAAATAAAAGTATAAATAAATGTAATCACTAATCATTTTATGATGGATAAATAAATGTCCAAGGGAGCTTATTTCGCTTCTTTTCATTCAATGTCAAGCACTTTGCGAAATATTAGTATTTATTCATAGTAAATGCATTATGCTGAAACAAATTAAATTTGCGTGGAAACAAATTTCGTCAGGATGGACGAACTGATATAACTAACAGGATAAGCGTATTGTTTTGTATAGCAGACATGATATTGCCATGACACTTTGTTATATTTTGTAAGGTAGGTCTACCTAAAAGTTTTACCAATTACCCTCCATAATTAGGAACTACCCTCAATATATTAAATACTACCCTCAATTTTGTAAGACTACCTTCAATATTTTAAACACTACCCTCAAAAAAAAGACGAACGAGAAGAGCGAACAGAAAAACGGTGGCGTGAGCTGGGGGACATCTCGAGGGCATTAGAAAAAAGGGTGAACGTGTGAACTGTGTCGTGAGGGTGTGAACGATTTTAGGAAAGTGAATAAGCGCGACGGTTATTCAGATAAGTGTGTTAAACTGTTTTCATCTGCATAATTGTTATATTTTGTAAGAAACTACTTTAAATGACTTATGTGACTAATTTAATGATAAAATGATTGCCTTAATTATTATTGCTTATCTACATATATTAGTTTTATCCTATATTATGAACATTTATGTATTAGTAAAATAACAAAGTAAAAGATAGATAGTATAATTGAGATATGTAATAAATAATATTTGTCATGCAAGTTCTGTGTCTTATTTTATACCGATGCCTAATAGTGATGTTTAACATAAGCTAGGTGCACAATAATGTACAACAATTAACAATACATGCCAATCAAGTTGGTAGCGATAAACCAGTTCCATACCATGTGCTTTGTCGATACATACTATTTCAATGTTAATTTAATTAATTTAGCAATTAATCCACGAAATTAATCCCTTACTTTGCTCCTTCTGTCTTTCAACGCAAATAGTTCAAGTTATCGTCACATTTTTATGCGTTGTTCGTATTTAGAAAATGTCTTCGTTATGTGTGAGTAATTTAATCTAATGACGGATATTGAAACCTGCGTATTTTTACGTATTAAATATTAGTTAGATATTTGTTACAATCCCTTACACGTACGGCAATAAAGGCACTGTATTCTAGGGTGGTACAGCATACAACGTGTGTAGAAATAGAAACCAATTCAAGCTTGATTTGGAATTCTACTTATCAAACGGCATCACCGAAGGGCGCCATCTGTTCCCGTCCTTTACGGTAAGTAACCGTCCAAGGAACGATGTGCACCAAACCACCTGTTGTCCCTTAAAGGAGACAAACAAATATGTCAAGCAAAAGAAACAACAGCCGTAGTAGAAAAGGTTTACAGTCATGATAAACTTAACACTGACTGATACAACACACGTCTTCAACCATATAACATAGAATCGTAAACTTGTAAACCGATTTCTAACATAGAGGAACAATAAAGTAATAAAATAATCCAGATATCAAATCCGGTGTGCACAAAAACGCCAATGTCTTAATGAGTAGGTACCAGCTCAATATGTCATCTAAAAGACAATACAAAAGCGTGTTTGACTATATCAGTATGTATTATAGGTATATAGAAACGCGAACCGGAAACAATAACAATTCCCAACACAATCGAATCGACACTGCGTACGCGCAGGCTTGTGTTGCGTTGCGTGTGCGTCACAATTCATTCAATTCATTCAATTATTGGAATCTCTATCTGCCAAATCAGTTCTAAATAAACACATAATGGATTATTAGAATATAATTCAACGTATTACGAGTAGATCACCTATTCTAGTGATGCAAATGGCATAGCCACGAATGCCACGATTATAGACTATGCTAAATGTCACCGAGAGACCTTACACATGATATGGACGTAAGACTATTTCAAAAGAATTAACTAAAATCTTCGGGTGACAAAGGTTCCTTCTTTATTTTTACCTTGCACACGGTTAACCCTACCTACTGCTGCTTCAGTGCTTAGATCACTTTCCAATGAACACGAAGCAGACGTCAAAAAAGTACCTGAACCTGAACTTCTTGCAGGTGTCACTATGCTCACAACTGATCCATTTTGTATTTTCTAAAATCTAAACCATGAATTGACTCTTGTCCAAGTTGGACAATACTACATGTATCAATCATGCATCAACGTCTTTATTCACAACGATTTCTGAACTTAGACATTTAGCTCACTCTTCACTCATTTGATAAAATGTTACAGCCCACTAACCGGACTTTACTGGACAGGCATTCTGGGAGAACGTTAAAGAGCTCATTACAAAATGTCCCAGTCTCCGACAGACAGCAGGTTTAGCAGGTGGTAGGGCCTAGCCTAGAGCTCACCCGGGGAAGTACCACGGCCCGCCACGGTACTTAGTACCATTCCTACCGTGTAATAATTGTTTTAAGAACAATTGTGTTCCGGATAGGAAGGTGTGGAGCCGGTTACACTTTTTAGAGGCGACCATGTCAGTCCTCAGGGGTAGCAACGCATCTGTGACCGAAACCGAACTAGAACGAGACTCAATTGAGTCTAGTTCTGGGTCGGTCACAGTTGTCATGGGCGGCAGCGGAAGGTGTTGTTGCATGCTCGTTTGCTATCTTAATTCCATAAAAAAAAGACACCATCCTTAGCAAACTGGCAGGCGTCGAGGTGTGTAATTCCAACCGCGTCCTTCGCACCACCAGCGCCCTTGACCTTCACACGCAGACAACGGTTCCGACCGGTTCTGCTCGTCATGACCACTGACCACTCCGGTTTATTCCGGGTCAAGAGAATGGGAACGCATTTCTAAGAGCACGTTGAGATTTCTCCTAAAATACCTAACATTTTAATGATTCGAAACTCTTCCGCTTTTGGTTCAAAGCTTCAAATACATAATATATGTTAGCGTACTCCTAGCTTAAGCGTATATTCAGGTCAGAATTTAATTATCACTGTAGTAAGAAAGCTGCATCAGGTATGAATCGTTCTTCATAACCACGCAGATACGTTAATTTTGTTGAACTCCATTTGGCCTAGTACATGATAATCTACAACTCTAAACTTCCGGTGTTAAACCCCTCTCAAGAAGCATAGGTCCTGTAGTTGGCTTATTACAGACTAAAATTATTGCAGCTAGTAACATGATTTAAACATTTAGTAGACGGGAATAATATGGCTACAAAAACGGGAGGCGGTTTGAATCCCTTTGAAACCCAGTGACTGGAACGAAAACAGTAAGAAACAGTACAAAAACCATGCCAGACACTCAAACATTCATTGGGTACATACGCCATAGCTACCATGAGTTAACGGTAAAAGAATATAGTACTATTATTACTGTAGCAATCGTATAATAAAGAACGGGTCTCGTCTCTACCATCTTAATTAGGTACATAGGCATGCACTTTAAATTTTAATAAGAAATTTATAAAAAGTGGTCGCATGTGAAAGCGTATAGACTTCAAATATTTGCACTTTTTCGAAGACGGTTAAAAACGAACACAGCGATAAGATTCTTTAGGGTCGGGCCACATTGATCGACGGCCTTTCGCATTTTGCCGATTGAAAAGGAACACACTATTACGCATTATGCCGTACGGAAGCGAACGCCTCCGTACAGCTCCGTACGTACGTAGCTGTAAGGTGCCGTACAGCTCCGTATGCTAGCGAATCGTAACAAACGACTGGACACGTTTCATACTGTTGTTGCCTCTTGACCACGATGGACGGTTCAATTGTTAAAGCTATCATTTTTACTTGCGTTTTACAAGAAATTAAAGAAAAACGAAAGAAAAAGAAGCAGCGTAAAAATTTACGAAGAAGTTATTGGATCCATCCACTATGGAGAAATATGCCACCCATCATTGCAGTCGGCCGTCGATCGCCGTCTTCGGCCGTCGATCGTCGTCGTCGGCCGTCGATCGCCGTCGTCGGCCGTCGACGACTGCGATCGTCAGCCGTCGATCGCCGTCGACGACCGATCGCGTTTCGTGTCAGTTCGCCGCCGGAGCGCGTTCGGCTCGTCGATGCGAAAGGACGCGTACGGCTTTCCATACTTCACGCTCTTTTTGTATGGACAAACCGTCGATCGCTGTCGATCAATGTGACCCGACCCTTATAAGAAGCAGAAGAAATAATTTGTCAAAGAAAAAACTACCTATGGTGTTCTAATTTCAACAAATCATTGGCCAAAGTAATCCAAAATTAGATTACTATGTTAATATAGGTACGTTTATGCACGTTCTGAATATGTGAATAACATTATTTACCTACAAATAATTGGTTCACAGAACTAAGTTTACAAAACAAACAGAGCATTACGTAATGTATCTTAGCATTCTTAGCACATGTAACTATTCCGGTTGTGCGAGATAATGCCATTTATTTAGCCGATATTTGGATCCAATTTAGCACAATTAATTATATTATTAGCTTTTGGAGTTGCATTACTTACAACATTCACAGCACTGGGTTTATTATGAAGCCTATTTTGACCCTCAGCCTTTGACCTCTTTTGTTAAGAACTTGAAGAACTGTCTGATGCGCATTCTCATGATTATTTCCTTTCCAATACGACGATAAATCATTTCTCGCACTAACGTTAAGACGTTATTCAGTAAGTCCATACAGGATCACTGGAAAACTAGTGTTAACTCCAGATCAGGAAATAAAACATTTCGATAATCATAATTTTAAATATTATATTACTAATCCACATTATAAAATCAAATACAAAGCTTCACTTAAACTTTTACATTATCCCTCAACTCAACTCTCGTAAGTATTGCGCAATCGCTAATTGTTAAAGTTTTATTATCTGTATGAAATTGCACCTTTTGCTAGTCTACATTTATAAAGATTTTGAATAACGAATCTGTGGAAAATTCTCTCTGCTCTGACTTCTTGATTGTACAGAACGCTTTATTAATATAAATTAAAGTTTTCACCAAAACTTGTTTAATTTCAACAGGTTATGGGCCCAGACTCTAATCTAGTGGTAAAAAGTAAAAGTTTTGTCGATTCGTACGCGATCGCTGACGGATGTGCACACTACGTCAATGAATATACCTATTTTATATTCGCGAACTGCGCGGTGACGGCCGCTGCACGTAAAATGGCTATGAGTTCCGAACAACTCATCGCCAACGAGGTGTTGGCGTTTCTACAGCACGCCATCGACACCATGGATGAAGTTAGCATCATCCAGATCTGCAGGACCAACTTCACCTGCGAGGAGATAAGCCAGGCCAAGACGCTCCTGTTTGAGTCGCTCGGACAGCTCGACCGGAGGAGGGATGAAAAGGGAGAGAAGTCACTTCAGGACATCATCAACCTTCTGAAAGTGACTGACCCCGACCATGTGCCGACTTTCGTGGCGCGGAACTTGAACAAGTTGCCGCCCGTCACTTTCGACCATGTCGATGTCACCAGGCTGCTGAAAGACATTACAACCTTGAAGGCAAGCCTGGCCGAAGTAGTGTTGAAGCTAGAGGCCTCCCAGAACACCATCGAAGATCTACGGGCTGAAGTAGCGACGTTACGCAAGACTTCAGCTGTATGTAGGTCACCGGAGGCCAATAACATCAACGTGCGTCGAGGGGCCGGCGACTGCTCGTCGGCAAGTTTCGAGTCAGCGAAACTTGAGTCGTCACCGGCTGCGGTCCCCACGCGTGTAAGCGGTGACGTGTGTGTCGCCCGTCCCGCACCTCCCCCTGCCGAGGTGTTGCCTAGTGTCGTTACGTGTACGCCTCCATGTGACTACGCCGCAGCTGTAGTCCGCCAGCAACCCAAAAAGCGGACTAAGAAGAGGACCGAGAGGGATAGCGGGAACTTCCGCATCGAGCCCCCTCGTTGTGCTGTGCCCGACGTTCACAAGGACGAAGACGGTTTCACAAAGGTGGAGCGAAAGAAGAGGAAACCTTCTTGTCGAAACCAATGTGGTACAGCGCCGACCGGACCCAACCATTTGCTGCGTCCCGCCGTCCCTGTGACGCACGTCTATGTCTCCCGTCTTCATTACACCACGAAGGCGTCTGACGTCGCGGAATACCTGGAGATAAAGACGAAGTTCCGGGTGTATGTCGAAAAGTTGGAAGCGCGTAATGAAAGAAAGAAAGAAAGAAAGAAAGAAACGTTTATTGAAATGAAATGCTGTGAACTTCACTGCGTTTGTATTGCGCGTACCGACCGAACATCTGTCGACATTCCTCAAGGAGGAGCTGTGGCCAAAAGGGGTCGTGTTCCGCAAGTTCCGCGGACGCCGACCACCCCCGAAGGTCACCGGACCAGCGCTTCACGTCGCCGCGAAACGTGACTCGTAGTTTTAAGTTTATATTTGTTATGTATGTTAGTCTGTAAGGTATTTATGATATGGACCTCTGTACATTCATATTACTTTGTAAATGGATGTATATTGTCTGAAATAAAGATTTATTATTATTATTATTATTATTATTTGTGCAAAAAGTGAAAACAAGGTCGCCGGTCATAAAAGTGATACGACCTAAGCTCACTCGAACACGGGGTTGACAATTTGGAAAGAACAATAAGATGGCGTCTAATTCATTTGCTTTTATTGAAAAATTAGTTGGACGTGATAATTACAATACGTGGCGATTTGCCGTCCAAACATTTTTGCAACATGAAGAACTCTGGTGTTGTATTGAAAACGAAGGCAAGGAAGTCGATCCAAAACTCGATCTGAAAGCAAAATCAAAAATAATATTATTAGTTGACTCAATAAACTACATTCACATTCAAGAAGCTAAAACTGCAAAAGAGGTTTGGACAAACTTTCAAAAAGCTTTCGATGACAAAGGGTTGACTCGTCGCGTTGGGTTACTAAAAGATTTGATCACAACCACATTGGATAATTGTCAAGATATAGAAAATTACGTCAATAAAATCATGACAACAGCACATAAATTACGAAATATCTCATTTGATATTAATGATGAGTGGCTGGGTACTTTGTTACTTGCTGGCCTACCAGACGTATATAAACCAATGATAATGGCAATTGAAAGTTCGGGTGTGCCGATTACAGCGGACTCTGTGAAGACTAAGCTCTTACAGGAAATAAAGAGCTCCGAGTCAGTGGCATTATATGCAAGAAACAAATATCAGCAGAGAGCACAAGAAAGTACATTGAAAATAAACAAAGGGCCACGTTGTTTTAAATGTAATAAATATGGTCACATTAGCAAGAATTGCAGATCAAAAAGGAAGGAACAGAATAAGCAAACAGAAAAAGAAAACGGATATGTCGCCGTATTTTCAGCATCAACTTCAAATGATTGCAATAGTTGGTTTGTTGATTCCGGAGCATCCATGCACCTAACTATGAGGCAGGACTGGCTCTACGACATATCGCCAGCTCCAGTTACAAGCATCCGTATCGCAAATGATAAAATGCTTGCAGTAAAAAGCTGTGGGAAAGTTGATCTGTTTGTTACCGATAAGTATGGAAAAATACATAAAATACAAGTAACTAATGTACTATTTGTACCTGAATTAGCAAGCAATCTTCTCTCGGTGAGTCAGCTTATTAAAAAGGGGCATTCCGTACAGTTTTATGAAGATGGCTGTAAAATACTCAATAACTCAAAAGAAGAAGTTTTGTCATGCAAATTAGTTAACAATATGTACCGTTTAAACACAAGTACTATGTCAGCATATGCGTGTAGCTCAGATGAAAATGATAGCTACCTGTGGCATCAAAGGATGGGTCATCTCAACTTATCTGATGTGAGCAAGCTCCCTAATTGTACAGAAGGTGTCAAGTTAAGGGAAAATAAGTTGAACATGGTGTGTGAGTATTGTCAAGAGGGAAAACAGTCCAGGCTGCCGTTTCCTAAAGAAGGTTCCCGTGCAAAGAAACCTTTGGAACTCATACATTCTGATGTCTGTGGACCATTAGAAGTCAAGTCGGTTGGAGGGGCACAATACTTTGTAACATTTGTGGACGATTATACCAGGAAAGTATTTGTCTATTTTCTTAACAATAAGTCTGATGTATTTAGTAAATTTAAACTGTTTAAGGCTTTAGTAGAAAACCAACTTGATTTAAAAATAAAAAAAATTAAGAACTGATAATGGTACTGAGTATCTTAATAATCAATTTAAGGAATATGTCCAAAATTCAGGCATAATTCATGAAACTTCTAATCCATACACTCCGCAACAAAATGGATTAGCGGAACGCATGAACCGCACTCTTATGGAGAGAGCACGCTGTATGCTAATTAATGCTAATTTTCAGAAATGTTATTGGGCTGAAGCAGTAGCTACAGCAGCTTATTTAATTAACAGATGTCCAACAAGGTCTATTTCATATGTCACGCCTGAAGAGCTTTGGTCCGGAAAGAAACCTAATTTGAAACATCTTAGGGTTTTTGGCTGTGAAGTTATGGTACACGTACCTAACCAAAAATGTCAAAAACTAGATGCAAAGGCAACTAAAATGATTTTTGTTGGTTACTCAGATACTACTAAAGGTTATCGTTTATTGGACACAAAAACAAAGAAAATCATTATTAGTAGGGATGTTGTATTTCTGGAAAATACAATTAAAAGAAAATATACCATGGTTACACTTACAGATACAGATTTATCTAATAATTTAAATGATGTAAGTACTTCTGAGAGTTCAGATTCAAAAAACACTCAGAAACCTTGTGAATTAAGTGTATCATCCGATGTTGATGAGGAGACCTTTTACTCTGATGATGATCCCTTATACGTACCTGAAAAAGAAATAAAGTCAAACCCAATTAGTAACATAACTACAAGATCTAAAAATAACATATTTAAACCTAAACCTAATACTTACCTTTGTCAAGGTGGAGATCAGCAACTCGATGACACTCCTAAGACTTACCAAGAAGCGCTGTCGTCGGCTGATAAAGAAAAATGGGAAAAGTCTATACAGGAAGAGCTGAAAGCGCACGAGAAGAATGAGACCTGGGAGTTGGTGGAGAAACCGGATGGAGTAAAAACAATTAGCTGTAAGTGGGTTTTCAGAATTAAAGATGACAGTAATGGCCCCCTATACAAGTCACGGCTGTGTGCAATGGGATGTTCACAGAAATACCAGGTTGATTATACCGAGACATTCGCACCAACAGTCAGGTATGATTCTTTAAGAGTAATGCTTTCTAAAGTATGTCAAGATAATTTAAAAATGATACAGTTTGATGTTAAAACTGCTTTTCTCTATGGGAGTATAAATGAGGATATATATATGACTCCACCTGAAGGTTTAAGTATGCAAGAAGGACTAGTTTGTAAACTTAAAAGGTCCCTGTATGGGTTAAAACAAGCACCTAGAAGCTGGAATCAAAAGTTTGATTCCGTGTTAAAGAAATTTGGATTCACTAATAGTCACTCAGACACATGTATATACACTGGTGAATTAGAGGGAATAAAAGTGTATCTAATCTTGTATGTTGATGATGGGTTGATAATCTCAAAAGAACAAAGTATACTAGATAGAGTAATTGCAGATTTGAAAGAAAATTTTGAAATAAAAGTATGTGAGCCTAAAACCTTTGTTGGGTTAGAAATAAAAAGAGGAGAAAATTACATATTTTTGCACCAGACTAAATACATTGATAAAATATTATGTAAGTTTAATATGAGCAATGCAAATGGAAACAGTATACCAGTAGACATTAATACAAAGCTTGAAAAGAATAACTCAGAAGTAGATAGAAAAATACCACACAGAGAGGCAGTTGGTTCTTTAATGCATTTAGCTATAGTGAGCCGACCTGACATTATGTTCGGTGTTAGCCTAGTCAGTCGATATCTTGACTGTTATGATTACACTCATTGGAATGCAGTAAAGAGGATAATAAAGTACTTAAAAGAAACGAAACAGTATGGTCTATACTTCACTCCTAAGCAACCAAATATTGTAGAAAGCTATAGTGATGCAGATTATGCTAATGATATAAACACACGACGATCAACGACAGGATATGTGTTTATTAAGAATGGTTCCTCTATAACTTGGGCAAGTCAGCGTCAACAAAGCATAGCATTGTCAACAACAGAGGCAGAGTTTATGGCTGCCTGCAGTGCTACTAAAGAAGCCATTTGGTTGAAACAGCTTTTGTCAGACATAAATGAATATAATCAGGAATCTATAACCTTAAATATAGATAATCAGAGTGCAATTTCTGTTATTAAAAATTGTAACTACCATAAACGTTGTAAACACATTGATATAAAATATAAATTTGTAAAAGAGAAATATGAAAGAAAAGATATTGATTTAAAGTATATAAACAGTAGTGAACAATGTGCTGACATATTTACAAAGCCTTTACCTAAATGTAAATTTCAATATTTAAGAAATAAATTAGGGATATGAATGCGCATGTTGTAACAAATTTGTCTTTAAAACTGTGTTAGTATTTTAGTACAAATAGGAAGTTTTGTTATGATTGTTTAAGTTCAGTTTATTTTTAACTAGAGAACCGCCCGCGCTTCGCTTCGGGACCCGTAGGTAACACCCGCGTAGGTCCCGCTCCCGTAGGAATTTAGGCTAAAAAGTAGCCTACTACTCGCTCTCTTCACTCCACCCTGTCTGAGGTGTGTGGAGCCCTCGGGACAGTTAGTTCCCCTTTGGGGATGTCTCTCGCGGCCCGTTAAAACGGGCCAGTCCTTGGGTTGGGCCCTAAGGCCCTTGGTTGTCCATCTGTGGTTAACCAATAGGTCAAGTCCGGTGAGTGGTGACCTTTTTACAGGCCACAGAGTCTTAAACGGGATGGGGTTCATCTTCGCGCCGCCCAGGCGATCGAGCCCCTACCGGGTGAATCCCGCTGGTGGGAAGCCCAGCAGGAGCCGATCAGCGTCGGGCGACGACTTACGAAGCCCCAGTATCAGTCAGTGCTAGGCCCGTCCCGCGCAACCAGCAAGTCGCGCGGGAAGGCCCAGCGGTCCGGTGGACGGGTGTGGAGCGGCGCCAGGTCCTGCAGATGCGGGAACCGCGACGCGTCGACACGCCCGAACATGTTGCGTGCCAATCGCTCGATGAAGTCGTCCAGGCTCTCGACTCGAAGGTCCCTCTGGATGACGGCGTTCCTGACGTACCTCGGCGCACCAGTCAGCCGGCGGAGCGCAATCGCCTGAACTGCGCGCATCCTCTTGCGCTGCGATTCGCTGGCGAGCGCGTACCACGCCGTTGCCGCGTACGTGAGGCGGGGTCTGATGTAGGTCTTGTAGACCCCGAGCTTCAGTCCGAGAGGGAGGCTCGAGGAGAGCACTGGTTTCTGCCATCGCACTTCTGGAATTCGCGACGGCTTTCGTAACCTGTGGCTTCATCGAGAGTCTTCCGTCGATTTTGCCCAAGTATTTGGGCTGTGGGGCCCATTGGATATCTTGTCCATGAAGCTCCAGAGTAGGGTCCCGCCTGTTGAGGTATCCTCCTATGTTCACAGCCGGCGTCTTCCCGACATTCACCGACAGTCTCCACGCGGCGGGCCATTCGGGGAGGGCATCAAGCGCACGCTGCATCTTGACAATGGCGTGGGTTCTATTCAGCGACGTGGTGATGTACGCCACGTCATCGGCATACAGGGCAAGCGACGCCCCCCCTGCCGCCGGGATGTCGTCGGTGTAGCAGGCGTAGCAGACCGGGGACAGGCAACTCCCTTGCGGGACGCCGGCTGCGATCGGACGCTCGGTGGATTCGGCGTCTTCAACCACTACTCTGAAGCTTCTATTTTCGAGGAAACTGGAGATCATCTTAACGGCACTCCGGGGCGCCGACGGCTGCGAGATCTTGTAGAGAAAGCCGTCGTGCCAAACACGGTCGAACGCCTTTTCCATGTCGAGGAATACTGCACACACGCGTTCTCTCTTATTCAGAGCCGCGGTAACGGTGTGCAACACACTCGACAGTGTAGCCGTGCTGTTCAGCGGCATCAAAAAGTAGCCTTCCACTTCTGTTGGCAGCTAGGCTATTCCACCCCGGATGATTGCAGTTCCAGTCGCCCGCGCCCACCACCGGTGTCGGCGAGTCCAGCAACTTGCGGACATCAGCCAACAGGATAGTGCCAGCGGGCGGGCGGTACACTGAACACAGCCGGAGCGGGGAGTTCTCGAGGCAGAGCTAAAGTAGCCTATTACATTTGCCTATGACTTAAGTAAATTACATGTAGTATTTGATAGCGTAATTCAGAACTTGCAAATGAATTTTGTTAACGCCATCTATTGGCAACTCCGAAAATAAATATCTAGTAACTAACAAAACATCGATCTTCCCATGGGAATGGGATGTTTTTCCGCGGTAAAAAGTAGCCTACGTCACTCTCCACCCTCCTAACTATCCCCACACACATAAACCTTACCATATAATAGCTTTGTTGCGACGTGAAAGCGTCACAAACAAACAAACAAACAAACACACTTTCACATTTATAATATTAGTAAGGACTAGTCTGTAATATGTAATTTAAACTGAAATGTGAGCCTAGTTGTACTATCCATACTGAGTTAATTTGTGCTTGTTAGATATATTTGGAAAGTTGCAATTTGGAGGGAGTGTTAAAGTTTTATTATCTGTATGAAATTGCACCTTTTGCTAGTCTACATTTATAAAGATTTTGAATAACGAATCTGTGGAAAATTCTCTCTGCTCTGACTTCTTGATTGTACAGAACGCTTTATTAATATAAATTAAAGTTTTCACCAAAACTTGTTTAATTTCAACATGACATTCTTCCACAGATTACAATTAGTGTCGCATAAACGTCAGACCACAGAGTACGTAGAGACGTCATTTACAAATTAAAACATTACTCAACTTCGGTAGTGATTGATATTTTAACATGTCAGTACATTTGATATAATTAACACAAATAAGAGATAAATAATATAATCTAACATAATAGGAATGTATTGGCACGTCTTAGTCACTAAAGCTAACACTAGGTGGTACATTAAAATCTAGGCTAGCTTATCTAGACTGGAGTTGTCTGACACACACAGTGAGACTACAACTGAATAATTGAACGAGTGCAGCGTACGCGTATGTGACCGTTGAGTACTAGCACGTAGGTTGGATTGTTATGTATTTCCGACAATTACATTCGAGCCGTTGATCTTATTTTCAACTAGCTGTGCCCGCGGCTCCGCCCGCGTGGAATTTTGTGTGTCACAAAGTTTTTCCTGCGTGAATTTCGACCCCGCGAGATTTCTAAGATAAATAAGGAACTATATATTACTCTACACACCAGAGTAGTTGATATTTACTATGTTTTAGTCACACCATACAAAAATATTTTTTAGTTTAGTACTGTATAGATATAGATATAGATTCAAATTCAAAATTCAAATTCAAATATTTATTTCTTCGAAGTAGGTTTTTACAAACGCATTTCGAAAGTCAAGTTACGCCATCGCTTCAACAAATCCCTACGGTGGGTGGACTTGGAAGAAGAAGCGGCAAGAAACTTCCAAGGAGTCTTTTTTTTCTCTTTCTCCACTCACAGTACAGGTTGCACTTAGTACTAATTACGGCTAACTTTTAAAACAATACATACCTACTTACAACTAATTACAGTTTTACACATACGAACATGAGTGGAACCGGTCGCGGATGTCTATATCCAAGCATCCTTGTCATTTATGTAATCATTGATTGTATAATATGCTTTCTTAGTAAGCTGTGTTTTGACATGTTTTTTAAATATTTCAAAGGGCAAATCAATTATCGACTTAGGTACTTTATTATAGAAGCATAGATATAAATATATAGACATTCGCTCATAGGAGTTTTTCCCGCGTAAATCCCGATCCCGCGAGAATTCTATATAAGGCTCCATAACCGCCTCTACCTCCCACTGAAAGTCACATATAAACATCTGAGCCCGGGACCTCGTTCCCGCATATGAGATTTTCCCGCGTGAATCCTGATCCTGCGGGAATTCCGGGATAAAAAGTGGCCTATTTATATAACTGAATGTCCCACAAAAATCTAAGCCAGCAACTTCGCGCATAGGAGTTTTTCCCGCGTGAATCCTGATCCCGCTGGAATTCCGGGATAATCTATATGTTATTTCACAACTTCCTCCATCTCCCAGTGAGAGTCCCATAAAAATCTAAGCCCGCGACTTGGCGCATTGGAGTTTTCCCCGGGTGAATTATGATCCCGCGGGAAGGCAGGAACATAAAGTAGCCTATATGTTGCTCCAGAACCTCCTTTATCTTCCAATAAAAGTCCTATAAAATTTAAGCCCGCCACTTTGCACATAGGAGTTTTTCCCGCGAGAATCCTGATTCCACCGGAATTCCGGGATAAAAAAAGTAGCCTATGTGTTGCTCCAGAACCTCCTCTATCTCCCAGTGTAAGTTCCATAAAAATCTAAGTTCACGACTTCCCGCATAGGAGTTTTTTCCGCGTGAATATTGATCCCGCGGGAATTCCGGGATAAAAATAGCCTAAATGTTGCTTCACAACTTCTTCTATCTCACAGTGAGTGTCCCATAAAAATCTAAGCCTGCAACATCGCGCATATGAGATTTTCCTGCGTGAATCCTGATCCTGTGGGAATTCCGGGATAAAAAGTAGCCTGTACATTGCTCCACTACTTCTTTTATCTCCCAATGAAAGTCCCATAAAAATCTAAGCCTACGACTTCGCGCATAGGAGTTTTTCCGCGTGAATCCTGATCCCGCGGGAATTCCGGGATAAAAAATAACCTATACGTTACTCCACAACTTCCTCTATCTTCCAGTGAAAGTCCCATAAAAATCGGAGCTCGCGACTTGGCGCATAGAAGTTTTTCCCACGTGAATCCTGATCCCGCGGGAAGGCAGGAACAAAAAATAGCCTATATGTTGCTCCAGAACCTCCTGTATCTACTAATGAAAGTCATATAAAATTTAAGACCGCCACTTCGCGCATAGTTCTTCCCGCGTGAATCCTGATCCCGCCGGAATTCCGGGATAAAAAGCAGCTTATATGTTGCTTCACAACTTCCTCTATTTCCCAGTGAAAGTTAATAATAATAATAATAATACTCTTTATTGTACACCATATAAAGAAACATAAAGAGACATAATATAACCAAATGAAATACAATAGGCGGTCTTATCGCTAAAGAGCGATTTCTTCCAGACAACCTTAGGGTAAGAAGAAAAAGGTAAGGATACAGATTAAGGGCGGGGTGTACTAATAATAAATTTAAGCAAAAACATAAATATGTGACAGATGTGAAAGGAGCTAGATATGAAATTCTCGAAATTAGGCAAACAGAAAAAGGTAACTTATGATGATAGCAATAAGAGGATTGTGAGGATAAGGTTAACATTATTGAACCTGTAGGTAATGTTCTTTAACTAGCTTTTTGAAGGAGTTTAGGGAGCCAGCGAGACGAATAGATTGGGGTAGGGAGTTCCAGAGGTGGACGGCAGTGACTGAGAAGGAATTTTGATAGAAGGAAGTAGAATGTGAAGGAGTGCTAAGGATGAGGTTTTTAGAGGAGCGCAGGGATCGATTGTGGGTTACATGGAGAAATTTAAAGTTATCTTTAAGGTATGGAGGATATTTTGGATCAAATAAGACATTGTAGAGAAGACTGAGAATATGAGCATTACGGCGAAGGCGAATTGGGAGCCACTTGAGTTTGGTGCGATATTCAGAAATGTGATCATATTTTCGGAGACCAAATATGAACCTTATGCATACATTTTGAAGGCGCTCAAGTTTATTTAATTGCTCCTCAGAAACGTCGAGATAGCATACATCGGCGTAGTCAAGAATAGGAAGAAGCAATGATTGAGAGAGCGAAATTTTTGTTGGAATGGGCAGCACATTCTTAAGCCTTCTTAACGAGCCTACTGTAGCAAAAAGCTTCCTACTAACTTCAGTAAGTTGCGGTACCCAGGAGAGATGCTGATCCATATAAATTCCCAGGTTTTTTACTTTGGTTAAGTATGGGATAGTCACATTGTCAATGGAGTGAATGTTACTTATTGTGCATTTTGTGAGTAGTTGTAAATAAACTGCTGTGCGTACGGACGTGTCGTGTTTTATTATCGCCTGGACTACAGTCAAGAGTGATCGATGGCAGGTGTGACCAAGAAATTTTAGCAACCATCCGCGAGCTACCTATTATGATGGCCTGGGATTTACAGGGGTTCAAGTTGAGACCAAAACTTTTGCTCCAGTTGCAGATGTTATTTAGGTCAGCATTAATAGATGTTATAGCAAGCGGTAGTTCATTTAGCGTTGCTTGTTGGTAGATTTGTAAATCGTCCGCATATAAGTGGTAGAGAGAAGAAAGATGAAGACTGACAGAGTTTATGAAAATAGAAAAGAGAAGAGGAGACAACACGCCACCTTGTGGAACACCTGCTAATGTGTTGGTCCATGATGAGAATTTATCTTGGATTTGGACACGTTGCCGGCGTCCACACAAGTAACTATGAAACCAATCGATTGACGTCGGAGATATGTTGAGAGTGCGGAGAACCTCCAACAGGAGATCAAAATCTACGGTGTTAAACGCGTTACTGAAGTCCAGTAGGGTCAACACCGTAAGTTTTTGACAATCCATCCCCTGTCGTATGTCGTCGGTGATTTTAAGCAAAGCAGTGGCCGTACTGTGACCGGGCCGGAAACCGGATTGGAAAGGATTAAGGAGTGCGCGGCTCGTGAGGTAAGAGCTGAGTTGCTGATAGACTAACCGCTCCAGGACTTTAGATAGAAAGGGAAGAATGGAAATTGGTCTAAATTGGGACGAAGAGGAAGGGTTCGATTTTTTTGGAATAGGAATGATATGAGCGTCTTTCCAGCTTGTAGGAAACGAATTTTGAGAGATTGATTGGTTTAGGATAAGAGTGATAGTAAGAGCGAGGATATCAAGGAGGGGAAGGATCATTTTACGGCTAATGCTGTCGCTTCCGACGGCATCAGATGGTATGGAATGTATAGCCCTCACAACATCACGAGCATCAAACAGATTGAATGAAAAACATGGAGACCCAGAGTTAGGGAATTGGGAAAGAGTATTTAAAGTATTTAACTTAGTTTTGCTATCAATGCAAGAAGTAGCAGTGAATTCATCATTAAGATGGTTGAGATCAAGATTATTAGGGAGAGTGTTCTGTGTTGATTTCCCAACTCCAAGATTTTTGAGAAACTTCCAGACTCGACTGGGATCCTCGTTTTGAACCGAGTTATGGATATGGCGTCGTTGTAAATCTCTACACAACATATTGCAGCGATTTCTTACCGATTTATATTTTTCGAATAGTAGCGAGTCGTTGGGGCTTGATTTATATTTCGCTTTTGCCGTATTTTTTTTATTGATGACAGACCTTAAGTCATCGGTGAGCCATGGCGCTGGAGGGTGACGGATCCGAACGGGACGAACAGGGGCATGCAAGTCGTACAGTTGTATGAGAAGAGAGTTAAATATTGCCACCTGCTCATCAACCGTGTTGGCATTCTCGATCACGCTCCAGTCCAAGTCAGCAGCATCTTGACGTAGTTTTGCTAAGTCCATTCCATGATAATCAAAGCTAGTGAGTCTGCGCATAGGAGTTTTTATCCGCGTGAATCCTGATCCCGTGGGAATTCCGGGATGAAAAGTAGATTATATGTTGCTCCACAACCTTCTCTATCTCCCAATGAAAGTCCCATAAAAATCTAAGCCCACGACTTGGCGCATAAGAGTTTTTCCCGGGTGATTCCTGATCCCGCCGGAATTCCGGGATAAAAAGCAGCTTATATGTTGCTTCACAACTTCCTCTATTTCCCAGTGAAAGTTCCATGATAATCAAAGCTAGTGAGTCTTCGCATAGGAGTTTTTTTTCCGCGTGAATCCTGATCCCGTGGGAATTCCGGGATGAAAAGTAGATTATATATTGCTCCACTACTTCTTTTATCTCCCAGTGAAAGTCCCATAAAAATCTAAGCCCACGACTTCGCGCCTAGGAGTTTTTCCGCGTGAATCCTGATCCAGCGGGAATTCCGGGATAAAAAGCAGCTTATATGTTGCTTCACAACTTCCTCTATTTCCCAGTGAAAGTTCCATGATAATCAAAGCTAGTGAGTCTGCGCATAGGAGTTTTTTTCCGCGTGAATCCTGATCCCGCGGGAATTCCGGGATAAAAAATAACCTATACGTTACTCCACAACTTCCTCTATCTTCCAGTGAGTCCCATAAAAATCTGAGCTCGCGACTTGGCGCATAGAAGGTTTTCCCACGTGAATCCTGATCCCGCGGGAAGGCAGGAACAAAAAATAACCTATATGTTGCTTCAGAACCTCCTGTATCTCCTAATAAGTCCTATAAAAATTTAAGCCCGCCACTTCGCGCATAGGAGTTCTTCCCGCGTGAATCCTGATCCCGCCGGAATTCCGGGATAAAAAGCAGCTTATATGTTGCTTCACAACTTCCTCTAACTTCCAGTGAAAATCCCATAAAAATCTAAGTTCGCAACTTCGCGCATAGAAGTTTTTCCCGCTTGAATCCTGATCCCGCCGGAATTCCGGGATAAAAGCAGCTTATATGTTGCTTCACAACTTCCTCTATTTCCCAGTGAAAGTTCCATTATAATCAAAGCTAGTGAGTCTGCGCATAGGAGTTTTTTTCCGCGTGAATCCTGATCCCGTGGGAATTCCGGGATGAAAAGTAGATTATATGTTGCTCCACAACCTCCTCTATCTTCCAATGAAAGTCCCATAAAAATCTAAGCCCACGACTTGGCGCATAAGAGCTTTTCCCGGGTGATTCCTGATCCCGCCGGAATTCAGGGATAAGAAGTAGCCTATATGTTGCTTCACAACTTCCTCTAACTTCCAGTGAAAGTTCTATAAAAGTTTAAGCCCGCGACATAGGATATGTAAATATTATAGTAGTTTTTTGCGCGTGAATCCTGATCCCGTGGGAATTCCGGGATAAAAAATAGCCTAAATGTTGCTCAGGAATCTCCGCTATCTTTCAGTGAAAGTCCCATTAAAATCCGTTCAGCCGATCCGGAGATTAGCGCGCGCAAACAGACAAACAGACAAACTTTTTTTTAATAAAAAAAAAAATTTTTACATTTATGTTCTAGTACTGTTTCTGAACCCCGCTATATATTTTGTTTTGTCAATTTCGTAAAAAAGCAGACACTTCTTCTACGCTCTTATTATATAGATTTTAAAAGTGACTTGTTAAAATTTAAAGGCGCAAAAAGGGCGGAGGAGGTTAATTTAAGAACATACGAAAGCCTCACTCACCACAATTCAGTGTCTATTGAACTGCGAGATCCCAGAGCTTAAAGTCTACAAACGGTTCTTATCAAAAGATGAACCCATGAGTTTGCTTCATTCTAGAGGAAATTCTACGAGATTCTAAGGGATCAAGAATGTTGTAGTGACACATCTCAAAATATATTCTGATCTCCACTTATCTTATTGTACCCTTGTGGTTTAAGTTAAAAACGTATCTGATTTAAACATAATGTACTGACCACACCATTATGTAGGTGGTAATCATGAATGAATAAAAAGTTGAGCGAATATGAGTGGACCAAGCCAGAGGCCTTGCTGACTACCACGTCTAATTTACATATCAACATTGGGAAACCCTTCAGCTAGTGTAGATAATAAGCACAATTTTTTTGTTGGTAACAAACGTACAATACTTTTTTCGATCCGATTCGCACGCCGCGGGCGTGCAAGTATGCAAGGCGTGCGCCGCACGGGAACGGCATAAAAGTAAATCTGCATGATATTGGTAACGAAGGGGGAGGGGCAACCCTTTTGCATGCGGGCGCCCATATATCTAGCGGCGGCCCTGCCGATACTTCAACAAACGCTGTTTACACAGTGAATTCCACTCGACCGATCACAAACCGTTGATAAATTTTGCTTTGTTGCTGATGTTCATGAATAAAAATAAATAATTCCCACAACCAAAACAGTCTCCCCCGCCGAGAATCGAACTCGGAAACTCGGAAAACTTAACTCGGCGAGCCGTTTCACGAGAATTCATTCAAATTTAACGTTCATTACAATTACTAAGAGTTCATAAATTAAACCTTATTTGGTGTAATTTTTCTCCAACTAATTAATGCATCTTATGTATTCGTACATAAGATTCATAATCCGCCAGTGAGCCGGTCCACGTGTTAAAACGGTCCCACATTTTTGGACGATTCGTCATTCTAGTAATGAACATGTTCGCTGTATCAAGTCATTCGGAGACATGATAGTAATCTTTACTTCGATGGAGAAGCAACATTTTTCACGCACACATTTCGCATTTTACCTTAATAATTCCAAGATAGGCACATATTTTAAATTGACAGACAGTTTAAATTTCTCCATAAAAATGAAGAATTTCAATTCCATATCCACCTTCATTTCATACCCTTAGCATTGCCATGAATCGCCAAAATCTGTACTCTTGTACCAACAAAGAAACAGCCGACACAAGTAGCCCTAGGAAGCCGCACACTCAGGGACAAGCCCGTAACTCTATCCGGAGCGACGCGGAGCGACCTATAATATAAGTTATCACGACACGGAAGTACGTCGGTAAACAAACTATCGAGATTCGATTATCACCGCGACATAGTCACTTACAACTTTGTTCGATCACGAAAGACATCACCAAGCCATTATATGAGCCATTCCAGCCGGAAAACTAGGAGCCATTTGGTGGTAATTATTTAATTAAGCAGGTTCCGTAATTTCTATTCAATGCATAAGTATAAAATGAGCATTAACTTATCAGGGTCAATTTATAATTGCTGATATGTTAATAATAGTAATGAGGTATATATATTGTTATGTATTATGTAAAGGTATTTATTGATAATGTTAATTTACTGACGCTGCAAGACTATGAGCATTAGGTGCAATGACCTTTGTAAATGTCTTGTGAATCATGTTTCAAAAACTTTAAAATGTGTACAATCGTAGTAAAAATGTTGTGAGTTTAATAGTTCATGAGACCAGCAATAAAGCAGAATTTGAAGAAATTGAAGCAGCAAAATGAGCATCATGTAACTCCAAATAAACTACATTTGATGATACATGCACAGATTTTTTTTTGTTTTGCCATATATTCGTAAACACATAAAAGAGATCTTTCTATAGACAAATATTTATGGTGCTGTCTATAAAAATTACCATTTCAATTGTGAGGTTGACCCTTCCATACTACTCTTTACAAGTAGCTTATACAAATCAACAACAACTACACAAGCTGTAGTACCTACAGTGTACAATACTGAACATAAATTTACCATAAAGACAAATATGCTTTCACAAGTGGCGTCAAAGGATATAACAACTAACAGCTAACAGCCGAGATTTGCAAGTTAAATTGCAATGTAAAGATGTTTAACCTACCTGACGCTTGTATTGCAAATAGGTTTAACCAAACAATGTTTGAAAAGTGATGGGAATTTCTCTTCTAATACAGTTCAGTTTAGAATTTTATTGGCATGAACTAAAATAGCATCCTGATTATCTGAACATCAATTAATTATTTTTCCAGACATCTGATTATTCAGACTCATTATTTTTTTTTGTCGCCTTTTGAGTGCACCCAGAAATGTAAAACTTACACAATTTGTCAGAGTTTAATTAAACCAGTACTAATCATACCTCCACATTTAAATTAAGAGAATAGTTAGTTTATCATTATCAACAACTTCCGAGTATGCATTAACTTTAGTACATCACATTTTGAACCAGTTCATGTACAGATGACAAAAAACCTTTAGTTACAAAAGTACTTAGCAAATAGTGATTTTTTTATTAATTTTTGAGCTCTAAAGTAAGTGCTCTAAGTGATACAATGATAATATAATTTTATAACCATTTTCATGTATTTGAATTCACAAATATTAAGTTCAGTTTAAGTCATCTGTTTTGTAAATACAAATTAAGTGCCAACTGTCAGCATTTGTAATAGAAATATCAGTTGTGTGATAATGATAATGTCAGTTTACTAGAAGATATTTAGGGCAGAGCCGGGTAGGTATAGGTTGATGCTAATATTAAGTATAAATATGAGTGTTTATTTGTTTGTTCTCCTTTCATATCACAACAGACCAATAGATATGATTTTTGGTACAGATATATGATTTTTGGTACAGAAATAGTTAAAACATTACAAAGTTACTTGTACTGAACATTTTAGCTAGCTTCATAAGTTTCACTCCTACTAACTTCTAAGACACTCATACAATATCACCAGTATTTTTAGTGACACAGATGATATGACTGATGACTCCTATGACCTGGGAACAAACATCTCCTTATGAAAAACCCTGCTCTAAAGGCGAAAGCAAGTATAAACAAATACAATTCACCCTTTACAGCACCTGTTATCGACATTTAACTCAGTGAATAAAAAAGCAGTACAGCAACATTATCAAAAGGTGACTGATTTTTACAAAACTTGTTGTTTTACAACTTTTTTACTGGCAGTATGCCGCAGTTGATATCTCATGTTACACGGCCACAGTTGGGTGGGTTTCACGCATGACTTGACAATATTCGAAGGGCTTGCTTCCTTTCAACAATGACTTTATTACATTACACACATAATGATTTATGTATGCATTTGAGCCCTTGAAGGAGTGTCCCTAAATATTATGTAGCATGTCTGTCATGAAACTTTTTATGGAAAAATAACTGTCTTTTTAATAGTTCTAAAACTTCAGCCAATTCAATAGAACATTTCCTGTACGTTAGAGACTTATGGTAGAAATGTTCGACATGACTCTTTAAACTGACATGACTTTTTATTAATGAACTGATTACAATAACACAACAAATACAAAACTTAAATTTAAACTGTTTAAAGTAAGGTTTTACACATCTTAGTGATGAAAACCGCATCCAAATCGGTTCAGCCATATCTGGGATTTAACGCGAAAAGACGCACAAAGACACAAAAATTCTAACAATCCGTGTTACGGGTTCTAGTCAGTAAAGGCCAAACTATTAAAATATATGTGTTTGAACTGTCTAAGAAATCCCAAAGACGTGAGATTTGATAGCACGAAACTACGTTAGTACCTACGCAAAAGGTCACAGGAACTATAAAATATGCAAAGCGAATAAATCGCTTCCTAATTTTTTGCGACAAAAGCCGCGCGTGTTTTTTGCGCTGTACTAAGAAGTGCGAAAAACTATAAGCATAGGTAAGAGTCGATATTTTGAAATAAGTAATTGTAACGTTAATTATAAAATGCTTTGTAACATGTAATTGGAGATTCGGCGCGTAATTAGTATTTCAAATGTTCATAACCTATTTTGATCAATACCGACGATAGGTACTATTTTGAGGTACAAAACTTCAATAAACGTAGTAATTAAATACGAGTCATCAAAATAAACTTTTACCATTTTATAACTTCCATAAACTGAAAATACTTACTGAATTATGGAGCACAAAAGAAAACAAATATAAGGAATGGCGGGCGGCATAATATGGCGCGGGCGCGGGGCGGCTATTATCTAATCTGCCGTGCTTACAGTAAGAGCAGTAAGTCGGAATTTCAGAAACCGAAAAAATCGCGTTTAAAGTTTTCGATTAAATTTTTACTGACTACTCTTTTAGCTTGTAAGTTTTTTTAGGTTCGATTTTCTAAGTTATTCTAAGCGGTTTTTCTAAGCAATACTAACAAAGATTTCGGAAGTACACTGATAATTATCATGAGGTAAGTATATTTCCTGGTTATACTTAAGCTAAGGAAAAAACATCATTTTATAGACTGCTGGTTAGGCTTAATGATATTTTTAGGTTCTAGTGAAGATAGAAAAACGGGAGTAAGACCAGTTAATAGAGCATTACGTGGCGATTCAGGATATGTACTTAACTCATTTTTGAAAAAATCGACTTACTGCTCTTATTGTTAGCACGGCAGTAATTCTGATACAACTTCATGATCTACTCACGTTTCACTGAAGAATATTAAATCACACACTTGTTTCAATAACACTGAATTGACAATTACACCAAATTATCGTAAATACCAAACAAATATCAAATAAGTAAATAACGTGAACGCGTCGTTGACGAACATTGACGAACATCATCACTCACTAGAGTCTGGCAAACGAAAGTAGAACCTTTAAAAGCCCGCGAAATTTAAAAAAATTGTATAAGGCAACCCAGTAAATGTAGCGTCAACTCATTTTGATACTTGAAAAAGAAAAACAATTTTCACGGTCGTTTTAACAAATGATTCTTATATATAACTAGCTTTTGCCCGCGGCTTCGCCCGCGTGGAATTCGTTTATATCGCGAACTGGGGAAGTGAGGAAGAAGGTACGTCATCAACTATTTTCCTGGGAAAATTCATCGAAGTCGGTCAGGCGGTTTAGATTTTTCATACAAACTTTCATCCCCTATTTCAAGCCTTTAGGGGTTGATTTTTGAAAAAAAAGTAGCCTATATGACACAGCGCCATCTGAATTATTTTGTTGTTACTACAATTACTCCGACATGCAAAAACTACTGATCTAATTTTCATAAAATTTGGCACACACGTAGGGGATAACCTGGGTTGACACATAGGATAGTTTTTATCGAGAAAAAAATCCTGTGGGATACCATGGAGATGATTCTTAAGTCTTTGCATACCTGTGCAACCTGCGATCAAAAGTAATGATAAATAGCAAAAACTTCTTCACAAAATTAAAAGCACAGATACCGAGATTTATAGACATATGTGGAATACTCCTTATTCCTGTAAAATTGTCCTGTAGGATATAATTTCTATATTTCATCGTTTTTTGTTCAAGGCTACGTCCAAATCGCAAATACGACTGATAATATTATTTACATGAGTTACAAATAAAAACCTGGATGAATGCATGATCCCAATATAAAATTCCTATGTAATTTTTCAATTGGGAAAAGTTTTATGGACTAAACTCACACTAAACTCAGGAACACAATACATATATGCACTACACAGTGAAAGGAAGATTAGTGCAGGAGGTTCATTCCGTTTAGTTGTTCCATTTTGTTCCTTAGAGAAAACTATTAAATTCCTAGTAGCTGAACCCGCTACTTCGTACGCGCAGGAGTTTATTCCGCGTAACTCCAGATCCCGCGGGATTTCCGGGAAGACAGACTTGTTAGTTTTATATTAATGTTTGTTTAGAAGCTATTTATACCCCATACGCGAAGGTTTTCCCGCGTAAATTCCGATCCCGCGGGATTATTGGATAAAAAATATCCTATATGTTAATCTAAGTTGCCCTCTATGTGTGTGCCAAATTTTACCCCATACGCGAAGAAGGTTTTCCCGCGTAAATTCCGATCCCGCGGGATTTCTGGGATAAAAAATATCCTATATGTTAATCTAAGTTGCCCTCTATGTGTGTGCCAAATTTCATGAAAATCGGTTCAGTAGTTTTTGCGTGAAGGAGTAACAAACAAACAAACAAACAAATACACAAACTTTCACATTTATAATATTAATAGGATTAGTAGGATTACTGTATTGAAAAAAATAAACAGTTTGCGTGCGAGTTTTTTTTATTTAAATTCATAATTGATAACATACTAATTACAGTAAGCAGGGTAAATTAAATAAACAAAGTTAACAAAACACCCAATTTATTATTATGAATCCATATCTGATTCAAATATTCTATATCAAACAAAGCATCAGAATCTCTTAAATGTGAATCACAATTATTCCAGCATTAATTATAATATTATCTAACTCTTCGATTCTATAACTCAAACTCTGTCTGTCGCGTTCCTTCTATTTTCTAAGTTTATAATATGGTCAGTCATTTTTCAAATCCGAATCTGTAAGCTTGCTGACTTCTGTAAACAATACATAAAAAGTTAGTTGAAATCATTATGAATATTACAATTTACTTATTGAAATAATATTTCTAGCGGTTAATATAAATAAAACTATCAAACACAACTAGTCCGACTCACCTGTAAACGTCGAGATGGCACGACATGATAAGTAAACAATCAATATTTTTCACATAAACCTCGCTATTTTGTTGTTTTTCCTTCTTCATACTCGGTTATCATGGTAAAATATAGCTTCCTTGACCCACTTTTAACGTTTTATTCCTTTTGAGTAAGTAATTTGCGGATACGACATATAATATTGACTTGGAAAGTAATCATGGCGGTCGGTCACTTCACTGACAGTACGTCAGAAAGTTTGACAATGTTTTGACGTAATTTTGCTGTTGCCATCTAAAATTTCTTTAAAAATACGAGGTTCTACTTTCATTTGCCAGACTCTATACATTACATAGTAGTAACTAGTATTGGAATAATTAGCATTCGCAATAATAATTAATTGCTAAAGGTCCATTAGCAATCATTAAATTAATTGTAGTTGCTAAAATAAATTATGGCTTGGGTTTAGTATCCGGTAGCAGGGGGGGAGGGGGGAGAGTGGGGGTGGGGGGTAGAGGCTTCGATGCTGATTACAACGACACCTCTCGCAGCTCTCGGCGACGCACCGTTTTCGAGAAAATTGAGAAAAACTATTCTAACCTCAAAGTACCAAATACGCCATATTAACCCGAAAAAATTAGCTTGAACTGTCAAAAACCTTATGAACTGTCAATATAAACCATAATAAGTCATATATTTGACATTGATATGTCAAACACCCATTGTAGTCAGGTAATGTTTGTATAAAAGTGACAATAATTATTATGTTATTTCATTTTAAGAACCCAACTTCAAAAAGCGGGTGGACAGGGATGGAGAGGCGGGGGGACGGGGGGGCCGTACGCCCTCCGTCAGGGGGGCTCGGGGGGCGAAGCCCCCCGCCAGTAAAAAATAACATACATCTAAACTGGTGGACAGATGGGTTAGGTTAGCTGTAATTATTTACGCGAAAAAAAGGAACCCCGCGAAGCGGGGTTCCGTCGACAATAGTGACAGAGGCCTAATATGACAAACAAAATGGTGGACAGATGCATAGAAAATACATAGATGGGTCAGATTAAGGTTAGCTGTAATTATTTACGCGGAAAATAGGAACCCCGCGGAACGGGGTTCCGTCGACAATAGTGACAGAGGCCTAATATGACAAACAAACTGGTGGACAGATGCATAGAAAATACACAGATGGGTTAGGTTAAGGTTAGCTGTAATTATTTACGCGGAAAAAAGGAACCCCGCGAAGCGGGGTTCCGTCGACAATAGTGACAGAGGACTAATATATCAAACAAACTGGTGGACAGATGCATAGAAAATACACAGATGGGTTAGGTTAAGGTTAGCTGTAATTATTTACGCGGAAAAAAGGAACCCCGCGAAGCGGGGTTCCGTCGAAAACAATGACATAGGCCTAATATGTCAAACAACTCACGAATTAGCGGTATTAGAGCAGGCAGCTCATAAGATTTTTGACAGTTCAAGCAAATTTTTTCGGGTTAATATGGCGTATTTGGTACTTTGAGGTTAGAATAGTTTTTCTCAATTTTCTCGAAAACGGTGCATCGCCGAGAGCTGCGAGAGGTATCGTTGTAATCAGCATCGAAGCCCCTACCCCCCACCCCCACTCTCCCCCCTCCCCCCTGCTACCGGATACTAAACTTTAACCTAAATTATTGCTAATTATAGCATCGATCATAGCAATCGTCTGCATTCGCGTCCTGGTGCTATCATGCGAAAAACACAAGACCGCGCTAATTCGCACCGCGGCGCTAACTGTCGTGTGCTGACTGCTGCGTGCTATTAGCATGGTGCTACACTGCTACCATAGAAAAAATTTACTCCTATCGGAGAAGAAAGCCAACTCCATACAAATTGGTTTGTTACTGCCATCTTACTTAGGCCCCAGTAAACTATATGAGGAACGCGGGAATATTTGAAATTAACCCGCGAAAATTTGGATAGGGTCTCTTAGTAACCTTGATAAGAATTAAAAATTTGAAAGGAGATTTCACTTGTAAGAAAACTCAATAAGTAATACTTGGTAAAAGTGGGTACGTTTATTACTTATTAAGTTTTCTTACAAGTGAAAAAGTTAATTAAATAAAAGAATTTTTTTTTATTAAATAAGTATCTATATTATGACAATTATTTACATAGTGATAACTGATAACTTACTATTGTCTATTTAACAGATTTCACAGAAAGGAGGTTTTTTTATTTATTATTTATGTTACTGTAAAAGCCAATGATTTTCCAAAAGACCTAGATTTACTAATTTGGGATTTGCAATCCCCAATGGTCTGAAATTCCGATCCATTTCGATCTTTTTTCTTTTTTGAAAGTTGTAAAATCATAAATTAGTAATTAATTTACAAAGTAATATTATTACTTCAATCTTACGGGGTTAGGTTTAAGCACAGACATGTAACGGTACCTAACGGTACTCAAGGTGTTTAATCTAAGCCATTATTTGCTATATTTCGTGTTTTTACAGTTACATAATATAAATATGTCGGAGACGGAAATAAAATTAGATTAAAATCAAACTAAATAAATCATTAAACTTTGAATAAAACGTAAATCCGGAACTGTAATTTAAATGGCAACACTGTACGAATTGTAAACGTGTCTCGATGGGATATCGGAGGGGGAACCCAACAGAGGGCACCTGTGGAGTCGGCTACGAAGAGCGGGGACTTCTCGAGCAGACGTCGAGCTGAACGGTCGCATTAAGTTAACTAGTGTACTTTGTAATAAAATCCTATACTGCGTCGTACCTATGCCCGACGGCATAACGTTTCTCTAAGTGTATTTCAGTCGTACCACGTTTTAACATAACCTAAAAGCTTTAATCAAATTAAGTTAAACTGTGTAAACCTAATTTAAATCATGAAGACACGTATTGAACGCCCACTGTGTTTTATTTTACACCTTGCAACCTGATGATCGGAGCATTATACCACCATCCTGACTAGTGCCTCCGAAATCAGAAGTTGGGATAAAGGACTCACTGTGGGTTTTCAAGTACAGTTTTCAGGTTTACAGGTTGCAATTTTCAGGTGAGAACTGGATTCATAAAGGGCAAGCGAGTTGCCATGTACCATTACATCTCACATGGCATGGATGGAATGTGGCGTCGAATTTTGGTAAAGCTAAGTAACACAGCGAGTATGTGTATGGCATTATTTTTATTCCATTACGTCTGAGGTGATACAATTTCATTGCTTAAATTTTAATTTTTGTGTAAACTATATTGTGTGTGTATAGTTTGTTTGATAATCGTGAGTAAAAATAAAGACATCAATTTCCGGTAATAAAATCATTTAAGGCAGCTCCGTAATTAAAACAAATCGCTCCTCATTGTTATCTTATTTTGATGTTTAATCGCTGAAAAACAAAAGAAATCGTTTTTATTATGACCTCTGTTTTTATTATGAAGGGAAAGTTACACCCTTTGATTTTAGTGTAGGTAATTTAACCAAGTATTATAACATCGGAACACGCTTTTATCATGCGATCATTTTGTTGAAGTTTAATGTGGGTAGATTTGTGGTATTAGTTTGTTAGAATGCCCAAGAGCTAAGTACCATTTGAAGTGTTGTGATATAAAAAGTGAATTTGAGTAGAGTGATAGCGATGAATCTTAGCTCGGCTGGTCGGACCGTACCAGTAGACATTTCGTAGCCGTAGTCCGTAGAAGTCGGTATCTGCTTGAAGTGGATGCGAGACTACTTTAAGTAGACCGTGGATACGCGGTACGCGGGTGGCTCTGGCGGAGGTCGGGGTCCATTTCGTAGCCGTAGTCCGTAGAAGTCGGTATCTGCTTGAAGTGGATGCGAAACTGCTTTAAGGTAGACCGTGGATACGCGGTACGCGGGTGGCTCTGGCGGAGGTCGGGGTCCAGGTTAGACCACGGAGGAATCCGTGCGACCCGTACGGCATTCGGAAGAATGCGCGTGTAACAAACGTAGTTTGTTGGTTGGGCTTAGCGAAAAGCCACAGGCCACGAGTTTGATTCATGCTTTGTTTTGAAGATACCTTGATGATAATAGTTGATGAGTTATTGGATAACAATGGTACTTGGTTGGGTAAGCATTTTTGTTCATTTAATTTAATCGAAATGTAACGTAACTCGAGTCATTTTAAAGTAAAATTATTATGTTCCGAAGTGACAATAATAATTAATCTAAGTTCATAAAATTCCTAAAGATAAAGAGGGTACATAGAATAGATTTTGTCTGGTCGAAAAAGAAAGAAACGTTTAGGTCAGGCATTTTATTATGCATTCCGTGTTGGTACAATTTTTAATTGATAACGAGATATGACGTACAGTGCAGTGACTTTTATCAAACGTGTAATGTTCGTGATAGTTATTTTGGTTTTTGATAATTTGGTGCGTCGCTTATCGCTGAAAAGGATTAATTGGAAAGATAAACACAAAATAGTTTTTGTGCTCAACTTGACGAAGTATTTATTCCATTTATCGAGTGCCTACAACGATAATAAAAGCCTACAACAATAATAACAATAAAAGCGTAAGCTAGTTTTTAAAAGGTGAACGGTTTGGTTGTTCATTGGTGACGTCGATCGAATTAGTTGCTCATTAGTTCGCGTTGTTTTAAAAGTGAAACACAATAAAATTTTCAAAGTTTTATTTACTATGTGACAAAATAATTTCGATATTCTAAATACCCGCGTAGTTCATTGTTAATTTTAAATATTGTGTAAGCGTTATCTAATGATCCAAAACATTGTCGTTAGAGTTATTACAGACGAATTAATTGGATTCTTACCCGCTTTAGTCACTATATTTTCGAAATAAATAAATTCGGCGTAAGTGTTTACGTCGGATTTATGATGCGTTTAGGAAGCGTTTCTAGGTTATAAGGAACTGGAGACCAAGACCTTGTCTGGTACCTGTCTGGAACCAAGGGTGACATCACCTAGTTGTGGTAACATGAAACGAGGTAAAAGTGAAACGGCGTTTTTGGTATGACAAAGTTTTATTTGGTTACATCTGGTGTGTTGGAGTTTTATAACTTCCATTTTATTTTCGTTCCTTGTGAAAATATGACCTTTTGTTGTGTCTTGTAATTAATGAACAATGACAAAAGATAACAATTAAAATCTTTCATCATTTTCTATTTGCTGAAAATAAAATCAATAGTACCTAGTTTGTGGAAGTTCAGTGAAATTTTTAATTAAAGTAGCAGTTGGGTACAATCAGTTCCCCAATTATTTTTACAAGTGCAGCACACTTCGATTGGTTTTAATTTACTTTGTGAAACCAATGAGTTTTGAAGTAATCTCACATGTGGCGATGCAATGTGCATCGTTCTGTTTTCAGATAAGTTTTCGAGGATGCACAGGCAGCAGCACACGCAGGTTACACATGTGTTGTCTGGAGCCGAATCGACGGCTGCGTGCGTGCACTCGTGGGCTTCCTGGAGTTCATTCGTGTGACATTGAAGGAGGAAGCTCTGGCAACTGGCAGCCGCAGATCAGACGCAGCGAAACAGGTGATCTGTATCGTTCATACTTGTTTTGTAATAGCTTAAAGAAGTAGTAAATTAACTTTTCTTTTCGAGACGTAGTTCACTTGGTAAAAGACTATTTTTGAGAGATTTAGTTTTCGGTCAACTTGTCGAGCGGAACTTTTGAAATTGTAATTGAATGGTGTTGTTACTTTGAAAAATGCATGGCCCTTATACGAGCACTGGAAAGAAGTGTTCTGTGCTGTTATTGGTGGATGGACGTTGCATGCAGATGAGAGCTATGTATACGGTTGTTATTTTTGGGAGAAGTGCATGATTGTGCTTGAGTACCGTTCGATAAGTCAACCTGTTCGAGAAATGATAACCTTTTAAGAAAAGAAGCTTTAAAGAGAAATGTAGAGTTTGTTTTGGATTAATCTGTAATGTGATAGGATAAATAAAGTGACATGTTGAACAAACCTTTCTAAGATTATTTTTGATAAAAGCTCGAAATGATCATCTGGGTAGTGTAGTGTTTGTAACCGGATGGAGGTTGCATGCGGGGATGACTGGATAGAGGTTGCCTATTGGGTTGTTGCTTGTAACTGGATGGAGGTTATAAGGGTGATGATCAGAACCGGATGGAGGTCAGGTTGCGAGCACTGCAATATTTCAATGAGTTTCCTATTTATTTGAATGAGTATGGGTGTTGATCGACATGTCAGCTTTGGCCTTTGAGAGAAATAATCTGTTATGATTTTCAAAATTTCTAATGATTTGATAAAGTTGTTTTTATTCCCTGCCCACTTACGTCAGGAAGGGCCGAGCTTTAAGAGATACTTTCGTTTGTGTTTATTGTTACAGGTAAATTCCGACACCACAGCCGATCGAGTCATCCAGTTTTACGACGATTGTACGACGACGTATTGCGTTAAACGTTAAAAACAAACCCGCGTTAATAATAAATTTGGTAATTTTGCTCTAAACAAGTGTCATGTTATGGAGTTTGTTTAGCCGTCTTCTTCTCCATAGCGACACCGGAAGCGGCGCAGCGGGAGTGTAGGTAGTTAGGGCTAAAAATAAATGCAAAAAAAAACTTAAAACAAAAACTTGGCGTTCAATAAAAGAAATTTTAAGTAATCTAAAAACTTGTTGTTCAAATTAAATTTGTAGTCTCGTTTAAAATTAGTAGCTTTTGCTGAATAAAATAAAATTAGAGCTTTGTTGTAACCTAAAGTAAAAGGCATCACACGAGGACGTGTGCTAGTCAGAATGGCCGTGTCGGAGACGGAAATAAAATTAGATTAAAATCAAACTAAATAAATCTAAACTTTGAATAAAACGTAAATCCGGAACTGTAATTTAAATGGCAACACTGTACGAATTGTAAACGTGTCTCGATGGGATATCGGAGGGGGAACCCAACAGAGGGCACCTGTGGAGTCGGCTACGAAGAGCGGGGACTTCTCGAGCAGACGTCGAGCTGAACGGTCGCATTAAGTTAACTAGTGTACTTTGTAATAAAATCCTATACTGCGTCGTACCTATGCCCGACGGCATAACGTTTCTCTAAGTGTATTTCAGTCGTACCACGTTTTAACATAACCTAAAAGCTTTAATCAAATTAAGTTAAACTGTGTAAACCTAATTTAAATCATGAAGACACGTATTGAACGCCCACTGTGTTTTATTTTACACCTTGCAACCTGATGATCGGAGCATTATACCACCATCCTGACTAGTGCCTCCGAAAAATACATATGACATAATCGCTATATATTAATGTGCTTACTAATAATGCGTTGTATAAAATTATGGCATGTTTAACTCCCTATGAATTTAGAGAATCACAATGACAGGGACATCATATTAAACATGGAATAACTTTATACAACGTTCTATTAGTAAGACGGTTAGTATATTTTTGAATCATAATTGATATTCATAACATTTCGTGATCTATGTTATAAAAATAATAAAATTATTTATTGTTTACAATTTTGACAATTAAAACATAACAAAAACAGACAGGAAACAACATTATGGACATTGGAACCTAACGGTACTCAAGGTGTTTAATCTAAGCCATTATTTGCTATATTTCGTGTTTTTACAGTTACATAATATAAATACATTTATGACATAATCGCTATATATTAATGTGCTTACTAATAATGCGTTGTATAAAATGATGCCATGTTTAACTCCCTATGAATTTAGAGAATCACAATAACAGGGACATCATATTAAACATGGAATAACTTTATACAACGTTCTATTAGTAAGACGGTTAGTATATTTTTGAATCATAATTGATATTCATAACATTTCGTGATCTATGTTATAAAAATAATAAAATTATTTATTGTTTACAATCTTGACAGTTAAAACATAACAAAAACATACAGGAAACAACATTATGGACATAGGAACCTAACGGTACTCAAGGTGTTTAATCTAAGCCATTATTTGCTATATTTCGTGTTTTTACAGTTACATAATATAAATAGATTTATGACATAATCGCTATATTATATATTAATGTGCTTACTAATAATGCGTTGTATATTGCACTCATATTAGTGGAGTGAGGCTTTCCTCTTCGTAAATCTGATGAGTCACTATTGACAGAATCAAACAACTTGTCCATATTTGCAATGTGTTACAAGTTCTACTTCCGGCACTCCGATATAACCCAACATTAATTATTAATTACAATAACTATAATATCATTGTGTGTATAATAATTCTGTGTATAATAATTTATACCTACGATTTATTAATAAATTCATTTATTGTTTGAGATTATATAAGTGTTATTGACTTCCGATTTAATTGTAAAGTGGGGTTGAGAGTAGGATATAAATATGGCGGACTAAGGTAGTGCAGGTCATTAATTTTGTAACGGTTCTAAGGGGAAGTTCTGCCCGAATGTATACTTGTAAAGATAATTGGTAGTTAAATGTAATAATGTACAAAGTGTAGAGAATAATGTGTATATGCTGTAATAAACTACGTGAAAAGATGTTGCTGAAGTTTATTTTTGTGAAATAACTCATCGATAGGGAAGTTCATCGTCCTTGCTGCAGCCAGTGTGATAGCCATCATCACACCTCAGAAGTGGGTATATTTTCCTTTACAGCCCATATTATCTTGGTCAAAGGAACGGAGATTTTTTTTTGACACGCCATCCATATCTACCAAAGTACTCGCTGGCATGCGGCGGGGACTTCTTGTGATCCAAGGAACAAAGAAACGAACAGGTACGTCATATTCATTTTGTTTTAATCGAAGGAAGTGGTGTCTTTCTTAGGTTATAAAACCTTATGACAGTTCTTAAATATTGAATGTTTTGGTTAGTGGTTGCTGAACCGTTTCAGATTATTATTTCACAAAACTTTAAAATAACATTACCTAACGATAGGTATATCTACACGACAACACAAAGCACTTATACAATCGTTCGCAAACATAATACTTAACCCTATACTTGGCAAGTTTTTTTTAAAATCTGATTTGAATATATTTTGAATCATAGCTTGTTTATACCCCAAGGATCAAAGGAAAAATAAATAAAAAAATCCAGCCATGTCCATTTTGAAAAAAACCTAGGTATCTTTTTGGATACGCTGTCAAGTCCTCTCTAAGACTTTCTTAGAGAAAGAGTGTGTCTTTTCGGATACCTTGCTAAAATTTTGACTTGGAAATTTGAAATCAAAAGAGGAATGAAAAACCATTTATGTTATAACCAGTCTCTTTTAATGGTCTATTATTGAGATCTTTACGAAACAAAATCAACATTTTAAACAATTTTCAAAAACAACTGCTATTCTAAAGTATTATAAGTATAACAAACATAAAAATAATTATCAAATAGTCTTTTAACAATTGCTAAATTAGAATTAAGATGCTTTATGAGATCAATCAGTTTTTTATATCACACTCATTTCCATTAAGATTTTTTGTGGAAAGCTTCAAAACAGTTTCTCTTGTCCGTCAAACATAATCTTACCTTGCATTTCTTGCACATAATAGTGGTCTGTCCAGATTTGCAAAATCGGCAACGACCTTTCTTGTCTGATGCTGGCCAATGAGCAAAACAGTCGTATCTTACACTATCATTGGGAAGAGGGCCAGTAGGATTATTTCTTATAGGTTCTTTAAATTCGATGTTCTCACCTGGGTCTCTCCCTGCCACTAACAACGCATTAGCAATAGCTACTCGAAATTCTTTCAGTTTATATGCAGGTTTTTGGTTCAAGAGTTTATTGTCCCTGCGGTAGAGCAACCAAGCATTGTTGATACATATATCGAGCATCTGAGAGAAAATTGGTAAATACCATCTATGTCCCCTGAAATCAGTTCGATATAACGCCACCAGCATATCAGCCAAGTCCACGCCACCCATGTGGGTATTGTACTGCTTTACAACTTGCGGACATTGTACTCTTGTTCTTGTCTTTGCTTCTTTGCTGTACCTTAGAACGTGGTCAATTGGATAAGAATCAACGAAAGAACTGACAAGGTGAATCGCTTTGTTGTCAAACCATTTGACTATAGCGACTTTACGCTTAGTGCTGATGACTTGACAAAAACTTCCTCGGCCTGACTTTTTGAGCTGCTTGTCGGTCTTAAGACAGTCTTTAGCTCCTTTCAATCGGTTGGATCTTAATGTTCCCAAAGAAAAAATCCCAAATTCTTCTCTGAGGTAAGAAACAAGGTCGAGTGAAGTAAAAAAGTTATCGAAGTAAACGACGGAGCAAGCCGGATTTTTTATCGATTTTGATAATGCGATGACTACCTTCGCTCCATGACCCATTTTGTCTTCAACATCTGTAAATTTATCAAATCTAAAAGTATCATCTCCTCCGTATATAGTAAAATCGTAGACAATACCAGATACCCCAGCGCGCACAAAAATTTTGAAACCCCACTTTTTCGGTTTCCCTTTTATATACTGACGTCTATTTCCAGCACGAGTACCTTTATATGGTACCATCATTTCGTCAATGCTATACCTACCTTCTTGGTCAATAGAGAGACAATTTTCACGGATTTTCATTAAAACAGGTCGAATTTTATAATAACGGTCACCATCATCAGCGCTGTTATCAGCAAAGTGAATAAACTTTCGAATCTTTTGATATTTTTTTAAAGGCATTATTTTTGCAATTTTCTCGTATCGCGTCTCTAAAGCCCAGAAATCAGTATAGGCTGGCATTGACACAATACCCATGAAAATATTGATGGCCAAAAAATCTTTTATGTCATAACCGGTAATATTAGGATAGGTTCCAGACTTTTGAACACCATAAAGGTTACTCTGTTCAAAAATTAGTTGGATGATGTCCTCTGAGAAAAACTTTGAAAAATATGACAGTGGATCTTCAATTTTTGCAGGTAAAGTAAAATTATCTTCAAAAGATGGCAATTCCGCACTGAAATCAATTTTTGCATTAACTTTCCAATCTGATTCTATGTTATTAGTTATTATTAGTGATATTCTTCTTTTTTCTTTTGGTTGGGACAGGTTTCTTCACAAGCAAAGTTTTTCTTTTAGGTTGAATTACTTTTGGAACTTCTCGCGGAGTCGAAGGATTCTGAGCAGGACTATGAAGAATTATGTTACTGGGTTCACATTGGATAATCTCATGAGTACTGCAAAGTTCTTCATCTTGGGGACAACTATTAACTGTAGTTTTATCGGTTAATTCGGAGGTTTTAACTTCAGAACAAACAGGATTAGGTGATTTGCATTTCTCAACTATATCACGTATATCTAGAACGGGGCTATGGCAATCACTTCTATCATCTTCTGAATAAGAAATATTTAAATTTTCATATGATGAACACAAGGAGGGTGCCGGAGAAGATTCTTCGTCTGAAGCAGGGATAGTGATTGGCGGTTTTGATATTTTTTTGTGAACAATTGTGTTTTCCTCATCAGCAGAATCGTCAGAACAAGAATAATCTGATGTGTGGCCACGTTTTGGGATCAGTGCCAGTATCCGTTTACTTCTATGGCCGCCATAAAACGTAACAATAAAAGTAGTAAAAAAATAGCAATGTATCTTTAAGGATACCTACAATAAATCAATACATACACCTACAAACAAAGCAATGTATCTTTAAAGGTACCTACAATAAATCAATACATATACCTAGAAACAAAGCAATGTATCTTTAAAGATACCTACAATAAATCAATATATATACCTACAAACAAAGTAATGTGCATAAAAAGATACCTAGTAAAATATAGACCAATGGTAACAAAAATATAAGTGATTTTCTTTATGTTTTTCACTAATTTAATAAAGAAACAACTAAAGTTTATGATTTCACTGTTTGTTTTATCGTTAAATTCGGAAAAACATCTAAAAAACAATAAAACTTACCTTGAGTCGCGTGAGGTCCACCTGCCGGTCCGCCATGTTGGTTCTCACTGACCATGTGTTGCATTTTATGCTACTTCGTTCAATAGATGGCGTTACCAGTAAAATAATCAATCGATATTTGTAACTTACGTTCAAAAATCATCTTTGGTTTGGGCGCTAGATTTTTTTAAAGTTGCTGTATCAAAAAAGATACGATGTCAATTTTAGAGTTAAAACATTATAATGAATACAGTATACATATTACCCGTAAAGATAATTTAAACATGATTCTCAATAATGTACTGACTTAATTGTCTTTTGAAATCTTTCCACTTTGTTATTTTTTTTTACAACTGAGGGTATTTTGTTGTAAAGTTGTGCTCCTTCAAAAGTAATTGTTTTTTTGCCGTAGTTTGTTCTTATTCGGGGTAGAACTAAATAACTCAATATCACACAGAGATTAGTGCAACAGGCGGCCTTATCACTAAATAGCGATCTCTTCTAGACAACCTATTAAGCTGAATACATAAATAACTTTGGAAACAGGGTAGGGTGTACAATTGAGCTATAGAAATTTGTTTGTCAGCATTAGAACAGAATAGTATTTTCAAAAGTAAATGCAAAAAGGAAATAAATAGCAAAATAACAATAAGACTGTGTGGTTAGAATAAAAGCAATCGATCTAATAATATGAAGCCGTTATCTTGCATAATAAATAAATCTGTGTGACTACTATATAAAAAAAAAGTGACTACATGGCAGATCTGTGTGACCACTATGAAAATTCTGTGAGTCTAATTGGCAGATTTTTACGGCTACTATAAAAATACTGTGTGTTTACATGGTGAATCTGTGTGGCTTGTATGAAAATGCTGTAGAACTGCATGAAGATCTATGTGGCTACTAAAGAAATGCTGTGTGTCCCCATAGTTAGGTTGTAGGACTATTCGCAGATCTGTGTGACTTCTATGAGAATTCTGTGCGTCTACTTGGCAAATTTGTATGGCTACTATGAAAATACTGTGTGCTTACATAGTGGATCTGTGTGGCTACTATGAAAATGCTGTAGAACTGCATGATAGATCAATGAGGTTACTAAAGAAATGCTGTGTGTCCCCACAACCAGGTTGTAGGGCTATTATGAAATAGTAGTAAAACCTTTATCATGTTCCTAAAGGTACTCTGGAAGAAATCGCAATTTTGCTATAGCCTTTTCTGCACAAGTAATATAAATTGAAATATTTTTATTCCAATTTGTTGTTATGGTGTGCAATAAATTGTAATAAATAAACCAATAAAAATAAAATGCGAAATAGATTAACCTAAGTAGGTATAAAGGAATTAAAAGAAACAAGCGCTCAATAGTAAGTTGCAATAAGTTTTTATTGAACATGCGATAATGTTTTTGTTTGTTATAATGATTTTGCGAATTAGATTGGACCTCTTTCAACATACATTCTGGTGTGACAACATACCTACATAATACATTTTTGACATAAACATGATCTGGTAACACGCTCAGGATTGACTGCAGCCAAATCCTCATTTACCGACTTTCTTTACAATAACATATACGCTGAGTATTGTAAATAAGTTATAGGTCAATATCATCACTGTTGTAGAGTGATATGTTTAACGTATCTATGTATTATATGTACGTATGTATCTTATATTTAATATTTGGTATCTATTGACGAAAGCCAGAGCATAGCTATATAGCATAGCTATAGCTATGGCTAATTGACTCTTTCTCATGAAAGAGGGAATTTGACAAAATAGTCCATATTATTTATTGTTACATGGGTCATGAATACTTAATGAGTAATTCAAATCAAATAATTACGTAACAGCGTGCTATGTGTGCCGAAATAAAATTAATAGACTGTATATTTCATGGTCTTAATTACAGTCACCATATTTATTGAAGGAAATTTTGGGTTCAATCCAATTATGCTCTTGATTTATTAATTTATGTATCGTTATTCACAATAATATACAATACGCAAACTCGAGCCACCTAATACATTTATTTTGTGATATACCTACCTACTTACATTACATTTTCAATTAATTGGTATATTACTTACAACGCATGTTAAATTATTCAACACAATTATTTTCATCAGTATTCTCTTAAATTATACCAATTAATAATTTTGTCAAGTAAATACGTCAATTCGTTTCGTCATAATCATTCTATAATGTTTATTAAGAAATTTATATGAAATACACTTAATGCATTAGGACGTAGCACCTGTAATGTTAATGATAATAATTTGTAATAAATAAAAAGTAAGTAATTATTTACGCAATTAAAGGTGTTACTTTATGTGTTAATGCTGTAAACATTATTTCAATAAAATAATTGCTTATGTTCCTATATTCATTCAAACATTATATTTACAACACAATGAAACGAAAATTTAAAACAAACAAGATTTATTTTAGCTTTATTTTCAATAGATATTAAGTACTGGTTATTTACTCCACTTATATTCACCTTCTTATGTTATTCATTTGTTAAGGTTCTTCAACAATACATATATTATTAGAATTTAATTTATAGGATGTCCCTTACCTACAGCAGTACACGTCACTCATTGGTCATAAATAAAATTATTACATGTATATGGAATAAATAGATGCTGCTATTTATGCTTATTAAACATACGTAAGACAAAAAAAAACAAATAAATATAATATAATCAGTTCTTGACGATTTCATTATTACTATAAGACACCAAGGATAAAAAATACTTCCTCATGGGCATTTATTAATCAATTATTACTTATCATAAGAGAAAAAAAAACCAACTCCAATTTTATAATTTTATTTGATAAGGCCTTTACGCCTTGTTATACCATTAAACTCCATAATTATATTTGCCATAGGATTATAGTATAAATATCTTTCACCAATCATCACATGACCAACCACACGTTCACATTTATTACACACACGTTAATATTTACTATTATTACTAGTTCACATATATAGTACAGCCATCGTATATAACGTCACAGATATGTGTTCTTGTATATGTTTGTGCCCTTTGACGTCCTAGTATTTATGAGAAAACGGAGTCGGTTCGCATAAGAGTTTGAATTTGCCTCTAAAATGGTCGCTCCCAGTTTTTAACCTACGTGTTATTGCATAAAGCAACTCGCAATATTACATAACAAAATTAAAACATTACATACTTTCGTCTGTAACAACAAGAATAAAATACTTATCATGTACCTATGTATATGTACCATAATTTAAATAAAAAGAAAGCACTTCAACACACTTCAAATATTTATTTTGTAATCTGTAGTGTAAAGCGAATTATTTTTTTGTTATTTATTTTGTTAATCTACCCTCAAAAGTTCGTGGAATTATTTAACGAGAAACAACCGCTCTCTTGATAAGTCCATGTCAGAAGAGTATATTTAGACATTTTTATTTTTTGGTGTTCATTTAAAATTGGTAATTATGCCTGATTGCTGTATGTGTGTGTGTGATTGCTACTCTGATTCGTGATGGACAAGCATAAGGAAAAATTTATTGATGAAATACAACCCTTTAGGTAGTTTATATCAAAATAATATGAACTAAATAATTATTATTATTCTTTGTGCGACCCAGATTATAAACTAAAAATTACACAAAGGGGATTCAGTTGCTAAGTGCGCGCTCTCTATTCTGGTGCTTAATTCTTATACAATTGCGAACTAGATTAACTGGGTTTAACTAATACTTACAGTATTTGTAATATGTACTGTTTAAAGTCATACGTGGAAATAATAAGTTTTAGAAAAACAAGATAAATTGTAAACAATGTTAGATGCTGTGTAAATGAAATTAAGAGCTGTGTGAATGGAATTTAAACCTGTGTGAATGGAATTAAAAGCCATGTGAATTATATTAAAATCTGTGCGAATTAAATTGAAAGCTGTGTGAATCAATTAAAGCTGTCAAAATAAATCAAATTTTTGTAAGTTACATTAATAGCAATGGGATGAAATAAATAAATATATTGACTTTCTATCCTGTACGTAATAAAACTTTAACTGATCGGTGTTTGTACATGGCAACAAATTTAAAAATTCATAATATGAGGTCTTTATTTAATCAAGAGAACCCAAAACAATGTTTTACCATTTTGTCTATTTGTCGGTAGGTTTGTGCACATTAATCCTCTAGAATTGCTTTTCCGATTTGAATGCACTTTTCAGATTTCTATTTTGATGGGCTTCACTTAACATTAGACTGAAAAAAATTCAAGTTCTGTGTTGGAAGAAAATATGCAATTGAGAATACAAACGTTACCAAAGAAAAATAAATATTATTTTATTTAACTTTTATTGACAAAAAAAAGCCCGATTATTATTTAAAGATGTTCATTCTATCTCCATTAAATTTGCAGTAATTATAAGAACCAGTTACTCGTCCGGTGTTTCAATTTCAGGAGCCGCCGTAGACCGGGGACAAATCGGGACGCGAGCATGATGACCTAATGATGACCGCCGTGAGACACGACAGATGCAGGATGGCCGAGTGTTACAAGTTCTACTTCCGGCACTCCGATATAACCCAACATTAATTATTAATTACAATAACTATAATATCATTGTGTGTATAATAATTCTGTGTATAATAATTTATACCTACGATTTATTAATAAATTCATTTATTGTTTGAGATTATATAAGTGTTATTGACTTCCGATTTAATTGTAAAGTGGGGTTGAGAGTAGGATATAAATATGGCGGACTAAGGTAGTGCAGGTCATTAATTTTGTAACGGTTCTAAGGGGAAGTTCTGCCCGAATGTATACTTGTAAAGATAATTGGTAGTTAAATGTAATAATGTACAAAGTGTAGAGAATAATGTGTATATGCTGTAATAAACTACGTGAAAAGATGTTGCTGAAGTTTATTTTTGTGAAATAACTCATCGATAGGGAAGTTCATCGTCCTTGCTGCAGCCAGTGTGATAGCCATCATCACAAATGACATTAGCTGTTACAGCCGCTTCTGTAGTAAGTGTCCCTGTAATATTTAAGAAAGTTATATTAAAGTGAGTATTATATATACTATGCTATGGCAGTACATCTATTGCTTCACAAATGCATCGCTCAACTATTTTGACAGTCAATATTCAGAAGCTGTGAAATCCTTACCATCAGATATTTTTGCAAACATTCCAGCTGCCACTGAATGGCTTAATACTTGAGCAGCAAGATTTACTTTCATTTTTTGCTTGGTATTTGGGCTTAAATGATCCCTTTTCAGGACAGGAGCAACAACAAAGTTTGGATTTTTGTTGTCCATTTCAAAAAATTCTTGAATATGGCTCCATTTAGCAATACCTATAAACAAAAAAAAACATCAATACATACACATAACATATTTGGCGGTGTAATATTTTGCCATGCAATCATGGAACATAAATTTAATCTGGTGTCACAAAAACAGTAACGAGAATTGCATTCACCTGACTAAGTAAAATCAAGCAAAGAAATGTTAGATTTATGGTTAGATTAGTATTTGCCTGCAGCTTCGCCCGCGTGAAATTTAGTCTGTCACTTAATCTTCAATCTAATTGTGATAATTCAATCTAAGTCCATTCCATATTTTTGCGAAGAATAGTAACAAACATACATCTTCACGATTTAAACTATCTCCACACACAAAAATTATACTATAACATCGCAACAAACACAGACATATAGACGTTTATGTCATATTATAAATGTGGGATGCCAGCTTGAGGAACCGAACGTGTGAGTAAGTTTGAGTATGAGTATCCGAGCGAGCTATGAAGCGCTCATAGCCCGGCGGCTTGCGTCGATCCTAAGCGATCGACAAAGTTAAGCAACTGCGGGCACGGTCGGTAGTCGGATGGGTGACCGCTAGTGGCAAAATTTCTTGAGCGCTTCCGTGCTTCGGAGGGCACGTAAAGCCGTCGGTCCCGGCTGTTATCGATTGATAGCAGTCGTTAAGCCATGTCGGAGGCCTTCGGGCAGCTTGAAAACTTTCGACACTGGGTTGGCCACTAACCCCTCCACCAATCCGCATTGGAGCAGCGTGGTGGAGTATGCTCTAGGCCTCCTCAGTAATGAGGAGAGACCCGTGCTCAGTAGTGGGCCATTAGTGGGTTGTAGCTTAGCTTAGCTATCCGAGCGACTGCATGAATGATTGACCGATGAGATGATTGAACGGATGGGAAAAGGATTGAATGATAAAACCAGACGACGAATGACCGCTGTGCGATGTACATTGTTTCTGTCTGCATCTGCAAGTATTCTGCCATTAAAAGTATTTCTTAAGAAAAAGCCACTTTTATTTCGAAGATCCCACAATTTTTGGGGGCTCGTCCGGGATCAACGAAATAAAGTGGAGAACGACGTGATCACGACGTATGTATTTTGTAAATTTTCACACGCCGAACGACGTACGCGCAACGTGTCCAGTACCTACGACGCTGGTATCGACGACATCGACGAGTTGCCGTGAGTTTTTTTGAAAATTTACATCATCATGGGCGGAAAAGGTCGCAGACACAGTCGCCAAGCGGACTACGACGACGTGCTAGACGATCCATCGTCGCCGGCGCAATCAGTACCTACGCGGTCATGTGGTCTCCATGCCACCGACGACCTGGTTCCGACGTTCTGTGGCCAGGACAACACCTTCACCGTCACCCGTTGGATCCAAGACCTGGAGGACAACGCCGAGATCATGCAGTGGACGCCGCTGCAGACCCTGATCGTCGCCCGGAGGTCGCTTACAGGTACAGCAGCTCTGTGGTTACGGTCAGAACGCCCGTTTAAGAGCTGGGAGGATCTCAAATCTGCTATCGCTAAGGAGTTTCCTGACACGATCGACAGCAAAACCGTACATGAGATGATGTCTGCACGTAAAAAACGCAAGGACGAGAAGTGCATCGATTACCTACTGATCATGAAGGAGATGGGAAAACGGGGTAAGATGCCTGATTATGTTGCCATTAAGTATATCGTTGATGGGATTATTGACAGCGAGGTGAATAAAATGATGTTATACGGTGCCACGACGTATCCCGAGTTGAAGGAGAAATTAAAAATCTACGAGACTATCAAAGCAAAAATGGAGGTAAATCGACATGTCACAAGCAGCCCTGCGAGAGAAAAAAAGCCAGCCGCAACGTTCCCGTACCGCTGTTACAACTGTGGGGAAAAAAGTCATCGGTCATCGCAGTGCCCGCACAAGGAAAAAGGCCTGAAATGCTTCAAATGTAATGAATTCGGTCACGTTGCAAATAATTGCAAGTTGCGCGGCCAAAAACAAGATGGTGGAAATGGCGCGCAAACATCGTCTTCATCAACAAGGCAAGTTTTGTACGGGGCGAGTTTCGCAAATTTGCCGCACGAGGGCAGCGCTACTGCTACGTCAGCGGAACATAGAGTTAGTACAATAGAGTGCAGAAGCCAGGCTTCAGAGCGTACCTCGGATAAAAAGAGACGAAATCACTTTAGTAATCACCTTTCTCTTTCTGGCGTTCCCTTCGTGGCATTGATCGTCTTGACGTTTGATTTTGTGGTTACCTAAATTTCTACTATTACGATTTACGGTTTTATAAAATGACGAAATCATGCGTAATTTGTAAAAAAGTGTTCATTCCTGGTGATTTGACTCACAGTTTTCATAGGTATGAGTTATTTATTTAGTGTATATATTTTATTATTTGACAAGTTCAATATTCGGTCGAGTACTTAATATTATTGTTTGGTTATGTTTATAACAGAGTCAATGTTAACCATATGTTAACAGAATAATAATAATAATAATAAATTTAAATTGCAGTTTCCCGACAAACAGTATACAAAGGGAGAAATGGGTAAAAGCGATTGGGATCAAAGATGGAGAGATCCGGCATGGTCATTGTATTTGCAGTGACCATTTTGCCGACGACTCGTACTATCATATTGATCCCAATACGAGGAAGAGACGTCTTTTACCAACGACAGTACCCTTAACTGGTGCCACTCTAACCGGTCCTGGGCCTTTTGAATCCAGCGGATGCCAAGTACATAAGAACCAAAGAAATTACTCAGTCAAAACACCAGCTACCTAGAGTTGGAAATAACCAAATGGTTCTTGAAGGTCCCACTAGCAACCAGACAGTTAGAAACTATATACAGGAAGGAAAAGTGACCAAAAAATAATATTGCCAAGTACAGATGCAAATGCATATCACAGGAATTAAGAAATGTTACTTTTGTATTGCAGTATATTGCATTTGAAAGTAATAGAAAAGTGTAAATAATTGAAGTGGAATATAATGAAATGTATTCAAGAAATATAATATTGTGTCTTGTCAACTTTTGGAAGGAAAATATATACCCTTTACTACATCAAAGCGCTAGAGTTACATATTAATAAATAAAACTATACAATCAATTCTAGTTCTTTTATTTTATAATAACCACAGAACAATCACAATAATTTCTCATACAGGATCAAAAGATCAATATATTTAAACACAGTGGACCAACTGTAGTGTATTTTAATTTGATAGGAGATATAGCAATATTGACTTTCTCAACTTTTAGTGGCGAGGTCACAGCATTCCGTTTCCTAATGTGAGTTTGACTACCTTTACTTCTGTATTTTTTAGCAATTGTTACAAGTTCTACTTCCGGCACTCCGATATAACCCAACATTAATTATTAATTACAATAACTATATCATTGTGTGTATAATAATTCTGTGTATAATAATTTATACCTACGATTTATTAATAAATTCATTTATTGTTTGAGATTATATAAGTGTTATTGACTTCCGATTTAATTGTAAAGTGGGGTTGAGAGTAGGATATAAATATGGCGGACTAAGGTAGTGCAGGTCATTAATTTTGTAACGGTTCTAAGGGGAAGTTCTGCCCGAATGTATACTTGTAAAGATAATTGGTAATTAAATGTAATAATGTACAATTAAATGTAAAGTGTAGAGAATAATGTGTATATGCTGTAATAAACTACGTGAAAAGATGTTGCTGAAGTTTATTTTTGTGAAATAACTCATCGATAGGGAAGTTCATCGTCCTTGCTGCAGCCAGTGTGATAGCCATCATCACACTTCAGAAGTGGGATATATTTTCCTTTACAGCCCATATTATCTTGGTCAAAGGAACGGAGATTTTTTTTTTGACACGCCATCCATATCTACCAAAGTACTCGCTGGCATGCGGCGGGGACTTCTTGTGATCCAAGGAACAAAGAAACGAACAGGTACGTCATATTCAATTTGTCTTAATCGAAGGAAGTGGTGTCTTTCTTAGGTTATAAAACCTTATGACAGTTCTTAAATATTGAATGTTTTGGTTAGTGGTTGCTGAACCGTTTCAGATTATTATTTCACAAAACTTTAAGATAAAATTACCTAACGATAGGTATATCTACACGACAACACAAAGCACTTATACAATCGTTCGCAAACATAATACTTAAAACATTATAATGAATACAGTATACATATTACCCGTAAAGATAATTTAAACATGATTCTCAATAATGTACTGACTTAATTGTCTTTTGAAATCTTTCCACTTTGTTATTTTTTTTACAACTGAGGGTATTTTGTTGTAAAGTTGTGCTCCTTCAAAAGTAATTGTTTTTTTTGCCGTAGTTTGTTCTTATTCGGGGTAGAACTAAATAACTCAATATCACACAGAGATTAGTGCAACAGGCGGCCTTATCACTAAATAGCGATCTCTTCTAGACAACCTATTAAGCTGAATACATAAATAACTTTGAAAACAGGGTAGGGTGTACAATTGAGCTATAGAAATTTGTTTGTCAGCATTAGAACAGAATAGTATTTTCAAAAGTAAATGCAAAAAGGAAATAAATAGCAAAATAACAATAAGACTGTGTGGTTAGAATAAAAGCAATCGATCTAATAATATGAAGCCGTTATCTTGCATAATAAATAAATCTGTGTGACTACTATATAAAAAAAAAGTGACTACATGGCAGATCTGTGTGACCACTATGAAAATTCTGTGCGTCTACTTGGCAGATTTTTACGGCTACTATAAAAATACTGTGTGTTTACATGGTGAATCTGTGTGGCTAGTATGAAAATGCTGTAGAACTGCATGGAGATCTATGTGGCTACTAAAGAAATGCTGTGTGTCCCCATAGTTAGGTTGTAGGACTATTCGCAGATCTGTGTGACTTCTATGAGAATTCTGTGCGTCTACTTGGCAAATTTGTATGGCTACTATGAAAATACTGTGTGCTTACATAGTGGATCTGTGTGGCTACTGTGAAAATGCTATAGAACTGCATGATAGATCAATGAGGTTACTAAAGAAATGCTGTGTGTCCCCACAACCAGGTTGTAGGGCTATTATGAAAATTAAATAGTAGTAAAACCTTTATCATGTTCCCAAAGGTACTCTGGAAGAAATCGCAATTTTGCTATAGCATTTTCTGCACAAGTAATATAAATTGAAATATTTTTATTCCAATTTGTTGTTATGGTGTGCAATAAATTGTAATAAATAAACCAATAAAAATAAAATGCGAAATAGATTAACCTAAGTAGGTATAAAGGAATTAAAAGAAACAAGCGCTCAATAGTAAGTTGCAATAAGTTTTTATTGAACATGCGATAATGTTTTTGTTTGTTATAATGATTTTGTGAATTAGATTGGACCTCTTTCAACATACATTCTGGTGTGACAACATACCTACATAATACATTTTTGACATAAGCATGATCTGGTAACACGCTCAGGATTGACTGCAGCCAAATCCTCATTTACCGACTTGCTTTACAATAACATATACGCTGAGTATTGTAAATAAGTTATAGGTCAATATCATCACTGTTGTAGAGTGATATGTTTAACGTATCTATCCTTACTAATATTATAAATGTGAAAGTGTGTTTGTTTGTTTGTTTGTTTGTTTGTTTGTGACGCTTTCACGTCGCAACAAAGCTATTATATGGTAAGGTTTATGTGTGTGGGGATAGTTAGGAGGGTGGAGAGTGACGTAGGCTACTTTTTACCGCGGAAAAACATCCCATTCCCATGGGAAGATCGATGTTTTGTTAGTTGCTAGATATTTATTTTCGGAGTTCCTAATAGATGGCGTTAATAAAATTCATTTGCAAGTACTGAATTACGCTATCAAATACTACATGTAATTTACTTAAGTCATAGGCAAATGTAATAGGCTACTTTAGCTCTGCCTCGAGAACTCCCCGCTCCGGCTGTATTCAGTGTACCGCCCGCCCACTGGCACTATCCTGTTGGCTGATGTCCGCAAGTTGCTGTACTCGCAGACACCGGTGGTGGGCGCGGGCGACTGGAACTGCAAGCATCCGGGGTGGAATAGCCTAGCTGCCAACAGAAGTGTAAGGCTACTTTTTGATGCCGCTGAACAGCACGGCTACACTGTCGAGGGTGTTTCACACCGTTACCGCGGCTCTGAATAAGAGAGAACGCGTGTGTGCAGTATTCCTCGACATGGAAAAGGCGTACGACCGTGTTTGCCACGACGGCTTTCTCTACAAGATCTCTCAGTCGTCGGCGCCCCGGAGTGCCGTTAAGGTGATCTCCAGTTTCCTCGAAAAGAGAAGCTTCAGAGTAGTGGTTGAAGACGCCGAATCCACCGAGCGCCCGATGGCAGCCGGCGTCCCGCAAGGGAGTTGCCTGTCCCCGGTCTGCCTCGCCTGCTACACCGACGACATCCCGGCGGCAGGGGGGGCGTCGCTTGCCCTGTATGCCGATGACGTGGCGTACATCACCACGTCGCTGAATAGAACCCACGCCATCGTCAAGATGCAGCGTGCGCTTGATGCCCTCCCCGAATGGCTCGCCGCGTGGAGACTGTCGGTGAATGTCGGGAAGACGCAGGCCGTGAACATAGGAGGATACCTCAATAGGCGGGACCCTACTCTGGAGCTTCACGGACAAGATATCCAATGGGCCCCACAGGCCAAATACCTGGGGGCAAAATCGACGGAAGACTTTCGATGAAGCCACAGGTTACGAAAGCCGTCGTGAATTCTAGAAGCGCGATGGCAGAAACCAGTGCTCTCCTCGAGCCTCCCTCTCGGACTGAAGCTCGGGGTCTACAAGACCTACATCAGATCCCGCCTCACGTACGCGGCACCGGCGTGGTACGCGCTCGCCAGCGAACCGCAGCGCAAGAGGGTGCGCGCGCGAGCGCAAGCGGGATTCACCCGGTAGGGCCTCGATCGCCTGGGCGGCGCGAAGATGAACCCCATCCCGTTTAAGACTCTGTGGCCTGTAAAAAGGCCGCCACTCACCGGACTTGACCTATTGGTTAACCACAGATGGACAACCAAGGGCCTTAGGGCCCAACCCAAGGACCGGCCCGTTTTAACGGGCCGCGAGAGACACCCCCAAAGGGGAACTAACTGTCCCGAGGGCTCCACACACCTCAGACAGGATGGAGTGAAGAGAGCGAGTAGTAGGCTACTTTTTAGCCTAAATTCCTACGGGAGCGAGACCTACGCGGCTGTTACCTACGGGTCCCGAAGCGAAGCGCGGGCGGTTCTCTAGTTTATTATACGTATGTATCTTATATTTAATATTTGGTATCTATTGACGAAAGCCAGAGCATAGCTATATAGCATAGCTATAGCTATGGCTAATGGACTCTTTCTCATGAAAGAGGGAATTTGACAAAATAGTCTATATTATTTATTGTTACATGGGTCATGAATACTTAATGAGTAATTCAAATCAAATAATTACGTAACAGCGTGCTATGTGTGCCGAAATAAAATTAATAGACTGTATATTTCATGGTCTTAATTAAAGTCACCATATTTATTGAAGGAAATTTTGGGTTCAATCCAATTATGCTCTTGATTTATTAATTTATGTATCGTTATTCACAATAATATACAATACGCAAACTCGAGCCACCTAATACATTTATTTTGTGATATACCTACCTACTTACATTACATTTTCAATTAATTGGTATATTACTTACAACGCATGTTAAATTATTCAACACAATTATTTTCATCACGTATTCTCTTAAATTATACCAATTAATAATTTTGTCAAGTAAATACGTCAATTCGTTTCGTCATAATCATTCTATAATGTTTATTAAGAAATTTATATGAAATACACTTAATGCATTAGGACGTAGCACCTGTAATGTTAATGATAATAATTTGTAATAAATAAAAAGTAAGTAATTATATACGCAATTGAAGGTGTTACTTTATGTGTTAATGCTGTAAACATTATTTCAATAAAATAATTGCTTATGTTCCTATATTCATTCAAACATTATATTTACAACACAATGAAACGAAAATTTAAAACAAACAAGATTTATTTTAGCTTTATTTTCAATAGATATTAAGTACTGGTTATTTACTCCACTTATATTCACCTTCTTATGTTATTCATTTGTTAAGGTTCTTCAACAATACATATATTATTAGAATTTAATTTATAGGATGTCCCTTACCTACAGCAGTACACATCACTCATTAGTCTTATATAAAACTAGTGAACCGCCCTCGCTTCGCTTCGGGACCCGTAAGTATCAACCGCGTAGGTCCCGCTCCCGTAGGAATTTCGGGAAGATAATAAACTGTCACCAAAATTAATTCAGGTTAAATTAAATTAAACTTAGAAATAAAGCTTACGACAAAATAATAGCAAAGTAGCAAAGGATCACAGCAAGATTAATTCAGATTAAACTTAGAAACGCGGCAAGTTTGGTATGGCAGTGGTTTCGACCAAATTTGATTACCATAAAAACGGTTCTAGTGTGTTAATCTTAAAAGATAGACATATACTGTCGTGGACATTTTTTTAGATCATTTCAAGAGGAATAATTCTTTCATACATATATTTTTGGTATCTTGAATCGTTTTCGCAACGCATGCAACGAAAGCCCTCGAGAATGAATAATTTTCCCCGTTTTTTCCACATTTTCCATTATTTCTTCGCTCCTAATTGTTGCAGCGTGATGTTATATAGCCTATAGCCTTCCTCGATAAAAGGTCTATTCAACACAAAAAAAAAATTTCAATTCGAACCAGTAGTTCCTGAGATTAGCGCGTTCAACCAAACAAACAAACAAACAAACAAACAAACAAACAAACAAACAAACAAACAAACTCTTCAGCTTTATAATATTATAGTATAGATTATTACATGTATATGGAATAAATAGATGCTGCTATTTATGCTTATTAAACATACGTAAAACAAAAAAAAAACAAATAAATATAATATAATCAGTTCTTGACGATTTCATTATTACTATAAACTATAAGACACCAAGGATAAAAAAAAAGTCGGTATACGGGCGAAAGTTTTACGTGACAACGACTTTGAGTGGTAAAATAATTTTAATGTGAATATTCATTCGTATAGTAGGAAGAAGGATGAAATAATAGTAACAATTTAAAACATTTATTTATACAAAGAATTATATTTAAAACATTAATTTATACAAAGAATCTCATTTGAAGGGACGCGTGCCTTTCACTTTTTATGTCTGTCTCTCTTGCTCTTAGGCGGGCTAACCATGCCCGAGTGGAAGGGACGCGTGCCTCTCACTCGCTCTCATTGTGAGCGCATAACGTGAGCGGAGCGTAACGCAGTTTCTTGAAGTGTCACCCGGCAAACCAATTTATAAGACGTTGTCACGTCAATACTTCCTCATGGGCATTTATTAATCAATTATTACTTATCATAAGAGAAAAAAAACCAACTCCAATTTTATAATTTTATTTGATAAGGCCTTTACGCCTTGTTATACCATTAAACTCCATAATTATATTTGCCATAGGATTATAGTATAAATATCTTTCACCAATCATCACATGACCAACCACACGTTCACATTTATTACACACACGTTAATATTTACTATTATTACTAGTTCACATATATAGTACAGCCATCGTATATAACGTCACAGATAATTATATTTTTTTGAAAATGTTTAAAAATATTTTGTATATGTTTGTGTCCTTGTATATGTTTGTGCCCTTTGACGTCCTAGTATTTATGAGAAAACGGAGTCGGTTCGCATAAGAGTTTGAATTTGCCTCTAAAATGGTCGCTCCCAGTTTTTAACCTACGTGTTATTGCATAAAGCAACTCACAATATTACATAACAAAATTAAAACATTACATACTTTCGTCTGTAACAACAAGAATAAAATACTTATCATGTACCTATGTATATGTACCATAATTTAAATAAAAAGAAAGCACTTCAACACACTTCAAATATTTATTTTGTAATCTGTAGTGTAAAGCGAATTATTTTTTTGTTATTTATTTTGTTAATCTACCCTCAAAAGTTCGTGGAATTATTTAACGAGAAACAACCGCTCTCTTGATAAGTCCATGTCAGAAGAGTATATTTAGACATTTTTATTTTTTGGTGTTCATTTAAAATTGGTAATTATGCCTGATTGCTGTATGTGTGTGTGTGATTGCTACTCTGATTCGTGATGGACAAGCATAAGGAAAAATTTATTGATGAAATACAACCCTTTAGGTAGAGTTTATATCAAAATAATATGAACTAAATAATTATTATTATTCTTTGTGCGTCCCAGATTATAAACTAAAAATTACACAAAGGGGATTCAGTTGCTAAGTGCGCGCTCTCTATTCTGGTGCTTAATTCTTATACAATTACGAACTAGATTAACTGGGTTTAACTAATACTTACAGTATTTGTAATATGTACTGTTTAAAGTCATACGTGGAAATAATAAGTTTTAGAAAAACAGGATAAATTTTAAACAATGTTAGATGCTGTGTAAATGAAATTAAGAGCTGTGTGAATGAACTGTGTAAATGAAATTAAAAGCTGTGTGAATAGAATTAAAAGCTGTTTGAATGGAATTAAAGGCTGTGTGAATGGAATTTAAACCTGTGTGAATGGAATTAAAAGCCATGTGAATTATATTAAAATCTGTGCGAATTAAATTGAAAGCTGTGTGAATCAATTAAAGCTGTCAAAATAAATCAAATTTTTGTAAGTTACATTAATAGCAATGGGATGAAATAAATAAATATATTGACTTTCTATCCTGTACGTAATAAAACTTTAACTGATCGGTGTTTGTACATGGCAACAAATTTAAAAATTCATAACATGAGGTCTTTATTTAATCAAGAGAACCCAAAACAATGTTTTACCATTTTGTCTATTTGTCTGTAGGTTTGTGCACATTAATCCTCTAGAATTGCTTTTCCGATTTGAATGCACTTTTCAGATTTCTATTTTGATGGGCTTCACTTAACATTAGACTGAAAAAATTCAAGTTCTGTGTTGGAAGAAAATATGCAATTGAGAATACAAACGTTACCAAAGAAAAATAAATATTATTTTATTTAACTTTTATTGACAAAAAAAAAAGAGCCCGATTATTATTTAAAGATGTTCATTCTATCTCCATTAAATTTGCAGTAATTATAAGAACCAGTTACTCGTCCGGTGTTTCAATTTCAGGAGCCGCCGTAGACCGGTGACAAATCGGGACGCGAGCATGATGACCTAATGATGACCGCCGTGAGACACGACAGATGCAGGATGGCCGAGTGTTACAAGTTCTACTTCCGGCACTCCGATATAACCCAACATTAATTATTAATTACAATAACTATATCATTGTGTGTATAATAATTCTGTGTATAATAATTTATACCTACGATTTATTAATAAATTCATTTATTGTTTGAGATTATATAAGTGTTATTGACTTCCGATTTAATTGTAAAGTGGGGTTGAGAGTAGGATATAAATATGGCGGACTAAGGTAGTGCAGGTCATTAATTTTGTAACGGTTCTAAGGGGAAGTTCTGCCCGAATGTATACTTGTAAAGATAATTGGTAATTAAATGTAATAATGTACAATTAAATGTAAAGTGTAGAGAATAATGTGTATATGCTGTAATAAACTACGTGAAAAGATGTTGCTGAAGTTTATTTTTGTGAAATAACTCATCGATAGGGAAGTTCATCGTCCTTGCTGCAGCCAGTGTGATAGCCATCATCACACAATATATTATGCTTGTGTTGATTTATCTGCTGACTTCGGTAAAACTGGAGGGATTTTGTGAACCTGATCTGGTTGATTAACTCCAGATGCAACTTGGACCACCATTTGTTCAGAAGACTGTAGATCTGTAAAAAAAAATTACATAGATCCTAACTTTTTCAGCTTTATATAGTAAAGCAGTTACAATATAGTCATACACACATTTTAGTGTATTAGCTAAAGACATGTAAAATCAATTTAAAACCAAAGTAAGATTGCAGTTTGACATGTTGCCATTATGGACTTTGGACTATATGACTAATATTCTGCCTTCCTACACATTATATTATTGAGTTTTATAAATCTCAAAGTTAACTGATTATTTAATACCTGAACATGAAGATTCTGCCATGTGTGTAACGTTCATGCTAACTTCTTCCGGTTCATTTTCTTTAACATCATGTAATAGTTTGTCAATGAGTTCCTTTCTTTGTCTTTTAAAAAAAAACATCTCGAGGAGTGGTAGTCGTTCATTTTTTTCGATCAGGTTGGCATGCAAATTTTGATGGAAAACACATGGGTTTCATTAAGATCCTCTTAACAGAACCTAACAAATGGTATTCCATGTAATTTAACTTATCATTAGGGAGCTGAAAAAAAGTATATACTTATTGTAGCATTCATATTACCTAAATAGAGTAATGATAATGATGCTTGACATAAACACGGTTATGTTTACTGAAGACAGTATCCCGATGACTGAAGAAAATTATTTAAGTAATGTTGTAGGTACCTATTGCAATAACTTGTTACTTACATCGAAATGATCTTCACAGAAAAACAAATTTTATTTTGCTGTAACATGTTTTGGATTCAATCGGGCAAGTTCTAACCACTTATTTCGAATATCTGTTTTAGCAGGGACATGAATAAACAGCTTTGTGGGTGTTTTGATAGTAGTGTTCCCACAATACGGCACAGCACAACATTGGTAGTAATTTTTCACGTTCATAATTAAATTTTAAGCGAATAGCGAAATCACTTTGCACAGCTCACTTTGTTTGTTTGTTGAACAATGACGTCATACGTGATCACGTGACCATAATGGCGCGTTTTTGTGACATATTTTGAATTCAATATTAAAAATCTTTTTTATCACATTCAAGGGCGTAATAATCAATAAAATATTATTTTACGGGTATTATTGTAAACACCTGAAGCGCTTAAAACTATTTTTATAAAGTTGTCAACTCCCGTATTGTATGAAAACCAGCCAAAAACTACAATTTTTTTCAGATGGATGCACAATCTGCTTGACCCAAATTTCTACTAAAATCGTAGAATTCTTTTAAATCTGGTCACACTGAAAATACTTTTCTTTTGTCATTTGATCGTCATTCCTCGGGCACCCTCGGGATCGGAGAGAGATAGGTAATTACTCTTATCGTTGTTTCTCTTTCTAACCGGGGGCGATTGCAATGTATGGGCAGCCGTATGGCTCACCCACTCTATTGTACTAACTCTATGCAGCGGAACGAATGGATCATTCAATATGGCGGAAACAGAACGAGAACGACATCGACTGTCAAGATGGCGGCGACGCAGACTTGTCAATGTCAGTGCATACGACATCAGTGAGTGACAGCAATAGTGACATGTTGTGTCAAAACAATAGTGATCTTGCCGATCGATCCGATCGATTTAATTTAACGAAGCCGGTAAAATTAATTAAAATAAATAATGTAATGCTTAATGCGTTAATAGATTCAGGTAGTGACATTAATTTATTGTCTTTGTCTACTTACAAACAGTTAGGGAGTTTCGATTCGTACGAAACATGTAATGTAAACATGTGTGATTTAGGACGTACTACAATACAAGCAATGGGTATGTTTACAACTTGCGTTACTATAGATAGCCACAAATATAACGAAATTAGGTTTTATATTGTTCCCAATAGTTGTATGCCGTATAATGCGATCTTGGGCAATGAGTTTTTGCAAAATATTGTTACAGTTATGAAAGGTGGGAGTGTATGGTTGAATCCAAGTGAAGAGTGGCTGTCAAATGTGATGGTATTTCCATGTTCTGTTGATTGTATAGGTACCGTGAGTGACACTGCCATTAAAGAGGAGGTTACAAGGCTTGTGGAGGAATATCAGCCATGTCAAACCAAGGAAGCGCCCATTGAGCTCAAAATCGTCATGAAGAGCGACATACCGATAGCTCAACGGCCACGACGTATCGCGCCTAAGGAGCAGGAGGCTGTGGATGCACAGGTTAAGGAGTGGCTTGACAAGGGGATTATTCGCGTAAGTTATTCCGAATTTTCTAGTCCTTTAGTCCTAGTAAAGAAGAAAGATGGTAGTTTGAGAGTCTGTGTTGATTATAGGAAAATAAGTAAATTGCAACATGGTGAAAGATGAATACCCGTTACCTATTATTGATGATCACATTGACAAATTATCTTCGGCGAAAGTATTTAGTGCACTGGATTTAAAGAATGGTTTCTTTCATTTAAATACACTGCATTTGTTACCATGACGGGTCAATATGAGTTTCTTAGAGCACCTTTCGGATTAGCAACATGTCCTAAAGTGTTCACAAGATTTATAAACATAATTTTCAGAGATTTGATTATGAAGGGAATTGTTATTGTGTTTTGTAGTGTATTATTAATCTGTACTGTAATGTCACTATACTGTGGGTAGATTGATTATAAATGGTACTGTGGACTAAAATGTAAAGATGTTGTTTCTTGTTAATAAAGATATATTTGAGCAAAATACGAATATATTTTAGTGGCGACGAGTAAATCTAGTAAAAATGTCAGTCACAAGTATCGCGAATATTGTTTTACCGGGAAAATTTGAGCCCCACAAAGATAATTGGGAAAATTATCGTGAGCAGTTGTTTTTCGCATTGGAAGCTGCTGGAAACTTACAAAGTGTACAAAAAAGAGCCCTATTTTTGTCTCAGTGTGGGAAAGAAGCCTTTACATTGATTGTTTCGTTACTGTCACCGAAAAAACCCAGCGAAGTTTCGTTTGAAGAAATTATAATATTGCTCAATAAATTTTTTATCCCGACGCCACATCCTATACTAGAAACACAGAAGTTTTATGCACGAAAACAAAAATCTAATGAGTCAATTACTAGTTTTGTGGCAGCATTGCACGAAATTAGTGCCAGGTGCTTGTTTGATAATATCAATCGTCGAGTGATAGAACAGTTAACTCTTGGATGTCGTGAAAAGAATTTAAAAAAGGAACTTTTAAGGCTTAAATGGGAGGAATTAACTTACGACAGAGCGGTACAAGTAGCGTTAAATTTCGAAGCTATGGAATTTAACAATAACCCTATGAGTAACTCTACGGAATATCAAGATTGTGGTCAAAGTCAAAATATTACAAATAATGGGTTAGAGGCGATGGAAGTAAATGCTATTAATAACAAGATTTGTTCACATTGTGCTAAGCGTCATGGTGACAGAAAGTGTAGATTTTTAAATGCGGTGTGCCACCGTTGTAATAAGCGAGGACACATAAAACCGGCATGTCCCACAGAAAAACGAAAAATGCGCGTAGATATATGTGGCGAGAGTACATGTGATGGTACTGCGATAGCAGTTACGCCAGTGTCGCCGGTGGAAGAAGAAAGTATGAGTTTTAATGGTGTCGCCGGCACGGCCAGTCAGTGCAATGCTATACGGCCTAAACCCTATATGGTGGATGTCATAATAAACGGAGTGCAAATAACGATGGAAGTCGACTCTGGTTCCGCACGTTCTATTTTACCACACAGTGTTTACTTAAGATACAGACATATGTTTCCTGAAAAATTAACACCTACTACTAGTAAATTAGTAACTTGGACTAATGAGAGCTTAAAAATTAAAGGCGAGATGATGGTCGAAGTAGTGTTCAAGGACAAATTGGTTAAGTTGCCTTTGTTGATAAGCTGTGGCAAGGGACCGGCATTATTAGGTCGCACATGGTTCGAAGATTTAGGAATTTCAGTTCAAGGAGTCAATATTATACACGATACACGAAGTTTAAGTAACTTACAAGAAAAATTCCCTGAATTATTTGATAATAACATGGACAAGTACTGTGGACCTACAGTTCATATAGATATAAAAAATGACACATTGCCGGTGTTTCAAAATGCTCGCCCCGTACCATTTCCATTGAGAGCAAAGGTAAACGAGGAATTAAATAGAATGATTAAAGATGGCATAATTACACCAGTAAAGCACTCACGTTGGGCTACTCCGTTGAGGATTGTTCCAAAACCTGATGGGTCACTGAGGTTATGTGGTGACTATAGAACTACAGTAAATGCAGCTTGCATAGCAGATAGTTACCCACTTCCCACAGCAAATGAAGCTTTTTTTCAGCTTTCAGGTGGCAAGTATTTCACTAAAATAGACCTTAAGCATGCCTATAACCAACTTAAGGTGGATAAAAAGACTGCTGAAATATTAACATTGAACACCCCCTTGGGTTTGATGAGGATGGACCGTCTGGCATATGGGATCAATGCGGCTACTGCTATATTTCAGCGACTGATGTCATCATTACTAGCGGGCATTGATGGAGTTGCATGTTTGTTGGATGATATTGTAGTATCTGGCATCACCATGGAAGAACATGATCAAAGAGTCTTGTCTGTTTTTAAGAGACTAAGCGAAGTTGGTCTTCGACTTAACATAAAGAAGTGTGTTTTTGCAGCTAAACGAGTATGTTTTTTGGGTTATGAGATTGACTGTGAAGGCATTCACCCAACAAAAGATAAAGTCCAAGAGATTAAAGAAAAACCAGTACCAAAAAATAAAACTGAGCTAAAGGCGTTTTTGGGTCTTTATAATTTTTATGAAAGATTCATGTTTCATAAGGCTACCACATTGCAACCATTATACAGATTGTTGAAGGAGAGAGTAAAGTGGCAGTGGAGTAAACAAGAGCAGGAAGCATTTGAAAATGCCAAATCACAATTAACATCAGACATGACTCTAGTCCACTACAGTTTAGATAAGGACCTAATAATGTTGTGTGATGCTAGCGAGTATGGTCTAGGTGCCATGCTTGTTCACAGAATGCCAGACAACACAGAAAAACCTGTTATAATGACATCTAGAACGCTACAAGATCATGAACGTCGATATGCTCAGATTAATAAGGAGGCTTTAGCCATAATATTTGGACTTAAAAAGTTTAGACAATATTTACTGGGTCGCAAATTTACAATATGTACTGACCATAAACCTCTATTGGGAATATTTGGTCGAGAGAAGCCAATCCCAGATCTTATATCGGCTAGAATGCTCAGATGGGCACTAACATTAAATACTTTTGACTACACTCTGTTGTATCGCTCGGGTAAGGAGATGGGCAACGTTGACAGTTTAAGCAGATGGCCCACTCCATGCTCGGAAAATGACTGTGAAAAAGAAGAAGATATATTTTTGTTAGAACAGATGGATATAGATGGTATTAATTCAACAGAAATCGCTAAGGAGACAGAAAGAGACTTTATACTGAGAAAAGTAAAATTCTTTTTGTTACACGGATGGCCAAATGAGATTGAAGATAAGTTTTTACCTTACTATCGAAAAAGAGAAAGCTTGTCATTGAATAAGGACTGTATTTTATGGGCTAATAGAGTCATAATACCTGCAGCTATGCAAAAAAGGATTTTAAAATTATTACATGAAGGCCATAATGGAATGGTGCAGATGAAAATGATGGCACGAGCATATTTGTGGTTTCCCTCTTTAAATTCAGATATAGAGAATATTGTCGCAGATTGCGACATGTGTCAGTTGCACAGAAATAATCCTCCAAGGACTGAACATATCTGGCCACAGTCAACTAAACCATGGTCAAGAGTGCATATTGATTTTATGGGACCATTCATGGGTAAAACTTTTCTAATTATAATAGATTCCTACAGCAAATGGCCCATAGTGGAAATTATGCCCTCAATGTCTAGTAAGTCGGTAGTTACTGTACTCAGAAAAGTTTGTGCAGATCATGGACTACCTGAGTATGTGGTTTCAGATAATGGGCTTGCATTCATGGGCCAAGAGTTTCAGGAGTTTATGCAAAAAAACAGAATTAAACATATAACTGGTGCCCCATATCATCCTGCCACAAATGGTCAAGTAGAACGTCTGATTCAAACTATTAAATCCAAGCTTAAAAAGCAGAGTGATATGCCCTGGGCAGAGCGAGTAGCGAAAATGCTATTTCATATGCGGACTGCTCCGAGTACAGTGACTGGGAAGACTCCAGCCGAGATGTTGAATGGCAGGAAGTACAGAACAGCACTGTCACTACTGCACCCTGATCTGGATACTACTTCAGAGGGAGATATAGCTATGAATAGGGGTAATGAAGATGAAGGAAGAAAAAAGAGTTTTAAAGCAGGAGACCATGTTTTATTAAGAAAATATAACACAAATTCAAAGTGGCAGCGTGGTGTGGTAACAGGCTTAGTAGCACCAGCCTTGTATGAGGTTCAAGCCCAAGATGGTACAGTGCATCGCCGGCATGTTGATCAGCTTCATAAGACTAGACCACCTACACAGGACATGAATACACCTCAAAGATCAAGTGATGATTACAACAGTGACAGAGATAATGAGTTGATTATACCACCACCTGAAGAGTGGCCAGATATAATTGGATATTAATTAATTAATAGAAAACCCTCTTATTCATTAATTTGTTTCATGTAATGTTAGTTTGTAATTAGTTAATCGTTGTGCCCACTTGTATGGGAGGTGTAGTGTATTATTAATCTGTACTGTAATGTCACTATACTGTGGGTAGATTGATTATAAATGGTACTGTGGACTAAAATGTAAAGATGTTGTTTCTTGTTAATAAAGATATATTTGAGCAAAATACGAATATATTTTATGTTTATTGATGATATTCTCATTCCAGCACAAGATGACTGGGAAGCCGTCAAGCGTCTCAAAGAGGTTTTAAAAGTATGTTCAGAATATGGGCTAAATATTAACTGGGAGAAGTCTCAACTTTTGACAAGAAGAGTGGAGTACTTGGGCCATGTCATAGAAGCTGGTGCAGTCATGCCATCGCCAGGGAAGACAGAGGCTGTCATGAAATTCCCTGAGCCACGGAATATGAAGCAGCTGCACAGTTTCTTAGGATTGTGTTCATACTTCAGGAAATTTATACCTAACTTTGCCCACATAGCCCAACCGTTATCAGATTTATTAAAGAAGAATGCGAATTTTGAATTTAACAATGAACATAGAATGATTTTCAATGAGTTAAAGATGAAGCTGGCTAGTAAACCTGTATTAAAAATTTACAATCCAAAGGCAGAGACGGAGCTTCACACTGATGCCTCATGTGTTGCTTATTCAGCAATATTGATGCAAGCCGACGAACGTGGGGATCTTCATCCTGTACATTATATGAGTAGGAAGACATCACCGGCAGAGAGCAAGTATACAAGCTATGAGTTGGAGGCTTTGGCAGTAGTAGAGGGTGTCAAGAAGTTCCGACACTATTTATATGGTAAACAATTCAAGATTGTTACAGATTGCAAAGCGTTTCAAATGACATTGAATAAAAAAGACTTAGCTATGTCTACAAGAGTTGCCCGATGGATACTGCTATTGCAAGATTATGATTTTACAATTGAACATAGAAAAGGCACTAAGATGAAGCATACAGATGCATTAAGTCGAAATGTGTCTGTTATAATGTCGGACCTACATGATAGCATTCGACGTGCCCAGGCAAGTGATGAAGGGCTATGCGCTATTATGGAGATATTGAAGACTCATCAAGAATATAAAGATTATTACCTCATGCATGGACTGCTGTGTAAGGGTTCTGAGCAACAACTGGTAATACCTAGCAAAATGGAAATGGAAATTATTAAGAGAGCACATGATAATGGACATTTCTCAAGACGTAAGACGTTAGAATTGATTGCAAAGGATTATTACATAGATAAAATTAATAAGAAGGTTGAGGATTATTATATTTCAGCATGTATCCCTTGTCTGCTAGCAAGTAGAAAAGAGGGAAAACAAGAGGGATTTTTGTATCCTATTGGAAAAGGGCATTCACCATTGCATACACTGCATATTGATCATATTGGTCCATTAACAGAGACACGTAAGCAATATAACCATATTTTGACAATAGTAGATGCTTTTACCAAATTTGTTTGGTTATTTCCTACCAAGAGTACATGCACGAAGGAGGCGCTGAACAAGCTAGAGATACACTAACAGACTGTTGGTAATCCTGATCGAATTATTTCTGACAGAGGAACTGCTTTCACCAGCAATGACTTCCAGCAGTATTGTGAGAAGGAAGGGATAGAACATATTAAGATAACTACAGGCGTTCCCAGAGCAAATGGTGAAGTTGAACGGATACATCGAATTATAATATCAATCTTGACTAAACTGAGTATCCAGGAACCTGGTTTGTGGTATAGACATGTTAGTAGAGTGCAAAGAGCTATAAATAGTACTCACCAAAGAAGTGTCAACTGTACTCCATTTGAAATGTTAATTGGAAAGAAAATGAAAGGTCAGCAGGACATAGAACTCTATGAGTTGTTACAGCAAGAGACCTGTGAGACTTATGACGAAAACAGAGAGAAGTTAAGAAAACAGGCCAAGCAGCAAATATTAAGAGTCCAGGAAGAAAATATGAAAAGCTTTAATAAAAATAGAAAAGAAAGTATAAAATATAAAGAGGGAGAAATTGTAGCAATAAAGAGAACACAATTTGGAGTAGGGATGAAGCTTAAACCAAAGTATTTGGGGCCCTATAGGGTCACAAAGGTAAAGAGGTGTGACCGATATGAAGTTAACCTATTATTCTCGTAAGAAAGAAAACTGGAGATTACCGCTTATGTATTGACTTTCGAGCTTTAAACAAGAAAACAGTCAAGGAACATTATCCACTCCCTAGAATAGATGATCAGTTAGATAATTTGTCCGGTTATAAATACTTCACTACCTTAGATCTCGCATCAGGGTACTATCAGTTACAAATGTCAGAAACTTCCAAGCATTTAACAGCATTCATAACTCCAGATGGGCATTACGAGTTCAATCGTATGCCGTTTGGTTTAGTGAACGCACCATCAAAATTTCAAAAGGCAATCAATGGCATCTTAGGTAATGCTAGGTTTAAGCAAGCATTTGCATATATGGACGATGTTATCATTCCATCTGAAACAGTTGAAGAAGGTTTGGAAAAACTTAAATATACATTGGAATTGTTTCGTTCATCTGGTTTAACACTGAAATTGTCTAAATGTAATTTTTTAATGCAATCAATTAACTATCTAGGGTTTGAAGTAAATGAGAACGGTATTAGGCCTGGTAAAGCTAAAATTTTGGCGGTGGAATGTTTTCCCCGTCCAACAGACCAACATAAAGTCAAACAGTTCATAGGTCTTGCTAGTTTTTTTAGGAGATTTATTAGAATTTTTTCTGTTATAGCCAGACCTCTCACACTTTTACTCAAAAAAGATGCAAAGTGGATATGGAGTGAGGCGGAAGAAAATGCATTTTTAAATCTTAAACAAGAACTTACAAAACGTCCTATCTTAGCATTTTACAATTCATCTTATGAAACACAGTTACACACTGATGCATCTAAAACGGGTATAGCCGGAATCTTGTTACAAAGACCAAATAAAGATTCTCCCTTCAGTGCTGTGGCTTATTATAGCAGGCAGACGTCTCCAGAAGAGGCTCGTTTTACTGCATATGACTTAGAGACCTTAGCAGTCGTTTCTTCCCTTCAAAGATTCAGAGTATACTTAATAGGTATTCCATTTACTATAATTACCGACTGTAATTCTCTTAGAGCAACTTTTGAAAAGAAAGACATTTTACCCAGAGTTGCTCGATGGTGGAATATTATTCAGGAATATGACTTCACCATACAGTATAAGCCTGGTGCAACCATGTCTCATGTCGACGCCCTCAGTAGAAACCCTGTCGTTGATGAAAGTAATTCATTACAGGTTAGGATAATTGATATTGATTGGATGACTACAGTACAACAGAGTGATGATGAATTGCAACGAATCATAAGTGTGCTAATGGATGACAATACTAAAAATATTTTAGAGATAAAAAATAACTTTCTAATTAAAAAGGGATTGTTGTCAATGATATTATATATTACAAGAGGCAGATACGTTATAAGCGCACGCGTTGTGAAGAGTCAAAAAAGTTCCAATTGGAACTTCTTGTGATTAGTCTGCGTCAAGCGCAACTACGAGCGTGCCGCGCCGTTGGTTGATATACGTTGTTATGAAAATAATTAAAAATGCCATCGTGTGTCTTTCGGAAGTGCACCAATTATCACTCCGAGGTCAACAAAGTACAAGGAATCTCATACCACGCGTAAGTATACTAAGATACTTAGATTATTTAGCATATTTCAATTATTTTTCCAAATAATGTAATAACTCATGCAAAGACGCCATATTGAGGTGAAGAAAGAAATAGCGATATAGTTTTGACGCGAGAGCGATAAGGATGCGTGCCTTGCTGACATAGACTAATAGTGCAGAATGTGCAGATGCGAATTTCATAATGATGATGACTTAACTGCCTAAAATTGCATGTTCAGTTGTTCTTAAATTTTACTTAGTTTTTATAATAGCTATCTATTGTATGTAATTGTCTAATGTAATAAACATTAAAATATTACGTAGTGACGTAATAAACAATAATTAACTTAATATACATATCATATGAAATAGAAGCCATTCTCGCTGATTATAAGTCAGAAACAATCTAAGAACAGAATAAAATAGGTATGGTGTTGCCATTCACTACAAAATGGCATTCAAAGAAAGAGGTTTCCTTGAATTCGTCACAGAAATTCCGAACTCTTTTCAATTGGTCCGAATTCATAGTTGCGTTAAAACTATGAAATGCTTCAAATATATTTTATTATTTACTGTGAAATTTTGCCGCCCGCTAAAAAGTGCCACCCGGGACAGGCCACCCCCTCCGCCCCAAGCTACGCTACTGGTATTCATTATATTGATAATTAAGGATTATTATTGTTTTTTTTTTGTTTTAGGTTTCCAAGTGATCAGGTCAAATTACAAGACTGGATTGCAATTGTTCGTGAACAAAGAAGCGAAACAGACTGGATACCATCAAAAAGCAGTAAAATATGTAGCAATCACTTTAGAACTACTGACAAATATGTGTCAAAATAGGACGAACACTACTACTTTAACAATAAACCTAATTTTTCAATAAACGTATTGAACGCCCACTGTGTTTTATTTTTCACCTTGCAACCTGATGATCGGAGCATTATAGCACCATCCTGACTAGTGTCTCCGAGAAATAATATAATGTAATAATTGACGGACAAACATCCAAACAAAGAAACTTTCACATTTATAATATTAGTGTGATATATTAGGGATGTTACGGATGTGGAGTTTCGGATCTGGATACGGATACGGATATAGGAATAAAATTATATCGGTTTCGGATTCGGTTACGGATATTAATTATTTCGGATTATCCGTAAGTTTCGGATAGTTTCGGTTACGGATATTACATTAAAGTAAAAAAATAGTATGTAATAATTTGATTATAATTAATTATTTACTATCAAGTCTGGATTATCATTTGGTAATACAATGAATAAGTCAGATAGGGGAAACTGAGAATTTTGGGACACTTGAAATTACAATGCTTTTTATAATAAGAAGAAGTTTATCATGATCAAAAAATGACCACATTAAACTTGATTTTGGACGCATTTTGCCCTTAATTATAACTTAATTTAGTAGCAGTACAAATCTTTTCCTTCACTTTATTAGTGAAATACTCAATATTAACTAATAAATTGACCAGGTTGTTAATGCGGTTTTTAATATTATTATTATTATTATTTTGGTGTCTGGGCATGGGGAACTAGTATTCCCATGAGGCCAATGCGAACATCTCTGTTAATGAGACCTACTTACCTACTATTTAGATAGGGTGATACCAAAAAATATTCATCTGACTCATTTACGACTAAAAATAACAAATATGCCATATTTACATGGTGAGTGGTGAAACAAAAACCTGTCGTAACGGGTTTTAATTAGACTCTGCCCTTATCCGAAATTATCCGAAACTTTTTTAGCGGATACGGTTACGGTTACGGATATATTTTTATTTCGGATATCCGATAGTTTCGGTTTCGGTTACGGATATCCATAACATCCCTGTGATATATACATATAAGATTAATTATTAAATTTTAAACTTGTAATATTATATTACATTTTTAATTTTCAAACGTGCAATAAATGTGATTTACTTTTATAGACTTGTATTTCTTACCTATGTACATACTTTTCATTCAAGTGTCACCATATTTCATCATCGAAATTCAAAATATTGCTTAAAATAGTTTCGAAATCACAACTTCCATAATGTTTATTTTTAGGTACTTTCTACCTACTGACTGTTCTGTACTGAATTTTTAGTCTACAATGTTGTCAGTTGCGGAATCGTGGAAATTTGCACGATTGTGCAAATTCATCGAGCAATACGTCATATTTCACTCTTGCAACACTGGGTGACGCAAGCGACAAACACTAGCTGTCTTTTTCACTAATATGGTTTTAGTAATGCCATCCCTTTTACATAATTGTGCAAATACCGATGTTGTGATTGGTGTAGTGAAACAAAAGATAAACGTGGTGTGTTGTATAGTTCCTTTCGGAACAGATTTTTAGGTTGATTTGTAAGGGCATAACATATCTATACTTAAATATCATTGATTGTTGTATAGAAAAACGAATGACGGAGATCGGTGGGTTGTTCCAAAAGGAGTCCGATGGCAAATCCTTAAGTCAAATCACGATGATCTAGGCCATTTTGGTTTTGATAAAACCTATGATAAAATTAAATCTCAGTTCTGGTTTCCTAAAATGAGGAGGTTTATCAAGAAATATGTGATGTCTTGCATGGAGTGTGCGCATACAAAAGTACCATCCGGAAAAAAAGCAGGTGAACTCCATCCTATACCAAAGGTTGATCGTCCTTTTCACACAATACACATAGACCACTTAGGTCTATTTATTCGTAGTAGAAAGAAAAATTGTTATATTCTGTTAATAATAGATGCCTTTACTAAATTTATTACTCTTGTCCCGGTAAAAAGTACAAAATCGTTACATTCTATAAGAGCAATGAAAAATTATTTTCATATTTTTGGGGTGCCTACTAGGGTAATATCTGATAGAGGTACTTCGTTCACGTCTAAAAGCTTTAAAAATTATTTAAGTTCTTTAGGCATAAAACATATTATGAATGCTATCGCAACCCCTCGCGCTAATGGTCAAATAGAGCGCTATAATCGAACGGTTCTAGCTGCTCTGTCAGCAACAAATTATGGAAAAGCTGAAGATATATGGGATGAAAGTATTTCTGAAATACAATGGGCGCTTAATAATACGATCAATAAAGGGATTGGTAAAACCCCTGCTCAGGCTCTTTTTGGTATACATCCGGTAGGAACATCCAACTCGATTCTTAATTTAAATTTAGAAGAAACAGATAGAGGCATATGCAAAAATATTGAAGAAATTAGAAAAGAAATTATTGAGCATATTAATAATAGTCAACTGAAACAAAAAGAGAGATATGATAAGAATAGAAAGAGAGTAACTTATAAAGTAGGGGAGCTGGTTAGGGTGGAAAGAGAGATTCCTTCCACTGGTAGAAGTAGGAAGCTGATTCCAAAAATCCGTGGACCATATCGCATTGTAGAAGTGTTAAACAATGATAGGTATAAAATTGAAGATACTCCATTGTCTCGTAAGGGTAATCGAAAGTTTTCAGGCATTTTTTCTGTTGATAAAATTCATCCCTGGTTAGGGTTTAATAGAACCAGTGAGGACGATTCTGAAATGAATTCGGAATGCAGCGAATAAATTACTAAATTAATGTAACATTAAATTGTGGATTTAAGCTTACATGATAGTTGTTATGTATTTAATATACAGCATTAATATGAAGCGTATAATATTGTAGACAAATTCATTAAACAATTGGCTACCCGTTACATGTTATAAGCTGTAGATGTATCTAAGACTCAGATTTTTCAAATTGTATAATATATCACTTGTGGATTTGTAGAGGCCACAATGATTATAAAGAGAATGTAACAAAATACTTATCAGCTGTGGATTTGTAGAGGCCACAATGATAATGATGACAATGTAACAAAATACTTATCAGCTGTGGATTAGTAGAGGCCACAATGATAATGATGTGAATGTAACTAAATACTTATCAGCTATGGATTTGAAGAGGCCATAATGATAATGATGAGAATGTAACTAAATACTTATCAGCTGTGGATTTGTAGAGGCCACAATGATAATGATGAGAGTGTTTTGAAATGCTTGATAAGATGTGGATGTGAAGAGGCAATGATGATCAAAGTAGCATGTGATTGTAGTTGAATATTTAATATAATAATAAATAATTTGGTGGGTATGTAAATGGGGCCAAAATTATTAAAAAGATTAAATGATAATGAATGTCATGATTTCAATGAATATTTAGAATTTATAAGATAGATATATTATGCTGGTTTAGTAAGTAAAGAATATAACTTTGGTTGAAAATACTTAAATATAAATTTATTGTTTTGTGTAAGTTTATATAGTAATAAATAATTTGTTGGGCATGTGAATGAGGCTAAAATAATTATAAAATTTAAATGATAAAGAATGTCATGATTTCGATGATTATTCAGAATTTATAAGATATTTTAATTGTTTAATAAGCAAAGAATTATAACTTTGTTTGAAAATACTTAAATATAAATTTGTTATTTTGTATTAATTTGTAATTATTTTCTTTCACGAGTCGTGAAAATGCCAGGAACGGCCGAATGTTAGCTTTTGTTTGTTTATTTGTATATTATTAATAAAATGTTTACTTGGATTGGTAAATACAGTCATGATCGTTGTAGACAGCTCATAGGATTTACATTTGTGTTGTGATACATGCTAGTCAGCTAATAGGTTTTAAAATTCAGGTGTGGAACACCGGCCGTTGTTTTTGGGTAATCGGTAGTTGGCAACACTGGAGACGCTAAGCTAGACTAAGCTTTGGGAGGCAGAAAATGGTGGATAGGGAATTATTGTCTTATCAGAGATATTCATTTGTAAAGCTGACAATTTTATTGTTTAATAACAATATAACGTATTTTCAAGCTATCCGTTTCATTTCTGGCCTGGTTCCTGATTCTAAAAAAAGTATTTCTGAAGAAAAAGCCACTTTTATTTCGAAGATCCCACATAAATATAAATTTATATAAATGCAAAATACTATTTATAAATGCGAAAGTGTGTTTGTTTGTCCTTCTTTCACGTCGTAACAAAGCAATGTTATGGTATAATTTTTGTGTGATGAGATAGTTACTACCTCTAGAGTTTTTAGCCCAGTAAAACATCTCATTTCCACTGAAAGATACATTTTTTTATGGAATTCCGGTAGCAAACGAGCAGACAAGCACCACCCATCCACTGCCGCCCATAACAACTATGACCAACCTAGAATAACACTCAAGAGTCTCGTTCCAAGTCGGTCACAGATGCGTTACTAACCTTGAGGACTGAGATGGTCGCCTCTAAAAAAGTATACCGGCCCCAATATGATGCATTGTCAATAAATTAAGACATACATAGTTATAAAAACTTAAAGATAATAAAATAATTATTAATGATTACCTCTGCCAACCTGATCTCTGTAGTTAATATTAACTTTGCAGTTTATGTCATACTTAATAAATAAATTGCGAAAGCATTTTAACAAATGTGGTGTGTCATAGAGTGTGACAATTTCTTTATTTTCCACTGTTACCGATGGATGATCCATACTGGCTCCTAAGATCGAAAATGCTCTCCTATCCTATTCACACCAGCTTTGGAACATTGATGCAACACCTGAAACACAGGTATTTGTAAGTTATTTATAGTACCTTAATGTAAAAATGTTATATTCTGAACAACCACTAGAATTAGTAAGACTCTGTCAAGCATTAATTGGAATCTTCCATTTTAGAAGTATAAAAGAGCTAAACTTTTATGGCAACACAATTTTTTAAAATAGCCCACATCATTTTATTAAATAATGTTTTCAAATTATTTTTCTTTAAACCTAAATATAATCAAACCAAACATAAACAGGGCTTTTGGTAACTGAAAAAGCTGAAAGCACAATGTTTATTTATTTATTCACTTTATTGTATGTATACCAAATATATTGTTACGTGTCAGGAGTATGGGGTTCGAGAAAATGCCAAAATGTACCACAAAGACTTTATTGTACTCGTAGATACACAATTACACACTGTACACAGTACACACCACAACACTATGCACGTAGGTACTCGTAAACACACTCGTCGAACACTGTATCGCACGTAGAAATCACTTCACTTCTCACTGGTATCGCTGGTATCTTCCTGGTTCCGCTTCCGAAACTAGAATGTCCGCGGTTGACCGATCGCCCCTTTTTAACCGACTTCAAAAAAGAAGGAGGTTCTCAATTCGACCGTATATATGCTTTCTTTTTTATGTTTGTTCAGCGATTTTTTCGTCGTTTATGGGCCGATTTTGATAATTCTTTTTTTGTTGTAAAGTAGACATGCGCAGTGGGGTCCTTTTGAAAGGATCATCAAGATCTGATGACGGCATCTCGGAGAAATCGAGGGCAACTTTCGAAAATTGTATGGAAGACTAGTGTGTTTGTTCATGTTATCATAAATACATTAAAGCGCTACCATTTCAAGGTCTGGAGTCGATCTGATGAAGCCGAAAGATAGTCGTGGGAACTCCTCAACGATTTACTGCAGTTATCTAGTGTTTGGACTTGATTAATTTGTTGTGACGAGAACTTTACACATAAGTACATGTTGAATTGAGCGCCATCTGGCGAGTAATTTTTGAGTTATCTCTACTTATCAAGGTTGAAGTCGGTTATTTTTTTTGTAAAAAGCAATTATTATACCACTCACGCACCATTCACGCCAATCCAGAACTTTCCCGCTAATTCCGGACAGACCCGATTCGTATAAAATTCTAGTATGTTCCTTGCAACCGACGTTCGCCCTTATGACTATTGCCGTAAGGCGAAGCGTCGTGCGCGTAGTTTCGAGATTGCCACGCTCCTATTGTTTCTATTGTTTGTGCGACATGTTTATGGCCCCTATTGTTTATTGTTTAGCGAGGCAGATACGCCAGGGCTGTCACATTGCCCCCCTCTTAGTCATGCTCGTCCCGAGCATTATTCGATCCATGAAATGGTGCCAATCTGTCCACGTGCACGATCTTCGGCTTTCTTCTGTCCCCCTGTCTGATTCGGTAGGTCACGTCATTAATCCTCGTGACAACTGTGTAAGGGCCTTCCCATCGTGCTTGTAGCTTCAGAGACTTCCCTTTCTTCCGCAGTGGATTGTGTAACCATACAGAATCTCCCTCCTTGAAACCATGTTTCCGAGCATCGTGATCGTACCGGGTTTTCATCTTTTCGCTGGTCTTCAAACATTGCTCCCTTACAAGATCATGTGTCTCGTCCAATTGTTTCCGTAAGTCCGCGATGTATTCAACTGTTGGTTTCGGGGCATCTGGCGGTGTTCCGGTTAGCAAATCCAATGGCAGACGCATTTCTCTTCCGAAGTTAACTTTAGCGGGTGTAAATCCCGTGGACTCGTGTATGGCAGAGCGATATGACATCAGGAACAGAGGAATGTACCGATCCCAGTCTCGCTGATGTTCCTCGACGACCTTGGCCAAGTGATTTTCCAACGTTTGGTTGAATCTCTCCACCATGCCGTCAGATTGAGGATGCGCCGGTGTGGTACGTGTCTTATTTATTCCCAAAAGATCACACATCTCCTGGAATAACGTTGACTCGAAGTTCCTGCCTTGGTCGCTGTGTAACTCCAGTGGTACACCAAAGCGGCATACTACCTTGTTACTATTATCTGTGAATTTGGATATCGAAATAGATGTAAAATGTATTTAGTCTGTAGTCTTTTGTCTGTGGTTGAAAGTATTAAAGTGTGCACGTACAGTCGTTAAAATTCTGCTTGTTTTATTTAAAATAATAGGTTATGGGCCCAGAAAAGCCGATAATTAGCTAGGGCAAGTCGTAATTTTCAGTTTAGCTCAGTTTTTTAGCTTAGGTCGCGAGTGAAAGTAGTAAAAATCATGTCGACTAACTACTTGGTCAACGTGCCGAAGTTGAAAGGGCGGGAAAATTACTTGGAATGGTGTTTTGCTGCGGAAAATTTTTTAATCTTGGAGAACATGGAACATTGCATTAAACCTGTTACCGGAAAGATTATAGAAGCCGCTGATGATGCACGCACCAAAGCGAAATTAATTCTTACAATCGACTCGAGTTTATATGTGCACATAAAGGATGTCAATACGGCGTTAGAACCAGGGATGTTATGGATATCCGTAACCGAAACCGAAACTATCGGATATCCGAAATAAAAATATATCCGTAACCGTAACCGTATCCGCTAAAAAAGTTTCGGATAATTTCGGATAAGGGCAGAGTCTAATTAAAACCCGTTACGACAGGTTTTTGTTTCACCACTCACCATGTAAATATGGCATATTTGTTATTTTTTAGTCGTAAATGAGTCAGATGAATATTTTTTGGTATCACCCTATCTAAATAGTAGGTAAGTAGGTCTCATTAACAGAGATGTTCGCATTGGCCTCATGGGAATACTAGTTCCCCATGCCCAGACACCAAAATAATAATAATAATAATATTAAAAACCGCATTAACAACCTGGTCAATTTATTAGTTAATATTGAGTATTTCACTAATAAAGTGAAGGAAAAGATTTGTACTGCGTACTAAATTAAGTTATAATTAAGGGCAAAATGCGTCCAAAATCAAGTTTAATGTGGTCATTTTTTGATCATGATAAACTTCTTATTATAAAAAGCATTGTAATTTCAAGTGTCCCAAAATTCTCAGTTTCCCCTATCTGACTTATTCATTGTATTACCAAATGATAATCCAGACTTGATAGTAAATAATTAATTATAATCAAATTATTACATACTATTTTTTTACTTTAATGTAATATCCGTAACCGAAACTATCCGAAACTTACGGATAATCCGAAATAATTAATATCCGTAACCGAATCCGAAACCGATATAATTTTATTCCTATATCCGTATTCGTATCCAGATCCGAAACTCCACATCCGTAACATCCCTAGTCCAAACTTATAGATGTCCGCTATAACTTTATTCGAGAAGTAATTGAGAATAACATAATTGAAACTAAATATGTTCACACCTCTCAAATGGCTGGTGACATATTGACTAAGGGTTTGTCTGGGGCGAAACATTATGGGTTCATGAAAACTCTGGGTATATTGAGAAGATAGTTTATTTCATGTATTAATTTTGTTATGACAATGATCTCATTTGTTTATTATTTCGATATAGTGGGGGTGTTACTATTATCTGTGAATTTGGATATCGAAATAGATGTAAAATGTATTTAGTCTGTAGTCTTTTGTCTGTGGTTGAAAGTATTAAAGTGTGCACGTACAGTCGTTAAAATTCTGCTTGTTTTATTTAAAATAATATACCTCCTGGACAAGTTTCTTGGCCACAGTCTTCGCCTCTTGGTTCGGAGTTGCAAACGCTTCCGGCCATTTGCTGAAGTAGTCTTGAACCACTATGATGAATCTATTCCCGTCTTCCGTTTGAGGGAATGGCCCAGCAACGTCTATGGCGATTCTTTCCCAAGGGGCTCCGACGTTGTACAGCTGTAGTTTCCCCTTGGATCTAGTGCGGGGTCCTTTTCCTTTCACTGAAGCGCACACTGTACACTTCCTGCACCAGTCTTCAACGTCCTCTCGACACCGCACCCAATAAAAGCGTTCTCGTATCTTCACGAGGGTTTTCTTGATGCCGAGGTGCCCGCCAGAAGTGCCATCGTGTACGAGCTTCAGCAAATCAGCCACTTTACTCCTGGGGATAACCATTTGCAGGGTTCTTTCCTTTCCGTTGAATGATTCCCAGCTCCGGTAAAGCACGCCATTCTCCAATATAATTAAGGCTGTCCCATTGAGCCCAGTAAGCCTTGGTCGTTGGGCTTGATGCTGACACATCACTCCACAGGGGCCTCTGTCCTTTGGCTTTCCATTCCATGATCAGGCTGAGGTCTTTGTCTTTCTTCTGAGTTTGGCTTACTTGCTCCGTTCCCCAAGGCTCGTCGAAGTCCTGCATCCTTATCACCCTGACCTCTTCTTTACCCTCATGCTTGCAGCAACGTCGACCTTCTTCGAAGCATGGGCGTTGTGACAGGGCGTCGGCATTAATCGGCTTGGGCACCTTCGGGGTCTTTGTAGAAGGCTTGGCGGTCTTCGTAGCGGCGGGGGCGGTCGCAGCGGCTATTAGCTCCTGGGTGTCGACTTGGGTAGCCGTCGAGATCTTCGTAGGAGGCTTCGCGATCTTCTTAGCGGCGGCAGCGGCGGCGGCGGCTTCTAGCTCCTGGGTGTCGACTTGGGTAGCTGTCGAGGTCTTCGTAGGAGGCTTGGCAGTCTTCTTAGCGGCGGCGGCGGCTTCTAGCTCCTGCACTTGCGTAGCCCTCCACACCGATTTCGGTTGTTTCCGTGTCCGACAGCTAAGCCTAATATGACCTCGTTCACCGCATCCGTAGCAGATAGGCCCGGTACGAGGTTGCATCGTCGCTACGACTTCGCGCACTTTACAACTTCTATAGTCGATTCGTACTGCTTCAACTTCAAGGGCATGCGCTAAAGCTGCTTCCAAGGTTGCGTGATGACCCAAGCGCACCGTTGCTCTCACTTCGGGGTCCCGTATACCGCTGACAAACGCCTCTAATACTTTGTCTTCAACCGGTGTGGAACTCGACGCATAGGCTCGACGTACGAGGCGCTCGATCTCCGTAGCCCATTGCTGCAATCCTTCGCTCGACTTCTGTATTCGGTCCTTAAGTTGCGCGCGATATACGTGCTCGAGATGCTTTTCCCCGTATCGAGCTTCCAGGGCCTTAAATAGCGACTCCAAGGTGCGTCGCTCAGCGGGCAGGTTCTCAAGCACCAGCAGTGCCTCTCCTCGTAGCGCTAGGGTGAGTGCCGCCAACGAGTGCTCGTCCTCCCAGCCATTCCCATTTGCAACTACCTCGAACTGATGCCTGAACGCCGTCCACGAGGTCGTGCCGTCGAAACTTGGGACCTTAAATTTCGGGGCCCCAGGACATGGACTGGTTGCTGCCGTGCCCAAAACCTTCATTTTTTGCAGCTTGTTGTCCAAATCCACGAGCCTAGTTTCGTGGGAGTTGAGTAACGCGTCATGGTTTTTGAGGGCTTGGTCGTGCTCGGATGTTCGCACCTTGACCAATTCCAGGTCCTCCTTCACGACGTTCAAATCTCCCTGGAAACCATCCAGCTTTGCGTCGATTGCCTCCATGGTTTTGCGCTGGCTCTTCATGTCTTCGCGCAGGCTCTCCATTGCTTCGCGCTGGCTCCGCTGTATGGCTTCGCGCTGACTCATCATGTCTTCGCGCAGGCTCTCCAGTTTACTATCTAGGCTCTGCTGTATAGCGGCTAATAAAGAGGCCATATCCAGTGCACTCGGTGTCGGTGCTGACGCAGCTGATGTAGTCGAAGGTTCAGCGGTGGTCTCCGTGCGGTCACGCCCAGGCGACTCCATCCGTGCGGCATCCAATGCCGTTTGCCGTCGCGTGCGAATCCCGTCTTCACTTTGCGGTACTACAGGCATTCCGCTTCTGTCACCAATTGTTACGTGTCAGGAGTATGGGGTTCGAGAAAATGCCAAAATGTACCACAAAGACTTTATTGTACTCGTAGATACACAATTACACACTGTACACAGTACACACCACAACACTATGCACGTAGGTACTCGTAAACACACTCGTCGAACACTGTATCGCACGTAGAAATCACTTCACTTCTCACTGGTATCGCTGGTATCTTCCTGGTTCCGCTTCTGAAACTAGAATGTCCGTGGTTGACCGATCGCCCCTTTTTATACCACTCACGCACCATTCACGCCAATCCAGAACTTTCCCGCTAATTCCGGACGGACCCGATTCGTATAAAATTCTAGTATGTTCCTTGCAACCGACGTTCGCCCTTATGACTATTGCCGTAAGGCGAAGCGTCGTGCGCGTAGTTTCGAGATTGCCACGCTCCTATTGTTTCTATTGTTTGTGCGACATGTTTATGGCCCCTATTGTTTATTGTTTAGCGAGGCAGATACGCCAGGGCTGTCACAATATATATGCTTAGAACAGCGGTTCTTAACCTTTTTGGCTGGCGACCCAAAATGTAAAAATATTTGAAGTCCGCGACCCTGATATTTTATTGATTTTCCCGTGATAATAAAATAATAGGAGTAAAAGTCCGTAGTTTCCTCAAATTGATGTCATTACGTTGAGTAGCTTAGTGGCGCAGCGGTAAGCGCGTTCAGCTTGCGATTACGTTTGCTAAGCAACTTTCGTAGAGGCTGGTCACTGGATGGGTTTTTTTTTATGGAATTAAGATAGCAAACGAGCATGCAGCACCACCTTCCGCTGCCGCCCATGACAACTGTGACCCCAGAACTAGACTCAATGAGTCTCGTTCTAATTCGGTCACAGATTCGTTGCTACCCCTGAGGACTGAGATGGTCGCCTCTAAAATCCGCACTGGGCCCGCTTAGTGGGTTATGGCTCATTCTCCTTGTGTGTTTATTTATTTATTTATGTAAACTTTATTGACCACAATATAAAAATATTATAGTACAACATGGCGAGCTTAATGCTAATTGCATTCTCTCCCAGCTAACCATTGGGCCAAGCCGAAATGCGCGAAGTTTCTATCAACAAGGAAAGCCTGTGCCCCAGCAGTGGGGAAATTAGAAGGCTGGTGATGATGATGATATCATTACGGTCTCCCTGAGTGGTTATGCAGTTGGGTAGCCAGTTTTCTGTCTGAGCGACATATAAAGATCGTAGTTGACGGTTGTTGCTCAGATTTGAAACACATAAACGCTGGTGTTCCCCAAGGGTCTGTGCTGTCTCCTACCCTGTTCATTCTGCATATCAATGACATGCTGGAGCGTGCAAACGGCATTCATTGCTATGCAGATTACAGCACGGGAGATGCCTATTATACAGACCCTGCAAATGCCTCTCGGTTACAAGTGGAGGATAGCAGAATCAAACTTGTGTCTGAAGTAGAGAACTCTCTGGAGAAGTCTCGGAATGGGGTCGACTCAATTTAATTGAGTTCAACCCCACGAAGTCACAAGTTTGCACGTTTTCCGCTAAGAAAGCCCCATTTGTCATGGCGCCTCAATTCCAGGGTACCGCGCTCACCGTTGGTAAAAGTGTTGGGATTCTGGGCGTTGACATTTCGAGCGACGTTCAGTATTGAAGTCATCTGGAAGCTAAGGCCAAATTGGCCTCCAAAAAGCTTGTTGTCCTAAACCGGGCGAAGCAGTACTTCACTGCGAGGGACCTACTGATGCTTTATAAAGCACAGGTCAGGCCTCACATGGAGTAATGCTCTCATCTCTGGGCAGGGGCACCATAATACCAGCGTAGTCCATTTGACGACGTACAAAAGCACGCGGTTCGAATTGCCAACGACCCATGAGTCACTAACAGGTTAGAACACCTAAGTCTGAGGAGAGACATGGGATGCCTCTGCGTGTTCTACCGGCTTTACAAAGGTGAGTGCTCCGAGGAATTGTTCGATTTGATGCCAACTTCACCCTTCCATCATCACACCACTCGCCGAAGATTTAAGTTTCATCCACATCGCTTGTACTCGTGGCGAACGACTACGGTCCGTTTTTCACATTCGTTTTAGGCGCGAACGTGCAAGATGTGGAATGAGCTTCCTTCTGAGGTAGTCCCGGAGCGCTATGACATGGGGTTCTTCAAGAAAGGTGTAAAAAGAGTTCTCCTTCAGGGCCGGCGTTGCACTGGTGACTCCCCTGGTGTTGCTCGTATCCATAGGCGACGAGGACCACTTATCATCAGGTGGCTCGTCTGCTTTTACGTCAGCCCTTCAGGCTCTAAGGAAAAGGCCGCTAATGTCTTTTCAAAATTCCCGCGACCCACCCCAATACCGCCCGCGACCCGGATTTGGGTCGCGACCCGAGGTTAAGAAACGATGGCTTAGAACATAGTAGATAGGATACACAATACAATAGGCGGCCTTATCGCTACATAGCGATCTCTTCCAGGCAACCCAAGTTTATAAAAGAATAATACAAAGGCAAGTAGAAAAGGTAGAGGTATACACACCACAAAGAGAATACATACTTAATAGATATACATACTATTATAAGCTGTGAAGGACTTTGTTTAAGAGAAGAAAAGGTACAAGGTAAAAGAAATGAAGACAATGCTATAAAGAAAGGTAGTAAAAAGTAAATTTTTGAATGAAGTTACATTAGGGGCTTTATGTATGGAAATAGGTAAGGAATACCATAGTTCATAATCGAGAGAATTAATAATTAATTAATTGCATTTACTTTGAATTTTTTAATAGGTATTTTGTATTGTATTAAACTTAACATTGTTATACTATACATAATAATTATGCAGAGTTCAGTGCTATGTAATAAAAATTATTTATCACATTTCTAACCAAATGCAATTGATTGTTCTCATTTCTGAATACTGTTGTACTTTTAGTTTTTTCGATTACCAACAACACACTGTTTACCTATTTAAAAAATGTCATAATAAGTTATTAAACTTGTAATATTAATATTTTTTTTGTTACAAATAGATTACCTCTTTTATGAGAACTGCAAGTCTATCCGCAGTAGAAAACCCACTAGAAAAAAATGAGCTACTGGTTGTTTAATTTTTTTACGGATTCCTTCAATCATAAAAACTAGAGAGTATCCAGCAATTTGCTCTGTTCTTCCTTGTGAGCCATGATCTTGGAATCCTTCTATCACATCACATTTAGCATTATAATTTAAATGTTTTTTAATGCCATTTCGTCAAACATCAAAACAAATTCATTGTCCGATTATTTTAGAGTTTTCACAAACTGTTTTAAAACTTTGAAAACTGGTTCATTAACGCCAACATCAAAAGGTACATTATTTAACAAGTGCCTCAAAGTACTTGGTGAAGGCAAATTAAATAATCTTCTCAACAAACGATAACATGTTGGTGATCTCTTAAATATTCTCAGAGCTGTTATTTTCTCCTCCTTGGACCACCTTCTACCCTTCAACTTTCTATTAAAATTGCGGATTTGGCCTTGTAATAGTAATGCAAAAGCTGGAGTAATCTTTCCTGATAATTTTCTTACAGACTTGTTTTGTATTATTGCATCTAACATTGGTTTTGCCTGTAAATTTTTTATTCGTTTTTGAAGTAGGCATATTTTCTTCATATATTTTCACATTTTAAACGGCAACTTTTTTCTTTATCAGAAATATTCTCCTACTGCATAGAACTACTAGGCTGGGCATGAAGAGGGTCTGGTGAATTGGTAATGTCTCTGAATGCAACTCGCTGTTGTGAAGGTCCAGGATGAATTTGACAGCACCTCATGGACAGTCTGGAAAATAAAATAATATATAAATATGTATGTATATCTATATAATATTACTAGCTTTTGCCCGCAGCTTCCCTTGCAGAATACTTAATAGTAAAAATTATTAGTTACTAGCGGCCCGCCCGCGGTTTCACCCGCGTGGATCCCGTTCTCGTGGGAATATATTATGCATGTATTATACATAAAAACCTTCCTCTTGAATAACTCTACCTATTACAAAAAACCGCATCAAAATCCGTTGCGTAATTTTAAAGATTTAAGCATACAGACAAACAGACAAACAAACAAACAGACGGACAAAAATAGCGACTTTGTTTTATACTATGTAGTGAAGTAAACAACACCTACAGGTTATTTACTACATTTAAAGATATGTGTAGATTTCTTGGTATATGATCTATTTTATGATATATAAGCTAACATCTTATTTTTTTTGGCTCCAAAGTGAATCGTAATTTCATACAAAATATCAATATCATATGCATGGAATATTTGGCAACTGTTGGATTCCAACGACATGCAATCAGTACAAATAGATTTAACTTGTACTAGACATATGTAATAGGAGTTTTCATCTATTAAGTTGCAGGTACAATATTATATTATAATAGATAAATAGGAATTATTAACTATGTATCATGAAAGAACTAATTAAATTACATATTGAAAAAATCTGACCTAATAAAACTTAAAGAGTTAAAAGAGTAGTAAGTATAACCCTTAACTACCTAGCACCTATTTTTGTCACTCTACCACCTAGCATAGGTCTGAGAGACTCCGGAACAAAATAATGATTGTATGTAAAATTTTGTACCATAAGGATTAGATATGAATTAAAAGTCAGGTTACGAACGAATTATATTATTTATTAAAATTATAAAATAACATATATCTGTCGGAGACGGAAATAAAATTAGATTAAAATCAAACTAAATAAATCATTAAACTTTGAATAAAACGTAAATCCGGAACTGTAATTTAAATGGCAACACTGTACGAATTGTAAACGTGTCTCAATGGGATATCGGAGGGGGAACCCAACAGAGGGCACCTGTGGAGTCGGCTACGAAGAGCGGGGACTTCTCGAGCAGACGTCGAGCTGAACGGTCGCATTAAGTTAACTAGTGTACTTTGTAATAAAATCCTATACTGCGTCGTACCTATGCCCGACGGCATAACGTTTCTCTAAGTGTATTTCAGTCGTACCACGTTTTAACATAACCTAAAAGCTTTAATCAAATTAAGTTAAACTGTGTAAACCTAATTTAAATCATTAAGAAAGACATTTGAACGCCCACTGTGTTTTATTTTTCACCTTACAACCTGATAATCGGAGCATTATACCACCATCCTGACGAGTGTCTCCGAAATCAGAAGTTGGGATAAAGAACTCACTGTGGGTTTTCAGGTTACAATTTTCAGATTTTTAGGTTGCAATTTTCAGATGAGAACTGGATTCATAAATGGCAAGTGAGTTGTCATGTGCCATTCCATCTCACATGGCATGGATGGAATGTGGCGTCGAATTTTGGTAAAGCTAAGTAACACAGCGAGTTTGGGTATGGCATTATTTTTATTCCATTACGTCTGAGGTGATACAATTTCATTGCTTAAATTTTAATTTTTGTGTAAACTATATTGTGTGTGTGTAGTTTGTTTGATAATCGTGAGTGAAAATAAAGACATCAATTTTCGGTGATAAAATCATTTAACGCAGCTCCGTAATTAAAACAAGTAGCTCCTCATTGTAATCTTATTTTGATGTTTAATCGCTAAAAAACAAAAGAAATCGATTTTATTATGACCTCTATGTTTTTATTAGGAAGGGAAAGTTACACCCTTTGATTTTAGTGTAATTTAACCAAGTACAACATCGGAACACACTTTTATCATGCGATCATTTTGTTGAAGTTTAATGTGGGTAGATTTGTGGTTAGTTTGTTAGAATGCCCAAGGGCTAAGTACCATTTGAAGTATTGTGATATATATATATTATCTATATATATATATATATATATATATATATATATATATATATATATATATATATATATATATATATATATATATATTATATATATAATATTATATATATATATATTATATATATATATATATTATATATATATATATTATATATATATAATATATATATATATATATTATATAATATATAATATTATATATATATATATTATATATATATATATATATTATATATATATATATTATATTATATATATATATATATATAATATTATAAATGTGAAAGTGTGTTTGTTTGTTTGTTTGTTTGTTTGTTTGTTTGTGACGCTTTCACGTCGCAACAAAGCTATTATATGGTAAGGTTTATGTGTGTGGGGATAGTTAGGAGGGTGGAGAGTGACGTAGGCTACTTTTTACCGCGGAAAAACATCCCATTCCCATGGGAAGATCGATGTTTTGTTAGTTGCTAGATATTTATTTTCGGAGTTGTTAATAGATGGCGTTAATAAAATTCATTTGCAAGTTCTGAATTACGCTATCAAATACTACATGTAATTTACTTAAGTCATAGGCAAATGTAATAGGCTACTTTAGCTCTACCTCGAGAACTCCCCGCTCCGGCTGTATTTAGTGTACCACCCGCCCGCTGGCACTATCCTGTTGGCTGATGTCCGCAAGTTGCTGGACTCGCCGACACCGGTGGTGGGCGCGGGCGACTGGAAAATTCTGGACATAGCGGTGTACCAAGGCCTCCATTGCCAGCCACGATTGGAGACGCTACAGGACAGAATGGGGTCCGACCATGTTCCTGTCCTGTTAGTCCTGGCGAAGGAGCCCAGCAAAGTCTTGCCAAGGCCCCGTCGCCTTATGGCCTGGACAACCTTCGAGAAGCAACTGTAGATCACCACGCCAACTCAGCCTATCCGCACGGATGCGGACGTTAACCAGTTAGCGGTCGAGCTCACTGTCAGCGAGCAAAATGCACTGCAGGCTGCAAGCAGAGGGCAGAAGGCTCCGGGGAAACTTCCACCTCTCCCCTATCACCTCAGCAGCCTGCAGAAACGCTGGCAGGAGTCCGGGTGTCCGCAGCTGAAGAACCGGCTCAACCGGACCGCAGCTCGACTCAAGGCCGAGTTAGATGCACACGCGACTGAGAGCTGGGAGGAACAGCTGGACGAAGCATGCGACGACTGGGCGGCACTACACCGCATATGTCATCTCTCCCGGCTTGGTGCAGCGCACCATCAAGAAGCTCCCTCCCAACAAGGCCCCCGGTGCTGACGGGATCACGAACAGAGCGCTGTGGCATCTCCATCAGAGGACGATCGGAGCAGCCGCGCGCCTGTTTAACGGGATCCTTCGCACCGGGACCTTCCCGCAGGCCTGGAAGTCGGGGAGGGTCATAATGCTGCCCAAACAGGGGAAAAACAGGCTGAAGCCGGAGAGCTATAGGCCAATCAACCTGCTTCCCACCCTATCCAAGGTGTTCGAAAAGCTCCTGCTGCGACACCTAGCGCCGCATATTGCCCCCAGACCGGAGCAATTCGGGATCCGGCCGGAACACAGTACGACTCTTCAGTTGTCGAGGGTGTTGCACACCGTTACCGCGGCTCTGAATAAGAGAGAACGCGTGTGTGCTGTATTCCTCGACATGGAAAAGGCGTTCGACCGTGTTTGGCACGACGGCTTTCTCTACAAGATCTCGCAGTCGTAGGCGCCCCGGCGTGCCGTTAAGGTGATCTTCGGTTTCCTCGAAAATAGAAGGTTCAGAGTAGTGGTTGAAGACGCCGAATCCACCGAGCGTCCGATCACAGCCGGCGTCCCGCAAGGGAGTTGCCTGACCCCGGTCTGCTACGCCTGCTACACCGACGACATCCCGGCGGCAGGGGGGGGCGTCGCTTGCCCTGTATGACGATGACGTGGCGTACATCACCACGTCGCTGAATAGAACCCACGCCATCGTCAAGATGCAGCGTGCGCTTGATGCCCTCCCCGAATGGCTCGCCGCGTGGAGACTGTCGGTGAATGTCGGGAAGACGCAGGCCGTGAACATAGGAGGATACCTCAACAAGCGGGATCCTACTCTGGGGCTTCACGGACAAGATATCCAATGGGCCCCACAGGCCAAATACCTGGGGGAAAAATTGACGGAAGACTCTCGATGAAGCAACAGGTTACGAAAGCCGTCGCGAATTCCAGAAGCGCGATGGCAGAAACCAGTGCTCTCCTCGAGCCTCCCTCTCGGACTGAAGCTCGGGGTCTACAAGACCTACATCAGATCCCGCCTCACGTACGCGGCACCGGCGTGGTACGCGCTCGCCAGCGAACCGCAGCGCAAGAGGATGCGCGCGGTTCAGGCGATTGCGCTCCGCCGGCTGACTGGTGCACCGAGGTACGTCAGGAACGCCGTCATCCAGTGGGACCTTCGAGTCGAGAGCCTGGACGACTTCATCGAGAGATTGGCACGCAACATGTTCGGGTGTGTCGACGCGTCGCGGTTCCCGCATCTGCAGGACCTGGCACCGCTCCACACCCGTCCACCGGACCGCTGGGCCTTCCCGCGCGACTTGCTGGTTGCGCGGGACGGGCCTAGCACTGACTGATACTGGGGCTTCGTAAGTCGTCGCCCGGCGCTGATCGGCTCCTGCTGGGCTTCCCACCAGCGGGATTCACCCAGTAGGGCCTCGATCGCCTGGGCGGCGCGAAGATGAACCCCATCCCTTTTAAGACTCTGTGGCCTGTAAAAAGGCCACCACTCACCGGACTTGACCTATTGGTTAGCCACAGATGGACAACCAAGGGCCTTAGGGCCCAACCCAAGGACCGGCCCGTTTTAATGGGCCGCGAGACGAAACACCCCCAAAGGGGAACTAACTGTCCCGAGGGCTCCACACACCTCAGACAGGGTGGAGTGAAGAGAGCGAGTAGTAGGCTACTTTTTAGCCTAAATTCCTACGGGAGCGGGACCTACGCGGCTGTTACCTACGGGTCCCGAAGCGAAGCGCGGGCGGTTCTCTAGTTGTGATATAAAAAGTGAATTTGAGTCGAGTAATAGTGATGAATCTTAGTTCGGTTGGTCGGGTCCAGGTTAGACCACGGAAGAATCCGTGCGACCCGTGGTGATGAATCTGAGTTCGGTTGGTCGGGTCCAGGTTAGACCACGGAAAATCCGTGCGACCCGTGAATGACTCTATCGGCCGTATTCGACCGTACCAGTAGTTATTTCGTAGTCGTAGCCCGGTAGAAATCGGTGTCTCTCGAGGAAACTCGAGTAGTCCGTGGGTGCGCGGTGTGCGTTTAACTCTGGCCGAGGTCGTGGTCTATTTAGACCGTATCGTGTAGCAGCAGGAGTGCTGTACACGTGCTATCCACGAGATGGATATGCGTACTGTTCGGCGGGAGAGCCGTGGCGATAGAGGTCATTCGTACTCGGAAGTTTCAGTTTCAATAAACTCAAGTGTAACTTGTTATTTTGGTAGAGTATGCGTACAGTTTTGGTTATGATAACGACGATGGTACTTGGCTCACGGCTGTAGAATTTACGTGTAATGAATTAGTGGCGATTTTGTTATCAATGTTGTTTTGCAATCCATTTGTGATTTGGTTACAATAATAATTAATCTACGTTCATAAAATTGTTAAAGATAAAGGGGGTACATAGATTAGATTTGGTAGTCTGGTCGAAAAGAAAAACAAACGTTTTAAAGTCAGGCATTTTATTATGCATTCTGTGTTGGTACAATTTTTAATTGATAACGAGATATGACGCACAGTGCAGTGACTTTTATCAAACGTGTAATGTTCGTGATAGTTATTTTGGTTTTTGATAATTTGGTGCACCGCTTATCGCTGAAAAGGATTAGTTGGAGAAAGATAAACACACACAAAATAGTTTTTGTGCTCAACTTGACGAAGTATTTATTCCATTTATCGAGTACCTACAACGATAATAAAAGCCTACAACAATAATAACAATAAAAGCGTAAGCTAGTTTTTAAAAAGTGAACGGTTTGGTTGTTCATTGGTGACGTCGATCGAATTAGTTGCTCATTGGTTCGCGTTGTTTTAAAAGTGAAACACAATACAATTCTCAGAGATTTTATTTACTATGTGACAAAATAATTTCGATATTCTAAACACCCGCGTAGTTCGTTGTTAATTTTAAATATTGTGTAAGCGTTATCTAATGATCCAAAACATTGTCGTTAGAGTTATTACAGACGAATTGGTTGGATTCTTACCCGCTTTAGTCACTATATTTTCGAAATAAATAAAGTCGGCGTAAGTGTTTACGTCGGATTTCTGATGCGTTTAGGAAGCGTTTCTAGGTTATAAGGAACTGGAGACCAAGACCTTTTCTGGTTCCTATCTGCAACTAAGGGTGACATCACCTTGTTGTGGTAACATGAAACAAGATAAAAGTGAAACGGCGTTTTTGGTATGACTTTTATTTTATTACACCTGGTGTGTTGGAGTTTTATAACTTCCATTTTATTTTCGTTCCTTGTGAAAATATGACCTTTTGTTGTGTCTTGTAATTAATGAACAATGACAAAAGATAACAATTAAGATATCGGAAGTTCAGTGAAATTTTTAATTAAAGTAGCAGTTGGGTACAATCAGTTCCCCAATTATTTTTACAAGTGCAGCACACTTCGATTGGTTTTGGTTTACCTTGTGAAACCAATGAGTTTTGAAGTAATCTCACATGTGACGATGCAATGTGCATCGTTCTGTTTTCAGATAAGTTTTCGAGGATGCACAGGCAGCAGCACACGCAGGTTACACATGTGTTGTCTGGAGCCGAATCGACGGCTGCGTGCGTGCACTCGTGGGCTTCCTGGAGTTCATTCGTGTGACATTGAAGGAGGAAGCTCTGGTAACTGGCGGCCGCAGATCGGACGCAACGAAACAGGTGATCTGTATCGTCATAATATTTGTATTCTGATAGCTTAAAGGAGAAATGAATTAAAATTTGTTTTCAAGACGTAATGTTCATTCAATTTCAAAGATTTCTTTATTTTTGAGATTTAGTTTTCGGTCAACTTGTCGAACGGAACTTTTGAAATTGTAATTGAATGGTGTTGTTACTTTGAAAAATGTATAGCCCTTAGCTATGTATACTGAAACGCATTGAAGAGCACTGGAAAGAAGTGTTCAGTGCTCTTATTGGTGGATGGACGTTGCATGCAAATGAGAGCTATGTATACGGTTTTTATTTTTGAGAGAAGTGCATGATTGTGCTTGAGTACCGTTCGATAAGTCAACATGTTCGAGAAATGATAACCTTTTAAGAAAAGTAGCTTTAAAGAGAAATGTAGAGTTTGTTTTGGATTAATCTGTAGTGTGATAGGATAAATAAAGCGACATGTTGAACAAACCTTTTTAAGATTATTTTTGATAAAAGCTCGAGATGATCATCTGGGTAGTGTAGTGTTTGTAACCGGATGGAGGTTGCATGCGGGGATGACTGGATAGAGGTTGCCTATAATTGGGTTGTTGCTTGTAACTGGATGGAGGTTATAAGGGTGATGATCAGAACCGGATGGAGGTCAGGGTGCGAGCACTGCAATATTTCAATGAGTTTCCTATTATTTGAATGAGTATGGGTGTTGATCGACATGTCAGCTTTGGCCTTTGAGAGAAATAATCTGTTATGATTTTCAAAATTTCTAATGATTTGATAAGGTTGTTTTTATTCCCTGCCCACTTAGGTCAGGAAGGGCCGAGCTATAAGAGATACTCTCGTTTGTGTTTATTGTTACAGGTAAATTCCGACACCACAGCGGATCGAGTCATCCAGTTTTACGACGATTGTACGACGACGTATTGCGTTAAACGTTAAAAACAAACCCGCGTTAATAATAAATTTGGTAATTTTGCTCTAAACACGTGTCATGTTATGGAGTTTGTTTAGCCGTCTTCTTCTCCATAGCGACACCGGAAACGGCGCGGCGGGAGTGTAGGTAGTTAGGGCTAAAAATAAATGCAAAAAAACTTTTACAAAAACTTGGCGTTCAATAAAAGAAATTTTAAGTAATCTAAAAACTTGTTGTTCAAATTAAATTTGTAGTCTCGTTTAAAATTAGTAGCTTTTGCTGAATAAAATAAAATTAGAGCTTTGTTGTAACCTAAAGTAAAAGGCATCACACGAGGACGTGTGCTAGTCAGAATGGCCGTGTCGGAGACGGAAATAAAATTAGATTAAAATCAAACTAAATAAATCCCAGTTTAACACATACAATCATCGACGACTAGGTACCAACAAATTCCAACAAACACAAACTCCTTAAATTTCTTTTACGCTAACGTGCGAAGTATTATGACACCAGGGAAGATTGACGAAGTTCAGTGCATAATAAAATCTATACGAAAAACTACTCATCTAATATTACTCACAAAAACATGGATTAAGTCAGAAAATGAAGCTAAATTAATGCATCTAGATGGATATACACATTACTACAATATTAGATCCGACGGCAGAGGCGGAGGTGTCTCGTTGTTTGTACAAAACACTATCGACCACACATTATTAGATGCAACATATAGTAATGGAAACAATTTTCTGTGGGTTTCGATAAGGAATTTCTCTATAACCATAGGCGTCATATATAAACCCGGACGAACTAATTTTAATGACTTCATGGCAACATACGAGTACCAGCTGGAAAAACATAAACGATGCATTGTCTTCGGAGATTTTAATATTAACCTCCTGTCTGATGATCAAACCACATTACGGTATAAAAATACAATTTTGGAAACCGGATATATCATCCTCAACAAAACCGACGAGAGTCATTGCACAAGAGAGACGGAGAAATGTAAAACAATACTGGACCATGTTTGTACAAATTTATTAGAAGAAAACTTTAATTTTTATATCATAGAATCTGCGTTATCGGACCACAAACAGATTTATCTAGAATTACTAAAGAAAAAAGTAACGATTAAAAGGAAGATACATTATAAAGCTATAGATTATGATAAATTACATAATAATATCAAGATTTTGAACCTGGCATCTGAAGATCACATATATACAAATTTGGAAAATAAAATAAAATTGACTATAGAACAAAGTAAAATTATGAAAACTAAGATATTAAATTTACCTAAAGAGGATTGGATTAATAAAACTATAATATCTGGAATCAATACAAGAAACTTATTTTGGAGAAGATACAAGAAAGAACCTAAAAATGATAAAATACGTAATGATTTCATATACCACAGAAATAAATTAACATCAAACATCAACAAAGCTAAAAAAAAGTACTACTACAATTCTTTTGAAAAATGTTACAACAATCCTAAAAAAATGTGGAGCCTCATCAATTCACTATCTAAAAATAAAATCAAATCAACCTATTTTCCCTCAAAACTACATATACAAAATAAAGAAATATCCGACCCTCAACAGATCTGCGAACACTTTAACTTTTATTTTACATCCATAGGCTCTCAGCTAAGTAATAATATCCCAGCTAAATATCATAAACCTTTAGACACATCTACCAGTCACACTTCCTCACAAAATAAACTTTCAATTATTGAGCCTGCTACTTCAAATGAAGTATTAAAAATAATAGCAAATCTGGACTCAAATGTCAGTGCAGGTATAGATGGCATTACTGCCAAAAGCCTTAAATGTATAAAAGAACTAATTGTAGATGAATTAACTGCCTGTATCAATAATTGTCTATTAAAAGGTGAATTCCCAGACTCTCTTAAGATAGCTAAAGTAACGCCCATATATAAATCTGGAGAAAAGACTGAACCTGGAAACTATCGTCCCATATCAGTTTTACCGGTCATTTCCAAAATCTTTGAAAAAATCATACATAACAGACTAACTTCCTACTTAAATAATATAAATTTCCTCTTTCAAAGGCAGTATGGTTTCCGATCACAACGCAGTACTTTATCAGCTACAGTAGATCTTATTACAAAAATTAAGAATAATATCGATTGTAAAAATATTACATTAATAATACTGATTGACTTGAAAAAAGCCTTTGACACAGTAAGTCACCCTCTGCTTCTGGATAAGCTCAGAAACATAGGAATAACGGGTAAATTTCACAAACTCCTTCATAGTTATCTACATAATAGGCAGCAAATTGTACAAAACGAAAAATATAAAAGTTCACCATTACCTATAAGTTGCGGAGTTCCTCAAGGTTCAATTGTCGGTCCTCTGCTATTCCTAATTTACATTAATAATATATGTGATGTTAAATTACAAGGTTTCCTAACCCTTTACGCAGACGACACGAGCCTATTTTATTTCGGACGCTCAGTTAAAGAGGTAATTGATAAAGCCCAAGCAGATCTTGACTTACTATATGAATGGTTTCAGTATAACCTACTTTCGATTAACATTTCCAAAACTTCGTATATAATAATTACTGCTAAAAACAAAAAAGTCGAAGATAACATAAATCTATATATAGATAAACAACCTTTGCAGCGTAAGGATAGTGAAAAGTATCTAGGATTACTAATTGACAGCAAACTGACGTGGAAACCACATATAAATAAGATTAAACAAAAAATCTCAGCATTGACTGGTGCTTTACGTAACGTAGTTAATTGTCTTCCTAAAAAAGTACGTACTAATATTTATAACGCATTAGTTAAACCTCATTTAGACTATCTAATAGAAGTATGGGGAAATGCTGCTCCAACAAACTTAAAAGAACTGCAAATAGTGCAAAATAAATTAATAAAAACATTATTCCACTACGATTACCTAACACCCACAAAAAAACTATATACAGAAACTAAATTATTAAATCTAAAACAACTATATACATATAAAATTCTAATATTAATACACAAAATCACAAACGGTGAAATATATTCAGAAATAAAATTTGTTAAAAACTATGAGGTCCACACGAAATTACTAAGAAACGCAAACAATATTAACTTACCTGTGCCCAGAACTAACTATGGATTAAAAAATATAATGTATGAAGGTGCCAAAATATATAACAGTTTACCAAAATCAATTAAAAACCAAAAAGATATAAATAATTTTAAAAAGGAGGCCTTGAAATATGTAATCCAAAATATTGATGTGTAATTTAGCTGCTTTGCAAAATATGAACTGTATTTAGTTTGCTTGCATACTCACTGTTACTTATTTTACAATGTAAAATTTTAAGTTGTCTTTTAAGTGAAATTTTGTAATTTCTTGAGACAATAAAGTTCTTTAAACCGAAATCATTAAACTTTGAATAAAACGTAAATCCGGAACTGTAATTTAAATGGCAACACTGTACGAATTGTAAACGTGTCTCAATGGGATATCGGAGGGGGAACCCAACAGAGGGCACCTGTGGAGTCGGCTACGAAGAGCTGGGACTTCTCGAGCAGACGTCGAGCTGAACGGTCGCATTAAGTTAACTAGTGTACTTTGTAATAAAATCCTATACTGCGTCGTACCTATGCCCGACGGCATAACGTTTCTCTAAGTGTATTTCAGTCGTACCACGTTTTAACATAACCTAAAAGCTTTAATCAAATTAAGTTAAACTGTGTAAACCTAATTTAAATCATTAAGAAAGACATTTGAACGCCCACTGTGTTTTATTTTTCACCTTACAACCTGATAATCGGAGCATTATACCACCATCCTGACGAGTGTCTCCGAAATATCAAAAATATATGTTTTTAATCTCAACCAAATAACAAACACTTTTTATTTTGTACCTATATACTAAGATATTTGGTAAGTGAGATCCATTGTCATTATCACTTAAAAAGGCACTTATTTGTCCTTGTTTTTTAATTTTTGATAATTAAACATCCTAAATAAAATCAAAAATCCTTAATTAAAACAAAAATGACACAAAATTGCAAGGTCCAAAGTTACAGTTTTTCACGACACTGGGAACACATTTTGTTTGAGCATTCCAAACAGATGGGAGCTTTGCATTCGAAAGACAAGTACTGTGTTTTAGGTTTTTTTTAGAGTCGCAAGTAGAACAGTACTTACGCATTGCTAACCGTTCTTCAGCGCCACTGGTAGGTGGGACTGCTGATGGGGTGCTTCCCATTCCAGTGTTTGCGTCGAGGATGCGTCGAATAGCGATTCTGGAATCACGTTGCAGTTTTACGTTACTTGCACTTCGCTCCATATGAGGTCTAGTCTATTATGAAGTCTATTATGCTGTAGCGTTCTTGATCGTGAAGAGGCTGGAACAGATGACCAACGATAGCGATTTTTGCCAAAATAATTTTTCTTCCTAGGTCTCGATCGCAGCTCAGGTAAAGGTATTTATGTATTTAAAGGTAGGTATTATCATCAGACCTAAGCTCTTCTTCATAAAGTAAAGCCAAAGTGAGAGCAATTTCGGGCGGAGCATTTCCGGTATTTTCGACTTCGCTGCTAATTTCGCATTCTGAGTCCAATCCGCAACTTTCTTCTAATGCATGATGTACTCCTATATCGACTTCAACATCACTGTATTCATCATTGGGTTCATTTTCGTCGTCTGAGAGATTTTCCTCCAGCCATCACAGGGTGTATTCATCGTTAACAGCCATATTTTACCAAAATTAAAACAAAAACACAAAAATTCATTTGTCACGTAACCACCTAACAGGAGTCTCTTAGACTCCCAACGAAAGTTTTTTACTTACCAAAGACAAACGCATGCACGTCAAACTGCGTCGAGCGCTCTTGCGGCGCTGAGGGATGCGGGGAAAAGGTACAGGAACGCACAAGTTTGTATGGAGCTCAGACGCAATAATATTTACGAAATAAAATGTATCGGAGTCTGTGAGACGTATGCTAGGTGGTTAAGGGTTAAATTGAATCGAAAACTTTAACCTCGATTTTCTCGGCTTCTAAAATTTCAACTCACTGCTTTTTATACTGTTATCGCTGCAGATTTGGTGTATGTTTTATTTCACTTGGTTGAAGAATAAAAAAGTTATGGCAGTTAAAAGAATCACATCTAACAATTTAGGAATGTGTAGACTAAGGGACATGTTACGAGGGACATGAAGGAAGGATCGGGGGAACCGGTTAATAATAAAATTAATAAATAAGTTACTTACATCACATGGGACAGCAGTTCTCAATAACATTCTATGTTCACTGTATAATTTCCGTTGTAATTCTATATCGCTGTATTGTCTTTCAGGATATATATATTTTGCCCACAACTCGCAACTTAAAATTTTACAATAAAAGTTGAATTACGAAATATCTAAACATTAGTAGAATCAACAGAATGTTTACCATAGTATTGTTGTACTTGATGTAGGAATAGGATCAAATCAACAATATTCGGTTTACTGGATTGGCCATCAGAAAAAAACTGATGTATAATTATTATATAATGGCCATTGTGCTTACATAAATTGAAGTCATCAAGTAGCTAAAGTACATACCGAAGTAAGTTTCTTGCTCCGGGATTAGGAAAGCGAAATAGTTTAATGTGGTCTTCAGCAGGAGAAGAGCTGCATTTAAAACATTTCCGTTTGTTTTCCCTGTCCGACATAGTGAGTCACTATTTCACAAATTTTTCCTTCACTCAAACGGAGGAACAGAAGCTCAACTCAACGTTTTTTCGAGAAGTATAGAGTCACTTTCTCAAAAGATACACTTTTCACAATAAAACCAACTAAAACTAAATGGAAAAAGTATTGAAACCGCTCTCAGTAACTACTACTGTGACACAGACACGCACCCGCACGAGTAAATTTTTTCGACGGTGACAGATGTCGCCATTTTATGCACAGACCAGATAGGTTAATTTTTGTAATTTTTTCCACAGACTACGTAGGATTTTTCACGTTTCGTGTACCCGTAGATTATAGACACTCCATTCTTTAATCTATTCCTTCCCACGTAGGTACCTATTTTTACGGCCCCATACAGAGTTGACCAGGCCCAGTCAACTTGTATGGACAGATTTAATACCTAGGGGGGCAAGCTTTTCGGTCTTTCAAAATACCTTTGTGTTGCCATAAGCAAGAAGTAATTATGAGAGACCCAATTTATTTTATATTATTTGTATACTGGCAACATTTTAACAATGTTACCATATTACGAGAAATACAATTTTCTACTAATTGGTAGATTAACATTTAAATTTTTATAACATTATCATATAAATACAAGCAGTATCACTAAAATTTTAATTTGAAATAATTATAACTTTTACACAACACCATTACAAAGAACCTTTTTTTGTTAGTTAACAAAATTATCCAAAAGTACATTTTTGATGCCTCTATTTTGGAAGATTTTTGTACAATACAGTTGGGCAACCTTTAAATGTTCAAATTTCTTTTTCTTCACAAGATTTTCGTCTGCCATCGTGTGCGCATCGTTTTTCTTGTGAAGTCATTATTGTTCCTGAAATACTTTTATCCTTTTCGCAGACGTCGAGTAGAGCTTCGGTTCCTCCGTCTTTGTGTCAAGTGATCTAAGTGTTTTGCGTTCGAGATATTGACTCTTTGTGTTCGAGACAGAGACTCCATTATTTAGTGTTACCTTTTACCTTTTGTTTATTAAAATGAAGGAAAATACGAGGAAGTGCTTCAAGTGCGGCGCTTCGCCTGGAGATGACCATGAAACTACATTATACAGGTTTCCGAAACCAAGTTCAATGAATGTCCAGCGGTACGTGTACTGAACTTGTTCCACTATAACACTTGCAGCTAACTTTTCATTTCTTTCTTAAATTAAAATATAATAAGTGATTTGGCAATTGAAATGGCTTCAATCCACTAATGGTACAGTATTGTATACAGATCTACTTATAACTGAGGAGGCCTAGATCATTCTTCACCTTGCTGCTTGTTAGCGCTGAAAATGGTGGAGAATTTAGAAATAATATACATATAATATAAGATGGATATTTAAAATTAATCACTGTAGCGCGGCAACACTGCTCTCGTACCGCAAGAGGCACTCTGTGCCTAGATCAGCCAATCAGGGCCACCGTATCGGCCCATAGCGCTGAATTCAAAGCGCCTGCGCCTGCGGCAACCGGAACCGAACAGACGGCCGCCGGAAGCGGACAGACGGCCGAGAGTGCTCCGTTGCGACGATCGGACCGCGCGCGCCGCGTACCTACTAAGCTCTTAAATTAAGCTCATTGCACCTGTTTTATGTTTGTAAAGTTATGTAATTGTGTTGTTTAGAGTCATTAAACTCTTATGAAAGTTCGTTCGTCTATTAGTGGCGCCAGAACCCCAAAACCCACACTAAAACTGGCAGCCCAACTGTGCGGCGCCATTACCGTCGAACTTTCGTGATTTTCTGTGAACTTTACTAACTGTGCAATCATGCCGCGCGTTCGCAAAAGCCGATCCGCGGGCTCCGAAGTTAACGAGGATGTCGATACCGCTCCTATGGGATTTTCGACTGACAACGTGGCTGCCATGATGGCCGCCTTGCAGCGTTCGCAGACCGAAGCCTTCGAAAAACTTTTGGATAAGGTCATGCAGCAGTCATCCCCTGCGTCGCATCAATCGTCTGGTAACTTCTCGCACTGCAGCGCTCGCTTCAGCGGTGACGAGTCCGAATCGATCGAAGCATTTATAGACTCCATTGAAAGTTACAAGGAATGTGCTAACGTCTCCGATATAAATGCCATTAGAGGTCTCTCCATGCTCCTGACGCACTCCGCAACTGTGTGGTGGCAGAGCGTTAAACCAGAAATCACGTCGTGGAAAGAAGCGCTTTCTTATTTACGCAGCGCCTATGGTGACCAACGACCACCATATAAAATTTACATAGATGTGTTTAGCCGCCCTCAAGGCGAGGAGAATACCGATATATTTATCGCTGGTTTACGAGCTTTATTAAACAAGCTCCCACGTGGTGACTTGTCTGAAAAAGTCCAATTAGACATGACTTATGGTCTTTTAAATCGACGGATACGTAAAAGAATACGACGAGAGGAATTTGAAACATTCAAAGAATTACTTTCTCTCTCCCGTACGATCGAAGCGTCGCTAAGCGAAGAAGATCGCTGTCACAGTTCGCGCGCTATTCAATCACAGACGAAAGATAGCGATACGTCACGCAGCACGGCTACTAATAGCAGCAGCTCTCACGCTGTCGTGCCTACGACGCCAGTGCCATCGCCCTCCGTCGCAGCAGCCCCGCCGAGTTCGACGACGACTCCGCGTCGTAGTGTGGCGCGTCGATCGACGATCGCCGCCAGCAGTGCCACTGCTCCCACACTACCCGACGCCCAGCATGCTCCAGTGTTACGGAAACGTTGTGCATATTGTAAACAATACGGTCATGTGCGTGATGAGTGTCGTAAACTTGTGTCGCGTAAAAGTGTTAATAATAATGATAATGAAACGCGTGTTTCGTGTTATGGCTGCGGTACGAGAGGCGTGATCCGTGCGGAATGCACTAAGTGCAACGCGGATTTCTGTGCGTTAGATTGCGTAAATAAAACATCGTACGACCCCCCTTCCAAATCAGCTAAGAACCGTAAGTCGTCATGTCAGGTGAGTTCTCAATCTGTTTTAGGTAATAGTAATAACCATAGGGTTGTCAAACAATTGCAAAGTGAATTGTCTGTAGGGTTACCAGATGAAAATTTTTCTATGAATGTGGACACACATAATAATTGTTTACCTATTGTTTCTGCACAAAGTTTTGATACTATGTTTGTAGGTATTAACAGTATTCAGTCTCACCGTCCCATTCTAGAAATTGAAATTTTAGGAATTCCTGGTATTGGTCTTATTGACACTGCTGCCAAGCGCAGTGTAGCTGGCAGTTCTTTGTTTGTGTTACTTCAAAAGCAGTCTTTAGATTTTATTGAATCTACTATGCGCATTAAACTTGCTGATGGGTCAGTTCAGGTTCGCAGAGTATTAAATATTAATCTTCCGGTTAAAATTAAAGCAAATAAAATGGTTTCTATAGATTTTATTATTTTCCCCGATGCTCTTAATAATGAAACTTTGTTAGGGATAGATTTTTTAACTGCTTCAGGTATCTCAATTAATTTTGCTTCTCAGACCTGGCATTTTTCTGGTGATAATAAATTATATGATTTAAAATATGAACTCCCTACTATACCTGTTTCATATGCATCAACCGATGGGAATATTTTATTAGATAATGAGGGTACTATGCTGAGCTCTTCTCAACGCCAGCTCTTGACAGATCTTTTAAAAAGGAATGATGACATCTTCAGTCCAGGGGGAGGGCCAACCCCTTATGCAGAACACTGCATTGACACCGGTGATCATCCACCTATTTCTGTCCCACCTTACCGTCTTACCCCTGCAAAGAAACAGTTAATGAAAACTGAAATTGAGAAAATGCTCCAAGATGGGATAATTGAGGAATGTGAATCTGCATGGACTTCTCCGGCAGTGTTAGTCCCCAAGAAGGATAACACTGTGCGCTTCTGTGTTGATTATCGCAGATTGAATTCCATTACCAAGAGTGATAATTATCCACTTCCTCTCATTGATGAATTGCTCCAGTCTACCCAGCAAGCTTGCTTTATGTCAACAATTGACCTTAGATCTGGATATTGGCAATTGGCTGTTCGGCCCGAGGATAGGGATAAAACTGGATTCATCACTCCTTTTGGCACTTATCGTTTTAAACGCATGCCATTTGGCTTAAAGAATGCCCCTGCCACTTTTCAGAGGCTTATTGACAGATTCCGTTCCGGAGCATCATTGCAGGATGTTGTTATATTAGCATACCTAGATGATATTTTAATAATTTCTAGTAGTCTAGAGAAGCATCTGGAGGACCTGCAAAAGGTATTTGATAGGCTTCGACTTTTTGGGTTACGGGCAAACCGTGAAAAATGTTCTTTTGTCCGTCAAGAACTTACCTACCTTGGCCATGTAATCAGTTCTGATGGAATTAAGCCAGATCCATCCAAGGTAGATGCCATCTCAAAGATGAAGGAACCAGAGAATGTTAAACATTTAAAATCTTTTATTCAAACTTGTTCCTGGTTTAGAAAATTCATTCCTAATTTTTCTCAGCTGGCGCAACCCCTTACAAAGTTGACTAGAAAAGCTGAAGTTTGGCAATGGGGTTCACCACAACGGGAAGCATTTGAGGCTCTCAAGGCAAAATTGACTTCTTCTCCAATTCTGATTCAAGCAGATTTTACCAAGCCATTTGTCCTTCGCACTGATGCCAGTAGTTATGCCCTCGGCGCTGCTCTATTACAAGGTGAAGGCAATGAAGAGAAGCCCATAGAGTATGCAAGCAGACTACTGACATCAGCAGAGCGCAACTATTCAACAACCGAAAGGGAGGCTCTAGCCGTTGTGTGGGCTGTTGAAAAGTTTCGAGGATATCTTGATGGCCATCCAGTCCATGTCAAGAGTGACCACCAACCACTTAAGTGGCTATTGACATTAAAGTCACCCAGTGGTCGTCTTATACGATGGGCTCTTAAACTTCAGGCGTTTGACATCAAATATGACTATACACCAGGCAAAGCCAATGTGTTAGCAGACACTTTGAGTCGCCCACAGTGTGATGACTCTTCCTTACAAAGTTGTGATCTCTGCACCGTCGTTATTGATGTCCCCACTATAAGCTCCAGTGAACTTCGAGCTGAGCAGTTGGCAGACCCTGAAGTCGCTAAGATTATCCAGGATTTAGAGGCACCTGATACCGTTGGTCAACGCTGGTTGGATAGAGGCTACCTTATGACTCAAGGCGTGTTGTTTCGCTTTCATCCTGAGTCTGACTCTGAGGAGCCTCAGCTAGTGGTACCAGCTTCGATGCGAGGCAAGGTCATGCAGGAGTATCATGACTCACCTACTGCCGGACATCAGGGCGTTGAGCGCACATACCAACGAGTGTCTCGAAAGTATTATTTTCCTGGCATGCGCAGGTATATTACAGAATATTTAAATAACTGTCAGGAATGTCAACGTTACAAAATTTGTAACCAAAAGCCACCTGGTTTATTGCAGACTCCAATCCTGAACCAACGAGGTGAAGTCCTCGCAATAGATTTATTTGGTCCCTTACCTGAAGGTCAGAAAGGTGAGAAATGGGTTTTACTAGTGGAGGATACTGCTACCAGATGGGTAGATCTCTATGCTTTAGTAGAAGCTAATTCTGAAACTTGTGCCAATATACTTATTAATGAGTATTTCTTAAGATATGGATTTCCGCGTCGAGTTATTTCCGATAACGGTGTTCAGTTCATTTCTGCTACCATGCAGCAATGCATGTTTGTCCTTGGTGTTAAGCAGAACTTGATCCCTCTCTATCATCCGGAAGCGAATCCCGCTGAACGCAAAAATCGGGACCTGAAAACTCAGTTATCCATACTAGTTAAAAATGAACATCGTATGTGGCCTAAATTTTTGCCCCAAGTTAGGTTTGCCATGAATAGCGCCACCTGTTCTACTACTGGATGTAGTCCTGCTTACATGATGTTCGCTCGTGAATTGCGAACTCCTTTTGATGCTCAACGTGATCCTAGAGCCATTTTGCAAAAAGATAATTTCCTTCCACAGATCACTCCTTACCTAAAGCGATTCCTTTCCTCTTTTAATAGGATTAGAGAGAAAGCAGAGCATCAGCAGGATGTTAAGAAAGCCTATGCGGATAAGGACCGTAGACAAGCGCCTAGTTATAAGGTCGGCGATTTAGTTTTGGTCACCACACATCTTCTAAGTGACGCTTCTAAAGGTCGCACTAGGAAGTTCATGCCCAGGAGGGATGGTCCATATCGCATCATGAGGGTTTTAAGTCCTACTTCGTATGAGGTTTCATTTTTGGATCGTGATGAGATAGTAGGCAAGTTTCATAGTACGGCTTTGACTCCTTTCAAGGAGCGTGCAGGGTTGCTTTCAGCGCCAGTCCAGCCCCGTCGTCATCGTGGACGACCACGTCATCCAAACACGTCGCCGCTTTTAGTGACCAACTCACAGACGGGACGTTCTTGTGATTTGGAGGGGGAGTGTGTAGCGCGGCAACACTGCTCTCGTACCGCAAGAGGCACTCTGTGCCTAGATCAGCCAATCAGGGCCACCGTATCGGCCCATAGCGCTGAATTCAAAGCGCCTGCGCCTGCGGCAACCGGAACCGAACAGACGGCCGCCGGAAGCGGACAGACGGCCGAGAGTGCTCCGTTGCGACGATCGGACCGCGCGCGCCGCGTACCTACTAAGCTCTTAAATTAAGCTCATTGCACCTGTTTTATGTTTGTAAAGTTATGTAATTGTGTTGTTTAGAGTCATTAAACTCTTATGAAAGTTCGTTCGTCTATTAGTGGCGCCAGAACCCCAAAACCCACACTAAATCACCCCAATACGCAAAAAGCAAAGTAAAATTAATAAGTAAATCAGCATTTCTATAGATGCTTCATTATAATAATGTACTTCAATAACTTTACTCTATTTATAATTTCAGCTGTCAGCCCAAACCACAATAAATCCTAAAATTTACTGACATGAGTTGGTAAATGTAAGAAATAACAAAAAATGCCATGCCAGTATTCATTGTTTTATTTTTAAAACCAATGTTCTTCAGAAGTTAAATCTAACATTTACTAGACTAATGGTATATTATTGTTAATCCTTAAATTTACCAATTCGTGTAAGTGAATCACAAGAGTTACCAGTAAATCTTAGATTTACCGTAGTTCGGGCTTTTACAGTAACATATATCACATCTTAATATAACTATTACTTTTATTATGCATATACCAGTATATATAATACTAGCTGTTGCCCACAAGGATGTACATTTGAATTGTTTGTAAACAAAATTTTCATCCCTAATATTTTCTCCTTTAGGTGTGAAATAGGTATTATGACAAAATCCGCCGTTTGTGGGCTTAAACTAACAATAGAAATATCCTTACCAAATTGAATAGTATAATTTCAATGGCTTTTCGATATTAAATTTCATGATGAGTGAGTGACCTTTCGCTTTTATATTCCTACTAGCTATCCAGCCACGGCTTTGCCCGCGTGGAATTAGTTTTTTCTTCATCCCCTATGTCAGACCCATAGGATTTGGTTTTACCTTGCATCATCAACTGCCTTCCTGAGAAAATTAATTGAAACCGGTCAAGCAGTTTCAACTTTTCATATAAACTTTCATCCCCAATTTCAAGCCTGATTGAAGGTTGATTTTTGAAAAAAAATAGCCTATGTGTGACCCTGGGCCTTTAACTATTTTCATTCCGAATTTCATCCAAATCGGGCCGGTGGTTTAGCCGTCAAAGGGTCACAGACAGATAGACAGACAGACTTTCGCATTTATAATCCTACTAATATTATAAATGTGAAAGTTTGTGTATTTGTTTGTTTGTTTGTTTGTTACTCCTTCACGCAAAAACTACTGAACCGATTTTTATGAAATTTGGCACACACATAGAGGGCAACTTAGATTAACATATAGGATATTTTTTATCCCAGAAATCCCGCGGGATCGGAATTTACGCGGGAAAACCTTCTTCGCGTATGGGGTATAAATAGCTTCTAAACAAACATTAATATAAAACTAACAAGTCTGTCTTCCCGGAAATCCCGCGGGATCTGGAGTTACGCGGAATAAACTCCTGCGCGTAGTTGCGGGCTTAAATTTTTATGCGACCTTTACTAAGAGATTGAGGAAGTTTTGAAGCAACATATAGGGTACTGTTTATCCCTGAATTCCCGCGGGATTAGGATTCACGCGGTAAAAACTCATACCCGGGAATGAGGTCGTGGGTTCAGATGTTTATGGGACTTTCAGTGGGAGGTAGAGGAGGTTATGGAGCATTAAATAAGCTACTTTTTGTTCCGGACTTCCCGCGGGATCGAGATTTACGCGGGAAAAGCTTCCATGAGCGAATGAAGTCGCGGGCTCATTAATATCTATATATCGGGATATCTATACATATATCGGGCATCGAACCGGCTTTTTTTCTCATGATCAACTTTATGTTGCTTTTTCGAGGGTCAGCATCGCTTTAGCTGGTCTTTATGTTTTGGCACCCGAATGAAAAACTACCAATGTAGTTTAAAAATATAATAGTTTGGAATGAAAAAACCCCGACGTTTATATCTTAAAGTCTTTTTATCTACACTAATGTTATAACATTCTACTTATGTTTCCAATACTTGACTTATAATTACTACTGTTATAGCGCAGATAACAAAACACTCAATTTAAGCAATTTCACATGATGGTATAATATCCACATCGATATCGTAAAATCTCATTATAACATCGCGCGCTCGCTCCTGATTGGCCCTGCGCGCGCAGCTGCGCTCTCATTGGTTAGATTTTAATGGCGGCAAGTTCACTGTGACAATACACGTACGCGTGAATTTAATGTTTCGCAATGTGTTTTGTTTTTAAAATACAAATTAAATTGCATTAGTGAAGATAAAGTAGTGTATGCAACTGCATATAACACGGGTATTAAAACACTCGTTACTATTATGAAACTCGCTGCGCTCGTTTCATAAACTCACACTGGTGTTTTAATACCCTTCATTATATGACAGTTGCATAAACTACTATTATCGATTTTCTCAAGATCTACATAACGGATTTTTGTACGATATGACTAAAACGTAGTAAAAAATCAACTGTTCTTAAGATGTGTGGAGTGTGTCTTAATATGTGTGGGGTCGGGATTAACGCAGGAATAACTTTGTGACACACTGAGTTCCACGCGGGCGGAGCCGCGGGCAACAGCTAGTATTATATAAATATATTTAAATGTAAGATTAAATGAAAATCAATTACAAACCTTTTTATAAAGTTATTTCATGGTTATTGCTGTTGTATTTTCGTTTGCTATAAATCTTTTTTTTTGTGACAAGCTTTACATGCTAGCCTTTGAAGAGTTCTAAAAATAGTTTATTTTTTCATCTGTGATAAATTTTGAGTAAAGCAAAATACTAATGAATCCTCACTCAAAATCGTTACTTTCAGTTAATGTGTGTTGAATTGTTGATGACTGAATATATTTACATAATCAATAAATAATAATATTATTAAAACTGTCATTACAAATTAACAATTTTTGAGTTGCCTCAGTTTAGATCTTAACTTCTCGAAACTATGTACTTTTAAATGCCTACCTATTCAATTATGTTCTTGTTATTTTCATTCAATAATTTCACACATTAAGAAAAGCACAACTTTGTTTATGTTTTTGGAATAGCAATATTTTAACTAATAAAACATACATGAACATGATTTAAATAAATTCGAGTAAAATAACAGAGATTTAAATTAATTATTCTTTGTATAATTGTTGCCTTCATTTAAAATTATGGAAATTGTAATCACTGAGTAACATATAACTAATTTGAATAGTTATTGAGTTTATAAAATAATGTATGGTCATTTGAGATGTTATCAAAAACAATGTAACAACACAATTTTCATAATAAACGTACTTTGCAGAAAAGGTTTTTTTTTATTGTTTATGGTAATTTATGTTTATTAGTTTAATAATGTATGTACGTATACTTTGTGTTAGAACCGTTAAGGACTTAAGTACTAGGTTTGGCCCTAACTTTTTACCATTAAGTACCTACCACTTGTTAGCATTTGTATTTTTGAATTTGTTACATTCTTCTGAAACTTAGAATTTCTAAATTACATCTGTATTTCTCGTTCTGTTATTTGTAAAAAGTTATTTCTATTACTTTCATCAATGGGTTTAAAATAAAAATCAAATATTTAATTTAAAATTGCCGCGGAAATATTTGGATCCTATTTAAATTTCCCGCCAAGGAGTAAAGGTAATTCGTTTTGAATTTGGCGCCTAATGTTAATTACCTACTAAAAGTTTTAAGGGGCAAGTCACTAGATGGCGTATTGTTAATCAAATTCATATTTATACGAAGTTGATATTCTTCTCCGCTAGGGGAGTAATAGTGTTCTGTGGAGTTGACTGCTACTGGCTACTGCTACTAATGTCATTCGCATCGAATTAATTTGATTCGGCGCGACCCGACAGTTCACGAATGAATAGGAGTGTGAAAAAATAAAACGCATTCGCGCCAATGCAATTTCTTAAAAATTAAAGTGAAATGCTTGTGTTTATTTAGGGTCCATAATTCTATAGTTGATTTAGTTTTTACTGTAACTGGTTTACTTAATAAAAAAGCGTAAATATAGTGTAATTTTGCCGCTTCTTCTCCCAAGACCACTCATCGTAGGGATTTGTTGAAGCGATGGCGTAACTTGACTTTCGAAATGAGTTTGTAAAAACCTACTTCGAAGAAATAAAGATTTGAATTTGAATTTGTAGTCAATTAATATAAGATTTGATTTTAACGTGTAAATAAATATATTCCAAGTTATCCAAAAATGGCTAATAGAGTATCATCCACTTTGATAACGGAAAACGCTACTTAAATTATATAAAAAAATATATGATATGTTGTCCTAGTAATGAAAAAACATTAGAATTTCACAAATCACAGCTATTCATAATCAAATTAAAAATGATTTTAGCAAATAGCATAGCAATAGCACGTAGCATGCTAAGACATGAAAATTAGCATGCTAATGAAATTAATGAAAAATAGCATTAATTGCCATTACTACTACATAGTATAAAACAAAGTCGCTATTTTTGTCTGTCTGTCTGTATGCTTAAATCTTTAAAATTACGCAACGGATTTTGATGCGGTTTTTTGTAATAGGTAGAGTGATTCAAGAGGAAGGTTTTTATGTATAATACATGCATATATTCCCACGAGAACGGGATCCACGCGGGTGAAACCGCGGGCGGGCCGCTAGTTTCATTTACAAAGTTATATTTTTCATTTACCGTATTCATCATTTACCTACCTGACTACCTGGCGGGCTGGCGGCGCCGCGATTACAATAACCACAGACAACGGGACAATCAAGTGTTGCCCGCGTAACAAAAATTACAGATTGAGGGACTTTGATCATAGAGATAAATTAGGTACACTAGAGTAGAGGGCAGAAGCCAGGCTTCAGAGCGTAGGTACCTCGGATAAAAAGAGACGAAATCTTTAGTAATCACCTTTCTCTTTCTGGCGAGGCTTCAGAGCGTACCTAGGATAAAAAGAGACGAAATCTTTAGTAATCATCTTTCTCTTTCTGGCTCGTCGGGATCGAAGAGAGATAGGTAATTACCGTTATCGTTGTTTCTCTTTCTAACCGGGGGCGAATGCAATCTATGGGCAGCCGTATGGCTCACCCACTCTATTGTAATATCTCTATGACTTTGATAGTGATAAATAATCTGTATTAATAGAAATAATCCTTTATCGTGGTATTGTCGTGTATATAATACTAGAGAACCGCCCGCGCTTCGCTTCGGGACCCGTAGGTAACAGCCGCGTAGGTCCCGCTCCCGTAGGAATTTAGGCTAAAAAGTAGCCTACTACTCGCTCTCTTCACTCCACCCTCTCTGAGGTGTGTGGAGCCCTCGGGACAGTTAGTTCCCCTTTGGGGGTGTCTCTCGCGGCCCGTTAAAACGGGCCGGTCCTTGGGTTGGGCCCTAAGGCCCTTGGTTGTCCATCTGTGGTTAACCAATAGGTCAAGTCCGGTGAGTGGTGGCCATTTTACAGGCCACAGAGCCACAGAGTTTACGGGATGGGGTTCATCTTCGCGCCGCCCAGGCGATCGAGGCCCTACCGGGTGAATCCCGCTGGTGGGAAGCCCAGCAGGAGCCGATCAGCGCCGGGCGACGACTTACGAAGCCCCAGTATCAGTCAGTGCTAGGCCCGTCCCGCGCAACCAGCAAGTCGCGCGGGAAGGTCCAGCGGTCCGGTGGACGGGTGTGGAGCGGCGCCAGGTCCTGCAGATGCGGGAACCGCGACGCGTCGACACGCCCGAACATGTTGCGTGCCAATCTCTCGATGAAGTCGTTCAGGCTCTCGACTCGAAGGTCCCTCTGGATGACGGCGTTCCTCACGTACCTCGGCGCACCAGTCAGCCGGCGGAGCGCAATCGCCTGAACCGCGCGCATCCTCTTGCGCTGCGGTTCGCTGGCGAGCGCGTACCACGCCGGTGCCGCGTACGTGAGGCGGGATCTGATGTAAGTCTTGTAGACCCCGAGCTTCAGTCCGAGAGGGAGGCTCGAGGAGAGCACTGGTTTCTGCCATCGCGCTTCTGGAATTCGCGACGGCTTTCGTAACCTGTGGCTTCATCGAGAGTCTTCCGTCGATTTTGCCCCCAGGTATTTAGCCTGTGGGGCCCATTGGATATCTTGTCCGTGAAGCTCCAGAGTAGGGTCCCGCCTGTTGAGGTATCCTCCTATGTTCACGGCCTGCGTCTTCCCGACATTCACCGACAGCCTCCACGCGGCGAGCCATTCGGGGAGGGCATCAAGCGCACGCTGCATCTTGACGATGGCGTGGGTTCTATTCAGCGACGTGGTGATGTACGCCACGTCATCGGCATACAGGGCAAGCGACGCCCCCCCCCTGCCGCCGGGATGTCGTCGGTGTAGCAGGCGTAGCAGACCGGGGACAGGCAACTCCCTTGCGGGACGCCGGCTGCGATCGGACGCTCGGTGGATTCGGCGTCTTCAACCACTACTCTGAAGCTTCTATTTTCGAGGAAACTGGAGATCACCTTAACGGCACTCCGGGGCGCCGAAGACTGCGAGATCCTGTATAGAAAGCCGTCGTGCCAAACACGGTCGAACGCCTTTTCCATGTCGAGGAATACTGCACACGCGCGTTCTCTCTTATTCAGAGCCGCGGTAACGGTGTGCAACACCCTCGACAGTGTAGCCGTGCTGTTCAGCGGCATCAAAAAGTAGCCTTCCACTTCTGTTGGCATCTAGGCTATTCCACCCCGGATGCTTGCAGTTCTAGTCGCCCGCGCCCACCACCGGTGTCGGCGAGTCCAGCAACTTGCGGACATCAGCCAACAGGATAGTGCCAGCGGGCGGGCGGTACACTGAATACAGCCGGAGCGGGGAGTTCTCGAGGCAGAGCTAAAGTAGCCTATTACATTTGCCTATGACTTAAGTAAAGTACATGTAGTATTTGATAGCGTAATTCAGAACTTGCAAATGAATTTTATTAACGCCATCTATTAACAACTCCGAAAATAAATATCTAGCAACTAACAAAACATCGATCTTCCCATGGGAATGGGATGTTTTTCCGCGGTAAAAAGTAGCCTACGTCACTCTCCACCCTCCTAACTATCCCCACACACATAAACCTTACCATATAATAGCTTTGTTGCGACGTGAAAGCGTCACAAACAAACAAACAAACAAAAAACACACTTTCACATTTATAATATTAGTAAGGAATAGTAAGGAATGTAGTATTTGATAGCGTAATTCAGAAGTTGCAAATGAATTTTATTAACGCCATCTATTAACAACTCCGAAAATAAATATCTAGCAACTAACAAAACATCGATCTTCCCATGGGAATGGGATGTTTTTCCGCGGTAAAAAGTAGCCTACGTCACTCTCCACCCTCCTAACTATCCCCACACACATAAACCTTACCATATAATAGCTTTGTTGCGACGTGAAAGCGTCACAAACAAACAAACAAACAAACAAACAAACACACTTTCACATTTATAATATTAGTAAGGATAGTAAGGATATGACCTTCCTGTGTTTGATTTCCCATGATTTCTGGATAGGCTAGAATTTTTGTGGCTTATGAAAGTGGCTCTCGGAATGTAAGTATTTGTGATGTCTTATTTGTGTTAAATATTGAGTTTAAAACGATATAAGGATTTTTACTACTGATGGGACACATTCCTTATAAATGACTTTGTAGAAGAACATTATGATGCTAGATAATTTTTATAATTCGGCTTTTTGTTAAAAAAAAAATATTACTATACGGCCAGAGACAATGAAACTTCGACGAATATCAGGCCATTTTCTAGGCTTCTGGCTCCAACACTGGGTAGCGAAGGCAAAGAAGACGACGACATGCTGTCAAGTCAACAATGTCACGCGTCAGCTGTCTGTTGATATTTATTATCTGTCAACGTCAAGTCATTTATAGTAGGGCCATTTTAATAGGCCACATTTGACAGTTCGTCAAAATTTTACAAAGTAACCTTGTTAGGGAGGCACTCCATATTTATTTAATATTCCCTACTAGATATTGTTAAAATTTTTACACTTTTAAGTAAAGAACTGACGTCGTTACAAAGTTACGTCAGTGAACTCCTTTTCTTTTTAAACATGAGGGATGGTACCAAAAGAAACAGATCAGTAGATAAGTTGAATTCGAGAAGTCGAACTAATCGTCAAAAAGTATTTCACGATTACAAAATAAAATATATTTTAATGGAAACAGAATTAATTTTCTTACATTTTAGGCCAAAAAATATGTAATCATTCATTTAAATATATAACGTCTGGCTCAAAAGCCAGTATCCAGAAACGTGAAATGTTACAAAAAAGTCATGATTTCATTTCGCGCCATTATTAGACGCATTATTTTTGTCGTTTTTTTAGTCATTGTTTGAACTGTGCGGTCATTAAAATAGTTTTTATAACAATCACATTCAATTTACAGATGTTTGAAGTCCTTATCGATTAATTAAATGAATCGATGTTTTTCAGCAGGTTACCCTCACTATAAAGCAAAGACTAACAGTTGTCAAATGTGGCCTATTAAAATGGCCTTACTTTAAGTCAATGTATGGAATGTTGTTTTGTGTCCTATGCAAGTCCTATGACTATGGTTGTGTCACTTTGAAAAGGACCATGTGCGCGTGCGATAATTTTGCACGTCGCGAGCAGGTGTGATTTACCAAACAAAAGACAAGTGGAATACTTAGTTAGCGATGGATTATGTAGTTGGTAGCGTGGCGGCTCTGATATCTGGAAATGTTACCCCAAATCGACCGAAAGTGTTAAAACGTGCATTAACTCCTATGAAACATCAACCATCGCCAAACGTCACACCTAAAAGTGAATCGGTGACCGATCGTTCTATATTCTTATCTCCTACAATGCAGAAAAAGAAGGCAATAGTGAAAAAGTCTCCAAAGAGAATATTTCAAAACCCTGATTTGGACATGACCAGTGAAAACGATGGAAACTCGTCAGTATCCAGCCCCAAAGCAGACAAGGTAAAGAAGCATCTCGTAGAGGATGTGGATGCGGATATAGACCATAGTAGGTCTATCTTAAGTCCTAAATCACCGAAGAATACAAAAAATAAGTCTGTTCCATCTCCGTCAAAGAAGCAATTGAATATGTCTGCAGACAATCCCGTTCCAGAAGAAATACAAGTTAATAATGAGAGTACGCCTAAAAAGAAAAAGAAGAAGCTAAGTTTAATTCCTGAATCAATTACAGATGATAAATTGGATAAGGATAATACCACTCCGGATGATGATTCAAATTTGGAAGCTGAAACATCAGTAGGGAAAAGTACCCCTAAGAAAAAAAGAAAATCAAATACTTTTACAGTTGAAATAATTAATACTGATGAAGCACAAACAACAGAAACAGTGAATGAACCAGAAAAAAATACTGACGTAGACATGGTTGACAATAAAGTTAAAAAAAAGAAAAAGAAATCAAACAATGTAGATAGCAAAATTATTGAAAGCAATTTAGAAGCCGATGAAAATATATCTGTAAATAAAGAAAATGAGGGTCAAAATAAAGCAAAGAAAAATAAAAAACATAAGAAAAAAGCATCAAAAGATGTACAAACAAATATAGAAATACAAAATACAGCTGATGAGAGTACAGAAACAACAGAAGCTGTAAATGAAAACAACACAGACTATATCAACCCAAATGCAATAACAAATCAGGATACAGATTCCGAACATGAGTCAGATGATGATATTCAATCAGAGAATGAGGAAAGCAATAAAGCTGTACTGGATACAGGCCCACAAGAAAGTTCTGATGATGAAGATGAGACAGATAATAAACAAACAAAAACAAAAAAGAACAACAAAGAGGATGTTGTCAAAGAACATGATAACACAGAAGAAGTAAAGAGAACCCTGTTTGTGGGCAATGTACCATTCAGTAGTAAATGTAAGAAAGAAATCAAGAGGATATTTGGTAAATATGGGGAAATAGAAACTGTAAGGTAAGTAATAAATATATTTACAGGTTTATAGGTTTTTTTTCTTACCAAACTTAAAACCAGTTTTTAGTCCTAAAAGCTAAGAGCTAAATTTGTTTGAGATGTCAAGATGTTAATAATTTAATTTCCATTGTGTTCTTGTTTGTCAATAATAACTTTGGGAGATAAATCAATTCATGTTGAAAGTGAATAGGCTTTTTATAAGTTAGTACACCAACATCTTTTACTTCATCACCACTTACCATCAGAGTGTGCATCTGGACTGAGGGCCCACTTTTTTTTTCTTGGCGTAGCGAATTGAAATTGATAAGGGAATTAGTTAAAACTTAAAGCAAACACTCATTAATTTCTTAAACGTAAATTAAAGATGTTATGGGCAAATGTTTTGGGCCCTCAGTTCAGATGCCTACAGAAAGTGGCATGGTATAAATCTCAGAAAGTACTACCTCTGTGTCAATAATTTTTATTCCTGAATTTAGTTAAGAATTTCTTAAAACGATTTATGTAATTCTCAACTGACTAGAGAATAACATTACAAATCTATCACACATTTTACTTGGGCCCTCAATCCAGACGTTTATGAACTGAGGGCCCAGGCGAAACATAGGTTTAAAAGAAGAAATACACAAATTTTCCTTGAATACCGCCTAGATAACATCCCTATGAATTAGTAAAAAAAACAAATAGTGAAAAAAAAGTAACGGCTGAATCGTAAAACGGATTCGAGTTTTCGGAAAACGTCTGATCTGAGGGCCCAATATTTTTAGTACAAGAGTTCAGTGCATTTTGAATAATAACAACTGCATCACTAATATTTTTCCGACTTACATATAATACAAAATCATCAGCATACTGAGATATGTATACTTCCGGTATTTTTTTACAAATGTTAATAGTAGCAACATTAAATAACAATGGAGATATGGGGTCCCCTTGCGCTATTCCAATTCCTGAAGTACGACTCAGGGTTTCATTATTATTTAACTCAATCATCAAACGTCGAGAGTGCAAAAACTCCCAAAAATAATTACATATTGCAGCTCCGACCCCAAGCTCGTACAAAGTTGTCAAGAGATTAGTTAAATCTATATTATTATACGCGGAGACAATATCAACAAAGCAACCAACCGTAGCATATCCTTTACTAAAACCTGTCTGTATCCTGGAGACAATCCGCGTTAAATTGTCCATGCAAGATTTTCCCCTTCTAAAACCTGTTGTTTCATCTGAAAAGCAGTCATTTTTTTCTAAGTACCATTCAAGTCTCCGTGTAATAATAGTGTGAAATATCTTACATGGACATGACAACAAAGCAATAGGTCTAAAATCTGATACACCTGGTTTCGGTACAGGGACTATCTTAATATCTTTCCATTGACTTGGGACAAAGCCTGAACCTAAAAATCTGTTATATAATAATATTAACAAATTCTTTGCTGCCAAGGGTAAGTGTTTTATCATCGAGTACGAAATACTATCTCTGCCTGGTGATGTATCAGATTGTTTAATAGTATTATTTAGCTCCTGTACCGTAATTGGAGCGGACAAACTAGAATTTTCAGCAACAAACCTGGGTGGAGAGGGTGTCACGTAATCAGGAGCTAGACTACAAAGTAAAGATTCAGCTCTCTCCGGAGTGATACTGCGTGTAGGTGATTTGTACCCTCTTATCCATCTCATTTTGGCCCACATTTCACATGAAGATGTCGTACTATCTACACTACTACAGAAGCTTTGCCAGGACTTCGATTTACCCCTTCGAATTATTGTTTGAGACTCTCTAACTTTACACAATAATGATTCTAAATTGTCAGGTGTCGGATTTCTTCTGAATGTGGCCAGCGCTCTGCGTCTTTTTGCAACACTCTCCGATATATTTTGATTCCAGTATTGTTTGGGTTTAAATTTTTCCTGACGAAGGGGGCTCTCACAAATTTTGATGTATGGGATGGCGTCGTCTGCAGCTCTATTTATCAAGTCTATGAAGTCATTATATGCGGTTTGGTTGTTATCTGACAGTATAAAATTGGATAGTTCCTTTTCTATGAAAGCGCCATATTTCACCCAGTCAGCTTTTTTGAAGTTACGTCTTATCCTTGGGTTGCCGACTCCCCTAATACAGGTTTTAATTTTGATCATCAAATGGTCACTACCTAAGTTTTCGTTAAGGACCGTCCAATCAAATTTCAACGCTATGTCTACAGAAGCAAGAGTAAGATCAGGAGATGATTTCTGGATTCTGCCGTTTACTACCTTGAGTCTTGTGTGAGTATTACTATTTAATGAAATAATGTTTTTTTCTAGCATTGAACTCAAAATTTGAGAACCTCTAGAGTCTGTCTTAGTCGACCAATTCGTGTGATGTCCATTCATATCACCTGCAATGAGAGTCTTTTTATCCGCCAGAGAAAAAATTTGATCCCAATCTCTTTCGATTGTCCTGGCATTTGGAGGGCAGTATAAACAAATAATATTTTCTATGTGATCACAGTTAAAGAGTTTTACTAGCACTATTTCAATTTGAGAGTTAAACAATGTTATGTTGCGCTGTTGTGCTTTTATTGAGTGATGTGCCAAAATTGCTACCCCTCCATATCCATCACTCCGATCCGATCTGAATATATTGTACCCCTTTATATGAAAATCACTGTCTATGTCCAGCCAAGTCTCACTGATTAAAGCCAAATGTATTTTTTCCTGGTATAGTAAAGCTTCAAATTCAATCTTCCTTGGACGAATGCTTAAAGCATTCCATTGTAATATATTTAAAGGGGTTCTTTTGTTGTTGTAGTCCATAATTGTCTTATGAAGTTACAACAAGGCTGATCTACGATATATTGCATCACAAGCGATATGACTCCCTCCTTAATAATATTTATACAATCTCTTATCTTATCTTCCCATGTCCCATTTTCTTCAAGTATCTTCTCTTTTAGTTTCTTCAGTAACAGCTGCCAGGTAACTCGATTACTCTGCTCAGATTTATCTCTTTCATTTGCCTTTTCTTCTGATCCACTCTGTTCTTCACTGTCTGCAGTGCCACCTTCGGGTATTTCCATTTCCTTTTCTTCAAAAGCTTTTGAGTCAGATTTTCTCTTCTTTTTCTTAGATTTAGTTTTTGGTTTGTCCGATTTTTGTGATTCTTTTGTAATATTTGCATATGTAAGGAGAGCATTGTCTTCTGATATTGTTTCACCTTGTTGTTGTAAATCTTCTAAATTTGTGTCTGCAGATGGATGTGGAAAATAGTCCTGCATGTCTTTCGGTTTAGGGGAAGGTGGTACATATAATGTTAGGGCCTTTTTATACGAGCAATTAAATTCAGCCATAAGCTCTCTTACTCGTTTTTCTTTAATAAAGACAGGGCAAATTTTTGCCATTGCCATATGTCCTCCCGTACAGTTATTGCATCTGAATTGAGTGGTCTCGCAGTTTGCATGGTTTTTCGTGCACTTGGGGCATATTGTCTTTAGAGATGGACAAAACTTAAGCGAATGGCCGAATCTCCAACAACGAGAACATTGCGTAACGGGGTATACATAAGGACTCACTTTTGCTCTCGTATCATATATGTAGACATATGATGGTAATGATGATCCTTTAAAACATATTCTAACACATTCGCTTAGGTTCCACTGGCCACTATTTGTATTCTTACGCATTAATCGTTTGACTGCCAATATTGTAGTGTTACTAATGAGACCTTGTAAAATTTCCTCATCACTTAAATGCAAATCAATATTTCTTATTACTCCATAAGATTGGCTAATTTCAAACGTTTTTTGGCATTTAAAACCATTCTCCATAAACTTTTTCGAGTGTAATAATGACTCAGCACTTTCCTCATCAGTGAGATGTATCAATGCCTTGAATGCGTTAATATACTTAACTTTTATCACGTTTTTTATATTTTCATCTCTTAACATTTTCGCCAAACCAAATTGCCTGGGTAATTTCTCTGTACATGTTATGCATACTTCTATTTTCTCCTCTTGAACTACTGTTGCATTGTTTTCAATGTTTGTCTGCCCATATCGTTTTGATTTGCGTAGTACTGTTCTCCACACTTCCTCTTGGTCCATCTCTCGGGTCCTTTTCACCACTTTTCTTGATAAACTTTCTCCCATACTACTAGTCTGCTCATCCTTTACCATACTCCTCGTCATCTCACTTCCACAAAATTCATCCCCAATCTCCTCTTCCGCAACGTCTTGCATAGTTACAAACTCCTCGGTACTATTGGCATTTTCAATGTAAAGTAGCGTCATCTGACAACAAAATTAAATAGAAGTACTATTTCAACACGTTACAAACAGTACCTCGTAGAAGTTATCCTAATGTTTCATAGATGGCGTTAGTATGAAACATTTTCATGAGTTCACGGCTATTTCAACACGTTACAAACCGTACCTCGTAGAAGTTATCCTAATGTTTCATAGATGGCGTTATTTTGTTAATTTATATATAATGCTATGCTATTGCAATAGCTTTACCGCGGCAGACTCCGAGTGCCACACGTCTTTTTAGTACAATTAATACTAAATATTATGAAATTATTAACGTTGAATATTTATTATTTAATGATGCCAAAGAAGTATAACTTCTTACGCGCGTACATAAGTACACGCAATTTAATTTTTTTTTGAGCGGCCACCAATAATTCTAATATCACTTCATAGTACTTTATTAAATATATAATTATCTTTCATCATTTTTGTGCTAAGTAATATCGGAGCTGAGATTTAAGCATTTAAAGATGTTCAAAATGTCGTCAATATCAGCTGATAAATTATGTTCTATGACACAAAAAACAACTTAGCTAGGTAGTGAGGTAGATTTAATTGCCCACAAAGGGACACTGAAGTTTTAAAAACCCTACCATCCATCATTTCTTATAGATAACACTGATGTTGGCCCATTTTAAACGTTAGTATTAGAATATTCGAAATGTACTTATGAGTTTTACTTAGGATTATCAAGTCATTCTCCGTATAACAAAGAAGTTAATAATTCAATGCCGTTTTAGGATTCCTTGCTGGCATGATATCAATGTGATAGGACATATAAATAAAAATATTATTATAAAAACAAAAAACCCGACTGCTTACAAAAGAATTCAAAAGAAAAAAACAAGTTCCACAATATCAACATAAAATACTTCATGATGCTGCAGGCGGGGACAAACGTAGTACTTGTGATAAATCTTTTTTTACCCGTAGGCAATGATGTTTTAAATATCTAGATTGAGCGTCGCCCTACAATGAAAACAAAAAAAACAAGGCAACATTATCAAGCATGTGTGCGTGTAGGCGATGTTTTTCGCGTTCATTTATTGTCTATGTGTGCGTAATCTGTGCGTAATGATATAAAAGTTGTGGCCAACAGTTGGCCACAACTTTTTGACACGTTTTCGCGGATTCGATGTTCCATCTAGATATTTAATACATCTTTGCCCGTAGGTAACAGTATTGTTTGTCCCCGCGAAGTATTATATGTTGATATTGTGACACTTGTTTTTTTCTTTTGAGTTATTTTGTAAGCAGTCGGGTTTTTTGTTTTTATAATAATATTTTTATTTCAGACTTTTTAGTGTTTTCGCCGAAAAATTCTACTTTTTGGGATGGTTTTTGACAATTTCTGTTAAAACGTGTGCTTAAACGTTATATGATGTATGTGATAACTTTTTTGATTTTTCGAGATCCGATATGGTTTGGAGCAATGTGCCCATAATAACTTTTAATCGTTTCATTCTGATCTTTTATTATATATAAATTTTATTGATGGCCGCAGAAGTTCAAAATGACGCCAATTTTACCCAAACCCCTTTGTGTATTTCTTCTTGTAATGTATCAATAAAACACTAACACTGTTTATCGTTATCATTCCGTGATTGTAATGTAGACGGAACACCAAACACATCTGCACGCGGTCACGGTCGGTGAGCGAGTGACATTGACATCGTCGGGTTGCGCATACACTACATCCCTCGTTTATTTTAGATTTTTTGAAGATTACAATTAAATCATAATATTACATTTTCTTACTTATTTAAAATACAAGTTAACATGTAAACCAAGTTAAACGTAAATAATTTAATGTAATATATGTACATTATAAATTCAAAATTATCATTAGTAGAATTTTATCAACCACAGTCCATGAATCATAAACTTTTCATTTCAAATTAACTATATTTGGACGATATTCTTTCCCAGTATCATCGTTCTTAATATTAACATCGCCACAAGCTACAATAGTGACTGTATGTGTAGTGGGGTTATTGCTTTTCTTTTTAGGTCTCCATCCCCTTTCCCTTTTCTTTCATTCGACCATTTTATAACCCATTCTTCATCAGCAGAGGATGATGGTGTCGACCTCTCGTTTTCCAATCACCAACCCGGCCATCTATCACGGTGCCTGCCTCAGGCACTCTGGGAGTCCATATGCAATAATAAAACACGAAATATTAATAGGTGATTAGGATATCAACATAAATGGAAATTTAATAATACACGTCTTGCATAAATGTTTTTGATGTTAGTGAAGCCGCCTGCACTTTCAAAGATGCTATCCTCTTTTAAGTGTTTCAGGTTCGCCTTATACTTATACCGTAGGTAGTTTTGCTGCCTAAAGAGCATAGCATAGCTTCACTTAAGCGTAACAAGTTCTACCCGTACATCCATCATTATGTAAGACGTCAAAGGTTGTAAGTTTGAAGCAATTAAAATAACAGTGTAGTACCTAAATAAAATTCACGTGCACAAAATTAACTGTTTTTGTATTTTACTAACCACATCCAAATCCCTTTATACTAAACGATTTATTTATGAATTATTTTTATTTTATTAAAAAGCGATTTCAGAAAACTACTGTGACGTATTAGGTATATCACTTTTAATGCAATATGCCTGTCTGATTTTATCCTCTTACGCATTTGAAAGCAAGTAGCGTAAAGTTATTTTGCCAATAGCTAATGACACAAGAAATAAAATAAACTGAACAATACGGGTCACCTGGGATACGAGGTTATAACATCAATCCATAATGCTAGAGAGGTTACCAGTGCTTCACTCGACAGCGTTAACAAACGTATTTCAGGACTCGCGCAGGCGCAGCCGTCGGTTATGTTACACCCAACGCGCAGGTTATATCGCTGCCTTACTTCACCATCGCCGCCGTTTCATAGGAATGACTCGTACGTCTTCAAAACTTTACTAGAACAACAGATCGAGATGCGCGTTGCATCGCAATGCGTGAGATAACCTCAAAACAACACGTCATAGTAAATAGAAGTAACGAAAATTATAATGTGTTTCACTCCCAAAACAAATTTAACCAATAAACTATAAATAAACGACCTCTTTATCAATAGAACTTGACCGTCGTGGCATAATTTAAGCCAATCATCAAAATGCGAATTGTTCCACCATAAATGATAATAAATAAACATACCATACTCGCTGTTCTACTTTAAAATCCTTACATATTACCTAAGTTGTGTTGAAACTTGCCATTTACATGAAAATCCTTAAATTTCTCCATGAAGTAGTGATTACACCTCTTTACTATTTGTGGATCACAGTAACCTAAAATGATCTGAAAACCTTAAACAATTTAACCAGCAGAGGGACGTAAGGTTAGAACACTCTTCAGACTCTTCTGATGTAAGCAACTCCATAATATACCATAACAATATGTTCTATAGCACGGGGTATAATGGTAATTACTTGATGAATTGACTACCTCGACTTGTCACTGGGTGGAATGATATCGAGCCATAGCTCTCACACCATTTATAGCCAGACCTAGAGGGCACTTTCCCCTCCCAACATTTACCAGTTCTTGTCTTAGTTCTCGATGGTGATAATAATAGATGGCGTTAAACAATATTAAAGGTTGTCAACAAACTATCGCGGTACTTAACTGTTTTATCCACCCAGACTGAATACCGCTAACACTTCAAATTATTATTTTGGAAAATAAGACATTTCTTTTAGTTAGTCAACTTTTATTGACTTTATTGTTCTGTAGGTATAATAAAAAATCTAGAAAATTAAATACAAAGAAATAAATGTCAGACATTAGCCAAAAGTCTGTCTTAATAGGTCAGGGTTTAATATCGTCCCCTGGGTTTAATACCTATGCTATTCCTTAACGAAAAGAAGCAACTAAAGTGTGTTTTATTCACTATTTATTTGTTTTGCGCTACCAACGGAAAGTACACAACATAAGTAATACAATTATATCTAAATAATAAATTATTACCTATGTGCCTTTCTACTTAGAGGTAGTTACGACTTATAAAGTTTATTATAAAGTGATTAAAGACATAAACAGTGCAAAACCAGGCCACCATTGACCATTTCAACATCTGATGATATGACTTGACGTCAACTATGCACTCCTTAACTCAGAGGAGCATTAAAGTTAGGCGGATTAAAGTATGTCTACAAGATATTGGTCTTTTCCTTTTAAAACATTGCGCACCCTTGTACCTACACCCAGTTCATCGTTGACCATTTCAGGATCTGGTGAAGTCTCTTGGAGTCAAAACATACAATTCAGTAACCCAAAAGAGAAGTTGAATCGTGTTTATAATGTATTGGTTGTTGGTACTGTTGATATACAGTTGATAAGTATAGTAAAATCAATCCATCAACGATCATCTCACTTTCGTGTGATCCATACTAATATTATAAATGTGAAAGTGTGTTTGTTTGTTTGTGGCTCTTTCCCGTCGCAACATGGCCATTATATGGTATGGTTTATGTGTGAGGGGATAGTAAGGACGGTGGAGAGTAACATATGCTACTTTTTACCGCGGAAAACATCTCATTTCCATGGGAAGATCGATGTTTTGTTAGTTGCTAGATATTTAGTTCTGGATGTTATTAATAGGTGGCGTTAGCAAAATTGATTTGCAAGGTCTGAATTACGCTATCACATGTAATTTACTTAATACTACATGTAATTTATTTATGTCATAGGCAAATGTTATACCTGATGTTGCAGTATATCATATAATAGGCCACTATTTAGCCGAGATTCCCACGGGAGCGGGACCCACGCGACTGTTACCTACCTTCGGGTCCCGAAGCGAAGCGCGGGCGGTTCTCTAGTATAAATAAGTATGTTTTTACACATAATTGTTTACTTAACTTTTAAACGGATTGTTTACGAGTCTCAATTGTGCTACATTGTTTTATATAATACACAATAAAATCTTTAAATCTTCGAATAATTGTAATAAGGTATTGGTTGATGTTAAGATGCGACTCCACCAGTGTACGACACAGACTGATGTTCACGCTGGTCGACTCATGCGGCCAAACCATAACAAATTGTGTTCGAACATTTTAGAATTGTTCGCGCACATCTGTGAGTACACTTTTTTCACTACATATGTTGGTGAAATCGTACCATTAATATTGACGTAATAACAACAATCCGTCTTTAACAAGACCACGACTGAAACGCGAGGGTAACAACAGCTTTTTAGAGCGTGTGTATAGTTGCCGATGGGTAACAGGGGACAGCGCAGTTGTAGGCAAATTTATTTTGGAATACAAGTTCTGCAAGCAAAGCTGCGGGTAAATGCTAGTCTTTCATAAATTCGACTTTGTTTCGGAGCAAAGTAACTATTTAATTTATTTAAAGTTTCAAATGCCCTCTTCCATTTTACCCTACAAGTGCCGACAAATAATAATAATAAATAATAAATAAACGCTAACACACTCATACCCCCGCAGTAGGTTACTATGTACCTGTGTCGTGAGTGGCATGGACTACACATATAACACATTACAATTACAGCCATGACCCGAGTACAAATATTTATTTGCCACACAAATATCTGCCCCGGCCGGGAATCGAACCCGGGACCCCTCACGTCTCAGGCAGGGTTGCTACCAACGAGGCTACAGGGTCGTCAAATGTCGGATCACCTTCGCCTCCATGACACGAGTACAAATATTTATCTGCCCGGCCGGGAATCGAACCCGGGACCCCTCACGTCGCAGGCAGGGTCGCTACCAACTAGGCTACAGGGTCGTCAAATGTCGGATCACCGTACTATTTTTTGTGTGGCTCTTTACATATGTAACAGTCACATGACTGCATAGCCTTTTTGACGAGATTGTCTCGTACTACTTGTTGCGTGGCTCTTTACATAATGTAACAGTAACATGACTGCATAGCCTTTTTGGCGAGATCACGTCTCGTACTACTTTTTTTGACGAGATTGTCTCGTACTAATTTTTGTGTGGCTCTTTACATAATGTAACAGTAACACGACTGCATAGCCTTTTTGACGAGATTTTCTCATACTACTTTTTGTGTGGCTCTTTACATAATGTAACAGTAACACGACTGCATAGCCCTTTTGACGAGATTTTCTCGTACTACTTTTTGTGTGGCTCTTTACATAATGTAACAGTAACACGACTGCATAGCCTTTTTGACGAGATTTTCTCGTACTACTTTTTGTGTGGCTCTTTACATAATGTAACAGTAACACGACTGCATAGCCTTTTTGACGAGATTTTCTCGTACTACTTTTTGTGTGGCTCTTTACACAATGTACCAGTAACACGACTGCATAGCCTTTTTGACGAGATTTTCTCGTACTACTTTTTGTGTGGATCTTTACATAATATAACAGTAACACGACTGCATAGCCTTTTGCGTAATTATGCATGGGCCCTTTTGTTCGCCATGAACTTTTTCGTGGTTTAAAACCTTTTCTGTAATTACGACCTAGAGTACATTGTAGTGTCAATATGCAATCAATTAAGTACGTTTAAATAGAAACAAACTAAAAACATAGTACCAAAATAGAGGGTACATATGAAAATTTCATACTAAAATATCTAAAAACAATTCCATTGGAATTAAAGTATTATTACATATTTTATTCTTCAATTGTATGGTTCAGTTTTATACTAAATTAGTATCAATTTAAGTATTATGAATGTATTAGTTATCTCAATTAATTAACTGATTTGTGTTCTCAAGTACCGTAAGATTGCACATCTGCACAATGTACATAGGTTATGTAGTAGGTTTATACCTACGTTAAGCATGTCGTAATTACAGCTCTTTTTGTATTTGCGTGACCTTTATCTATTCAGATCTGATAGATGCCATGGCCCTTTACAGTGAAAGATTATAGTAGTTATGAATAAATTTGTTTAACCATAACAATTATTTACGTATCGTCTCACTTGATATAGATATTAAATTAAAAAATGAAATCTGTTTCTTAAGGATTAAGTGATTTCATATGAAACTAAATTATACGTAAAAACTGTTTGCAGGTTATAACAATGTTACCTTCCTTCTTCTTTTTTTTCTTTTAGACAGGTCAGGTTTCAGGACAGGTTTTTTTCTTTTAGACTCAGTTTTATCCTCGTCGCCACTTGTAATGTATCAATAAAACACTAACACTGTTTATCGTTATCATTCCGTGATTGTAATGTAGACGGAACACCAAACACATCTGCACGCGGTCACGGTCGGTGAGCGAGTGACATTGACATCGTCGGGTTGCGCATACACTACACTTCTTTTAAACCTATGTTTCGCCTGGGCCCTCAGTTCATAAACGTCTGGATTGAGGGCCCAAGTAAAACGTGTGATAGATCTGTAATGTTATTCTCTAGTCATTTGAGAATTACATAAATCGTTTTAAGAAATTCTTAACTAAATTCAGGAATAAAAATTATTGACACAGAGGTAGTACTTTCTGAGATTTACACCATGCCACTTTCTGTAGGCATCTGAACTGAGGGCCCAAAACATTTGCCCATAACATCTTTAATTTACGTTTAAGAAATTTATGAGTGTTTGCTTTAAGTTTTAACTAATTTTAACTAATTCCCTTATCAATTTCAATTCGCTAAGCCAAGAAAAAAAAGTGGGCCCTCAGTCCAGATGCACACACCATCAGATGGGATTGTTGTCAAGCGTTAACTTATATTTAATAAATCATCTTTAGGTCTTTAATTTGTTGATTATGGTAAGTAATGTGATGTGATAGTAATATTTGGTTTCAGAATCAGAACGGTCCCTGTGAAGGATGGGAGAGTGACACCTAACCTGGCTGTGATCAAGAATGAGCTCCACCCTAAACGGTCAACTGTCAATGTGTACATCAAATATGTACATCCCTCATCAGTCAATGATGTAAGAATATTGTATAGATAATGTGTAACATTAGTACTAAACTGTTAGAAATTCAATCAGATTTACATTGGATATGATTGTATACTTACATTTATATAGGAATATTATTTGTGGTCTTTTGATTTGAGGCCATTCAAAGAAAAATGCACATTTATGTCTTTGAAATAGAGCTTCAAAATAAAATACATGTTAAAATTCTAAATACCCGCGTAGTTCATTGTTAATTTTAAATATTGTGTAAGCGTTATCTAATGATCCAAAACATTGTCGTTAGAGTAATTACAGACGAATTGGTTGGATTCTTGCCCGCTTTATTCACTATATTTTCGAAATAAATACAGTCGGCGTAAGTGTTTACGTCGGATTTAAGCTGCGTTTAGGAAGCGATTCTAGGTTATAAGGAGCTGGAGACCGGGACCTCGTCTGGTACCTGTCTGGAACCAAGGGTGACATCACCCAGTTGTGGTAGCATGAAACAGGGTAAAAGTGAAACGGCGTTTTTGGTATGACAAAGTTTTATTTGGTTACATCTGGTGTGTTGGAGTTTTATAACTTCCATTTTATTTTCGTTCCTTGTGAAAATATGACCTTTTAATGTGTCTTGTAATTAATGAACAATGACAAAAGATAACAATTAAGATATCGGAAGTTCAGTGAAATTTTTAATTAAAGTAGCAGTTAGGTACAATCAGTTCCCCAATTATTTTTACAAGTGCAGCACACTTCGATTGGTTTTGGTTTACCTTGTGAAACCAATGAGTTTTGAAGTAATCTCATATGTGAAGATGCAATGTGCATCGTTCTGTTTTCAGATAAGTTTTCGAGGATGCACAGGCAGCAGCACACGCAGGTTACACATGTGTTGTCTGGAGCCGAATCGACGGCTGCGTGTGTGCACTCGTGGGCTTCCTGGAGTTCATTCGTGTGACATTGAAGGAGGAAGCTCTGGCAACTGGCAGCCGCAGATCGGACGCAGCGAAACAGGTGATCTGTATCGTTCATACTTATTTTGTAATAGCTTAAAGAAGTAGTAAATTAACTTTTCTTTTCGAGACGTAGTTCACTTGGTAAAAGACTATTTTTGTGAGATTTAGTTTTCGGTCAACTTGTCGAACGGAACTTTTGAAATTGTAATTGAATGGTGTTGTTACTTTGAAAAATGCATGGCCCTTATACGAGCACTGGAAAGAAGTGTTCTGTGCTGTTATTGGTGGATGGACGTTGCATGCAGATGAGAGCTATGTATACGGTTGTTATATTTGAGAGAAGTGCATGATTGTGCTTGAGTACCGTTCGATAAGTCAACCTGTTCGAGAAATGATAACCTTTTAAGAAAAGTAGCTTTAATGAGAAATGTAGTTTGTTTTGGATTAATCTGTAATGTGATAGGATAAATAAAGCGACATGTTGAACAAACCTTTTTAAGATTATTTTTGATAAAAGCTCGAAATGGTCATCTGGGTAGTGTAGTGTTTGTAACCGGATGGAGGTTGCATGCGGGGATGACTGGATAGAGGTTGCCTATTGGGTTGTTGCTTGTAACTGGATGGAGGTTATAAGGGTGATGATCAGGACCGGATGGAGGTCAGGGTGCGAGCACTGCAATATTTCAATGAGTTTCCTATTATTTGAATGAGTATGGGTGTTGATCGACATGTCAGCTTTGGCCTTTGAGAGAAATAATCTGTTATGATTTTCAAAATTTCTAATGATTTGATAAAGTTGTTTTTATTCCCTGTCCTCTTACGTCAGGAAGGGCCGAGCTTTAAGAGATACTTTCGTTTGTGTTTATTGTTACAGGTAAATTCCGACACCACAGCCGATCGAGTCATCCAGTTTTACGACGATTGTACGACGACGTATTGCGTTAAACGTTAAAAACAAACCCGCGTTAATAATAAATTTGGTAATTTTGCTCTAAACAAGTGTCATGTTATGGAGTTTGTTTAGCCGTCTTCTTCTCCATAGCGACACCGGAAACGGCGCGGCGGGAGTGTAGGTAGTTAGGGCTAAAAATAAATGCAAAAAAACTTAAAACAAACACTTGGCGTTCAATAAAAGAAATTTTAAGTAATCTAAAAACTTGTTGTTCAATATTAAATTTGTAGTCTCGTTTAAAATTAGTAGCTTTTGCTGAATAAAATAAAATTAGAGCTTTGTTGTAACCTAAAGTAAAAGGCATCACACGAGGACGTGTGCTAGTCAGAATGGCCGTGTCGGAGACGGAAATAAAATTAGGTTAAAATCAAACTAAATAAATCATTAAACTTTGAATAAAACGTAAATCCGGAACTGTAATTTAAATGGCAACACTGTACGAATTGTAAACGTGTCTCGATGGGATATCGGAGGGGGAACCCAACAGAGGGCACCTGTGGAGTCGGCTACGAAGAGCGGGGACTTCTCGAGCAGACGTCGAGCTGAACGGTCGCATTAAGTTAACTAGAGTACTTTGTAATAAAATCCTATACTGCGTCGTACCTATGCCCGACGGCATAACGTTTCTCTAAGTGTATTTCAGTCGTACCACGTTTTAACATAACCTAAAAGCTTTAATCAAATTAAGTTAAGCTGTGTAACATGTAACCCAATTTAAAATCATGAAGACACGTATTGAACGCCCACTGTGTTTTATTTTCACCTTACAACCTGATGAACGGAGCATTATACCACCATCCTGACTAGTGTCTCCGAGATATATATATATATATATGTGTATTATGTTTTCTCTATTGTATGTTCTATTGTATATATTCTGTTTTCTAATTGTTGTTTCTCTATGTATTTTATGTAATCGTTTTGTTATTTCTTCCTATGATTCTTTTCTTCTTTGTATTTTCGTTCTTTGTTGTACCGTCTTCATAGTTCTCTGCACCTTCTCAAGGTTGACTGTCAGAGAATGCTGTTTAGCATTAAGTCCGCCTTTTGTAACACTTTGTGTTGGAACAATAAAGAATAAATAAATAAATAAATAAACATTGTCACTCTCAGATTAAAGACCACTTTGCACATTGATTACCTTATTTATATGTTACTGTTGTTTTAGTTAGGGCTCATATACACGAACGGCACGATTTCAACGGCAGAGACAACTGCACCGGTTAGCGGCGGCCGTCAACATCGAATTGCAATCGTCGACATAGGTTGACGTCTGCCGCCGACACGTCGACGGCCGCCCGGCCGCCGCCAACCGGTGCAGTTGTCTCTGCCGTTGACATCGTGCCGTTCGTGTATATGAGTCCTTACTGTTGTTTTAGTTATTAAATTATCAATTACTTTAACATGTATTTTATTTTGAAGCTCTATTTCAAAGACATAAATGTGCATTTTTCTTTGAATGGCCTCAAATCAAAAGACCACAAATAATATTCCTATATAAATGTATACAATCATATCCAATGTAAATCTGATTGAATTTCTAACAGTTTAGTACTAATGTTACACATTATCTATACAATATTCTTACATCATTGACTGATGAGGGATGTACATATTTGATGTACACATTGACAGTTGACCGTTCAGGGTGGAGCTCATTCTTGATCACAGCCAGGTTAGGTGTCACTCTCCCATCCTTCACAGGGACCGTTCTGATTCTGAAACCAAATATTACTGTCACATCACATTACTTACCATAATCAACAAATTAAAGACCTAAAGATGATTTATTAAATATAAGTTAACGCTTGACAACAATCCCATCTGATGGTGTGTGCATCTGGACTGAGGGCCCACTTTTTTTTTCTTGGCTTAGCGAATTGAAATTGATAAGGGAATTAGTTAAAATTAGTTAAAACTTAAAGCAAACACTCATAAATTTCTTAAACGTAAATTAAAGATGTTATGGGCAAATGTTTTGGGCCCTCAGTTCAGATGCCTACAGAAAGTGGCATGGTGTAAATCTCAGAAAGTACTACCTCTGTGTCAATAATTTTTATTCCTGAATTTAGTTAAGAATTTCTTAAAACGATTTATGTAATTCTCAAATGACTAGAGAATAACATTACAGATCTATCACACGTTTTACTTGGGCCCTCAATCCAGACGTTTATGAACTGAGGGCCCAGGCGAAACATAGGTTTAAAAGAAGAAATACACAAAGGGGTTTGGGTAAAATTGGCGTCATTTTGAACTTCTGCGGCCATCAATAAAATTTATATATAATAAAAGATCAGAATGAAACGATTAAAAGTTATTATGGGCACATTGCTCCAAACCATATCGGATCTCGAAAAATCAAAAAGTTATCACATACATCATATAACGTTTAAGCACACGTTTTAACAGAAATTGTCAAAAACCATCCCAAAAAGTAGAATTTTTCGGCGAAAACACTAAAAAGTCTGAAATAAAAATATTATTATAAAAACAAAAAACCCGACTGCTTACAAAAGAACTCAAAAGAAAAAAACAAGTGTCACAATATCAACATATAATACTTCGCGGGGACAAACAATACTGTTACCTACGGGCAAAGATGTATTAAATATCTATATGGAACATCGAATCCGCGAAAACGTGTCAAAAAGTTGTGGCCAACAGTTTGTAAGCAGTCGGGTTTTTTGTTTTTATAATAATATTTTTATTTCAGACTTTTTAGTGTTTTCGCCGAAAAATTCTACTTTTTGGGATGGTTTTTGACAATTTCTGTTAAAACGTGTGCTTAAACGTTATATGATGTATGTGATAACTTTTTTGATTTTTCGAGATCCGATATGGTTTGGAGCAATGTGCCCATAATAACTTTTAATCGTTTCATTCTGATCTTTTATTATATATAAATTTTATTGATGGCCGCAGAAGTTCAAAATGACGCCAATTTTACCCAAACCCCTTTGTGTATTTCTTCTTTTAAACCTATGTTTCGCCTGGGCCCTCAGTTCATAAACGTCTGGATTGAGGGCCCAAGTAAAACGTGTGATAGATCTGTAATGTTATTCTCTAGTCATTTGAGAATTACATAAATCGTTTTAAGAAATTCTTAACTAAATTCAGGAATAAAAATTATTGACACAGAGGTAGTACTTTCTGAGATTTACACCATGCCACTTTCTGTAGGCATCTGAACTGAGGGCCCAAAACATTTGCCCATAACATCTTTAATTTACGTTTAAGAAATTTATGAGTGTTTGCTTTAAGTTTTAACTAATTTTAACTAATTCCCTTATCAATTTCAATTCGCTAAGCCAAGAAAAAAAAAGTGGGCCCTCAGTCCAGATGCACACACCATCAGATGGGATTGTTGTCAAGCGTTAACTTATATTTAATAAATCATCTTTAGGTCTTTAATTTGTTGATTATGGTAAGTAATGTGATGTGACAGTAATATTTGGTTTCAGAATCAGAACGGTCCCTGTGAAGGATGGGAGAGTGACACCTAACCTGGCTGTGATCAAGAATGAGCTCCACCCTGAACGGTCAACTGTCAATGTGTACATCAAATATGTACATCCCTCATCAGTCAATGATGTAAGAATATTGTGTAGATAATGTGTAACATTAGTACTAAACTGTTAGAAATTCAATCAGATTTACATTGGATATGATTGTATACATTTATATAGGAATATTATTTGTGGTCTTTTGATTTGAGGCCATTCAAAGAAAAATGCACATTTATGTCTTTGAAATAGAGCTTCAAAATAAAATACATGTTAAAGTAATTGATAATTTAATAACTAAAACAACAGTAAGGACTCATATACACGAACGGCACGATGTCAACGGCAGAGACAACTGCACCGGTTGGCGGCGGCCGGGCGGCCGTCGACGTGTCGGCGGCAGACGTCAACCTATGTCGACGATTGCAATTCGATGTTGACGGCCGCCGCTAACCGGTGCAGTTGTCTCTGCCGTTGAAATCGTGCCGTTCGTGTATATGAGCCCTAACTAAAACAACAGTAACATATAAATAAGGTAATCAATGTGCAAAGTGGTCTTTAATCTGAGAGTGACAATGTTTATTTATTTATTTATTTATTCTTTATTGTTCCAACACAAAGTGTTACAAAAGGCGGACTTAATGCTAAACAGCATTCTCTGACAGTCAACCTTGAGAAGGTGCAGAGAACTATGAAGACGGTACAACAAAGAACGAAAATACAAAGAAGAAAAGAATCATAGGAAGAAATAACAAAACGATTACATAAAATACATAGAGAAACAACAATTAGATAATTGCTTTTTACAAAAAAAAATAACCGACTTCAATCTTGATAAGTAGAGATAACTCAAAAACTACTCGCCAGATGGCGCTCAATTCAACATATAAGTGTAAAGTTCTCGTCACTACAAATTAATCAAGCCCAAACACTAGATAACTGCAGTAAATCGTTGAGGAGTTCCCTCGACTGTCTTTCGGCTTCATCAGATCGACTCCAGATCTTCATGAAATGGTAGCGCTTTAATGTACTTATGATAACATGAACAAACACACTAGTTGTCCATACAATTTTCGAAAGTTCCCCTCGATTTCTCCAAGATGCCATCATCAGATCCTGGTGTCCTTATCAGGGGACCCCACTGCGCATATCTACTTTACAACAAAAAAAGAATTATCAAAATCGGCCCATAAACGACGGAATAATCGCTGAACGTACATAAAAAAAAAAGCATATATACGGTCGAATTGAGAACCTCCTTCTTTTTTGAAGTCGGTTAAAAACAGAATATATACAATAGAACATACAATAGAGAAAACATAATACACATATATATATATCTCGGAGACACTAGTCAGGATGGTGGTATAATGCTCCGTTCATCAGGTTGTAAGGTGAAAATAAAACACAGTGGGCGTTCAATACGTGTCTTCATGATTTTAAATTGGGTTACATGTTACACAGCTTAACTTAATTTGATTAAAGCTTTTAGGTTATGTTAAAACGTGGTACGACTGAAATACACTTAGAGAAACGTTATGCCGTCGGGCATAGGTACGACGCAGTATAGGATTTTATTACAAAGTACTCTAGTTAACTTAATGCGACCGTTCAGCTCGACGTCTGCTCGAGAAGTCCCCGCTCTTCGTAGCCGACTCCACAGGTGCCCTCTGTTGGGTTCCCCCTCCGATATCCCATCGAGACACGTTTACAATTCGTACAGTGTTGCCATTTAAATTACAGTTCCGGATTTACGTTTTATTCAAAGTTTAATGATTTATTTAGTTTGATTTTAACCTAATTTTATTTCCGTCTCCGACACGGCCATTCTGACTAGCACACGTCCTCGTGTGATGCCTTTTACTTTAGGTTACAACAAAGCTCTAATTTTATTTTATTCAGCAAAAGCTACTAATTTTAAACGAGACTACAAATTTAATATTGAACAACAAGTTTTTAGATTACTTAAAATTTCTTTTATTGAACGCCAAGTGTTTGTTTTAAGTTTTTTTGCATTTATTTTTAGCCCTAACTACCTACACTCCCACCGCGCCGTTTCCGGTGTCGCTATGGAGAAGAAGACGGCTAAACAAACTCCATAACATGACACTTGTTTAGAGCAAAATTACCAAATTTATTATTAACGCGGGTTTGTTTTTAACGTTTAACGCAATACGTCGTCGTACAATCGTCGTAAAACTGGATGACTCGATCGGCTGTGGTGTCGGAATTTACCTGTAACAATAAACACAAACGAAAGTATCTCTTAAAGCTCGGCCCTTCCTGACGTAAGTGGACAGGGAATAAAAACAACTTTATCAAATCATTAGAAATTTTGAAAATCATAACAGATTATTTCTCTCAAAGGCCAAAGCTGACATGTCGATCAACACCCATACTCATTCAAATAAATAGGAAACTCATTGAAATATTGCAGTGCTCGCACCCTGACCTCCATCCGGTTCTGATCATCACCCTTATAACCTCCATCCGGTCATAAGCATCAACCCAATAGGCAACCTTTATCCAGTCACCTCCGCATGTAACATCCATCCGGTTACAAATACTACACCACCCCGATGATCATTTCGAACTTTTATCAAAAATAATCTTAAAAAGGTTTGTTCAACATGTCGCTTTATTTAGCCTATCACATTACAGATTAATCCACAACAAACTCTACATTTCTCTTTAAAGCTACTTTTCTTAAAAGGTTATCATTTCTCGAACAGGTTGACTTATCGAACGGTACTCAAGCACAATCATGCACTTCTCTCAAAAATAACAACCGTATACATAGCTCTCATCTGCATGCAACGTCCATCCACCAATAACAGCACAGAACACTTCTTTCCAGTGCTCGTATAAGGGCCATGCATTTTTCAAAGTAACAACACCATTCAATTTTTGGGGTGTTTGGGGCTCCATCCATCTTGAGCCCAAGCCGTCCTCCCCTGCTCGTGGTGCACCCTGCTGAATAACGGACGAGGTCACGGCGCCCGGCCCCCCTATTTAGGGGTCCCTGGACTCTGTACCCTCCAGGTCTGGCCCGTAGGTACTTTTTGCTGGTGGAAGGGTTCTACCCGACTGGCTAGCTACCACCCTCCTTCTAAAAATCAGCCGTGAAATGTTTTCACGTGTTTCGGCTGCAGTGTCGGAGAGCCAGATCTCCTCCTCCTCTTCTTCTTTCTCCCCCATTTCCAGTCCTTTCCTTCCCACTCTTCATCTATTTCCTATCCTGAAGCGGTATGTTGTTGGTGTATCTGGGGTCCGTTGGAGTCATTATCAACTGTTCTTGTGCGGTTGGGTGTGATGGACTGGCACGGCGGCCAGGGAGAGCCGATGAAACGTTACCGCTGGCGCCCGTTGGTTGTAGGGGACCCGAACCCAGGAGATCCCGGCCTGGGAGGCTGTCCCGCCGCCAATGTTAAAAGCCCGTCGAATGATCTCCTTGCCGGTTACGGGAGCCGGATGTGGACGGGGTTTTTATTCACGGGTTGGATCGGGGGTCCTTCCGTCCGCCGTGCCAGTGACTCACTCTGCCCGACTTGTGCAGGGGGTTTTCGTGACTCCGCTTTGACCCTAGAGACACTGCTGATGTATCGCTTCCCTTCACTCTTTGTCTTCCCCGCGATAAAAAATATGAGAAAGTCAAGTAAAAGGAAAAGGTTAAAACCAGCGGCACCCCCTTCCACATTTAATATGGACTTTTGCAACATTAGGGGCTTGCACTCCAACCTTAACGCCGTTCACTACCATCTCGAATCGGCGCGGCCGGCCTTACTTTTTCTAACGGAGACGCAAATATCGGCCCGAGAAGAAACCTCTTACCTCATGTATCCGGGTTACAGACTGGAACATAAATTTTTAGCACACGCCGGCGTCTGTGTGTTCTCTCGGGACGATATTTGCTGTCAACGCCTTGACTCTCTTGAAGGAAGAGACCTGTCTACCATCTGCGTACGCGTTGACCATGGTGGTCAAACGCGTGTTTACATCTGCTTGTACAGGTCTCATAGCGGCAATACCGAAATTGATCGACTCTACGAGCACGTTCAAGGGGCGATTGACTATGTGCAAGAGCAGATTCCCTGTGCCGAAGTGGTGATCCTAGGCGATTTCAACGCCCATCATGTTGAATGGCTGGGATCACGTACAACGGACTACGCGGGGAATTCTGCTCACAGCTTTGCCTTGGCTAATGGCCTCAGTCAGTTGGTGTCCAGCCCAACTCGGATCCCTGACATTGACGGTCATTTTGCTTCCACTCTGGACCTCCTGCTTACCACCCACCCTCACGATTATGCCGTATCCGTCGAGGCGCCGCTTGGTTCATCGGATCACTGCCTAGTGCGATCGTCTACACGATTGGCACGACCAGTTGACCGGCGACCATGCGCGTTTCGCCGGGTTTGGCATTTTAGATCGGCGGACTGGGATGGTTTGCGGGAATTTTACTCTTCCTACCCTTGGAGGCACATTTGTTTCTCTTCAGATGATCCCGATGTTTGTGCACAGTCCATAGCCGACGTGGTACTTCAGGGCATGGAATGTTTCATTCCTAACTCTGTGGTACCCGTTGGTGGGAAAACCCAAGCCTGGTTTGACAGAAATTGCTCTAAGGCTGGTGGCCTGAAGCAATCTGCTTACCAGGATTGGGTAAAGGCACGCGACCTCCGTCGTGCTGATGCATCTCAGCTGAAGAAGAAATTTAATGCTGCCTCCCGGTCCTCAAAAAAGCAAATCACCAGGGCAAAGTTCAAGCACATTCACAGAACAGGCAAGAGACTTCTAGGCTATCCATGTGGTAGTCGGGCCTTTTGGTCTCTAGCCAAAGCCATACAGGGCAACTTCTGTGAATCGTCCCTTCCACCTTTGCGCGGAGCAGACGGTACCCTGGCCCATACCGCCAAAGAGAAAGCCGATATCCTGGGCACACTCTTTGCGTCGAACTCGACTTTTGATGACGGGGGGAAAGCACCGCCCACCATCTCGCGGTGTGATGAGCTGATGCCTGACGTGCGTTTTAATCAAAATGCTGTGCGTCAAGCTCTTTTCTCCCTCGACATCAATAAGTCGAGTGGGCCGGATGGTATACCTGCTCTTGTGCTAAAAACGTGCGCTCCGGAGTTGACCCCGGTTTTAACGCGCCTATTCCAGCTCTCCTATTCTGCCGGCATCGTGCCGTCTTCTTGGAAGGTAGCTCTTGTCCACCCTATTCCCAAAAAGGGCGACAGGTCAAACCCATCTAACTACAGACCAATTGCAATAACCTCTTTGTTCTCCAAACTAATGGAGCGAATAATCAACACCCAATTGCTCCGGTACCTAGAGGATCACCAGTTGATCAGTGACCGTCAATACGGTTTCCGCCACGGCAGATCTGCTGGTGATCTTCTTGAGTACCTTACTCATTGTTGGGCGGAAGCAATTGAGAGCAAAGGGGAGGCATTGGCTGTAAGTTTGGATGTGGCGAAGGCCTTCGACAGGGTGTGGCACAAGGCATTATTGTCTAAGCTGCCTTCTTATGGAGTACCCGAGTCTTTATGCAAATGGGTCGCCAGCTTTTTATCGGAGCGGAGCATCAGGGTCGTTGTCGACGGTACCTGCTCGGACACTAAGCCCATAAACGCTGGCGTCCCACAAGGCTCTGTGCTGTCGCCCACACTGTTCATCATGCATATCAATGATTTGCTCGACATCGAGAATATCCATTGCTATGCTGATGACAGTACGGGTGATGCCCGGTACACAGGCCGTGCAAATATGTCTCGGGTGCAGATTGAGGAGAGGAGGATAAAACTTGTGTCGGAAGTCGAGACATCTCTGGAGCGGGTCTCGGAATGGGGCAGACTGAATTTAGTCCAATTCAACCCCGAGAAGACACAAGTTTGCGCGTTAACCGCTAAAAAAACCCCATTCGTCATAGCACCACAGTTTCAGAACATTCCCCTTAACATCTCTGCGAGCATTGGGATCCTAGGTGTCGACATTTCGAATGATGTTCAGTTTCGGGACCACTTGGTAGGTAAGGCTAAACTGGCTTCAAAGAAGTTAGGGGTGCTTTACAGAGCTAAGCGGTACTTCATGCCTGAGCATAGGATGTTGCTTTATAAAGCACAAGTCCGACCTCACATGGAGTACTGCTCCCACCTTTGGGCTGGGGCCCCGGCTTGCCAAGTGGACCCTTTTAACCGTATCCAACGGCGAGCTGTTCGTCTTGTCGACGATCCCAAGCTCACAGACGGTTTAGATCCACTCGAACTGCGGAGAGATGTGGGCTCTCTCTGTGTCTTCTACCGTCTGTATAACGGGGAATGTTCTGAGGAACTGTTTAACTTAATACCTGCGGTTAACTTTCGCCATCGCACTTCACGGGATAAAACCAGGTTCCACCAACACCACCTGGATACCTGGCGTTCGTCCACAGTTCGCTTTTCACGTCATTTTCTGCCGCGTACGTGTAAACTGTGGAACGAACTTCATCCCTCAGTATTCCCACAGTGCTATGACATGGGGTCCTTCAAGAAGCGGGTCTGTCACTTCCTTCGAGGCCGGCAACGCGTTGGTCGCGCCCCTGGTGTTGCCAATGTCCATGGGCGACGGTGATCACTTACCATCAGGTGACCCGTTTGCTCGTTTGCCTGCTTAGGCTATAAAAAAAAAAAAAAAAAAAAAAAAATTACAATTTCAAAAGTTCCGTTCGACAAGTTGACCGAAAACTAAATCTCACAAAAATAGTCTTTTACCAAGTGAACTACGTCTCGAAAAGAAAAGTTAATTTACTACTTCTTTAAGCTATTACAAAACAACTATGAACGATACAGATCACCTGTTTCGCTGCGTCCGATCTGCGGCTGCCAGTTGCCAGAGCTTCCTCCTTCAATGTCACACGAATCAACTCCAGGAAGCCCACGAGTGCACGCACGCAGCCGTCGATTCGGCTCCAGACAACACATGTGTAACCTGCGTGTGCTGCTGCCTGTGCATCCTCGAAAACTTATCTGAAAACAGAACGATGCACATTGCATCGTCACATGTGAGATTACTTCAAAACTCATTGGTTTCACAAGGTAAACCAAAACCAATCGAAGTGTGCTGCACTTGTAAAAATAATTGGGGAACTGATTGTACCCAACTGCTACTTTAATTAAAAAATTCACTGAACTTCCGATATCTTAATTGTTATCTTTTGTCATTGTTCATTAATTACAAGACACAACAAAAGGTCATATTTTCACAAGGAACGAAAATAAAATGGAAGTTATAAAACTCCAACACACCAGGTGTAATAAAATAAAAGTCATACCAAAAACGCCGTTTCACTTTTACCTTGTTTCATGTTACCACAACAAGGTGATGTCACCCTTAGTTGCAGATAGGAACCAGAAAAGGTCTTGGTCTCCAGTTCCTTATAACCTAGAAACGCTTCCTAAACGCATCAGAAATCCGACGTAAACACTTACGCCGACTTTATTTATTTCGAAAATATAGTGACTAAAGCGGGTAAGAATCCAACCAATTCGTCTGTAATAACTCTAACGACAATGTTTTGGATCATTAGATAACGCTTACACAATATTTAAAATTAACAACGAACTACGCGGGTATTTAGAATATCGAAATTATTTTGTCACATAGTAAATAAAATCTCTGAGAATTGTATTGTGTTTCACTTTTAAAACAACGCGAACCAATGAGCAACTAATTCGATCGACGTCACCAATGAACAACCAAACCGTTCACTTTTTAAAAACTAGCTTACGCTTTTATTGTTATTATTGTTGTAGGCTTTTATTATCGTTGTAGGTACTCGATAAATGGAATAAATACTTCGTCAAGTTGAGCACAAAAACTATTTTGTGTGTGTTTATCTTTCTCCAATTAATCCTTTTCAGCGTTAAGCGGCGCACCAAATAACCGAAAACCAAAATAACTATCACGAACAATCTCGTTATCAATTAAAAATTGTACCAACACGGAATGCATAATAAAATGCCTGACTTTAAAACGTTTGTTTTTCTTTTCGACCAGACTACCAAATCTAATCTATGTACCCCCTTTATCTTTAACAATTTTATGAACGTAGATTAATTATTATTGTAACCAAATCACAAATGGATTGCAAAACAACATTGATAACAAAATCGCCACTAATTCATTACACGTAAATTCTACAGCCGTGAGCCAAGTACCATCGTCGTTATCATAACCAAAACTGTACGCATACTCTACCAAAATAACAAGTTACACTTGAGTTTATTGAAACTGAAACTTCCGAGTACGAATGACCTCTATCGCCACGGCTCTCCCGCCGAACAGTACGCATATCCATCTCGTGGATAGCACGTGTACAGCACTCCTGCTGCTACACGATACGGTCTAAATAGACCACGACCTCGGCCAGAGTTAAACGCACACCGCGCACCCACGGACTACTCGAGTTTCCTCGAGAGACACCGATTTCTACCGGGCTACGACTACGAAATAACTACTGGTACGGTCGAATACGGCCGATAGAGTCATTCACGGGTCGCACGGATTTTCCGTGGTCTAACCTGGACCCGACCAACCGAAGTCAGATTCATCACCATTACTCGACTCAAATTCACTTTTTATATCACAATACTTCAAATGGTACTTAGCCCTTGGGCATTCTAACAAAGTAACCACAAATCTACCCACACTAAACTTCAACAAAATGATCGCATGATAAAAATGTGTTCCGATGTTGTACTTGGTTAAATTACACTAAAATCAAAGGGTGTAACTTTCCCTTCCTAATAAAAACATAGAGGTCATAATAAAATCGATTTCTTTTGTTTGTCAGCGATTAAACATCAAAATAAGATTACAATGAGGACCGACTTGTTTTAATTACGGAGCTGCGTTAAATGATTTTATTACCGAAAATTGATGTCTTTATTTTCACTCACGTTTATCAAAAAAAAAACTACACACACACAATATAGTTTACACAAAAAATAAATTTAAACTGTTGGATTCCAACGACATCTATGCATGTCGAGAATGCATAGTACCGCTTATATACCTGGAATCCAAAGGGTTAAGCAATGAAATTGTATCACCTCAGACGTAATGGAATAAAAATAATGCCATACCCATACTCGCTGTGTTACTTAGCTTTACCAAAATTCGACGCCACATTCCATCCATGCCATGTGAGATGGAATGGCACATGGCAACTCACTTGCCATTTATGGATCCAGTTATCACCTGAAAATCGCAACCTGAAAATCTGAAAATTGTAACCTGAAAACCCACAGTGAGTTCTTTATCCCAACTTCTGATCTCGGAGACACTAGTCAGGATGGTGGTATAATGCTCCGATTATCAGGTTGTAAGGTGAAAAATAAAACACAGTGGGCGTTCAATACGTGTCTTCATGATTTAAATTGGGTTACAGGTTACACAGCTTAACTTAATTTGATTAAAGCTTTTAGGTTATGTTAAAACGTGATACGACTGAAATACACTTAGAGAAACGTTATGCCGTCGGGCATAGGTACAACGCAGTATAGGATTTTATTACAAAGTACACTAGTTAACTTAATGCGACCGTTCTGCTCGACGTCTGCCCGAGAAGTCCCCGCTGTTCGTAGCCGACACCACAGGTGCCCTCTGTTGGGTTCCCCCTCCGATATCCCATCGATACACGTTTACAATTCGTATAGTGTTGCCATTTAAATTACAGTTCCGGATTTACGTTTTATTCAAAGTTTAATGATTTATTTAGTTTGATTTTAATCTAATTTTATTTCCGTCTCCGACATATATATAGCAGTATATAAGCAGAATCAGAACGATAGCTGTTTGAACAGGTGTGCTTGAACTTTCTTTTTAAAGATGGGCTTGGAGTACATTTTCCTGATATCGCCGGGGAGAGCATTCCAAAGTCGAATGCATTGGAACGTGAAAGATTGAGATATAAAACCTGAGCGGTGAAGAGGGAAAGCCAGACAGAGAGTGTTTGAAGAACGGAGGTGCTTCTCATGCGAGTCGCAGAGATGTTAAATAGGATCTTTGTAAATTATTGTATTCGACATCTGTGACTTTGCCACTTACCATCAGGTGGGATTGTTGGCAAGCAAAAATTACAATACATCAATACACTTCAAGATCATCATCATTTTACGGCATTTGTACAACACACATTTGTACAACAATAATTAATGTCATTTACATAATTCCAGGCGCTAGTAGAAAACAACACGGTGCTGAACGAGCACCACCTGCGCGTGTCCCGCAGCGACACGTCGGGCTCGGAGCACGACGCGCGGCGCTCCGTGTTCGTGGGGAACCTGCCCTTCGCGCTCGAGGACGAGGCGCTGCGGCACACCTTCCAGCGCTGCGGAGAGATCGAGTCCGTTAGGATAGTCAGGGATAGGAAGACTAATGCTGGGAAAGGTGAGGGTGGTTTTAGATTTTTTTGTCATCATCATCATCATCATCATGTCAGCCGTTGTCTATCCACTGTTGGACATAGGTCTCTTGCAGAGCGTGGCACAATACTCCGTCTTCCACTGATCTCATCCAACCACTACCAACCGCCTGTCTATTTGTGTGTGGGTAAATGCTATGTGGTGTCTTATTAGCTGGTTTGATTCCTGGTTGCAATTTTTTGTCACTCAAAGGTTATAATTAGGTTATAATTGCACTAAAGGTCTAAAGTTTAATTTTAATATAAACTTCCTTAACAGTATGTACTTGTATTTTTGTTGTCAGGTTTCGGGTACGTCAATTTCAAATCGAAGGATGGTGTCGAACTGGCACTAGCGTTAACAGAGGAGGATTTGACGATAAAGAACAGAATATTACGCGTCAAGCGATGCACGCAGCCCACAACGAAACAACAGGGAAGACAACAGAATAATCAAGGGAGACAACACAATTATCAGGGAAGACAGCAAGGCAATCAAGAGAGACAGCAAGGTTTTCAAGGGAGACAGCAAGGTTTTCAAGGGAGACAGCAGAGTTTTCAAGGAAGACAGCAGGGTTTTCAAGGAAAACAGCAAAACTATCAAGGAAGACAACAAAACTATCAGGAACCAGTTTGGAAATGACAGATTTCAGAGAAAAGACCAGTTTACGGATGGTAAAAGTGAAGGCGCTTATAGAAGAATCATGAATAAGAGGAAACCTCAGGTATGTAAAACACTTTTTGGATATGTTTATTTCCTATTCAAATTATATTCCTACTAGTAAATCCCCCTCGCTTCGCTTCGGGAAACCAGTCCCTTCAAAAATCTCTATAAATTTTAACAAATTATGTTATTCCGATGTCTCAGCTATATTACTGCAAAGTTTCATAAAAATCCGTTCAGTAGTTTTTGCGTGAAAGAGCAACAAACACACACACACACATACATCCTTACAAACTTTCGCATTTATAATATTAGTAGGATATTAGTAGGATAGTAGGATAGTAGGATAGGATTCAAATATTTCGGCAATAAAAGTTGGAATTGTTACCCTGGCGCGTAGCCATGTATTTATTTATAAAAAAAAACTTCGAAATATTGTCTGAGCAATATGTTAATAATTTTTATGTTTGTTAACCAAACATGCAGGTTTTATTTTTTCTGCATTATTACAAAATCTAATTAATTAGTGGGTCTGATCACTAATGTCTTCCCTTCATTGAAAATATTGGCCAAGTAGGATGGGTAAGTAGGTCTCACTTTATTGGGCCAATATTTTCATGCGTACACAGTACAATGCGTAACACACATTTTATGACAACATGAAGTGTATCAATTACGGTAGAGTAAACAAACCCTATAACAGACAACTCAAGACATCTTAAAAATTGTGTGTTATTGTCACCCTTGTAACATGGAAATCAGTGGGTTACATTAACAAGTTAAAGGTTCAAATGTCTAATGTTGTATTGTTATCCAGTTCCAGAAACGTAAACTAACGAAGGACCAGCAGAAGAAGCGAGCGCTGAGCGAGATCCTGACGAAGCAGCGGCCGTGACGGCTACGTGACGTTACTTGTGTGTAAGCTTTGTTTTAACATGTTTTAATAAATGTCATTAAGTTTTAACAAGGACTTTTTTATTGACTTACGTCCTTACCGTTGTTGGAAATTTCCCTTACGTCCTTAGCGTCGTTTGCTAAGGTGCAGGTTTGAGTCTAAAACAGCATATTGTGTTTGTTTCTAAATACACTTTATTGCCAACTTTATAACCATACAATATTTTTTATTATTTTAGTACTCCGTGTGAAAAGCATTTATAGTCTCAAGATATTATTATTTGTATAGCTTTGCTTTGTTTTTCGACCATTTTCCAATCTATTATGGTTGTCCCATTTCAATTAGATTGGGTGTCCTAGGCCTACAATCTGGATAAACCATAGATCTGAACCCCAAAAACTCTTTAGGGTCGTCCAGACCTTTAATTTTAATTTCATCGTAACATGTAGTAGGAAATGAGGCTGAAAAAATAAAACATGATAGTATTTGGTACAGTGTTATGGTATAATTGTCATTAGAAAAATGTCAATGTTAGCAAAAACAATCACAGTCTGACACTTTAAGTACTACTCGTTAAAACTATAGTTGATAGCTGTTCCGATGCTATACCTTACGCTACCTAACATACTCCATACACTTACTGTACAACTTAAACTATATATATTGCAGATATTTAGACTTACTATCGTCCGTCGCTATAAATATATTCGATGGAACTGTTTACAATTCAATTAGCGAATCAAGATGGCGCTTTTTATGCTTTCCATTATTGAGGCAAATTATTTTTAAAATGACCACTTTCTATTGATGAGGCAAATCATTACTGATAATGCCACTTTTCATTATTGAGGTAAATCATTATTAAAATGACCACTTTCCATTATTGCGGCAAATCATTATTAAAGTGACTAATGATTTCTGGAATGACTTTATAATCTGTAACAAAACTGATTCGAGTTCGTTCGCGTTTAGTGATCAATTATAGCATTGCAAGTATAATTATAACTGCGTTATACTTTCAGTACAATTGATTATAGTTTACACCTACATTTAAGGATTAAATAAAATACAAAATCTTTTAATACAAATACATTTTAGTTTCATCAAGGCCAAACAATTAAAAGTATTTAAAATCCTTTTCAATAGTTCCAACAGTGTAGGAATTTATTAGTTAATTTTTTAAAGACCCAAAAATTGTATTAGAAATAAATTGGTTACAAGGGAAGGTTAAAATCACCATTTATTTCTATGGCACCATCTTATTCTATGGTAACTCAATAATCAGGTATTCCTCTTTAAATATCTACCTTTAGGATTCGTGGAGTCAAATATACAAAATACATTTGTAATACAACTATAAAATACATTTAATTTCTATAAAAATGTATCGATCAATTAATTGACAATTAAAAAATACAACATAACACCACAAAAAATACAACTCAAAACCTATTTATCGTATACTCGATAGATTTTCACTGAAAAATACACACTAATAACAATACCGTCTTCAATAAAACTCCACGAATCCACTACGTTTCCTAAATTAATCCTCTACCGGTGATAATAATAAAGTAGAAAAAAGACACCCTTAGAAAGCGCTCGACCAGTCATTATTGCTAATATCCCCTACCGAATTAGTACTACAGTACGTTTACATAATAATAATAATAATAATAATAATAATAATATTTTTTTGTGTTTTAATATTATTTGTTGCTTAATTGTAGTCCCACTTGGGTAAAAGCCTCCTCCAACTTAAACCATCTTGCACGATCTCTGGCAATATCCATCCACTTTTCTCCTGCTATTTTCCTTATATCATCTACCCATCTTTTCCTTTGCCGTCCTACGGTTCTCTTGCCTATGGGTCCTTCCCATTTTGTTATTTGTTTTGTCCATCTTTTGTCTTGGTATCTGGCTATGTGTCCTGCCCATTTCCATTTTTGTTTTAAACTGTAGTTAGCTTAGTTTTCTTTCGGATTTCTACGTTTCTTGTTTTTTGAATTCTCCTTAGTTTAAGAATACTTCTCTCCATGGCATGTTGGCAGGATAAAATTTTGTTTTTAACTTTCTCAGTATATACCCAGGTTTGGCTTGCGTATGTTAAACTTGGCAGGATACATGAGTCCATTATTTCTTGTTTCAGCTTTAAGCTGTATTGTCCTTTAAGAATTTCTTTCTGAGCCCAGTACTTTTTCCATGCTATGTTTATTCTTCTATCTATTTCGTCTTCATTACTGTTCTTCCCAAAGGATAACAATTTTCCCAGGTATATATAATCATCCACATAGTCTATAGGCTTTCCTTCTATTGCAATTGGTTTTTTAGAGCTATTTGTCATAATTTTTGTTTTTGATGCATTCATTTGTAGTCCTACTTTTTGGCTTTGGGTGTTCAAGCTCTGTAGCATGTATTGTAGGTCTCTTGCAGATTCACTAAAAAGAACTACATCATCTGCAAATCTTAGATGTGTTAGTTTCTTATTTAGAATCCATATGCCTTTATTTTTCCATTCAAGTTCCTGAAACACGTTTTCAAGAACAGCTATAAACAGTTTCGGTGAAAGAGGGTCACCCTGTTTCACTCCTTGCCCAATCTTGAACTCTTCCCCTTGTCTTTCTAATTTGATTCTGCTTACACTTTTGTCATAGATGTTTTTTATCAGATTTATGTATTTTTCATTTATGTTGTTTTTACTCAAGGCATTCCATATGGACGAGTGTGATATACTATCAAATGCCTTAGAGTAGTCTACAAACGCCATATATAGGGGCATGTTATACTCTTTATACTTTTCTATTATTTGTTCGACAGCATGTATGTGGTCTATTGTTGAGTATTGTGGACGGAAGCCAGCCTGCTCTATTGGTTGATTTTTATCTATGTCTTTGGCTATTCTGCTCAGAATAATCGATGAGAATAGTTTATAGATGGACGATAGTAGACTGATAGGTCTATAATTATTTATATCTAGTGGGTCACCCTTTTTATAGATTAGGATTATGTTTGAGCTGCACCATTGTTTTGGTATTTGTTCATATTCCATTATTAAGTTAAAGAGTTTCGTCAGGTAGGTTATTAAAATTGGGGCTCCAATTTTTAAGGCTTCATTAGGTATTTGGTCTGGCCCTGGGCTTTTTTCCGGTTTTAATTTCTTTATTTGTTCCATTATTTCACATTCACTCATAAGATTTGGGGTTATTTCTTTTCGACACCAGCAATTTATACTACGCTAAGTCGAAATTTGGCAAAATCGTTTTTTTATGCCAAATTGCTTAAAATATGGTGTACTATATGTTATAAAAAAATTGTGTAGAAATACACAAAAATAACGAAATTATAAATCTTATACAACGCTAAGTAAAGGTACTTTTTTAAATCGCACGATTTAAACTACGCTAACTATACTTAGCGGAGTGTGCGCGGGGCGAGGACGCACCGCTTGTTTGTTTACATTAATCTAACTACACTTAGCGCTGTGTTAGGTGTGATCATATATGTTAGCGGGTTTTAATGAAAATAGTGAGAAACCTCTTAATACTGTCGAGAGAGTTATGTTTAATATGTTATTAAAGATTATAAATGTATGTCAATGTATACAAATATGTTTTATAGTAATACGCTACGTTTTTTTGAAAATTTAAGCCGCTTAGGTTATGACTTTCCGTAATACACTACGCTAACATTGGTTAACGTAGTGTACTTCCCGTACACTACGTTAACCAATGGTACGTAAAATATTATTGAGGAATTACCTTTATAAACGGCTAACATACGCTAAATCAAAAAATATAAATAATTAAGGAATAATAAATGTGGGATATTACAATAAATAGATTCATTACTAAGTGTACCAAATATCAAATAAGTATCTTATTTAATATAGAAGTTATCACGTTTTTCTCTTTAAAACCCTCTCCTGTAAAGTACACTTTTATGAGTTAGCTTAGTATAAATTGCTGGTGTCGTTTTGTTTGACACTCTCTTATACTATTAGTTTTGTCTGTTCGGGCTTTATCTTCTTGTGGCAGACGTCTGTATAGGTTTGAATAGAAAGTTGTTGCTCGTTTTATTATATCATTTCTGTCTCTTGTTTCGTCTTTCCCATCTCTCAGGCCATGTATCCAATTTTTATGTTGATGATAGTTCTTTAAAGGCTCTCTTTGAGCTTCTAAATGTGATCATATTTCTTTCTATGATGGCTTTCCTATGATTTTCATAGTCCTGTCTGATGGCCCTGTTGGTTTTTTTGAATATTTGTGTGAGTTCATGTCTAGTTTCTTTGGATTTGTCTTTAGTAAGGAGTTCTCTACGTTTTAAAATCAGTTCAAGTGTTTGCTCGCTAATTATTTTGTGTTTCTTGTGACAGGACTTTAATTCTTGGTTCGGTTCTAGACTTTTTATAATTGTTTTTTCTAGTGTGATGCTTAGAAATTCTATATCTGTGGTGTCGTTTAATATATTGTATAATGTTGTTTTGTTGGCTTCTAGATTTTTTATGTATTATACTTCCTTTTCTTTTGTGGACTTTAACATGTTGTGAGAAGGCTTAAAGGACTTCCTGGCTAGTTTAGGTGTTTTGAGATTCATAGAACATCTGACCATTCTATGCCTATGACTAGTAGGGTCTTATCTGCTTGTTCTAACGCTTTTCGTAGATTTAAGTAGAATATATTGATTTCTTCATCATTTGAACTTTCAGTAGGTGCGTACACTTGAATAATCGACAAAGAGACCGTATTGAACCTCATTTTTAGGAGACCGATTCTCTCTGATATGCCTATGAAGCTGACAATGTTAGCCTTCCATGTTTTCTTTATTAAGAAGCCTACTCCATGAAGTCCAATAGTCTCGCCTATGTAACAAAGAATGTAGTTTTCATGTTCTTCTATTTTATATCCTATTCTTTTAACTTCGGCGAGTCCTATGATATCCCAGTTTATTTCTTCTATTGCATTGTCCAGTTCTAGCAGTCTTGCCGTTGTTGATAGCGATCGCACATTGTATGTGCATATTTTCAAGTTCTGTAGTTCTTCTGACTCATAACTAATATTTTTACATTTTGTATGACTGTATGTTTCGGATTTATTTTGCGGAGGGTTATGGTCATCTTCCCCCACGGTGACCAGCCGGCTTGGGGTTGTGATTGATGTTTTTCTGTTTGAATGTGTTGCTGTCCTTGTCTTGTCCGGTTTTAAGTTGTAAGAGGCGTTTTTTAGTTTTTTGTTGCGTTAGACTCTGATAGAGATGATGTCCTTCCGCGTACTACATAGTTAAGTTTATTTGGTTTTATAATTCCTTGGGTATTGTTTGCTGATGAGTCATCAGGTGGGCCACGTTTGTCACTTATCTGTTTCTTCTTATTGCTAGGTAGTGATGTTTTTGGTGATTCTGTGTTGTCTCTTTTTCTCTTCTCTCTGTTTGTATCTGTCGGAGTTTTTACTATCAGCTTGTCGTATTTGAGATATGCAACATTTTCCTTCTTTCTCTCTTCTTCTAGTATCGGCTGAAGGTTTTTACGAGTTTTTAAAACCTCTTTAGGATAATCTTCTTTAATATATGTACCTTCGGGAAGTTTATTTTTGTTTTTTTGAATTAAATGTTTTTTCATGCTGTTGTAAAAGACACCACTATTGGTCTATTGTTGTTTGAGCGTTGCCCGATCCTGTATATTTTGGCTATCTCTTGGCTGTTCATATGTATACCCATATTCTGTATTAAATCTTTGACGTAATCCGCTAACTCAAGTTCTGTTTTCTCCTTTTCTTCTATAGCAAAAAATACTAAGTTATTTTTTCTCTTTTCTTTTTCCATGCTTTCTATCTTTTGTTCCATGTCTTTTATTCTGCTTTTTAACGCATTATTTTCTTCTAGTAGATCTTTAAACTTTTCATCTATTATTTGCAATACATTAGTGGTGACATTATAAGTTATAGTAATAGACTGTTGGTATAACTTTTCGTCGAGTTTTGTCAGTAGCCATTCCATACATTCCATTTGATCCATTTTTAATCTGTGATTTATGGGTCGATTTTTCTTACAGGTTTTTTACTGGCAACACTCGAACTATCGAATTTTTGATGTAAGGTTGGCACTACGTCTTGTATATCTATTGTCTATGATCCACCACACTGACAGATGAGATGTTATTAAGTGTCTAGTTTCGAGGTTATTCTTGATGTTTGTTTAACTTCTTTTTCCACAATACCACTAAGTTTTCACTAGATTTCGTTTGAACTATAAGCTGTGACGGTTTATTCACTTGTTTTTCGCGGTTTTGGTTATAACAAGTTGAAATTTCGCGTGTGTCTGAATATTTTTAACAGAGCCGACTTTGATACGTGTTTACGTTTAGAACACCGGAACCGGAACATTATAAATACAACCCTAATATATTTACACGTCCACTAGCAGTCATTAGCTACATACACAGCTGTTTTATGTCAAGGCTACCTTGATTAACAACTATGTCAAATGGTGGATTCCTACTGTAAATGCTATTGCTATTTAATTTTATGTAAATCGAATGCATTTAACGATTAATGTGTTTTGCAGATGAATTAAGCACCCATTGAATTTTTCTTATTACACTGGTCTAATGTGACAACAGTTATTTACCTTAATGACCGATATTTAATTAAATCATTATATCAACTGCCGAGAAAACGGTTTAAGTACTGTAACAATAAAACAATTTAATGTTATTCTCAAACAAATTATAATGAATAGAAATAGCGATTACAGTAGACGGAATGCCACCTCGCTTTGTTCTTATCGGTTTGAGCAAACAAATTGATATGCTTAGACAGATCTCGTTTCGCACCGTTTGTACCGGAAAGGCTACTGTATACTTTATATAAATCTATGGTCCCTATACACGTCATTAACTTTGTAAATACAATACAATATCGCTTGGGGTAAAAATACATTTGAAAATGATTTAACGGGAACATAACTTTAGTGGCATAGGTGCTCCCTTGCCATTTTTATTTTTATTCGAAGTTGGTATAAATGAGTAGAGGAATAGGTAGATTACTAAATAAAAAACAGAAATTTGATATTGCTGTATTTACATTAAAATATCATGATAACGTGACATTTTTTTGGTGTTTATATGTCCTCTACTTACTTATACCAGTTTCAATTTTTTTTATTGACACATTGGGAGGGTGGTTATGCCAACTACCATAAAAATGTACGATCCCGTCATTTAAAAGCTAAAAGCATACAGCGGCCTAAAATCATTGGTACTCCGTTCTCCTTTGAAATGAAGTATTTGTTACAAAATTTGCCAGATTTGAGATATATCTACAAACAATTTATAATTGGCATTGAAACACTTAATCGTTACTTACGATTAATGTACTGTGAATAATTAACTCATTGTGAGAATTTTCCTTACTATACAGTAAAATAACCACCAAAATTATAAGCAAAAATTTAAGTATCCAAAATATCGGAAGTCTTCAAATTATGCACTGATAAAATTTCAATATATTCATGTAACAAATCTCAAATCTGTTCGAATACTCCGGCTTACCCCCGTTTGAACCTTAGAATGGTGACAGTGACGACTAAGAAGAGTGCGATCCACGCTAGAGTGGACACGAAGCCCATGTATACCTCTGGATCGGTTATCGGCCATCCTCGGGTGAGGATAGACCGGAGAGACGTAGTGGCCAGGGTGAGCGGGAGACAGAGGGACACGTATCTCAGGATCCAGGGCATGCCCTCGATGGGCCAGATGACCCCGCTGAGCAGCAGCGTGGGGTAGAATGACCCCAGGGCCAGTTGGATCGCGTTCCGCTCCAGCTCGCACGCCGCTGATATCACGAAGCCGAAACACATACCGCAGAGACCTGGGAAATACATGTCAACATGATTATGGCAATCTGTATTTATCTCACTGCAAGTCGCCTATAAAAATATCAGGTGTGCAGGTTTCATCACGATAATTTCCTTTACTGAAGGAAGTGATACTTGATTTTTATTTAGGCATTGTTTTTGTAAATTAAATGTGCAAGCGTGCACAATTCGGAGGCAGTCTTCCTTGTATGGATATGCCAATCAACACATGTACACTAATCGATTTAGCTTTGTATTTTTAAGGGATCTGTACTAAAACGTGTAAAGATCATAATAAATCCTTAAAATGTTTTCATTGCATACACTACAAAAACTAGTTATGATGAACAAAAAATATTCCACAATATCTGAGAATAAAAAAAAATGTGAGCCGTCATGGGACGCCTGGCAGATGTGAAACATCGTGTGTGTACAAGTAATATGCATAAAAGGGGTGCTTCTCGGTGGTCATACTGGTATGACCAGTGAGACTTGTTTGTCTCAGTGGTCATACTACATATTAAACAGTAGAAATATAGCATTTTCCTATATACATATATATGTCGGAGACACTTGTCAGGATGGTGGTATAATGCTCCGATCATCAGGTTGTAAGGTGAAAAATAAAACACAGTGGGCGTTCAATACGTTTCTTCATGATTTAAATTGGGTTTCAGGTTACACAGTTTAACTTAATTTGACTAAAGCTTTTGGGTTATGTTAAAACGTGGTACAACTGAAATACACTTAGAGAAACGTTATGCCGTCGGGCCTAGGTACAACGCGGTATAGGATTTTATTACAGAGAACACTAGTTAACTTAATGCGACCGTTCAGCTCGACGTCTGCTCGAGAAGTCCGCGCTGTTCGTAAGTGACTGCAGAGCTGCCCTCTGTTGGGTTCCCCCTCTCCGATATCCCATCGAGTGACGTTTACAATTCGCACAGAGTTGCCATTTAAATTACAGTTTCCGGATTTACGTTCTATTCAAAGTTTAATGATTTATTTAGTTTGATTTTAATCTAATTTTATTTCCGTCTCCGACATATATGTCTATATATATAGGAAAATGTATTAATCGAATATACTCTGGAGATTGTTCCATTAGAAAACGCAAAATAAATTTATTTATTGAAGAACGAACTTGGCTATATGCACTGCCGTGCAACAAAATTATCAAGTCTTAAATTAAACAAAATATTTAAACCCAATTTTTATTAATTGTATTTCATATAAACTTGTCTTGAACACTGCCGTGCACCCTATTAACCAACGACCAAATAAATAATAAAGGAAATAAAACTTTATTTAAAATTTCGAAGTTGGCGAGGTGCACTGCCGTGCACCAAGTATTATAAGAAATAGGAAACGAAAAAATAATTTTAATGAACAAAACAAAAGGGGTATTTTTTGTGGAATTTGGCTTAGACACTACCGTGTCTCTAATGAAGCTAATATTCGAATTTGAAATATATAAAAAATGTTATTATTAAAATAAAACGCAAGACAATATTTAATTGAACTTGGCTCCCAACACTATCGTGCGCCCGCGAATCAAAACAAAAAATCGCCACACGGTACACTCTACTACACATAAAATATATATAATAATATTTACGAAACCAAACGGAGGTCGACCGATCGAGTGAGTGAGATAAAAGATGAGGCATTGTGAGATAGAATGAGCGTCGCCACGGGCGAAGCGTCGCCCACGCCAAAAATTCAGTTTACAAGTGACCGTATAGATGTTTCACATCAAAAAACCACGCGGTCGAGGCCTCAAGCAAATGCAATTTTTAATGGAATTAAAGTAGCAAGAGAGTATTGTTTATTTATTTATTTATTTAGGCTTTATTGACCACCATAACATAAATATTACGGCACAAATGGCGAGCTTAATGCTGTAGCATTCTCTACCAGCTAACCATTATCAGTTTAGATAAGCACGAATAGCGGTTTACTTATTATCACAAATATATCACAAATAAATACATATAAACAAACTTACATACAAATATACATGCATAATTTAATATATATATATATACAATATATACCTATATATATACATACACATATACACCTATATATACATATATACATGACCACTTATTATGAATTTCATGTAAGTATCAGCAACCTATCATAATTAAAATAATGCTAGAGATACCTACAAGGAGCTCAGTCAGTGGCGTTCCATCAAGTGCACCCTGAGGTTCTTCTTGAAAGTGAACCTGTCAGCCGGCCTTCTCAGTTTATCGGGTAGGGAATTCCATGAGCGGACGGCTTGGACCGTGAAGGAGTTAGAAACAAACCCAGTTCGGTGTACCGGGATAGAAAGAAGCCACGAGTCAGCAGATCGAAGCTGACGAGCGTGGGAGGAATGTAGATATTGAAATCTGGATTTCAAGTATCCGGGAGCATGGATGTTAAATAGGATATCAGAAAGGGATGAAAGTAATCTAATTTGCCGTCGTTCTCGGATATGAAGCCATTTCAGCTTATGACGATAAGAGGAAATGTGATCAAATTTGCGAAGGCAGAAAACAAAACGAACGGCACTATTTATGAGACGATCCAGCTTGGCGAGAAGAGTCTCACTAACATCAACGTAACACACATCACCATAGTCGATGATGGGGAATATAAGCGCTTGTACTAAATAAATTTTGGTTTCGATTGGCAAGAATTTTCTAAGACGGTTGAGATACGTCAACGTGGCAGTGACAGAGCGGCAAACTTCACTAATTTGCACGTTCCAGCTTAACGAGCTATCAATGTGTATGCCAAGATCCCTAACATGTGAACAAAAGGGTATAATTGAACCATCAAACGTAATAGGGGCAATCGACGTGTGATCTATCTTGGCTAGCTGACGCGAGCAACCTACAATGATAGATTGACATTTATTTGGGTTAACCTTAATGCCATACTTCTGCGACCATACGCTGACATTGTGTAAGTCTAGATTAATTTTGTCAATGGCATCGTTAATAATGTTAGCATCAGCAGAGGCATATACTTGTAGATCATCTGCGTACAGATGGTAAGAGCAACCAAGGAAGGAGGTGAGAGAATTGATAAAAATCGAGAAAAGTAGAGGCGAGAGGATGCCACCTTGCGGCACCCCGGAAGAGAGACAACGCCAATCTGACATGGTCCCATCACTCCTAACTGCCTGATGGCGGCCCCGTAGGTAAGAAGAGAACCATGCCCGGGCGGCAGATGAGACGCGCAGTTGGGACAGGATAGCAAGGAGAATATCATGGTCTACCATGTTGAAGGCGTTAGAGAAGTCAATTAAGACCAGCACGGTGACCATTCTACTCTCCATGCTATCGCGAATGTCCTCTGTTACCTTCAAAAGAGCAGTGGCCGTACTATGCCCTGGTCTGAATCCCGACTGAAAAGGGCTAAGCATGTTGTTTTCGTAGACGTGTGTGGATAGTTGGTGATGGACGACGGCCTCTAGAACTTTTGAAAGGTAGGGTAAGAGGGAAATGGGCCTATACTCATTTAATTCACAGGGGTTAGCTTTTTTGGGAATTGGGATGACCAGCGCTCTGAGCCAAAGTTTAGGAAACTCCCCTGTTTCAAGTGAATAATTTATGATGTGAGCTATAGCTGGAAGCAGGAAATGTAGTATAGGCAACACCATAACTCTTCCAACGCCATCATACCCAACCGCGTTGGATTGAATAGAGGTGATTATTTTGCGCGCATCCTCCACCGTCACGGGCGAAAAACTAAATTCATTATGCGATGAGCGAGCCTTGGAAGTAATTTCGGAGACAGTGGAACATTTAACAGTATTGTTGAAAGAAGGTACTGAAGTGAAATGGACGTTAAAGTCATTGGAAGAGAAAGACGGGCTCTTGGTATCAGCAATGCTTTTACCAATCCCTAGGGAATGGAGAAACTTCCAAATGTCAGCAGAAGAAGAATTGGAAATGCTATCAGATATATATGTACGCTTGGCTGCTCTCACCATACTGTTACAGCGGTTGCGAGCAATCTTATATAGTGTCCAGTTCTCATCGCACCTGTCCCGCTTGAATTTGCGGAAAGCTCTATCACGCCTCGTCATAGCCATGCGAACAGCTTTAGTTATCCATGGCGCAGGTGGTTTTTTTATCTTGACCTCCCTAAGCGGCGCATGCCTGTCATACAGTGCAACAATAATGCTGTTTAAATTTGCCACCTTGTCATCCACTGTCGATCCAGCAAACACGCTAGCAAAATCAACCTTGCCAATATCTTCAATAAGATCATCATTATTAATTTTGGAGAAACAGCGAATCCTTACATATTTCGCTTTACATTTAGGTGGCCTTATTTTGTAGGATACATAAATTAGATCATGCCGAGAGAAACCCGGCGCACTAAGTTGGCCATGGCATGTTACATGTTCAGGAGAGGAAGTCATAATCAAGTCAAGCTGAGAGTCTGAAGTGTCAAGATTATGGTGAGTAGGTCCCGAAGGAAGAATGGAGAGGTTGACCGACTTGATAATATCAAGAAGTTTGCTACATTGAGAGGTTCTTTTTAGAAGATCAGTATTTAGATCACCCATTATGATGGTGTGTGTATATCGGTGACAATGAGCCTCAAGCACCGCCTCAAGACTGGAGAAGTAATCAATAGAGGGAGGACAATAGACAACTCCCAGCAGGGCCTTATCACGCTTGACCTGGATTTCAATAAATAGATATTCCGGTGAAGCTGCATATGCGGTAGGAGAGGAGTCAACAACCGTGTAGTGAAAATCGCTACGCAAATATACCGCCACACCGCCACCACCTTTACCGGTCCGATCATTTCTGATCAAGACATATCCAGGCAAGCTGTAAGATGTGCTGGGAAGGGAGGGTTTAAGCCAGGACTCTGAGATAAGGATAGCATGGACTGTGGGAGAAGTGGGCGAGGTAAACGTTTCAAGAAGATCTGCATGATGAGCAGCAATGCTCTGGGCGTTGATATGGCAGACGTTAAGAGTTAGAGGATTACTAGCCAAAGCATTGCTTAGCAAAACACTCAGGGTTTCAGGATCTTGAAAGGAATCGTCTATGGAGGTATCAGTAAAATAGCCACAGGCAGAGTAAAAAGATTCATCATCTGACATTGATGACATGATTAGAAGTAGGTGCAAATGAAATATATATATATATATGTATAAATAAGTTAATATATAAGATAATATATATATAAAAATATATATAATAACAATAAAAATTATAGGAACTTAAAAAAAAATATTCGTTTTCCACTACTGTTCCTGCTGGTTTAGTTTTGGTGTAGAATGCTTTACAAAGACAAAAATAAGCAAAAAAAAAACAAAATTACAGAACCTATCTTAACATGCACAAAGTACTCAAATCATCGATCAAATGGAATATACAATTAAAAGAGCAGGATACAACAACTCTGTAACAGCTCCTCGCTTGAGAAAAGAGGAAAAATACAATACACATAGGTACAATAAACATAAACAATTGTGGTCAAATAGAATGAGAGAGGGAATAATAATGAGGGTGGTAACATTGACGGCTTAATATCCCCAGATTATAAGACTCCAAGACTCAGCATAACATTGACCAGGGGTTATGTTGGCTGTGTGACGTATTCATACAATTAAATACTGCTTATTCATTTCTGGTTAATATAAAGAATATTCGAAGTAAGATTTACCTAATTTTGATTTTAGACATAAATATTACAAAAAAAAAAAAAAAAAAACTACTACGAAAAAATCACTAGTCTACGACAGTACCTACATAAAATCTATAATATTTTTGTAAATGACCTACGTACGCCGCGCCGTCTATGGTTAACACACATAGCGAACCCATAGAGTACGCTTATCAAAGAGTACCTATAGTGCGGCTATTATATTCCTATCTCTATGGCGGCTATGGACTTAATCATAATATATTATACTGTACCTAGGTAAACAGACGTGTCATGACAATGTCACAGGCAACGAGAGCGACCATAGAGAGCGACAGCTACCTACCTATGCAAACAAAATGGCACTTACTTGTCAATTATGACAACTGACAACTGTTAGAAACTGTCACGTCACGTCACAAACTAAAAACAATGTGCAATATTTCTATGTAAAACCTGTGAAAAATTTTATCTTACCCGCGACAAATTTGATATCAGAATAAGAAGTTAAGAACAATAATTATTACTATGCGTACACAATGGACCGATTTACAAAGAAATAAACCAAGAATGCGATGTTCAAAGCGAGTACCAGTAGCAATCACAAAATTCTCAAAGCAACCAATACTAATTAAACAACATCTAAACTATATACCTACAGACTAGAACTAAGACAGCAGAGGTGCATAGTATAACTATCATTTACGCCTTGCCGCTCGTTTCGGTCGATCATTCCTAGGAAGAGGATCACTAGTGGTGGATTGTCCAGGGGGAGACGTCGCTTTATGATGTTCTTCGTCACGTTGCAGTGCCGCTTCAGGGAGACTTAATAGTTCCGCCTCACAAGAGATACGGCGCCGAGACCCATCACTCAGCTTAACGTACACGTTTCCGTCTAGCGTCCAGCAGTTTCTCATGCCTAGTAGCTTTCGAGCCTGGATGAATAAGTTCTGCCTCTGATGTGTGAGGAATTCAGAAACAACATAGCAGGAGCCTTTGAAGCCATTTTTTTTCCTCCACACAGTTGATTTTAATGCCATATCATAGAATCGTATTAAAACGGGACGACACTTGCCATCCGCGGGACGACCAAGTCTGTGGCACACCTTGAAGTTGTTGGTGGATACCTCTGAGATTCCAAGCTTCTCCTGGAACAGTTTAGCAATGTGGCCAGGCAGATTATCCTCGATATCTTCACTGACACCATTGACTAACAGATATTTCCTGCGATGCCTCATCTCTAAGACATCTATTGCACTAGCTGATTTGCTGCACTCATTGATTTGTTGCCGTAGAAGGGTTAATATGGAACAAACCAGCTTTTTGAAGGCCACAAATTCCTCTTGAAGCTGCGCAAGTGAACCAACTTTCTGTGGAGTTGATGCTGCATCTTTCAGTTGGCTATCAAACTGGGCCAGTCTCTCAAAAAGAGCTGCTTCCAAGGACTTCTGTGCTTCCATAACACTGTTGATATTGGCCATGTTAGAAATACTTGAGTATTAGTGCTTGAAGAAGAGTGTTAGATACAACCAGCAGGACAGTGAGTGATATCTTCTGAATTATAACATATAAAGGATTGATAACACTTGTAAGTAGACTTTGTGAGTATCTTGTTCAAACAATGACACAATGTATACTTTTTAACTATTTAATATAATTAAAATACACTATTTAATGAAGAGGAAAATTTAATGTTGTGTTTTGTTAAACTACCGCCCGCAAAAAAAAAAAACGTGTCAGGAGTACTGGGTTCGAGAAAATGCCAAAATGTACCACAAAGACTTTTATTGTACTCGTAGATACACAAATTACACGACGTACACAGTACACACTTAAACACTCTGCACGTAGGTACAGTCAACACACTCGTCGAACACTGTATTGCACGTAGAAATCACTTCACTTCTCACTGGTATCGCTCGTAGGTATCGCTGGTATCTTCCTGGTTTCGCTTCCGAAACTAGAATGTCCGTGGTTGGCCGATCGCCCCTTTTTATACCACTCACGCACCATTCATGCCCATCGAGAACATTCCCGCTAATTCCGCGGACCCGCTCCGAACAAGCTTCGCGTATGTTCCTTGCAACCGACTTTCGCCCGTTTGACTATTGCCGTAAGGCGAAGCGTCGTGCGCGTAGTTTCGAGAGAGCCGCGCTCCTATTGTTTCTATTGTTGCGCGACATGTTTATGGCCCCTATTGTTTATTGTTTTCGGCGTAGCGAAGTCGATGCGCCAGGGTTGTCACATTGCCCCCCTCTTAGTCATGCTCGTCCCGAGCATTATTCGATCCATGAAATGGTGCCAATCTGTCCACGTGCACGATCTTCGGCTTTCTTCTGTCCCCCTGTCTGATCCGGTAGGTCACGTCGTTAATCCTCGTGACAACTGTGTAAGGGCCTTCCCATCGTGCTTGTAGCTTCGGAGACTTCCCTTTCTTCCGCAGTGGATTGTGCAACCATACAGAATCTCCCTCCTTGAAACCATGTTTCCGAGCATCGCGATCGTACCGGGTTTTCATCTTTTCGCTGGTCTTCAAACATTGCTCCCTTACAAGATCATGTGTCTCGTCCAATTGTTTCCGTAAGTCCGCGATGTATTCAACGGTTGGTTTCGGGGCATCTGGCGGTGTTCCGGTAAGCAAATCCAATGGCAGACGCATTTCTCTTCCGAAGTTAACTTTAGCGGGTGTAAATCCCGTGGATTCGTGTATGGCAGAGCGATATGACATCAGGAACAGAGGAATGTACCGATCCCAGTCTCGCTGATGTTCCTCGACGACCTTGGCCAAGTGATGTTCCAACGTTTGGTTGAATCTCTCCACCATGCCGTCAGATTGAGGATGCGCCGGTGTGGTACGTGTCTTATTTATTCCCAAAAGATCACACATCTCTTGGAATAACGTCGACTCGAAGTTCCTGCCTTGGTCGCTGTGTAACTCCAATGGTACACCAAAGCGGCATACTACCTCCTGGACAAGTTTCTTGGCCACGGTCTTCGCCTCTTGGTTCGGAGTTGCAAACGCTTCCGGCCATTTGCTGAATTAGTCTTGAACCACGATGATGAATCTATTCCCGTCTTCAGACTGAGGGAATGGCCCAGCAACGTCTATGGCGATTCTTTCCCAAGGGGCTCCGACGTTGTACAGCTGTAGTTTCCCCTTGGATCTAGTGCGGGGCCCTTTCACTGAAGCGCACACTGTACACTTTCTGCAACAATCTTCAACGTCCTCTCGACACCGCACCCAATAAAAGCGTTCTCGTATCTTTACGAGGGTCTTCTTGATGCCGAGATGCCCACCAGAAGTGCCATCATGTACGATCTTCAGCAAATCAGCCACTTTACTCCTGGGAATAACCATTTGCAGGGTTTTTTCCTTTCCGTTGAGTGAATCCCAGCTCCGGTAAAGCACGCCATTCTCCAATATAAGGCTGTCCCACTGAGCCCAGTATGCCTTAGTCGTTGCGCTCGAGGCTGACACATCACTCCACAGGGGCCTCTGTCCTTTGGCTTTCCATTCCATGATCAGGCTGAGGTCTTTGTCTTCCTTCTGAGCTTGGCTTACTTGCTCTTTTCCCCAAGACTCGTCTAGGTCCTGCATCCTTATCACCCTGACCTCTTCTTTGGCCTCATGCTTGATGCAATGTCGACATTCTTCGGAGCATGGGCGTCGTGACAGGGCGTTGGCATTCGAATGAGCTCTTCCGTTGCGATGCTCTATTACGAAGTTGAACTCTTGAAGCTGTTCGATCCACCTCGCGACCTGGCCTTCCGGGTTCTTGAATTGCAGAAGCCACCTCAGAGCAGCGTGGTCCGTCCTTATTGTGAACTCGCGTCCCAACAAATACTTGCTGAAGTGCTGAAGGGTCTTCACCACAGCCAGTAATTCACGCCGAGTCACACAATAATTCCTTTCAGGTTTCGAAAGGGTCTTGCTGAAGTACGCAATGACCACCTGCTGGCCGTCCTGGTCTTGGGATAATACTCCTCCGATGCCAGTATTGCTAGCGTCCGTGTCCACTATGAATCTCCCTTCCCTTCTGGGATAGCCAAGAATCGGAGCCGAGCACAGACGTTCCTTTAAGCGAACAAACGCATCTTCGCAATCGGAATCCCAACTGAAGATTCTCTTGTCCTCCGTGAGACGGTGTAATGGCTTGGCTATCTCTGAGAAGTTCTTCACAAACCGACGGTAGTAGGCGCATAGTCCCAAGAACGCTCTCACATCGGTTTTGTTCTTTGGTGTCGGCCATTCTTGAACAGCTCTTATCTTGTCCGGATCAGTTTGAACACCTTCGTCCGATATGATGTGTCCCAAAAATGATACTTCCTTCTTGAAGAAGTCACATTTCTTTGGATTGAGCTTTAGGTTGGACTCCCGGAATCGTCTGAATACCTTCTCCAGATTCCGCTTGTATTCCACGAAGTTTCGTCCCATGACTATGACGTCATCGAGGTACACCAGACAAGCGTCCCCCAAAAGTCCCACCAACACTCGCTCCATGAGACGCTCAAAAGTGGCAGGAGCATTACATAAACCAAAAGGCATTACGCGAAACTGCCACAAGCCATTTCCGGTTCCGGTGGTAAAGGCGGTCTTCTCCTTGTCTTCTGGCCGGACTTCTACTTGCCAGTAACCACTCTTCAGGTCGACCGTCGAAAACCACTTCATGCCACCAAGCATATCCAGCGTGTCGTCAATCCGAGGCAGAGGGTAGCTGTCCTTCTTGGTAACGGTGTTAAGCATCCTGTAGGTGACACAGAATCTAGTACTGCCATCCTTCTTCTTCACTAGTACCACAGGTGAACACCAAGGGCTAGTTGACGGCTCAATCACCTTGCTGCGCACCATGTCCTCGATCTTTTCTGCAACTTTGTGTTCCTTTGCCAATGTTACTCGTCTCGGTCTTTGCTTGATCGGTGAAGTATTTCCGGTATCTATTGGGTGAGTGACAAGATTTGTTCTTCCAAGGTCGCTATCTCCTCTGGTAAAGATGTCCTTGTAGTCCATCAACAACTCTGCTGCCTGAGTATATTCTTCAGGGCTCAAATTCCTCCTGGTCGCCTCCAGCAAAGATGTCATGTGATCCGTTGATCCAGGTTTGTCCGAGTATTCTTGAACCTTCTTCAAGCTGTCCACGGCTTCACATCGCCCGATAACCGTATTCTTCGCGAGATATATTGGCGTGCTACTAAGATTGATGACCTTTAACTTAGTGTCACGTCTGGTCATGAGCAGTGTCTTTGCCGTGATCCAACTGGGGTGATCTCCATAGTCTTCCACTACGACACATCTATTCAGCTGTATCTTTTCGGAAAACCTAACCTTGACCAAGGTTTCCGATCTGGGTGCCAGCTTCACTGTCCTCAAACAGTACACTGCTCCTGAAGATGAACCCTCCAAGAAGACTTCTTGATCCTGGAAGCTTAATACTCCTTTCGCTATGTCGACTATACAGCGATGTGTCTGTAGGAAGTCCAATCCGATAATGCAGTCGTCAGTTATATTCGCTACTAAAACAGACTGCGTGTAAATGTCACTTCCGAGTTTCAGTCTTGCTTCCGTAACTCCTAGGACGGTCACTGGCTGGCCTGTCGCTGTCTGCAGATTGCATGATGGTCGTCCATTTTCCCACATGATAGTCCTCTTGAGTAGTTCCGGTCGAACGATGGACTTCGATGCTCCTGTGTCAATCGTAAATCGACAAGGTATGCCATTTATCTCACCAGTAGCTACCAGGCTGTTCCCGTCACAAGCTTGTGACACTATAACAGTAGGGGCTCGACGAAGTCCAGCCGCTGCCCGTCCCGTGGCGCTGACGCCTTTTAATTTTAGCAGCTCCTGGGTGTCAACTTGGGTAGCCGTCGAGGTCTTCGTAGGAGGCTTGGCAGTCTTCTTAGCGGCGGCGGCGGCTTCTAGCTCTTGCACTTGCGTAGCCCTCCACACCGATTTCGGTTGTTTCCGTGTCCGGCAGCTAAGCCTAATATGACCTCGTTCCCCGCATCCGTAGCAGATAGGCCCAGTACGAGGTTGAATTGCCGCTACGACTTCGCGCACCTTACAACTTTTATAGTCGCTTCGTACCGCTTCCACTTCAAGGGCATGCGCCAAAGCTGCTTCCAATGTTGCGTGATGCCCCAAGCGCACCGTTGCTCTCACCTCGGGATCCCGTATTCCGCTGACGAACGCCTCTAAAACTCTGTCTTCGACCGGTGTGGAACTCGACGCATAGGCTCGGCGTACGAGGCGCTCGATCTCCGTAGCCCATTGCTGCAGTCCTTCGCTCGACTTCTGTACTCGGTCTTTAAGTTGTACGCGGTACACGTGCTCGAGATGCTTTTCCCCGTATCGAGCTTCCAGGGCCTTAAATAGCGACTCCAAGGTGCGTCGCTCGGCGGGCAGGTTCTCAAGCACCAGCAGTGCCTCCCCTCGAAGAGCTAGAGTGAGTGCCGCCAACGAGTGCTCGTCTTCCCAGCCGTTCCCATTAGCTACTACTTCGAACTGGTGCCTAAACGCCGTCCATGAGGTCGTGCCGTCGAAACTTGGGACCTTAAACTTCGGGGCCCCAGGGCATGAACTAGTTGCTGCCGTGCCCAAAACCTTTATTTTTTGCAGTTTATGGTCCAAATCCACGAGCCTAGTTTCGTGGGAGTTTAGTAACGCGTCATGGTTTTTGAGGGCTTGGTCGTGCTCGGATGTTCGCACCTTGACCAATTCTAGGTCCTCCTTCACGACGTTCAAATCTCCCTGGAAACCATCCAGCTTTGCGTCGATTGCCTCTAGGCCCGTCTCCATAGTTTTGCGCTGGCTCTTCATGTCTTCGCGCAGGCTCTCCATTGCTTCGCGCTGGCTTTCCATTGCTTCGCGCTGGCCCTCCATTGCTTCACGCTGGCCCTCTATTTTGCTTTCCAGGCGCTGTAAGACGGTTAACAAGGAGGCCATATCGAATGCACTCGGTGTCGGGGCTGATGCAGCTGATGTAGTCGGTGGTCCAGCGGTGGTCTCCGTTCCCATGCGGTCACGACCCGGCGACTCCATCCGCGCGGCATCCAATGCCGTCTGCCGTCGCGTACGAATCCCTTCTTCACTTTGCGGTACTACAGGCATTCCGCTTCTGTCACCAATTGTTACGTGTCAGGAGTACTGGGTTCGAGAAAATGCCAAAATGTACCACAAAGACTTTTATTGTACTCGTAGATACACAAATTACACGACGTACACAGTACACACTTAAACACTCTGCACGTAGGTACTAGTCAACACACTCGTCGAACACTGTATTGCACGTAGAAATCACTTCACTTCTCACTGGTATCGCTCGTAGGTATCGCTGGTATCTTCCTGGTTTCGCTTCCGAAACTAGAATGTCAATGTCCGTGGTTGGCCGATCGCCCCTTTTTATACCACTCACGCACCATTCATGCCCATCGAGAACATTCCCGCTAATTCCGCGGACCCGCTCCGAACAAGCTTCGCGTATGTTCTCTGCAACCGACTTTCGCCCGTTTGACTATTGCCGTAAGGCGAAGCGTCGTGCGCGTAGTTTCGAGAGAGCCGCGCTCCTATTGTTTCTATTGTTGCGCGACATGTTTATGGCCCCTATTGTTTATTGTTTTCGGCGTAGCGAAGTCGATGCGCCAGGGTTGTCACAGTATGTTGCACCACCCATACGCTAGATCTAGAACAATCCTCAAATAGAGACCCTAGTTAGTCCGGTTAGTAGAGTGTATAGAACATTAGACGTACCTTGCAGCAACGTGAGCATGATAACATACGCGATGTTCCCGTTGCTCTTGACGCCGAACACGAGGATCATGAAGATGAGCACGAGCGCGGTCTGGCCGCACATCACCACGAACTGGGTGACCACGTGCGAGAACAGGATCTCGCCCGGCGACACGCCCGCCACCCACGACCGGTCCAGGAGGCCCTCCATGCGCTCCACGATCAGGGCCGAGGAGGTCAGCGCGACAGCCAGGAAGAATACGATCCTGGGGATTGATGGTTGTTTGTTTATTATTATTTTACTTATAGGATGAATTTTATTGACAATTTTACACGAAATTTACGGTTAAATAACACATGAACTCAAATCAATACTTTCCATAGACAGTATATACTTATTTTAACAAAATTACATGAAGAGATATTTTTGAAGTTATACTTCTTTTGGCGCGTTATGGAAATTTGATGAGGGTGAATTTGCACTCTCCGACTCCTAATTTTAACAGCATGAAATTCGTTTTGCGATGCACGCGCAGCTGTATGAAGTTGCCGGCTAACCACTCATACTGATTGGCCTATTGGCATTTTCAATGTAAAGTAGCGTCATCTGACAACGAAATTAAATAGAAGTACTATTTCAACACGTTACAAACAGTACCTCGTAGAAGTTATCCTAATGTTTCATAGATGGCGTTATTGAAGTTATACTTTTGAAGTTATACTTCTTTTGGCGCGTTATGGAAATTTGATGAGGGTGAATTTGCGCTCACCGACTCCTAATTTTAACAGCATGAAATTCGTTTTGCGATGCGCGCGCAGCTGTATGAAGTTGCCGGCTAACCACTCATACTGATTGGCCTATTGGCTTTTTCAATGTAAAGTAGCGTCATCTGACAACAAATAGAAGTACTATTTCAACACGTTACAAACAGTACCTCGTAGAAGTTATCCTAATGTTTCATAGATGGCGTTATTGAAGTTATACTTTTGAAGTTATACTTCTTTTGGCGCGTTATGGAAATTTGATGAGGGTGAATTTGCGCTCACCGACTCCTAATTTTAACAGCATGAAATTCGTTTTGCGATGCGCGCGCAGCTGTATGAAGTTGCCGGCTAACCACTCATACTGATTGGCCTATTGGCTTTTTCAATGTAAAGTAGCGTCATCTGACAACAAATAGAAGTACTATTTCAACACGTTACAAACAGTACCTCGTAGAAGTTATCCTAATGTTTCATAGATGGCGTTAGTATGAAACATTTTCATGAGTTCACGGCTATTTCAACACGTTACAAACAGTACCTCGTAGAAGTTATCCTAATGTTTCATAGATGGCGTTAGTATGAAACATTTTCATGAGTTCACGGTTTGTTTAATTTCCATACGCTAAAGAAGTATAACTTCTAACGCGTGTACATAAGTACACACACTCGTTTTTATTTAAATTAAAAACGGTCTTTAAAAATTATTTACTTTTGCAACGGCAAGTTATAAACAAGGACATCATTAACGTAATGGAAGTCAATCAAATACGTATTATTGGGGATAACTCAAAAATTACTCTTCGAGACCAGATGACAAGTACCAGAGTGGATTTTTTTTACAAACATTGACATCTGAATGTCTACACTTAACTTCTGCAAAAACATACACTAATAAATATCTTAATTGATTAAAAAATCGTCATAAACTCACGTAAGAATAACGCCGGGCGCTACGAAGTCCGTGAACGAGGGGTTGTTGTCTCCGTAGATGGGGTCCTTGAAGTCGATGGGGATGTCGCCCACCTTCGGGTTGTAGTCGCACGTTTGCAGCAGATCCTGGTACAATACATTCGAACATCAATATTTTCCAAGGTTAATTATTACAATACAATTTAACATCGATCATCTATTTTATGCGTCAATGAGACATGGAATAAGTATTTTAGTTGAAAACAAGTTTGACCTATAAGGAACAGATAAACTAAGACGTTATATTACTTTCGGTACTTAAGTGTATAAAGTTTAAGACTAAATAATTGAAAAGTTAAAGTAAAAAGCCTTAACTTTCTCTCATTTTTGTTGGGCTCGATTTCTTGCAGTGGCGATTCCTGGTGTTTATAATTGGGGTGGCTCCAGCTTTTGTTATATAGGGTGTAGTGTTAAGTGCGCATAACCGGAAAACCATTTCTTCAGACGGACAATCTAACAAACTTGCAGTCTTTCATTAAGGAACCTACTTTGAAATCGCAAAAAAGAAATTTCATACAATTTGACATTTTCATTTTTGTATGAAATAGCTGATGTTTTTTCGCGATTTTAGGGTTGATCCCATAGTGAAAGTCCATTTTCCGTCCATTTTCCACTATCAACCGTTTTTTGGCAAACGATCTCGTCGTGAAAGGTCTTTCTAAAAGTTCTTGTATCACAGATTTTGTTGAATCACTCATAATTTCATGTCATTTCATTATTAACTAATTACCTACTAAATAAAAAGTCAATTAAATCAATAGAAAGATAGAAACCGTAATCACAAATCTACACTATCACGAAAAACATGCGAAAACTCGTTAGGTAGTGCGCCATTCACAGTGCCAGACCCGCGCGCCGCGTTTCAAACTCAGTGATACCACAGTATAATTTTTACTATGGTGATACTAAGCGATCGAAGAGGCGCGGGCGGCGCGGGCCAACGACTTTGTATGGACTATGCATGCGCTGGCAGAAGCGCATCGCTCGCCTCGGCCGCGCTCGGCACCGACCGCCGACCGAACGCGACAATCGCCGCGAGTCGCGTTCGTGATAGAAGACCGCAGCGCTCGTAAAATGAAATTATTGTACCTAGGTCTAAGTAATTATGTTGTAAATAGAGATGGGCAATCTGTTTCTGCCCGGCAGGAATAAATGGAAAGTTACGGGCATATTGGGAATAATGCCCATAAATGCCGAATAAATGCCCAATCGCAGGGAATTTATTTTGATATGAAGTTAAACTAGTGTTAGAAATAACGGGTCTAGCAGTGGCGCTGGCGTGACGTCATATCGGGTGACTGGTGGCGTGAGCGACGGAGTGGGGGAGCCAGTACCTGCACTACCTGCGGTGCGGCCGGAGCAGAGCGCGGGCATTCTCGTGTTGGCATTCGGACGTGACGGTCGTACTATTTAGAGTGGTTCAATATCGTGATAACGTTGTACTGTTATTTCTCTGATTAAAATATTCGATGTGGTTATCGTTATTTTTCTTTTTAAAAATCAACTCGACTCCTGATTTATAAGATCAGAAGTTGGATTCGAACGCAAACCCTGGCTCTTGCTGACAAAATTATTTTCCACGTAAATGAAAACCCGTTATTTTAAATTCTTGATGAGGTGTTGTGTTATGTGTCAACAAACCGTGAGTACATTTTCTTGAATAATGACAAAACGACCTTCGCGGTCTGATCAAGGACAAACTGTACACTATAAAATCTGCTTCGGACCGTCACGTCCAACTCGTGAATGCCACACTACTGTTGCGAGTTACAGACTTGACACTCAGCCGGTTAAGCACGTTTGTTTCCAATAAATTGTCACCACATTAACGTCATCAAAGCCGCTATGGTAATTACGAACAGCGAATTAATAGAAAACGACGAGATCGTTCTCCGGATGGTGCATTGCGGAGCACAATGGAGGCGATCTTGTCTTGACTTTCAGAGCTCGAGGAGCGGTCTGTGGCGCGGTCTACGTGCACACCTCGCAGTCCACATCGGACGTCATGCAGCCTACACCGGGCGCTGACATCACCACCACGCTATCTGCGCCAAGCGTCGCCATACGCCTTTGTCGGCGTCGCCCAGGTGACGCCCGGCGTGCTGGCACCGACAGCCCCGCCGTCATCGAGGCTTATAGCTTCCGTAGGCCTGAGCCCTAGCTTATGGCTTCTGTTAGGCCTGAACCTTCGGTTTATGGCTTCCGTAGGCCTGAGCCCCTGGCTCATGGCTTCCGTAGGCCTGAGCCCCTGGCTCATGGCTTCCGTAGGCCTGAGCCCCTGGCTCATGGCTTCTGTGCGGCCCGAGCTTTTAGCTTGTGGTCTCTGTTTCAGCTAAGTAATTTATGTTTGCGTCTGTAAGTAACGTCATACATTGGTAAACTGGTACATAGATGTACCAAATGCACTGTATAAAGGGTTTCGTAATGTTACCTTTTATAGAGTTCACATTCTCTATTATGGTGCGAGTGATGAGAGTCCGGAATCTTATCAATCGCATTTCATTTTTGATGATAAATTCATTTTACAATAAACAACTAGTCTCATTATTTTGAAGTTTTATAATCGTTGCTAAAGGACGCTTGAGTGCACGCTTGCGCTGGTAGCAATGATATTAAATTCATAGCTTGCCTTAATACCTTTTGACATTACTCATATTTGTGTCTCATGTGGATTACAGAGAACGAGCACAGCGATGATCATGATGGGCGAGACGGACAGGAGCACAAGAAGCGGTCGAGGACGCCTCGCCGTCAGGAGAGGTCGTGTTAGAAATAACGGGTCTAGCAGTGGCGCTGGCGTGACGTCATATCGGGTGACTGGTGGCGTGAGCGACGGAGTGGGGGAGCCAGTACCTGCACTACCTGCGGTGCGGCCGGAGCAGAGCGCGGGCATTCTCGTGTTGGCATTCGGACGTGACAGTCGTACTATTTAGAGTGGTTCAATATCGTGATAACGTTGTACTGTTATTTCTCTGATTAAAATATTCGATGTGGTTATCGTTATTTTTCTTTTTAAAAATCAACTCGACTCCTGATTTATAAGACTAGATTAAAATGATTTTCTCATGAAAAATTGAAATAATTCTTGGAATAAAAGAGGAATATAAGTCCTAAACGTATTTAAATCAAAATTATACCACGGGTTAGTATGTATATCACCATAAAAGTAATACTTAGACATTCTTCCTCGGTCTTTAGATAAAGATAAAGTATGTAAACAAAACAGTTATTTATCGATAAAAGGAACAATATATTATTGGTAAATAAATTTTTTTGGAATTGTTATTGTAAATGACAATAACGAGATCTATATTCCCGCAAATGGAACACAATGAATCTTTCATGCAGAAATTAAGGATAGGGCTATTTTATAATATTTTTACTAGCCCGTTGCCCACGATTTTGTTCACACATAGGAGTTTTTCCCGCGTGAATGCCGATCCCGCGAGAACTTCGGGATAAAATGTAGCCTATATGTTGCTCCACATCCTCCTTTATCTTCCGGTCCCATTGAAATCGGTTCAGCGGTTTCTGATATTAGTGTGCACAACCAGCGATCAATATTACAGTTTTATTATACGTATAGATAGCCTAAAAGGCTGACGTAAAAGCGGACCAGTCACTTGATAGTAAGTGGTCATCGTCGCCTATGGACACCAGCAACAGGGGAGTCATCAGTGCAATTACGCTGCCCCCGAAGGAGAGTTCCAGGAATACCTCAGAAGAAAGCTCATTCCACAGCATAAAAGTTCGTGAAAAAAAGATCGTGAAAAACGGATTGTACAGGTTTTCCACGAGTCTAAGCGATGTGGATGAAACTTCAATCTTTGGTGAGTGATGCGATGATGAAAGGGTGACGTTTGCACCAGGTCGAACAATTCCTCGGAGCACTCACCGTTGTAAAGTCAGCAGAACACTCAAAGACATCCTATGTCTCTCTTAAGGCTTAGGTGTTCCAATTTGTTTGCATCTCACGGGTTGTTGACTACTCGAAGTGCGCGCCTTTGTACGGCGTCGAATGGACTAAGCTGGTATTGAAACAGATTGTGTGGTGGCTCAGAGATAAAGACAGTACTCCATGCGAAGCTTAACCTGAGCTTTATAAAACATCAGTAGGTCCCTCGCAGTGAAGTACTGCTGCGCAAGTTTCACGTTGCCAAGCTTTTAAGAGGCTAACTTGGCCGATACTGCACGTCGCTCCAAATGTGAATGTGCACCCTGAATCACAAAAGAACGAAGACTTGCTCCAGAGAGTTCTAGACTTCAAAGACAAGATCGATTCTGCTATTCTCCACTTATGACTGAGGAGTTTGCAGGGCCTGTATAACATGCGTCATCAGTGCTGTAATCTGCAAAGCAATGAATACCGTTTGCACGCTCCAGCTTGTCATTTATATTTAGAATAAACAGAACAGGAGACAGCACAGATCCTTGAGGAACAGCTTTCACATTCGCAAGCAAAGAAGTTATCGCTATAGGCTTGTAATTGGCTTGGTCACTAAGATCGCTCTTTTTGAGGATACTATTCCAGTGGTGTAGAACAGTAAGAATGAGCATGTTAAGATAGGTCAACTCGGGAGCAGACGTCTTTACAACCACTGCAGGATTACCATCTCCGGCCCAATCGATTTCTTGGTATCAATGGACAGTAGAGCTCGTCTGACAGCCTTTTGAGTAAAAAGTATATCGTTCAGTGAGCTTCCACACCGCAGGATGTTAGGCGATATGGTCCCTCTTTCGTCAAGAATCGAGTTGTTGGCAAAGAAGGTACCAAGAATTTCGCATAGTATAGTAGAAAGGGGTTAAAAAACAATTATATAAAACGAATCTAAAAAAAATGTTTCCGTTGTACCCTAATAATCTTCATAATGGCTGAATGGATTTTTATGAGACTCACTTGGAGATTGGAGAGGCTATGGAGCAACATATAGCCCACTTTTGATCCCGGTATTCCCACGGGATCGGGCTTTACGCGGAAAAACTCATATGCGAATGAAGTCGCAGGCTCAGCTTGTATCAAATCAATGTTATTAAAATCGATATTCTCTCAATTTAAATCGTTATTCATCAATTTTATTCGTTACAAACGATTTTTGAGCATCTACATCATTAAAATGGTGCAAAGTCCTTTTTTAGATACAGATTTATTCTCAAATTTATTAAATTGTATCTTTACACCATGAACACTAGTCATCGACTTTTATTTCAATAACCTTCAATGCTTGAATCCGATAAATAAACAAATTTTGCAACAATATAATTTATGCCCTGATAAATGCCCGAGGTAAGAAATTTATGGGTATCTATTGGGAATTTATCCAATCTGCCCGGCATTTTGGGAAGATTGCCCATCTCTAGTTGTAAATATATGATTTTTTACATTTTATTTAATGCTTAAAAATTATGGTATGGCGGCGCCATACGCGCCATCTTAGAGAAATCGCCACTGATTTCTTGTGTTATAGGTGTCATATCATAACGCAAAAAGAATACAAACTTTAAACTCACTATTTAAATTTATAATTTACGTAAGATGGGGCTACGAGAGTAAGGTAAACGTGAATGTTCTTTTTTTATAGCCTGAAGGGCTGACGAAAAAGCGGACAAGCCATCTGATGGTAAGTGGTCATCGTCGCGTATGGACACGAGCAACACCAGGGGAGTCAATGCAACGCCGGCGCTGAAGTAGAGCTCCTTTTACACCTTTCTTGAAGAACCCCATGTCATAGCGCTCCGGGAAAACCTCAGGAGGAAGTTCATTCCACAGCTTGCAAGTTCGCGGTAAAAATGATCGTGAGAATCGAACTGTAGTCGTTCGTCACGGATCCAAGCGATGTTGCGGTTACCTTGGCGAAGTCCCGGTAGGAGAACTGGATGTCCCGGTTGAGCATGAGGCCGATCTGCTGGTTGGACATGTCCAGCCACACTTGCACCTCCGACGACACGATCGTCTCGTTGTCTGCCGTGTCCGCTAAACACAAACAGATTTACATCAGTTATTTCATGTAGTTGTTTATAAATATACTTGTGAAAGTGATTTTTTGCGTTAACTGCCGTTTCGATAAACCTACCATAGCGAATATTGAATAAAAAAATTGCAGAAGAAACGGCGAAAGAAGTTCCTTAGTACATCTTTTTTTTTTTTTTTACTTTATTTAGGTTAACAAACAGTAACACAACAGATCTTAGGTATATAATGTAGTTCTTACTTAATAGTAGGTTGTGAACCAATACCGTTAACCACAAATTACTCTTAATATTTACATTGAAAGTGAAGGCAATAAATTGAACCAAAAGGAGACTTAACTTTAAATTTATACATTCTCAATAATGAAAAATTAAGAATAAAACTTTAACTGAATCGATGTTCACTGATACAAACAAAAATATATATTTTTTTTTATTACAGATATGTTATATGATATGATATATATTTATATCATATTTATCAGTGTATTATATATTATGATAGTGAATATATATATATATTTATTGTTTATTTATTTATTATATACAAATTATATATTATGTATATTTTGTTATTTATATATATTATTTTTATGTGTGTATACCTATGTATAAACTTATTTATTTTACTTATTATTTTATGAAATAATAGTTACACTATGAATTTAATATTAATAGCATAATACCGCTCTTCGTGTATATCAGTTTGGCCTAATGGTTAGCTGGTAGAGAATGCTTTAAGCATTAAGCTCGCCATATGTACCCTATTTGTTTTTTGTGGTCATTAAAGCTTAAATAAATAAATAAATATGTTGTTATTCCTTACAAATTGTGTTTAATACTAAGTTCCTAAAAACGCCAGGACGGCTGTTAATAATGTCTATCGTATTGAAATTTACATTATATGCATTCATTAACTGATACATAGGTGAGCGTTTACCAGCTCTTGTACGACATTTCTTAGTGGCAAACAGGGGTAATTCTCTGCGCTTTCGTGAATGGTAAGGAACTGTGAAGTTTAATTTATTGTTGAGTGATATACAGTCATATTTTCCATAAAATATATCATATAGAAGTAGTGCTGCAAGCTGAAGCCGTCTGGATTTAAGTGACTGCAAATTGTATTTATTAAGGAGGCGTTGATATGAAAGATGACTATGAGAAAACTTAAAATGTAAACGTCTTAGGTATTTCTTTTGCACTGATTCGATTGCGTCGATATATTTTTAATAATACGGGTTCCATATAGATACAGCGTATTCCAATTGAGATCTGATGAGGCACTTATAGATGTAAATAAAAGTTGTCGGTCGAGAGAACTTAGAACACGCACGCATTACAAATCCATACATTTTGAAAGCCCTATTAACAATGTTATCTATATGAATATTTAAGTGGAGCTTGGAATCTAGTGTTATTCCCAAGTCTTTAATGCTTTCAGTATAGTTTAGGTCAACACCACATAGTTTATATTGGTACTTACTAAATGATAGTTTTTTGGTGAACGTTATTACTTTGCATTTATCTAAGCTGAGACTCAATCTATTTTGAAAACAATATACCGAGAAGCGGTCAAGGTAAATAACGCTTCACACTCATAGCCCCACACTAGGATTCCCTGTGTCGTGGGTACCATGGACAACACACAAGACAAGGACATACACCCAGACCGAGAACGGAAATTCAAACTCATCATTCAAATTGCCGCCTCGCTGGGAATCGAACCCAGGACCCTCGGAACGGCGATCTGGCATGTTAACCATTGCGCCATCCGGGTCGTCTTCTTGAATTCTAATGTGGTCGTCAGTATTATTGATAGTATGATATATTTTTAGGTCATCAGCATACAAAAGTATATTACAATATTTGAAACACTTATTTATATCATTTATAAATAGGACAAACAATAGTGGCCCCAAAATCGAGCCTTGTGGAACAACAGAGGTTACAGGAACGAATGCCGACTCAAAACCGTTTATGACAACCTTCTGTGTACGATTCGAGATATATGATTTGAACCAGCGCCAAAGATTGCCACGTATTCCATTGTACGCCAATTTGTTAAGCAAAATTTTATGGTCGACTCGGTCAAAAGCTTTTCGAAAGTCAGTGTAAATGCTATCAGTTTGTGTGTTATTATCAAGTGATTCGAAAAGATACGTTGTATAAATTAATAAGTTTGTAGTAGTAGATCGGTTTTGTACAAATCCATGTTGTTGTTCAATGATTTTACTATGCAAGGATAGGTATATGTTATTATGAACTAGACGTTCATAAAGCTTTGACAGAGCCGGTAAAATTGAGATAGGCCGGTAATTTTAAATATCAGTCTTAGAACCACTCTTGTGGACTGGCACAATTCGGGCTGATTTCCAAATGGAAGGGAATACTCCATCACGTAAACTACGATTGAAGAGATAATGTAGGGGTCCATAAAGTGATTCAGCTGTATTTTTCAAGAATACAGAAGGAATATTGTCGACGCCCGAGCCCTTTGTGGGGTCTAACGCACGAAGACCTTTCAAAACATCTTCTTTACTTAAGTAGATGTTGCATATAAGAAGATCAGACTCTTGATTTATATCGGGGATATTATCATCATCAAAGTCCATAGTCAAGTCTGATTTTTCAAAGATTGAACAAAAAAATGTAGAAAAGAGGTTACATATTCCTTCTGGATCATTAGAAGTTGTATTTTGGTAGTGCATAGACTCTGGAATATCTGGTTTACTTTTTTGATTATTAATGTACGTCCAGAAGAACTTTATGTTATTGTTATATTTATACTATGCTCAACAGAATTAATATATTTACGATAACATTTATGAGATGCCGTTTTAAATCTGTCCCGATACATAGCAAATTCACTTTCATCTGTTAAGTTACCGTATTTCTTCCATTTTACCCATGACTTGTTTTTATTTTTGAAAATATGTACGAGCGCACGAGAGAACCATACTGGGTATAGAGAGAGATTCACTATTTTTGTAGGAACATGTAATCTCATTATGCGATAAATTATTTCGTAAAAAGCTGTCACCGCACTTTCAACGTCGTTACAATTATATATCTCGCACCAGTCAATGTTTTGTAAGTCTCTGTTTATTTTTGAAAAATCAGCTAAATTATAGTTATACACTATGCGAGGCTTGGTTTGTAAAGGCGTATCAATGTTATTAAGGGGTGCAAGAATATAGAAAGCCGGATGATATTTGTCTAAGGGCACTAGTGATACTGGCGCCAGTAACGATTTACAGCTTGAAAGGTTCGTGATAAATAAATCAAGTAATCTATCTTTATTATTTTTAAAAGTATTAATTTGATAGCCACCACAAATAGATAGAAAATTGATTAGATGTTTATTAGCCAGGCAGTAATTGGGTCGAATAACCGGTTGTAAAAACGAATTATGTTCAATCCACTCTAAGGTAGGTAAATTAAAATCTCCCGCCACAACAAAGTTATTAACATCCGGAGAATTTATAATGTGCGATATATAGTCAAAATAAATAGAGTATACTTCCGAGTTGAGATTGGGAGGCAGGTACGCAGCGTTAATGATGCAACAGTAATTACGAGCACGCAATTCCAGCACAATAAATTCCATTTGCGGCGGGGGAGGGGTCGCGGCGGCGGCCTGCCGCCCGGCAGCGCGCGCGCCGACACGGCCAGCTCGCGCCGCACCAGCACCGCCACCCCGCCCCCGTCCCGCTTGCCACACCACTCAAGTTGCCTGTCGCAGCGGAATACCCGGTACCTTGTGTCAACAAAACAATTGTCGGCAATTCGTTCCTGTAACCACGTTTCGGTTAAAATAATAATGTCATAATTATGTTGTAATATGTTCATGTAAATATTGTTTAATTTCGTATTCAAGCCTCTACAGTTCTGATAATATAAAGATAGTACTTACATGTTTACCCATCAAGTTGCAGGTTAATTAACACATACGTCTTAGTCACTAATTTTAAATGGAATACGCTTAAATTGTTAAATGAATTATAGTTCGTTACAGTGCAAAATAATATATCGATAAGACAGTAAGACGGACATAAAAGATTTGACTTCAGATTACAGTAGCCTACCTCATAAGTCGTACACAGAAATAATAAAAAAGTACATAGCATTAATCTTAAAATACTACCATAATGAACGGGCTCGCGTAAAAGTAACAATACCATATTCCTACTATCGTTGTAATTATGTAATCTTTGATAGATCCTGTTTCTGTCTGATTGCGATAACCGGAGACGTCTCACATTTACGCACGAGGATGGTCCCATGCTTAACCCATACAAACTTATACAATTTCTTTTGAGCCAATTGACGACATTCACGAAATAACAGTTTATTAGCTAGTGTTAGGTGTTCATTACAATAAATCGTGAAGGATTGTCCGGCAATGCCAAGTTTGTTTGAGTCTATACCCTTTTTTGCAAGAAACGCAGCGATGAAATTATCACGTAGTACTCTGGTTGTAAACTTGACAATTATGTTTTTTGGGCGCGGATTCTGCCTGTCTGCGTGGGGTACACGGTGGATTGACACGATATTCGATGATGCAACAGGGTAATTAATCTCATTACTTAGCCGTTCAATACAAGATAAAAGATTCTCCATCTTTTTTTCTGGCAGATTGGATATTTCCAAGTTGCATTGTCTTGGCTGTTGTTCCATGGCGGCCATTGCTGTGTTAATTGCCTGAATTTGCGTGTCATGCTGTGTAAACTGAGCGTATCCTTCCTCCAACTTATTGAGACGGCAATCAAATGCATTTTGTCGCTCTTCGGTGTAGTTTAATGATTTGTCAATGTCCGATAATCTGCAGTTTACCTGCTTCAAAGATTCTTTAATAGTGGCATTATCATTAGCAATAGCTGTAATTGTGGTCGTGATGCACTTGAGCGACTCAGTTATTTGTGATATTTCTGTTGTAATTACCTTTTTCATCGTATTCTCAAGTAACTCCTGTAGACCATCCGATCCGCATTCTAATAGCATAGCACTTAAATCAGGATCTTTATGTTCTAGTTTGCTTCGCTTACGTGTACTTATAAATTTTTTTTCACCTGAGGTACTTAGGTCTGGATACGATTTTGATTGACTGGGCGGCGTTCTAGACAGTGACATTCTTATTGCTCACGGTAAAGTGCAACAAGGTGAGCAATATGTTTACGTCGAGCAAGATGGTCGCGATTCCCTTCACTCACAGATGCAGTGCCACAGCGAGCGAGATGACACGCGCACGATACACGAATGTTATAATCCACTCGGTTCAGTTCACTACACACTTTACACAAGATTGGCACTTACTGTAATGCCCGAAGGTCGAGATTTGGTATTAACTATAATGATATTTACGAAGTCTACCCTAGTTAAATCTAATGCACGTCCACTTCCAATAGATGCGCGACGATGAATGCAAAAAAATATATATCTTTGAAAAACAATATTTACTTATAACATGTCATGACAACATTTTTACATGGCTATATGGCTATGGCTACAACCTACAACCCATTCATGGCCCACTACTGAGCACGGGTCTCTCCTCATTATTAAGGAGGCCTAGAGTATAACCACCAGGGTGCCTCTTGTTTGGTATAACAACTTTTCGTCGAAACTCGCTTCGACTAATTTTAGTTGGAATAAAGTTAATCAATATTATTATTACAATCAATATTACACAAAATGAATATTCGTTCAAAAATAACGCTTCAAGTTCTTTAGGTTATAGTTTTCTTAACTCCATAACTTTCTCAATTTCCAGCACGTTATCTTTAACCAAAATACGTAAACACCAGGTACGTAGAACTCACCCAAAGCCAGCCTAGCCACCAACGAATCCGTGTAATTCTCATTAAAGTATATCGCGCCCCACGCGTCGCCATCTCTCACAGCGTCGATGGCCGACGACAGGTCCGCGTAGTACTCCTTGATGATGGACTGGTTCTTCAGGTGGTCGAGATACCGACACGACAGGTTCTTCATAGAGCAGGACGAGTTGTAGGGGCAGTAGCCGTCGTATACGTGCACGTCGTCGTTCACTATCGCCTGGAGGTGACAAATACAAATAGTCAAAGTGCGTTTAATATAATATGGAATTCTTTTTAATTTTATTCGACACTAATGTCAGTTTTCCGCTCGTGATTAAGGTTAGTAGTACATTGCAGATTGACGGCAAGAATTTAAAACGTTGTAAGTAAATTTTGCTTACAAGCTAACTGGAACTGTATTTAAGTACAGGTAATTGGTTTTTCCACATCAGGTATAAATCATAATATAATTTTCGGTAAGTCCAAAAAATACAAATAAAAACCAACGAAACTAATTCTCCATCCGACACCGACAACGTCCTTTACCAAAAAAATACACAAAAATACACTTAACACAAAATACAATCGGACACTCACAAGCTTGAGCCCGCTGGGGTCGCGGCCGATGGCGAGACAGAACAGGATGACCTGCATGACGGGCAGCGCGAAGATGAACAGCATGACGCCGATGTTGCGCCACATGCGCAGGAAGTTCTTCTGGATCAGCGCCTTGATCTTGCCGCGTGACGTCAGCTGGGGGCGAACAGAGCGAAAATACATTTAGACACGGTAATAAATACATCTGGGGGCACAGTAGTGCCCCCTGGCCAAGACCTGCGAAGCACACTAGGGCACTACCTACCTTTTCTCGAAGTGATTCGTCGTATTTTTGAACCCTCATAACTTCGGTTTACGATATACCCGATCGTTCAAATTCTCAGGATATGATGACAGTGATAGACTAATTAAACGCACAAAGTTTCAATTACATAGCTCTGATACTTAAGATTTTATGGATATCTAAAATATGGCTATTTGGGTAACCTAGTCACTGACGGTAATCATAATTATATATCATATATCTAACAACAGATGGCGTTGGACAGCAATTAAATTAAAAAAATATTTACCATCAATACTACTAATTAATACCTACTAAAACTAATAATATTAATACCTACTAATTATTATTATTTAGATTTTAATGGTTGCTTGTATGGGGACCCCATAAAAATAATTTTTGAAAAATATTGTTTTAAGATAAGTAAAGCCAAGTAAGTACCGCCATCTAGAGAATACTTGGCAACTACAATGTTTACTAAGTTAATCGAAGTTGAAAGTAGTTCGAACGAGTTGTCACTAGATGGCACTATACCGTCTCGTGGACATTAATTTATATTAGGTATATTAACATTTTTATAACATTTAAGATGTTATTTATACCTATATAATTTATTAACATATAAGTAGTATATAAATAGGTGCAAAGTAGGAAGTGGGAGGACCCTAATTAATTACGATATTACGATATAATAGGAAATAAGTAATTGTTTGTTTATTATTTTTCGTAATGATAGTAAGCTATTTGATATTTCAAAGTCCACTGTAATTGCAACCGCTAGTTGGCGCTGTCATCGCGCACCGTGCCAATTAAATACCTACTAAAATAACTAATCTTTGGTTTTGATTTACTTACAATATTTAAAATTGGCATCTTTGACCCTGTAGCCTAGTTGGTAGCGACCCTGCCTGCGACGCGAGGGGTCCCGGGATCGATTCCCGGCCGGGGCAGATATTTATGTGGCAGGTGAATATTTGTACTCGGGTCATGGATGTAATTGTGATGTGATAAATGTGTAGTCCATGCCACCCGCGACACAGGTACCTATTATAGTAACCTACTGCGGGGGTATGAGCGTGTTAGCGTTTAGCGTTAGCGTTTGATTATAAGCGACAGTTGACTATTAAAATTTTAGTTATAGATGGGGATTTTCAAATATTCCTAGAAATGCAATATTACGTTAATTCTGTCGTTGGAAATAATTAATGAATAACATAATATCTTGCACTTTTATTTCACTGTCTAAAAATACTGTTTCTATTATAATGTTTAATATTATAAACAGTTTCTCAAACCCGTTGTATTATTATCCCCTTATATACAGGGGCGCCGTAACCGGGCGTGCAAGGGCAAGGCATGCGGCGCACGCGGGCGGCAAATTCAGGGCAAATGGACCCCGGCGGAGGGACATAATCATGAATCTGTATATGAGATTCCTATTCAACCAGGGGGGGGGGGGTGCAAATCGGGTTCCCTTCCTGCTTATATACGGTGAAAGCTACTTTACTCTTAAGAGTTAAGTAGCTTATATTAAAGTAACAATAAAATGTTGAAGAACCGTCGAACCGTTCATTGTACTTAGACGGTCAAATCCTTACTTAATATTATAAATGTGAAAGTGTGTTTGTTTGTGACTCTTTCACGTCGCAGTATGGCTATTATATGGTACGGTTTATGTGTGTGGGGATAATTAGGAGGGTGGAGAGTGACGTAGGCTACTTTTTACCCAGCAAAAACATCTCATTCCCATGGGAAGATCGATGTTTTGTTAGTTGCTAGATATTTAGTTCCGGATGCTTGTGATGATTGTGATGGCGTTAGTAAAATTCATTTGCAAGTTCTGAATCACGCTGTCAAATACTACATGTAATTTACTGAAAATGAAATGATTTATTTCGAACTTTGTTGGTTATTACAAACACTTTTCGAATGTGAGTGACATACGCCATCGCTTTCACAAATCCCTACGATGAGTGGCCTTGGCTTTGGTACTGAAGTCATATGCGACTATGGAGCGGGACCTACGCGGCTGTTACCTACGGGTCCCGAAGTGAAGCGCGGGCGGTTCTCTAGTTAACTATAACATTCGACGCTAATCGCTAATTCATATATGGGACAACTTTCAAACGTCGCTACGAGTAGCCTCAGAAACACATTAATCATAAACAAAAAAAAATACTGCCATTGGAACTTACAAAAAGGAATGAAATCCCACCAAAAACATTTTCATGTAAAGTGTTGCCAAGACGACTGCGTACGGTTTACCTTGTGAAAAAGATATCAGATCTCATGTAGAGCCAAGCTTCTGAATCTACAGCTCTAACTCTACAAACCCTAACTTCACTAACTCTACATCTCAGTAAAAATGTATGGCTTGGCTGTTTCGACTTTATATACTAAATATTCGCTTAGCAGTGAGAAGAATTCGAAGGCATTCGTTACGCTTTCGTGACGGTAGCGAAACATAATCATTCTACCAAAAGATCAAAAGTGGAAAAGATGACCAGTTTCAGGCCATGACTTGACACGTGTCAATTACGTACCAAAAAAATTGTCTTATTTCCTTGATTAACTTTAATAAATATTAGCTTTTTTGGCAATGGCCAAATGGAGATATTAATTTTTTTTAAGTAAGTATCGCTATCTCCGTAAATGTCTGACATATTAATATATTAGTATTTTTTTTGTATTTAACAATCTTCGTAAACGCTTACCATAGTTCGCGAATAGAGCACGCCCATAGAGATGGGAACACTTAACGTTCCTTTATGTTAACTATCGATTAAATAATCGATTGATGAACGTCATTCTCACGATAATACGTCTTAATTAAAATAATAATTATGATTAAATGTATTAACATGTTGTTCCTAATATACAATTATATGATTGTTATTTTTAATAAGATAGTTTGATGTATAAAATAAATAAAAAATCGATACTGATTGCTTCAATGAATCGATTAACAAAGGTCGTCTATTCTGTCAATGTCAATACGTCGTAATATACGTCCAAATGTCATATTCCTGTATAACCTTTAACAGGTTTGCTTTGGATCTTTGAATTGAAACATGAATAATATGTGCGTAAATTGTGGAATAGCAATCAATCGTTGCAATGCTACTGGAAGAAGGCCATTAGACGATGACGCGATACTTGCCATTGTACGGGAATGGATCGCGCCTCAAATTGTAAGTACTTACTGCTTAGTTTTACTATTATCTCTACACTATTACTATTCTTATTCGGAAAGTGTTTTCACTAATAGCTTCCCATTGCAATAATTTAAAAAAGTATTTTGTACAGTTTATGTACAGTTGTACAGTTTAGGTTCAAATGTTTCATACAAACCTATGTAAGTAATCTATTTCATACCCCTGGCCATTTATTAGCATTATCTATATTAATAGAACCAAATATTGTTTCAGGTACATTCTAATGATTTTGTGTGCCAAGCTTGCTGGAATGTCGCCAGCCAGTGAGGAAAGTAGACCAGAGGTGTCACCTGTGGGGCACCATCGAATCTGCATTCTCTGTGGACACTCTCTTCTAAGAAGAATATGATTTCATCAATTATGCACTTCAGTACAAGAATGCAGACGTTATAAAAGAATCAATTTTACCAAGAACGGTTTTTAGTTTTAAAGCATTTATAGTTTATATTCATTGATAATAATTTATTGATGAGTGTAGCGAAGTTACTAAATCACAAATGAGATGTTGAATTCAATCATCACCATATCTCCGATTTGGTATAGCCTAGTTGATAGTGGTAAATAATATTTATTTTGTCCTGGGTGTTAGTGATATTTAATTTGTTATGTCCATGCCACTCGCAACACAGCGATACTACTGTGAGGGTATGAGTGTTTGTGTTAATTAATGAACAAGCATGTTTAAAAAAATATATTTTAATAAGAAGCATTTTCACACTTGTTATTTATTTTTAGGTTGGTGCTTCAAGTGTTTACTCTTATTTGTCACTCTTGTTGGCAACGCTCTAAAACAGCGACCAGATACTTGACCGATCATTTATATATTATACTCATCTCACTTGGTACATACCAATTGAAATAGGCTCGGTCATATTTTGGGGACTATATAAGAGCAAATGGCAGATATATGATATAAGTGTACAGAGAGATCGACAGCTCTCTATTACAAGAGCTGTCAATATCGGACACCACATGATTGTTAAGAAACCGAATACAGTCTAGGCACATAAGTGCAAAAACATATTTTGTATATGTTTTAATCGATGGTACAAAAAGTGGAAGAGATGCTATTGTTCAATATTATTGCAACTGCGTGGTAGGAAAAAGGATTGTTGGTTGCTGTGCTCATACTATGAGCATTATATTATGGTACCTTGGTTGGGCAAGGTACCAAGAGAGTATAGTGCCTCCTGCAAAGTCTCTAGACTGTATATTAATAAACTATGATGATGATGATACTGATTAAATGCATTAAAAAAAACTGGTTTTTATTTGACTTCTCCGATAGGTCATAAAATTAGTTCATCTTTATAATAGTAATAGCAGCGTCAACTTAACTGCCTTTTACTACTATTCTAGCTACAAATGCGTGAACTCGCTATGTGTGCAATAGGTTTATGTATCTAATCCATCGCAATAAATTAATAGACACCTAATGATATTAAGTGTTATGCACGTAGTAAGTACGGGTGTAAATACCCGTTCGTAAAAAGTGTATTATAGTATAATACACTTTTTAATTATGTACAATGTTTAATTATGTAATTAATAATTATGTACAATGAAGATAATTATCCAAGTGGACAGTACCATAATTATTTAATGATATTTTCTTCATTAAACACGTAACCAGTGACACTCCAAGAACCTAGTTTGCGACAAGTATAACCTAAAAATCTCGAAGTTTATCATAAGATTACTTTTAATGGCCATTGCAGATTGTTGTGAAAATTGGGCAACATAAAATTAATATTATGCTGTAATTTATGGCAAATTTTCAGTTCTGTAACGTCGGGCCTGAGTTTGTATGAGAATTGGGTTTGTCCTTTGAAAAAGTAAAAAAAGGTTGTCAGAAGTGGGATTCGAACCCACGCCCACGCCTTAGACCGCTCGGCCATCCTGACTTGTCTAGCGCGAACGAAATTAACGAACCAATGCATCGCAATGTATTTGTTATTTATAGAATCTTGGCTACTCGCTACTCGCTACTGACCAACCATGTCTACGTAAACGTTAATAAATCTATTCCACATCAAATTCTGACGTGTTGGAAAGTATGTAAAATGTACTAACAAACTGACCAGTGTTATTTAAATGTAAGTTATTTTTTATAACGCCATCTGTTACATAACCTTCCTAGTCCCTCAATTGAGTCTTGTTCTAAGTCAGTCACAGTTGTAATGGGCAGTAGCGGTAGAGTGGTGGGCATCACCCTACCGCTACTGTCGTCAGTTCATTTGCTATCATAAAAAAATTAAAATAGATTACTGTGTTGATAGGACTCACGTTGAAGCAATCCCCGCAGTCTTCGCACTCCGTGGTCACTGCTTCGGTCATTTTACCAGGAAGCTGGAAAGATAATCAAAGAATTTGAATAATGGATTTTTAAAATTATATTTCATTTTGTCTTTGGAAAAAAGTAACCCATTCTGCAGGGACTGATCAAGAGTTCTGACCGCCCTAAGCTAATTATCAGGACGCGCCCCCGCCATATATAAAAGTTGGTTGACTTTGTCTACTATGGAGTGTGTAAATTATAACATGGTTCATGGTATGATTCATGGTTGGACCTGGATGGCGCAATGGTTAACCGCTAAGCCGAGGGTCCTGGGTTCGATTCCCGGCGAGGCGGAAATTTAAATGATGAGTTTAAGTTTCCGTTCTTGTTTTGGGTGTGTGTCCTTGTCTTGTGTGTTGTCCATGGCACCCACTCCACAGGGAATCCTGGTGTGGGGCTATGAGTGTGTAGCGTTATTTATTATTTATTTATATATACTATAAAAAGTTTTCACATCGAACTGCAAGCGAAACTAACATTGTTTTTTAATTTGTCATTAAACCTTAGGCTGGCAAACCATTTTTTTAGCTGACCTTCCGTAACCAAATCGTCCCAAAATCATAACAATTGACTGCAGGCTACATAGTAGAGAACCAAATCCATATCGAATTTGACCGCAAGACTTGTATTGGCTTAGTCTCAATAGACAACTTAGTTATTGCGGCCATTGAACATGAACGTGGTCAGAACATGAAAGTTGCTTCGACTTTACTAGTACAAGTTACTGCTTCGCCTGGTTCATGACACCAAGCTTTTTGGAGGCCAATTTTCACTTAGCTTCCAGATGACACCGATACACTGACACTTTTATTAACGGTGAGCGCGGTACCCTGGAATTGAGGCGCCATAATAAATGGAGTTTGCTTAGCGGACAACGCGCAAACTTGTGTCTTCGTGGGGTTGAACTCAACTAAATTGAGTCGTCACCATTCTGAGACTTGATTCAGAAAGTTTTTGACTTCAGACACAACTTTCATTCTGCTATCCTCCACTTGTGACTGAGAGGAGTTTGCAGGGCCTGTGTAACATACATCTCCCATGCTGTCATCTTAATAGCAATGAATGCAGTTGGCACGCTCCAGCATATCATTAATATGCAGAATGAACAGAGCAGGAGATAGCACAGACCCTTGGGGAACACCAGCGTTTATAAGTCGATATCTGAGTAACAACCGTCAACTTCGACCTTTATATGTCGCTCAGATAGAAAACTGGCTACCCAATTTCATAACGTTTCAGGGATACCTACCGTAAGATGGAAACTTCGCGAGAAGAGCCCTGCCAGATCCGGTCGAAGGCCATAGCAATATCCAGGCTTTTTTTTCCTCGATGGTCTCCTGGCGCAAACGTTGAGGCTCCGGGATCTCCAATGGAACACACCGGAGCCACTCCAGCGCAACGCCCATAGGGCCCACCCGGTACTTTATCCTCCCTACTTAGTTACGGCCACTTAGGCCGCCCTGAGTTCGTCTTCGAGTTCGAGCGAGATCGGCCCTCTGTCGGTCCCGCTCGGCGGTCTACTTCTTAACCATTATGGTTTCGCAGAATTTCATGAGATTCCATGACGCTTTGTCCGCCAACATAGCTGCTACTATAGCTGGCGGAGAAAGGTCTCTTCCGATTCGTTCGACCAGGACGCGCAGCTCGGACTCCCATGCGGGGCAGTCTTCGAGCGTGTGCTGTGCGTCGTCCCGGTCCCCACCGCAATGATGGCATCATGTTGCAGCCTCGCGTCCAATCCGCCACAGATACTCACCGAAACAGCCCTGTCCGGTGAGCATCTGTGTTAGTCGGTAGGTGACGTTACCGAACTTCCTCCCCAGCCAAGCTTCGAGGCTTGGAAGGATTGCACCGACGATGCGTTGGCGCGCACCTATTCCCTCTTCCAGGCGACTACGCCATTGAAGAAGCGCTTGTCGATGCGCCTGCCGCCTGAGCAGTTTGAGCTCCCCATCTGTCGCTCCCCCGTCCCTCTGACGAATGGAGCGAATATTGCGATATTTGCTGCGATATTTGATTGCGGATATAGCGAATCCATACTAATATTATAAATGTGAAGGTGTGTTTGTTTGTTTGTGACTCTTTCACGTCGCAACGTGGCTATTATATGATATATTTTATGTGTGTAGAGATAGTTGGGAGGGTGGAGAGTGACGTAGGCTACTTTTTACCGCGGAAAAACATCTCATTCCATGGGAAGATCGATGTTTTGATACTTGCTAGATATTTAGTTCCGGATGCTGTTAATAGATGGCGTTCGTAAAATTTATTTGCAAGTTCTGAATCACGCTATCAAATACTACATGTGTCGTTAATTTCCTTAAGTCACAGGTAAATGTTAAAACTTATGTTCCAGTATAACATATAGGCTACTTTTATCCCAAGAATCCTACGGGATCGGGACCTACGCGTCTGTTACCTACGGGTCCCGAAGCGAAGCGCGGGCGGTTCTCTAGTATTGGTATAAACCGTCGCATCCATTCTCGCATCGCATCGTCGCATCGATATCCTCTTGCCACCCGGATTGCCATCCGGCGCAGGACGCCATAAAGCTTTGCTCTATTACAACGGACGCCGGAAAGTCTGTGTGATCAAACCGGGGCCCCATAGAGCAATATCCAGGCTGACTGCAAATTTCTCATTGCTATCAAGGACCTGAGCCCATCGGCGAGTAAGATATGATAAAAGATCGCCAGCTGAACGGCCGTAACGAAACCCGTACTGCCGGTCACTGATCAGCTGACGATCCTCCAGATATCCTAGGAGCTGTTCATTTATAATACGCTCCATCACCTTAGCAAGCAGGGAAGTTATCGTTATAGGCCTGACATTGGCCGGGTCACTAAGATTGCCCTTTTTGGGGATAGGATGAACTAGGGCTACTTTCCACAAATACGGTAGGTACTATTCCAGTGGTGTAGGATAGCGAAAATAGGCGCGTTATAACGGGAGTCACCTCGGGAGCACAAGTCTTAAGCACACTCATTCTTTGTATCGAGGGACAGTAGAGCTCGTCTGACCGACTTTTGAGTAAGAAGTAGGGGTGTAAGGGGCTCCTCCCATCCTTGAGTCCAAGTCGTCCTCCCCTGCTCGTGGTGCACCCTGCTGAACAACGGACGAGGTCACGGCGCCCGGTCCCTCCTTTAAGAGGTCGCTGGATTCTGTACCGTCCAGCATAATCCCGATGGTACTCTAGGCTGGTGGTAGGGTCTCGAACCCGGCTGGCTAGCTACCACCCTCCTGCTTGAGTCAGCCGCCAAACGACCTGTCGTGTTCCGGCTGGTGGCTTGAGAGCCAGTTCTCTCCTCTTTCCCACCCCTTCCCCTTTCCCCTGTATGGTGAATCGTTGGTGTATCCTCGGGTTTTTATGGACTCCTGAGGCTCTGTTGCTCGAGCGGACGTGACATGTTGGCGCGGCGGCCAGGGAGACCTGGTGAAACGGCTTGCCGCTGGCCGCCCGCCGGACAGTACAGGGACCCGAACCCAGGCAACACTTGTAACCTCTGGCCTGGGAGGCTGTCCCATCATCCGGCGCATAATCCCGCTGTATGGGCTCCGTGCCGGAGTAAGAGACCGGAGTGGTACCCGGAGCCCGTGCGCGGGGGGGACCAGGGGCCCTTCCGTCCGCCGCGCCAGCAACTCACATACTCCCTCCGTAGCACGGTGTCACGAGTCCATACCTTACCCCGGGGGTCTCCAATAGTTTACTGCACTTCCTTCCTATCCTCTCCTATTTTTACACTTACTTATGGGCAAGTCAAAAAAAAGAACGAGGTTTTTCCCAGCGGCAACCCCTGATACCCCTACCACACTTAATGTAGACATGTGCAACATCAGGGGAATTCACAGCAACCTTAATGCTGTCCACTACCATCTTGAGACAGCAAAGCCGGCCTTGCTCTTTTTGACGGAGACACAGATATCATCACCGGTCGACACATCTTATCTTTGTTACCCCGGCTACAGGCTTGAGCACGCATTCAGGCCGCATGCCGGGGTGTGTATGTTCGTTCGTGATGATGTCTGTTGCTGCCGTCTGACCTGCCTTGAAGACAAGGACCTATCTGTATTGTGGACGCGCGTGGACATGGGAGACCACACCCGTGTTTATGCGTGTCTATATAGGTCCTACAGCGGAGACGCGGAGACGACTCGATTATTTGAGCACGTCCAGAGGTCGGCCGACAGAGTTTTGGAGCAGTATCCTTCGGCGGAGTTGGTGATTTTGGGGGACTTTAACGCCCACCACTCTGACTGGTTGGGGTCCAGGATCACCGACTTCGCCGGGAGAACTGCTTTCGACTTTTCCCTGGCCTACGGCCTCACTCAGGTTGTTGCTGGCTTCACCAGAGTCCCTGATGTTGAGAGCCATACTGCTTCTCTGCTAGACCTGCTGCTGACTTCACATCCATCTGACTACCGAGTGGTGGTCGGGGCACCTTTAGGTTCCTCTGACCACTGCTTGGTACGGACAACTGTGCCCTTGACGCGCCATGAGGACCCTCGGCCCACTGGATCGCGTCAAGTCTGGCACTACAAGTCGGCAGACTGGGACGGACTCAGGGAATTCCTTAGTTCGTACCAGTGGAGGCAGCTCTGTTTCGTATCAGGGGACCCGAACGTGTGCGCTGATTCAGTAGCCGATGTGATCCGTCAGGGTATGGAATGTTTCATACCTAACTCTGTCGTATCCATCGGTGGTAAAAACCAGCCCTGGTATAGCAGTTCGTGTGCTGCGGCGTCTAACCGCAAACATGCTGCTTACCAGGCCTGGTCATCAGCGTACACTTCGAAGAATCCATCAGCCCCAGAGCTTAAGAAAAAGCTCAACGCTGCCTCTCGGTCGGCAAAGAAGCAGATGTCCAGGGCGAAGGCCCAATTCATCGGCAGAATTGGCAAGCGATTAGTCAGCTATCCTTCTGGAAGTCGTGAATTCTGGTCGCTAGCCAAGGCTGTCGAGGGCAACTTCTGTCGTTCATCTCTTCCGCCACTGCGTTTACCAGATAAATCCGTTGTCCACACGGCAAAGGGGAAAGCCGATTTTCTGGGCACCCTTTTTGCCGCCAACTCGACTCTTGATGATGGGGGGGCCACACCGCCTAACATCCCGCGGTGTGAGAGCTCGCTGAATGACATACTTTTTACTCAAAAAGCTGTCAGGCGGGCTCTACTGTCCCTCGACACCAAGAAGTCGAGTGGGCCGGATGGTATCCCCGCAGTGGTGCTAAAGACGTGTGCTCCCGAGTTGACTCCCGTCTTAACGCGCTTATTCTCGCTATCCTACACCACTGGTATAGTACCGTCTTCGTGGAAAGTAGCCCTAGTTCATCCTATCCCCAAAAAGGGCGATCTCAGTGACCCGGCCAACTACAGGCCTATAGCGATAACTTCCCTGCTTGCGAAGGTGATGGAGCGTGTAATAAACACACAGCTCCTAGGATATCTCGAAGATCGCCAACTGATCAATGATCGACAATACGGTTTCCGTCACGGTCGTTCAGCTGGCGATCTTTTAGTTTATCTCACGCACCGGTGGGCTCAGGCCCTAGACAGCAACGGGGAAGCACTGGCAGTCAGCCTAGATATCGCTAAGGCCTTCGACCGGGTCTGGCACAGGGCTCTTCTCGCGAAGCTACCATCTTACGGTCTCCCTGAGAGGTTATGCAGTTGGGTAGCCAGCTTTCTGTCTGAGCGACATATAAAGGTCGTTGTCGACGGTTGTTGCTCAGATTTGAAACCCATAAACGCTGGTGTTCCCCAAGGGTCTGTGCTGTCTCCTACTCTGTTCATTCTGCATATCAATGATATGCTTGAGCGTGCAAACGGCATTCATTGCTATGCAGATGACAGCACGGGAGATGCCTATTATACAGGCCCTGCAAATGCCTCTCGGTCACAAGTGGAGGATAGCAGAATCAAACTTGTGTCTGAAGTCGAGAACTCTCTGGAGCAAGTCTCGGAATGGGGTCGACTTAATTTAGTCGAGTTCAACCCCACGAAGACACAAGTTTGCGCGTTTTCCGCTAAGAAAACCCCATTTGTCATAGCGCCTCAATTCCAGGGTACCGCGCTCACCGTTGGTAAAAGTGTTGGGATTCTGGGCGTTGACATTTCGAGCGACGTGCAGTATCGGAGTCATCTGGAAGCTAAGGCCAAATTGGCCTCCAAAAAGCTTGGTGTCCTAAACCGGGCGAAGCAGTACTTCACTGCGAGGGACCTACTGATGCTTTACAAAGCACAGGTCAGGCCTCACATGGAGTACTGCTCTCATCTCTGGGCAGGGGCGCCACAATACCAGCTTAGTCCATTTGACGCCGTACAAAAGCGCGCAGTTCGAATTGTCAACGAACCACGAGTCACTAACAGGTTAGAACACCTAAGTCTGAGGAGAGACATAGGTTGCCTCTGCGTGTTCTATCGGCTTTACAACGGTGAGTGCTCCGAGGAATTGTTCGATTTGGTGCCAACTTCACCCTTCCATCATTACACCACTCGCCGAAGATTGAAGTTTCATCCACATCGCTTGGATTCGTGGCGAACGACTACGGTCCGTTTTTCACGATCGTTTTTGCCGCGAACGTGCAGGATGTGGAATGAGCTTCCTTCTGAGGTATTCCCGGAGCGCTATGACATGGGGTTCTTCAAGAAAGGTGTAAAAAGAGTTCTCCTTCAGGGCCGGCGTTGCACTGGTAACTCCCCTGCTGTTGCTCGTGTCTATAGGCGACGATGACCACTTACCATCAGGTGGCTCGTCTGCTTTTACGTCAGCCCTTCAGGCTATAAAAAAAAAAAAAAAAAAAAGAAGTATATCGTTCAACGACTCTCACACCGCGGGATGTTAGGCGGTGTGGTCTCTCCATCATCCAAACCAAAGTCGAATTGAAGGCAAAGAGGGTACCAAGAATTTCGGCTTTCTCCTTTGCCATATTCACAAAGGATTTATCTGGTAATCGCTGTAGCGGAAGAGAAGACCGACAGAAGATGCCCTCGACAACCTTAGCCAGCGACCAGATTTCTCGACACCCGGAGGGTAACCGACTAGCCGCTCGCCAATTCTGCCGTTGAATTGGGCCTTCGCCATGGACATTTCCTTCTTAGCTGACCGGGAGGCAGCGTTAAGCTTTCTCTTAAGCTTTGGGGCAGATGGATTCTTCGAATCTGCATAGCAGCATAGAATATGAATTTCGATCTAGTGGCATTCAATGTAGCATATGGGACCCAGAATCTGGATAGCAGAATCTGATTTCTTACGGATATAGTATGTATGTAGATAGTGCCTAGATTTTTTAGCTTTGGTTAGATGGCTGTAAGGTACCCCAGGTCAGGCAAGCGCCCTACCCTGCCCCACCATGGTTACGCCCATGAGTAGTGCAAGCGAGGACTCGACTTCAGCGCGCCCTCCCGATCCTCGCGCCCTAGGCTGCAGCCTAATTAGCCTAAGGGTTAATCAGGCCTTGCCCATTCATCCATCCAGTATCGGATTACCCCTAGGGTAAAGTAGTAACTTGCCTAGAGGCGCAAGCAAATAATAAGGGGGCGGACATCGATGTGGGCGGAAATACTTTTCCACCGACCAAACAAAAATTCCACATTTATGTTCCATAAACATCTGGTTACATCTGTGTTTGGCGTTGCCAGGCCGGATAAAGCCGGACAGTGTTAGGCTTTTTGATTTTTGATTACTTAATTTTTGCAACTTTGCTACGTACCCCTGAGCTCGTCACCACATACCAAGCTAACATTAATGATTTTGTATAGGGCGACCGGCTTTATGACCCAAATATCCGGCCAAAATGCCTGATCTGTCTGGCTTTTATATTTAGCGACCTGGCCACCCTATCTAGACTAGTAATTCTTTAGATTACAATTTTAGCTGCTAAACTACACACATTGATTGTGTTGAATTGATTGTACTCACATCGCCATTGACTGTATTGTATTGTTTGAACTTACATCGCCATTAACTGTATTGTATTATACTCACATCGCCATTAGATCCAGCGCCATGATCGACGATAAGCACCTCCTTGCTCTGGTGGAAGTTGAGGCCGACAACCTGCGCGTCCTCCGTCGCGTACGGCGCTTGCTCCTTCTTTGATATCTTGTTGAGCCCTAGGGCTCCGCCCGACACGTTCAGCTCCACTACTTGGTTCGCTTGACCTGGAATGAGGGTTTGAGGGTGAAGACTTGGCTTTGCGGGTTGAGGGTTGATCTACTTTGTAACGATTTGCTCACGAATTGTTGCAAAGAATGTAGTAATCTGTTAGTGAAGTTTAGCAAGTAACAAATAACGCTACACACTCATATAATCACACTAGGATTCCCTGTGTCGTGCATGGACAACATATAAGACAAGGACATACCTACACCCAGACCGAGAACGGAAGTTTAAACTCAACATTCCAATTTCCGCTTCGCTGGGAATTGAACCCAGGACCCTCGAAACAGCGATTCAGCGTGTAAACCATTGCGCTATTCGGGTCATCAAAAAGTAACGTTAGATAAATTTTGAGAGAGGTAAATCTTATGGGTTCGCGTCAGAAACTTGCTAAACACAGTGCGCACTTTACACACCAACATATTGTTTACGGTCTGGTGCGTACAGATAGGGACAGAAAGAGATTTCAATTACATTAATTAAGGGAATTGGACTGCCTCATCTTCCACGCGCTGTTGATATACCTATTTTAATTCTTTTTTTTTTGAAGTTATACTTCTTTTGGCGCGATGTAGAAAAATGATGAGGGTGAATTTGCGCTCACCGACTCCTAATTTTAACAGCATGAAATTCGTTTTGCGATGCGCGCGCTGCTGTATGAAGTTGCCGGCTAACCACTCATGTGCCACTCATACTGATTGGCCTATTAGCCTTTTCAATGTAAAGTAGCGTCATCTGACAACAAAATTAAATAGAAGTACTATTTCAACACGTTACAAACAGTACCTCGTAGAAGTTATCCTAATGTTTCATAGATGGCGTTAGTATGAAACATTTTCATGAGTTCACGGCTATTTCAACACGTTACAAACAGTACCTCGTAGAAGTTATCCTAATGTTTCATAGATGGCGTTAGTTTCCATACGCTAAAGAAGTATAACTTCTAACGCGTGTACATAAGTACACACACTCTTTTATTGAATTAAGGTAGCAAACGAGCGTGCAGCACCACCCTTCCGCTGCCGCCCATGGCAATTGTGACCGACTTAAAACAAGACCCAATTTAGGGACTAGGGTGGTTAGTCCAATTAGTAGATGGTGTTAGAATGTTAGTTGGTTAGTTTGTTAATAAGTGTGAGGACAGGGACTGTTAGTGATAGTTAGTCCTGTTAGTTAATATTAGTATTGTCCAGTTAGTAATGATTAGTGTGAGTCTTGTTCCAATTCGGTCACAGATGCGTTGCTACCCCTGAGGACTGAGGTGGTCGCCTCTAAAAACGTGAACCGGCTCCACACCTTCCTATCCGGAACACAATTGCTCTTAAAAACAATTATTATGACGGTAGGAATGGTACTGAGTACCTTGGCGGGCGGTGGTACTACCCCGGGCGAACTCTAGGCTCTACCACCTATAGAATACACATAGTTTTATACTCGATTGAGAATTATCTAAAGGATATATTTCATTCTTGCAAGTTTCTACTCATTACCTACTTAAAGACTTAATTTGGCATAATTTTTCTAATCGTTACCTGAAATAATTGCGTGAAATACAATATCCCCGATAAAATCGCCTTTCCGGCAAGGTAGGTATTTATTTAAGACTAGCTAGCTGTTGCCCGAGACCTCGTTCGTGCAAGGAGTTTTTCCCACTCTATCCCGCGAGAACTCCGGTATAAAAAGTAGCCTATATGTTGCTCCACAACCTCCTTATCTCCCAGTTAAAGTTCCATAAAAATTCGATCAGCCGTTTCGGAGATTAGCGTGCACAAACACAAACATTATGATTGTAAATGTAGATTCAGTAAAACCTACTTTCGATTGACATGAAAGATAATACTTGCACTCATTATTGCAAAGGAAAATTTAAGATGCAAGATGTTTTACATCGCCTCGTATTTATCATAACTGAATCGGTCATCGACATCACTGAGCCATAACCTCGTTTAATTTAACGACTTCCAAGAGTTAAATTTGAATTCAAATTCGCATTGGTAACCAATTACCACACACATAACGTAATATTGCCGTCTGTGTAACACCAGTGACTTATTAAATATCTATTCTACCTGCCAAAGCTGTTGCAAGTCATAATTTTATATACGTGTTTGCGTAAAGAACACATTTATTGCGCCTAGACACCGCGGTTCCGCGCTTACGAAATGTTTCGAACAAAGCAAGGCTAGCGATGAGAACTACGTCGTATTAATATGACATGGGCACAGGAAAATTGTTGGAACCGCCTTGAAGTCGGTGTTAAATAGACCGAGAATGGGTGTGACCGCCGTTTGGTACTAATGTGTTCATTGTTCGTGTGTTAAGAAAATACTTTATGTGTGGAGTACACCAGGGCGCGTTTTCAGCACCTATACATTTCTTTGTTCATTCAACACTACACCGAGTAGTTTTTATTAAGAAAATTAAGATATAAGTGTAACTATAACATATGCGCTTTATATAGCTTAGTTTATATTATATCTATCCATACTAATATTATAAATGCGAAAGTCTGTCTGTCTGTCTGTCTGTCTGTCTGTCTGTGACGTTTTCACGGCTAAACCACCGGTGCGATTTGGATGAAATTCGGAATGAAAATAGTTGAAGACCCAGAGTCACATATAGGCTACTTTTTTTTTCAAAAATCAACCCCTAAATGCTTGAAATAGGGGATGAAAGTTTGTATGAAAAATCTAAACCGCCTGACCGATTTCGATGAATTTTCCCAGGAAGATAGTTGATGACGTATCTTCTTCCCCACTTCCCCGGTTCGCGATATAAACGAATTCCACGCGGGCGAAGCCGCGGGCAAAAGCTAGTACTATATAAATGTATATGTAGGCACTAGCTTCACTCAACCAAACTGATTTTCTTAACGCTTCAGACAAGTTGAGAGTGACAACAAGGGTGATAGTGTTACATGGAACTAAGAGCACATTAAAACAATATGACCCATATTGCACTTCGTATCGTATTATCTATTCACATTGTTGACCAGTAGGAATGATTGTAAAAAATGCCATTATTAAAAGATTCATGTCAATTTGTTAACTCGCTTTGCTTCGGGGAACCAGTCCCTTCAAAAATCTCTACAAATTTTAACAAAATTATGTTATTCCGATGTCTACGCTATATTACTGCAGTTTCATGAAAATCCATTCAGTAGTTTTTGCGTGAAAGAGCAACAAACACACACACACACACACACACACACACACACATACATCCTTACAAACTTTCGCATTTATAATATTAGTAGGATAATAGGATAGGATCAGAGTAACTTCGTGTTTGGGATCTTAATCACAAAAAACAAAATTATACTATTGCAGAGACAGAACGATTGCGGAAGCGTCGTTGATGAGTCTTCGAAAGTATTATGAGCACGCTTGGTATCTTTTTATATTTTTCGGTTGGTAAGTATATAAAATGTATGAGTCAGCGGAGCGTAGGTAATCTGTGTGGCGCGGGTGTAATTATACAACAACGTTGAAGATAAGTAATTATGACTGTAGGTACCTACCATAATATTTAAGTGAAGAAGCACAAATTCAAAATCATTAATTCATGTAGGTAATTTTATAGGAATTATTCATGTAGGAATCCGCTACGGAGCAAATAAGAAAATATGGGTTGTACGACTTTGGTCAAATCTGATATTCGTCAAATCGGCAATTCGTCAAATCTGAAATTGGTCAAATCGGTAGTTCGTCAAATCGTCTTTTAGTGTTACGTTTTTTTGATGAGTACATTACACATTTAGTAACCTACCTAACCACTATAGATGAATAACCACTAATAAACTAACCAGGTATACCTAAGGTTGTTGCAATACTTGCAATGATGTATCAAAATAATATAATCTGTGGTAATGAGATAAACCTGTATTGTGTTGTTTGTCTGTGTAAGAATTTAAAAAATAAATTCAGTTCGTTTGCGGTATTCACTTGTTTCATTATAGGTTATGGGCTTTTTTTTCCGAAATTATCAGATATTTTGAATAAAATAGATAATTAGTGAAAGATTTATCGCGGAAAAATGACGAACTATATTGCCAGTGTTCCTAAATTAAAAGGAAGAGAGAACTATGATGAGTGGAGCTTCGCGGCTGAAAATCTGTTGGTGCTCGAGGGAATGGACAAGTACATCAAACCGACACCAGATTTTGAAATTAAGCCAGTTGACGATGCAAAAACGAAGGCAAAGTTGATATTAATTATAGACCCATCATTGTACGTGCACATAAAGAACAGCAAAAGCTCAGCGGAATTATGGTCTACTTTAAAAACCATGTTTGATGATTGCGGTTTCTCAAGAAAAATAACCCTGCTGCGACATTTGATATCCATACGACTAGAAAATTGTGATTCTATGGCGTCATATGTGACACAAATGGTCGAGACAGCACAGCGGTTAAATGGCACGGGTTTCAATATTACGGATGAATGGGTTGGATCATTATTATTAGCTGGTTTGTCAGATCGTTTTACTCCCATGATCATGGCAATAGAACACTCGGGGATTTCGATAACTGCAGATGTCATAAAGTCTAAATTACTTGACATGGAAGTGACGGGAGAAAATGACAGCGCCGGAACCGGAGCTGCATTTGCCATTCGAAATAAATTTTTTGGTGTCAATAAACCAAAGAAGTATGGCGGACCGTCAATGTCAAACAAGAAGACAGAGGCAGCAGTGACAGTGACAGATTCTTCGACGAAAACAAGAACATGCTATAAATGTAAAGAAGTTGGTCATTATCGAAATCAGTATCCGTTGTTGAAGAAAAATAATAGCAAATGCGTATTTAATGTCGTTTTCCTGACTGGAAAGTTTAATAAAACAGAGTGGTACGTGGATTCTGGTGCAAGTGCACATATGACAGCGAACGAATCGTGGACTAGAAACAAAAACTCCACACCGTGTTTACCTGAAATTGTGGTAGCAAACGAATCAAAAGTGCCAGTTGTTTGTTCCGGAGATGTCGACATTGTTTCTCATTTGAAATTCGAGATTACTGTGAAGGATGTGCTATGCGTACCTAGTTTGGCAACAAACTTATTGTCTGTAAGTGAGCTTATAAAAAATGGCAATGATGTCAGTTTCGATGAAAAACACTGCTATATAAGAAATAAAAGCAATGTTTTGGTAGCCATAGCTGATTTGTCGAATGGTGTATATAAGCTAAGATTGCACACAAGGAGTTGTATGTTGGCTACATCGGCGGTAAGTGGCAAACTATGGCACAGAAGGCTAGCACATATCAATAGTCAAGACATGAATAAAATGAGAAGTATGGTAGATGGTATGTCATATGAAAACAATTTTGACATGACCAAGTCTCAGTGTATAACTTGTTGTGAGGGAAAGCAGGAAAGATTACCCTTTTCACATGTGGGTGAAAGAAGCACAGAGACTCTACACAGAATCCATACAGACCTTTGTGGACCAATGGAAACTAGTTCATTGAATGGAGCACGATATTTTATATTGTTTATAGATGATTTTAGTAGAATGACGTTTATATATTTTCTTCGAAAGAAAAATGAAGCATTCACTACTTTCAATTATGTATTCACGATTCCAGAGAGTCCCGACGGATACAATCAAACCTTATCCTGGCGGCCGGGAGGTTGTCAGGTTATGCTATCCTCCATTTCAACAAAACAGTATAGCGCTTATCAAAAAAAAAAAAAAAAAAATGGCATAATTTCTGTGTAAAAAATTCAACGAATCTTTATAATGCTAGTATACCAAAAGTTTTAGAACTCTTAACTGAATCTTATGCTAGTGATAGTCAATTTGGCTCCCTTAATAGTTGTAAAGCCACATTGTACTAGGGCATGATATCATCGATAACGATAATATTCAAAGATTTTTCAAAGGGGTATATCGACTTCGACCACCGAATCCAAAGTACAATATTACTTGGGATACAAATTGCGTATTAAATTTTTTAAAAGCACAATACCCTAATGAAAACATTTCTCTCGAACAACTATCAAAGAAATGCTCTACTTTGATTGCTTTAACACCGCGCATAGGGTACAGACCTTATCACAAATAAACATAAATAATATAGAGGTATTACAGACGCAGGTGGTTATTAAAATTCCCGAACTGGTCAAAACTTCTCGTGTAGGATCTAAACAGCCTATATTATTTTTACCGTTTTTTCGTGAAAAACCAGAAATATGCCCCGCGAACCTTTCGCCAAGTTCTACCACCGAACCATCATCGACACAAATGAAGTGTCTTTAGCGAGTGTAATTATAAATTAAATTATAAAATTTAAATTAACCAAGTTTTTCAAATTGTAAAAATTGTAAGTGTTAGTTTTGTATCTGGGTATACAGATGCTCATATTATTTCTGATTGTTTCCCTAATCTTATTACGCTAAATGAACAATTGATTATGAGTGGTTCGCCTTTTTGATTAATCCCCTTCTTGAAACCTTGCAACACTCTCAAGGTCTACATATGTGTGTTGATAAGTTTCTATTTCAGGTTACTAATCTCGAGGACGAAGCACGAAGTATAATTATTGATTAAACGAACTTACCAAGTGAAGTTCTATCATAATTATACGAGTGCTTCGTCCGAAGAGATTAGTAACACCCGCCCACCCTACCCCTATTGGTATGGGTTGCAGGTTTCATAAGGGACTCCAAACCAATGAAGCTCCGAGACGACGACAGGTAACAGGTAAAGTAAGTGAGGTAGTCTGCCTACCCCCAATATCAGTAACATTTATAAAATTATAATGTTTCTACACTCTTTTTTTTCTCAACGTAGTGCAAAGAGTGGTGATCGCTATGCGTTACTACATATGTGTGTTGATAAGTTTCTATTTCAGGTTACTAATCTCTTCGGACGAAGCACTCGTATAATTATGATAGAACTTCACTTGGTAAGTTCGTTTAATCAATAATTATACCCCGTGCTATAGAACGTATTGTTATGGTATATTATATGGAGTTGCTTACATCAGAAGAGTGTTCTAACATTACGTCCCACACGTGGCTGGTTAAATTATTTAAGGTTTTCAGATCATTTTAGGTTACTGTGATCCACAAATACCTAGTAAAGAGGTGTAATCACTACTTCATGGTGAAATTTAAGGATTTTCATGAAAATGGCAAGGTTGAACACAACTTAGGTAATATGTAAGGATTTTAAAGTAGAACGGCGAGTATGGTATGTTTAATTATTATCATTTATGGTGGAACAATTCGCATTTTGATGATTGGTTTAAGTTATGCCACGACGGTCAAGTTCTATTGATAAAGGGGTCGTTTATGTATAGTTTATTGGTTAAATTTGTTTTAAAAGTGAAACACATTATAATTTTCGTTATTTCTATTTACTGTGACGTGTTGTTTTGAGGTTATCTCACGTATTGCGATGCAACGCGCATCTCGATCTGTTGTTCTAGCAAAGTTTCGAAGACGTACGAGTCGTTCCTATGAAACGGCGGCGATGGTGAACAAAGGCAGCGATATAACCTGCGTGTTGGGTGTAACATAACCGACGGCTGCGCCTGCGCGAGTCCTGAAATACGTTTGTTAACGCTGTCGAGTGAAGCACTGGTAACCTCTATAGCATTATGGATTGATGGTATAACCTCGTATCCCAGGTGACCGGTATTGTTCAGTTTATTTTATTTCTTGTGACATTAGCTATTTGCAAAATAACTTTACGCTACTTGCTTTCAAATGCGTAAGAGGATAAAATCAGACAGGCATATTGCATTAAAAGTGATATACCTAATACGTCACAGTAGTTTTGTGAAATCGCTTTTTAATAAAATAAAAATAATTTATAAATAAATCGTTTAGTATAAAGGGATTTGGATGTGGTTAGTAAAATACAAAAACAGTTAATTTTGTGCACGTGAACTACTTGAATTGAATTTACTACACTGTTATTTTAATTGCTTCAAAATTACAACCTTTGACGTCTTACATAATGATGGATGTACGGGTAGAACTTGTTACGCATAAGTGAAGCTATGCTATGCTCTTTAGGCAGCAAAAACTACCCACGGTATATAAGGCGAACCTGGAACACTTAAGGGAGGATTAGGTACATCTTAGAAAGTGAAGGCGGCTTCACTAACATCAAAGACATTTATGCAAGACGTGTATTATTAAATTTCCATTTATATGTTGATATCCTAATCACCTATTAACATTTCGTGTTTTATTATTGCATATGGACTCCCAGAGTGCCTGAGGCAGGCACCGTACATGATGGCCGGGTTGGTGATTGGAAACGAGAGGTCAACACCATCATCCTCTGCTGATGAAGAATAGGTTATAAAATGGTCGAATGAAAGAAAAGGGAAAGGAGATGGAGACCTAAAAAGAAAAGCAATAACCCCACTACACATACATGGACTGTGGTTGATAAAATTCTACTAATGATAATTTTGAATTTATATCTAATTACATTAAATTATTTACGTTTAACTTGGTTTACATGTTAACTTGTATCCTACTATCCTACTTCCTATCCTATCCTATCCTACTTCCTACTATCCTACTATCCTACTAATATTATAAATGCGAAAGTTTGTAAGGATGTATGTGAGTGAGTGAGTGAGTGAGTGAGTGTGTGTGTGTGTGTGTTTGTTGCTCTTTCACGCAAAAACTACTGAACGGATTTTCATGAAACTTTGCAGTAATATAGCTTAGACATCGGAATAACATAATTTGTTAAAATTTATAGAGATTTTTGAAGGGACTGGTTTCCCGAAGCGAAGCGAGGGCGGATTTACTAGTTTTAAATAAGTAAGAAAATATAATATTATGATTTAATTGTAATCTTCAAAAAATCTAAAATAAACGAGGGATGTAGTGTATGCGCAACCCGACCGCTGTCAGCTGTCACATCGCTTACCGACCGTGACCGCGTGCAGATGTGTTTGGTGTTCCGTCTACATTACAATCACGGAACAATAACGATAAACAGTGTTTTATTGATACATTACAGGATTAATCTGCAAATATATTTAATTATTTAAACCTCAGATAAATTTTTTTTGGACGGTAGATATAAAATAAATAACACTGTTTTAAATCTCTCCACTTTTAAAATTAATTATATTATATTTTTACCCGACTGCGTCAGAAGGAGGGTTATGTTTTTCGAGTGTATGTATGTATGTATGTATGTATGTTTGTATGTATGTCCATTTATTTGTGCTGCCCCACAGCCCAAACGGTTGAACGGATTTAGACATATGAGGTATCGTTGAATTCGTCAGAACTGTGAAAGTGTCAAGGGCTATATGAATTTTCAAAATGACGCCCGAAAGTGGAAGAAAAAGAGGGGATAATCTTGAGTTTTTTTGTTATCTTAGCAATATGGGTATCAAATGAAAGATCGTGAAAAGACCTTTTCAAAAATATATATATCATATAACGTTTAGGCACACGTTTTAACACAAATTGTCAAAAACCATCCCAAAAAGTAGAATTTTTCGGTGAAAACACTAAAAAGTCTGAAATAAAAATATTATTATAAAAACAAAAAACCCGACTGCTTACAAAAGAACTCAAAAGAAAAAAACAAGTGTCACAATATCAACATAAAATACTTCATGGTGCTGCAGGCGGGGACAAACAATACTGTTACCTACGGGTAAAAAAAGATTTATCACAAGTACTACGTTTGTCACCGCATGCTGCACCATGAAGTATTTTATGTTGATATTGTGACACTTGTTTTTTTCTTTTGAGTTCTTTTGTAAGCAGTCGGGTTTTTTGTTTTTATAATAATTACAAGTTTATACTCCATATTATCTTATTATTGGGGAAGATTAAATAGTAAAGTATACTCACAAAGTATAATTGAAGTGTTTAATGTTATGGTGAAATTGTTACACTCAGTGTCCTGCTGGTTGACTTGTTCTACACTTTCACTGACAAAAAAAAAGATAAAAACAATTAAGTTTTAGTGCTATCAAGTTTAAGTGGCTTTAAATATGGCAAACATCACTGAGGTTCTGGAAGCACAGCGGTCCCTGGAAGCTGCATTGTTTTCAAAAATTTTGATAAGCAACTCAAAGCGGCATCAGCTGTCCCACAAAAAACTAGCACCCTGCCTCAACTCCAGGAAGACTTTTCGGCTTTCCAAAAGCTAGTATGTTCTATTTTGACCCTCCTGAGGCAACAGATTGCAGAATGCAGTAAGTCCATTGACATAATAGAAGCAAGGCACAGAAGAAAATATCTTCTCATCAGTGGCATCTCTGAAGATATCGTAGATAACCTCTCTGGTCACATTGCTTCATTGTTCCAAGAAAAACTTGGCTTACAAGATGCCTCTGTCGATAAGTTCAAGGTGTTTCATCGCCTCGGTAGACCAATAGAGGGTAGATCTTGGCCTGTTCTGCTGCGGTTTGCAGATATGTCCTTAAAATCGTTAGTGTGGAAGAAAAAAATTGGCTTCAAGGGTACTCCATATTATGTCATCTTTGAGTTCCTCACACAACAGAGACAGGCTTTGTTTTTGCAGGCCCGCAAGAAAGTTGGTATGCGCAATTGTTGGTCGCTCGATGGCAATATTTTTGTAAAGCTCCAAAACGGGTCAAGGCTTCGCATCTCAACTGAAGCTGAGCTGCCAGCTCTACCGAATTCTGCTGACCAGCCCAAGGAAACAAATCCGCCACAATGTTCATCCACGGAGACGGGGACCTCAGCGTCTACTGATCAGTCCACCAAACAAAAACGCTCTGCACGGCTTAAAAAATAATGTGTTTTTCTAATCTAGTTATTACTTAGGTTCCTTGAAGTCGGTCGTGTTAAGTGAACTATTTATTATTGATGGTTTTGTTTCTTGCAAAGGAACTATGGTGATAAAGGAACTCTGGTAATAACTTTGTTGCGTGTTAGTGGCTTTATTAGGTAGATGATAACCTTGGTTTTCATTTTGTGGTTATTGTTAATATGGGGAGGTGGTATTCTCTGTATCTTGTTTGAAGGTAGGTATATGTATCTTTATCTCTAACAACGATGCACAGTATAATTTTTGCTCTTCAATATTTGATGTTGTTAATGTAGGTAATTTGATTTTTCCTCCACTCCTATCTTTTTAGTTTTAGTTAACTTCAAATTATTTTCTTTACTTACAAAATTACAAAATGTCATGCTACGATTGGCATCGTTAGTTGTCATTATTTGAACGTATGCGTATCTGTCAATGATTAAGGAAAAAAAGAGGAAGCCCTTATTTACAGTAATTTTACGTTATACAAATATCATGTAAATATGGTCCACAATACCAAATATATATTTGTCTCGTTCTTACACATTACAATTTGCGTTTGAAGAAAAAGTATGTACAATATATGTCGCACGTTTCATTCAACTGGTAACATTTTTAGAAATATCTCCGAAGCCCCGCCTTGAAGCAAGGGACGCCATTTTAGGGTCGCTTAGGTTGACAGTTTTGACAATGACCATTCAGATACAGTGATGATCTGTCATCTGTAACGTAAACAAATATATTAAAAAAACAGTGAGACTTGTGACTTAAAAAACTTTCTGTTTTATTATTAATTAACATATTTTATCAAAAACTAACATGGTGAAGTGTTGTATTAGAGGGAGAGACTTCAAGTTCTCTGAAAAAAGACGAAGCATTATCATTCTTCAGGTTAGTTGTAATTATCTTTTATTTTCGCGTAAATTTTTAAGTTTATTGAGTTTTTTGTAGTGGCAACAGCGAACATGAGAGTTCACACAAATTACTATTGGTGAAATCAGTAATTTTGTGTTACTTAGACATAAGATACAAATACTACGGAAAAAAACAAAACGGATCGGAAAAAAACAAATCGGAACCTACGGTTGGTCACTAAAAATTAGAAAGGTAGTATGGATTTTATCTTTGAACGTTAAATTTATGTCGATATTTTGTACTATAAAATAACATCCCTGTTTTGTGGGCGGAGTCGGCGCCATATTAGGGTAATACTTGGCTTCACGTCACGTGACCTTAGGGCATATCCTTTTACTTCTTTTAATTAGTAGTAAGTGATACCTGTACTGTGAGTGGAGAAAGAGAAAAGAGAGACTCCTTGGGAGTTTCTTGCCGCTTCTTCTTCCAAGACCACTCACCGTAGGGTTTTGTTGAAGCGATGGCGTAACTTGACATTCGAAATGAGTTTGTAAGAAACCTACTTCGAAGAAATAAAGATTTGAATTTGAATTTCCTGAACAAAGTATTTTCATTTCACTGCTCTTTTCTATATATATTTATATATTTTAATTATATATTATTTATTTGCAAAGTAAACTAATAAATTCATTTTAGTGGTAGCTATTTTCCATCCTGACTTCTAACATTCACTAATTAAATCTTACCAGTAATACAAATTGGGCTATTAATAATATTAAAAATAAAGTTTGTTTGTGTTTTTATTATATTTTCCATCCTGACTTCTAACATCAGAAGTGGGATCGGCTTACAAACACATTATCTAATTATTATTTTGTATTTTTTAGAGAGAGAGGGAACGGGAGCATCATGGATGCCGAGATGATGCAAAAGTTGCTGGAAGCAATCAATTTGGCCGTGTTATACAGTTGACGCCACGATGACGTTTCCTTACCAGTCTCCGATCCTGAAAAGATGGATAACGGAGCCGAAGCCTGGTGCAATACTTATTTAGAGAAGTTTTAATGTCTCCACAGTAATTAATAAATTAACTACTACTTGCAATAATGAGTCAGACTGGCCGAGCGTTTTGTGGAAAGTCCAATTGTTTTTAAATATTACTGTACAACAATCAAAAAACTCGTAGAGACAACATAGCTTATAGTGTAGGTAATACGGTTTATGTAAGCCAGGACCATAGGCGACATGACAAACTAAAAGCAAAATTTAAGGGACCTTACGAAATTAAAAGCATATTAGATGACTAGCTGTTGCCCGCGGCTCCGCCCGCGTGGAACTCAGTGTGTCACAAAGTTATTCCTGCGTTAATCCCGACCCCACACATATTAAGACACACTCCACACATCTTAAGAACAGTTGATTTTTTACTACGTTTTAGTCATACCGTACAAAAATCCGTTATGTTTTTAAACTACATTGGTAGTTTTTCATTCGGGTGCCAAAACATAAAGACCAGCTAAAGCGATGCTGACCCTCGAAAAAGCAACATAAAGTTGATCATGAGAAAAAAAGCCGGTTCGATTCCCGATATATGTATAGATATCCCGATATATAGATATTAATGAGCCCGCGACTTCATTCGCTCATGGAAGCTTTTCCCGCGTAAATCTCGATCCCGCGGGAAGTCCGGAACAAAAAGTAGCTTAAGTAAGTATATAACTCCATAACCTCCTCTGCCTCCCACTGAAAGTCCCATAAACATCTGAACCCACGACCTCATTCCCGGGTATGAGTTTTTACCGCGTGAATCCTAATCCCGCGGGAATTCAGGGATAAACAGTACCCTATATGTTGCTTCAAAACTTCTTCAATCCTAGTAAAGGTCGCATAAAAATTTAAGCCCGCAACTACGCGCAGGAGTTTATTCCGCGTAACTCCAGATCCCGCGGGATTTCCGGGAAGACAGACTTGTTAGTTTGTTTTCTATTTTTTTTTACGGCTCTGAGTTCCAAGGAGTTTTGCATAGTTTGAAATGTATGGAAATTAAATGCCGCCATGTTCAGTGTTTTTTTTTTCAGTAAAAAGTTTTCTTACCATTTTATAAGAAAAGAGATTGTTTACCAAGGAGTTTTGCATAGCTTGAACTGTAATGTGAACATTACAATTCAAGCATAGTGCGACGTAATGTTGCCTTGAATTGCAAACACCAACTTACAAGGAGACTTTCCACCATAGTAATCCCTAGTTACTGAGCAAGTATGATATAAAGGATATTATAATACACTAGCTTTTGCCAGCGGCTTCGCCCGCGTGAATTTCGTTTAAACTTCACCCCTTTATTTCACCCACTTAAGTGTCATAAACGTAAGAGTAGATAAAATATAGGTATACTTAATCAGAAAGCTTCGAACTGCTAAGCTATCGGGAGTTACACGTGTTATTGTGAGTCAACCATAAAAGATAGACATATGCTGTCGTGGAATATTTTTTATATAATTTTAAGGAGAACATTTCCGTCATACATGATTTCTGTGTAGCTTTAACCATTAAGGTTGCACACGCGACGGAAGCTTAAAAAATGGAGTAACTTCTCCCGTTTCCCCAACATTTCCCTTCACTGCTCTGCTCCTATTGATTGTAGCGTGATGAAAAGTATACTATAACCAGCGCGGGAGTATGAAAAATAATTGTACCAAGTTTCGTTAAAATCCGTCGAGTAGTTTTTGTTTCTATAACGGTTATACATCCGACAGACAGACAGACAGAAAGACAGACAGACAGACAGACAGACAGACAGACAGACAGACAGACAGACAGACAGACAGACAGACAGACAGACAGACAGACAAAAATTTTACTGATTGCATTTTTGGCATCAGTATCGATCCCTAATCACCCCCTGATAGTTATTTTGGAAATATATTTAATGTACAGAATTGACCTCTCTACAGATTTATTATACTCGTAAGTATAGATGACAGATTTTCATTAAGGGGTATAGGAAATTTGAGAAATAATTATAATAGTTGCAAAAGAAAATTCGCCTATGGCCTGGAGAGTGGACTGAACAAAACATTACTGTAGAAGATTTATTATAATTAGTAAGACATTGTATTTAAGATATATAGAGATTGTATTATGGATTATGAACTGATTGAAACCTTAGCTGTTGTATGACATTCACTGGTCGCGGGTGATTAAGCTTCACTGACTGCGGGTGTTTGATCTGCACAGTAAGGTCTGATTATTATTGATTAAAGTATGAAATGATGAAGATTTATTATAATTAGTAAGACATTGTATTTAAGATATATAGAGATTGTATTATGGATTATGAACTGATTAAAACCTTAGCTGTTGTATGATATTCACTGGCTGCGGGTGATTAAGCTTCACTGACTGCGGGTGTTTGATCTGCACAGTAAGGTCTGATTATTATTGATTAAAGTATGAAATGATTAATGATGATTATGAAATGATTACTGGTATTAGATAAAAAAATGCACTTCGAGAGCGAAGTGCTTGTCAGTATGGCCGTGTTATATGTATAGCTATGTAATTAATACATATTTCATGTTAATGTACAAAGTAATAATTGATCCCACCAAAAACATTTTCATGTAAAGTGTTGCCAAGACGACTGCGTACGGTTTACCTTGTGAAAAAGATATCAGATCTCATGTAGAGCCAAGCTTCTGAATCTACAGCTCTAACTCTACAAACCCTAACTTCACTAACTCTACATCTCAGTAAAAATGTGTGGCTTGGCTGTTTCGCTACCGTCACGAAAGCGTAACGAATGCCTTCGAATTCTTCTCACTGCTAAGCGAATATTTAGTTTATAAAGTCGAAACAGCCAAGCCATTCCTTGCCCTTGCACGCCCGGTTACGGCGCCCCTGTATATAAGGGGATAATAATACAACGGGTTTGAGAAACTGTTTATAATATTAAACATTATAATAAAAACAGTATTTTTAGACAGTGAAATAAAAGTGCAAGATATTATGTTATTCATTAATTATTTCCAACGACAGAATTAACGTAATATTGCATTTCTAGGAATATTTGAAAATCCCCATCTATAACTAAAATTTTAATAGTCAACTGTCGCTTATAATCAAACGCTAACGCTAAACGCTAACACGCTCATACCCCCGCAGTAGGTTACTATAATAGGTACCTGTGTCGCGGGTGGCATGGACTACACATTTATCACATCACAATTACATCCATGACCCGAGTACAAATATTCACCTGCCACATAAATATCTGCCCCGGCCGGGAATCGATCCCGGGACCCCTCGCGTCGCAGGCAGGGTCGCTACCAACTAGGCTACAGGGTCAAAGATGCCAATTTTAAATATTGTAAGTAAATCAAAACCAAAGATTAGTTATTTTAGTAGGTATTTAATTGGCACGGTGCGCGATGACAGCGCCAACTAGCGGTTGCAATTACAGTGGACTTTGAAATATCAAATAGCTTACTATCATTACGAAAAATAAATAAATAAATAAATAAATAAATAAATTCACACAACACCTCATACATTGACCTGACCCGTGGTAAGTAGCTAAGCACTTGTGTTACGGATGTCAGGCAACAGAGGAAACACAAATATAATACTTAAATACATATATTACACCCAGACACAGAACAAACACAAATGTTCATCACATAAATGTTTGTCCTGAGCGGGAATCGAACCCACGACTCTTGGCGCGCATGGTAGGGTCACTACTAATTGCGCCATCGAGCCCGTCAAACAAACAATTACTTATTTCCTATTATATCGTAATATCGTAATTAATTAGGGTCCTCCCACTTCCTACTTTGCACCTATTTATATACTACTTATATGTTAATAAATTATATAGGTATAAATAACATCTTAAATGTTATAAAAATGTTAATATACCTAATATAAATTAATGTCCACGAGACGGTATAGTGCCATCTAGTGACAACTCGTTCGAACTACTTTCAACTTCGATTAACTTAGTAAACATTGTAGTTGCCAAGTATTCTCTAGATGGCGGTACTTACTTGGCTTTACTTATCTTAAAACAACATTTTTCAAAAATTATTTTTATGGGGTCCCCATACAAGCAACCATTAAAATCTAAATAATAATAATTAGTAGGTATTAATATTATTAGTTTTAGTAGGTATTAATTAGTAGTATTGATGGTAAATATTTTTTTAATTTAATTGCTGTCCAACGCCATCTGTTGTTAGATATATGATATATAATTATGATTACCGTCAGTGACTAGGTTACCCAAATAGCCATATTTTAGATATCCATAAAATCTTAAGTATCAGAGCTATGTAATTGAAACTTTGTGCGTTTAATAAGTCTATCACTGTCATAATATCCTGAGAATTTGAACGATCGGGTATATCGTAAACCGAAGTTATGAGGGTTCAAAAATACGACGAATCACTTCGAGAAAAGGTAAGTAGTGCCATAGTGTGCTTCGCAGGTCTTGGCCAGGGGGCACTACTGTGCCCCCAGATTTATAATAATTTTCTTTAAAGTAAAACTATCATAGAAAATACCATCCTTTATTTGAAAAAGATTGTGTTCGGATTTATTTATTTATTTATTTATTAATACATAACCAGAATCAATACATCACAATTTTAAAGATGTAAACATAAACTCTTTTGAGTTTTACCGTACATCCTACGCCGTCGCGTCGGCTTGATACAAACTTGAAATATAACAAATAAAATACAATTAGATCATGTGCTAACGCTTGAAAAGTTTACTACAAATCTTACGACAAACACATTTTTATTGACATATTGAGGGTAGAATTGAAAACCCGGTGAGCAAAAATCCTTTTGTTAACTTCCTATTCATTAATCCGTTATCTGACTTAAAACAACTTGTTCGATATACAGCGTGATTTTAATTTGAAATGAATCTGTGTGAAATAATTTGTTTATGTAAATACTAGTAGTATTTTATTTACTGTATTTGTATTTATTTATAGTCATTTGTAAATAGTATTGTTTTAAAACAAATTTAATATTTTTGTGTGTGATTTTTTGTTTAATATCCTTAGGTGTATTGTTAATTAGGTAAGGTATTATATATTTTAATTGTCTTTTGCCATATAGGTTATTGTATACAGGTAGTTGAAGTTTTTGGTTATCCTGTCTGCGGGCTGAATATATTATACTAGCGAACCGCCCTCGCTTCGCTTCGGGACCCGTAAGTATCAACCGCGTAGGTCCCGCTCCCGTAGGAATTTCGGGAAGATAATAAACTATCACCAAAATTAATTGAGGTTAAATTAAATTAAACTTAGAAATAAAGCTTACGACAAAATAATAGCAAAGTAGCAAAGGATCACAGCAAGATTAATTCAGATTAAACTTGGAAACGCGGCAAATTTGATTACCATAAAAACGGTTCTAGTGTGTTACTCTTAAAAGATAGACATATACTGTCGTGGACATTTTTTTAGATCATTTCAAGAGGAATAATTCTTTCATACATATATTTTTGGTATCTTGAATCGTTTTCGCAACGCATGCAACGAAAGCCCTCGAGAATGAATAATTTTCCCCGTTTTTTCCACATTTTCCATTATTTCTTCGCTCCTAATTGTTGCAGCGTGATGTCATATAGCCTATAGCCTTCCTCGATAAAAGGTCTTTTCAACACAAAAAAAAAATTCAATTCGAACCAGTAGTTCCTGAGATTAGCGCGTTCAACCAAACAAACAAACAAACAAACAAACAAACTCTTCAGCTTTATAATATTAGTATAGATTATATGTATGTGGTTTTTGTAATTTTTCGTTAAAATAATGTTGAGTTAACAAAGCAAGTTCAATTTTTTCGTGAATAGGTATGATTTTACAAAGTGAAAAAAGCTGTCGATAATCATCATTGCATTTGGCCTTCTCTTTTTTTGGAACAATTTCTTTTAGTATGCGCAATTGTAAAGTAAAAATTTTATTTATGTGTGTTTTAGATGTTCTTCCGTAACTTGATAATCCATAAGATATTGTAGACTCCGCCAATGATTTATAGAGTAGTAGAAGTGTTGTATACGGTATTTTAAATTTTATTAAGGAAAATTTGGCTAATATATGCCTTAATTTACCACAAACATAATTAATATGCTCCTTCCAATTTAAGCGATCGTCGATAACTAGCCCGAGATACGTGTGCTTTTTAACCACATCAATGGTTCCGCAATTACAGGACACGGGATTGTTAGATATGTTGAGATGGAGGCACTGATGGCTGTGTGCTATTAGTTGTGGACTGCAGGAACTCCTGTTCTGGCTTGAGCTAATATACATTAATTTTGTTTTATTAGGATTAAGTGCGAGACCAACGTCATGGGACCATTTTGTTAAAGTGTCAAAATCCTTTTGCAGTCGCTTAAGAGCATCCTCTACGTTGTATCCTGTAGCCACTAAACAAGTATCATCTGCAAACTGATATAACTCACACTGTGTGATTGCGTTTGAAAGGCTGTTTACATAGGTGAGGTAGTGCAAGGGACCTAACACGGAACCCTGAGCTGTGCCTTCAGTCGCAGAAACTGTAAAACTTTCAGCATTACAGACTTTCACTCGATAGGTTCTATCCTGTAAATAGTTTTCGCACCAATCTAATAGTTTTCCTCTCACTCCACTGTCACTGAGGCTTTGTAATAATTTGTTGTGCCTAAGAGTGTCAAAAGCCCTACTGTAGTCTATAAATACAACCAATATGTGTTTTTTCAGATCTAAGTGATTATAAATACTGTCAGTAAATGAACATAGGAGTTGGGTAGTGTTTTTATTCGGTTGGAATCCGTATTGGTTGGCTGCTAAGATTTTGTTTTTATCATAAAAATGTTGTATTTGTGTGCAAATATATTTTTCAACTATTTTATCAATAGTAGGCAGAATAGTTATAGGTCTGTAATTATAGAAATCCATCTTGCTACCTTTTTTATGAATAGGTCTCACAATGCCGGTCTTTAACAATCTTGGATATTTACCCGTGACTACGCTTGCATTAATAAGATTAGCAATGGTTATTTTGACTTTCTCACACAATAATTTAATATCGACGGCTCTTATCTTGTCTACTCCGGGAGCTTTGTTATTATTAAGTGATTTTATAATTTTTTCAATAGATCTAGGTTCAGCGGGTTTATACCTCATAGAAACATTAGCTGAAGTCACATATGTTTCTTTGTCAAGCAACGGTTTAGCACATTTTGAGATTATTTGTTTAACACTATCCTTAAATGTGTAAGCGAATTTGTTTGCAATATTTTGGGAAGATGTGTTATTACTGCCAAAAGAACTTTCTATGGTTTCGTCAATAGAACACTTCTTGATTCTACCTGTTAACCTATTTAAAATAGACCACAAACTTTTAGGATTGCCTATATTTGAAATAATCTCTTTTTTTGTGTTTATATTTTTAGTTTTTTGAATTAATGAATTTGCATAATTTCTAGCTTTATTGTATTGCAGTTTTACGATCATATTATTTGTATTTTTTATCCATTTTAGAAATAAATTATCTCTATACTCACATGCTTTAATGATTTTATTGCTTATCCAGTCATTAATATTTCGTTTATTATTAGGTTTAATTTTAACGAAGTACTCCGAGTTCTTATAACATTCCATAAATTTATTGTAAATATAGTTGTATATGTTTACGGGGCAACTCATGCTGTATGTTGGTGCCCATTCTATTTTTTGTAAAAATGAAAGTAACTTTTTATTATGTAAACACGTTTTGAATGTCGGGACACTCTGTACTCGTGTGCCAACGCAAGCGAGTACGATCGCTCGATGGTCAGCCAGTGTCGTACCGATAGCCGCTGTGTATAAGTCTTGTGTGCGGGATCGAGCGTAAATATGATCAATACAAGATTTACTTAATTTACCATTACACAATTCTATCCTTTTTTTTTTTTTGTTAACGAGGGGGAAACCTTCAAAAGGTACCCTGTGCCGTGGGAGCGACACAGGGTTATGTGGGGTTCTTACTCACTAAAACCCCCCCGGTGGCCGTCTTCGACGCTATGTGGAGGACTCCGGGATCTCCAACGGAACGCAACCGGAGCCCTCCGAGCGCAGTGTCTTTCGGCTCCTCCAGCGCGAGTAGAAATCCGCGCGGCACCTTTTGTTTATGATGGTATGCGGCCTACCTCATACCATCATCCTTCCCGGGGCTGCTGATTGGCGGTTCGAGCTCCCACTGTTACCGCCTGCAGCCCCGAAAGCCCCCTTTTAGTCGCCTCTTACGATCAGGCAGGGGATACCGTAGCTCCAATTCTGTTCCCGAGTGTGTTCTGTGATCCCACACAAAAGGCCTAAGCTGTGTAACATGTTATCATATTTATGTTTTACAGGATTGTCTAATTTCAGGTTAATATTTGTATCGCCTAGTAAGTATAAGTCTGTATTTCGTGAGTGTTCGGCAAGTGTATTTAACAACTCGTTAACAAAAAGGTTTTTACTCGTACTGGGAGGGCGGTATACTGCGCAAATAGTTGCAACGTAATTTGACTGAGTAGTAATTGTAAATGAAATATTTTCGAAGTGTTCTGTTTTAAAGGTTTTTGTTTTAAATTTATGTTCGTTTTTAACGTATATAACTATACCGCCACCCCTTCTTGTTTTGCGTAATTCTGTAAACATTTGATATCCGTTAATATGATACAGGCAGCTAATGTTAGCCGTGACATTTACTTCGGTAAGAATGACGACATCTATAGATTTCTTTGATGTAAGTATAACATTGTTCTAGCTCAGAGAATTTTTTTATTAGGGACCTTATATTAATATGAATGCACAGTAGGTTTACATGCAAATCGGAAATATAATTCAAGAAACTATTTATATTTAGACAATCTGAAAATTCACAAATTTCATTTAATGAACTATCCATTTTTATATAAATACCTACTTACTTTGTTACAAATTAGAACTTAGATTATTATTTAGGGTAAAGTTGATAGTGCCTCTATGTCATGCAAGGTTTTTAAGATGAGTCATACTTGTTTGTCGTTGCCTTTATAAGCGGGTGGTCCGACCCGATTAGGACAGGATCGGCCGCATCTGCACCAGCCACACGGGTCTACCCACACGTTGTGTCTTTTTTCTGCGATTACCCGCTTCTCCGCCGAGAATATTAATTCTACGCCGGAGAACACTCCGTCCGCTCTGGCGGATTGAGGGGACCATCTGCAGCACAGGAAGCGCCGCGCCGAGCCGTTTTCACGGCTAACGGCGCTCAGACCGTGGGCAGATGCCCCCAAAGAAGAAACCTAACCCAGCTCCGCTGCCCGGCGTCGCCGCGTACTTGAAAAAGGCCCCGACGACCGCTGAAGAACCGGATGCCGCGATACCCGGCCCATCAACGGACGGCGGGAGGGGACCCTGGGCGCTCGCTGATGCGAAGCGCCCCGCCCCGATCCCGTCACGGGGAGCCGCCGGACCATCGCGCATCCCCAAAATAGAACGCCGCCACTCAGTCGCTGAAGTACGAAGCACTGAAGCCCCGCAAGCCGCCTCCCGTGATGACCACACGACTCCGGGACCGAGCAGCCGTACCCCCTCGCGATCCTCCAGCCCTGTGCCGGACCCGCCACGCGACCGATCACCCGCGACCGCCTTGGCGCGCGACCGCGTGATCGCAGAGAAGCTGTCTGAGCACGGGCTCCTGTCTGACGATGCGCAGGCCGCCCTGGCCCGCCATCTGAAGCACAGGCAGCGATTGCTGAAGGGGGCGGCTGTTCCAGAGCTGCCAGAGGAAGAGAGGAAGGCGCTTGAGAGCGCCATCCAGCCGCCATCATCATCCCACCACAAGGGACAGCAGGAAGGAGGGGAGGAACGCGCAGCCAAGCGTCCACGCATGGAGCCGGAACCCCCACCGAACGCACACCTGCTCAGAGATCCGCGTCTGCGTGGAAGGCAAGCGCCGGCTCCGAGAGTGGCCCCGGTTGCCCTCGCCGAGCCGCCAACGCCTCCGCCCGCGCTAGCACGCTCCTTTGCCAGCGCCGCTGCGTCACCGCGCTCAACTACAACCGCCGCCGCGCTCCCACGCGCAACGCCATCTGTCGGCGCGCCCCCGCGCGCGCCGCCAACCGCCGCTGCGCGCCCGCTCGCACAACCGGCCGCCGCCGCCCCCGTGCGCCCGCAGCCGACCGCTCGCGAGACACCGCGCCTACGTTTACCAGCCGCCGCGATACCGCGCTCACCACCGACCGCCGCTCCGTCCGCAACGTCGCGCCCCGCGTCGCCCGCCGCGCCAAGCACCGCCCAAGCCGTGCCGCCCGCCACGTCCGACCGCCCAAGCGACCCGGAAGGAGAAGCTGCAGCCCCCAAGAAGGCAAAAAGAATCCCTCCGTTGGTAGTTGAAGTACTACCTAACTGGACTAGCCACCTACGGGTGCTAAAAGAAGAACTGGGCCGTGCGCCCATCTCTCAACCCTACGGGCGGGGAATTCGTTTCCGGCCCAAAGAACAAGAAGAGTACGAGCTGATCAGGGCGTATCTGACCAGACTCGTTGAAACAGATAGCTCCGTAGAGTGGCATACCTACGGTTTACCAGCGGAGAGGTGCCTCAAAGTGGCAGTCAAGGGGCTGCCAACAAACACTTCTCCAGAAGAGGTCAAGGAGGAGCTCCAGCGCTTGGGCTACGACCCGAAGGGCGTGCGCCAAGTGTTTGGCCGAAGAGGGAGACCGGGGAGCGTATTCTACGCGGTCCTGGCCCGCACAGAAAACTTAATACCGGGTATTTACGCAGTAACCGAGTTGCTGTGTATGCCCGGTATAAGAATAGAGGCCTGGAGAGGCCAAAGAAAACCAGCTCAGTGCCACCGTTGCCAGAGCTTCCGCCACTCCTCCCGCAACTGCCACCGTCGGCAGGCCTGCGTGAGGTGTGGAGAACAACACGAAGCCCATCTGTGTCCGAGGCCCCGGGAAGAACCTGCCACATGTGCAAACTGTGGCGGGCCTCACCCGGCCAACTTCGCAAGATGTCCCGTGCGCCGCAGAGAGGCCCGGAACCGCCGAGCGGGAACGGTGGCACTGTCTGACAGCGCGCGTCCCCTCCGCTATAAGAAGACGGAGTCACAACCGGAGGAACCAAGACCGGTGGAGCCGGTTTACGAAGCCGTCGTCGAGGAGACGTCAGCGTCATCGCTGATGGCCCCGGCAAACGACCCACAGAATGGATCCGTGCCCTCCAGAAAGGAGAGAAAGCAAAGGAAGAAGAAAGAAGATCCGCCCCCGAAGGGCTTTTTAGAGGACGTCAGTGACTGGCAGAACGCGTACGCCGCGGGCTCCATGTCACGCAGAGAAGCGGGACAGGAGATCCAACGATTGGTCTCTCGCTTCCAGACTGAATACCTGAAGAAATAGAAAACCGTTGCTGCTGCCCGTGAGTCGCGCCTGATCGCTGGTCAGCTCCTGCTGGGCTTCCGTCGCGGCAAGCGGCGGTTCCACCTGGTAGGGCGAGACCGCTCAGGCAGCGTGAAGACGGTGGCAGCAACTTATAGCGATCGAGCAATACCATCAGAAGCTTCAGAAGACCCAGACCGCCACAGTCGGTACATGAGCCCGCGAGCCCGCATGGACTCAACCCAAGGACCGGCCCGTATTGACGGACCGCGCCAGAAAACCTCTACAGGGGACTGACGTCCCGAATGATTCCGCCCGTGCCCTTCGGGGAACGGAGAGAAGACCACAGCGTCGATTAGGACACTTCTGTTTGAGACGTTGGCCAGTGCGGAGCTCTCGGAGTAAAATATTAAGATAAGTATAAATTCGAATTATTATTAAAGTTTATGTTGCTGATGATGATATACATAATACATATATTGAAGATTGATATGTGTGTACATATATATGTATATACATAAGTGTATAATATATGTACATACATTTATACATAAAATATATATGTCGGAGCGCACTCAAGTCCTGCGCTGGTCTTTCAACGCCATCTGTGGAGAATCCCTTTAACTATTTGTGGAAACGTCAAACAGTTATTGTATCGCAAAGGACACACAGCGCAGGACTTTGTGACCGACCGTCGTAGAGTCTACTTACCCTGATGATGCCCTGTTTTGGGGCGAAACACGTGTTGGTGGTGGTGTGTATGTTGGTGTATACATTCTTTGTTCGTTGCATGTTCCTATGTGGGAGGGAGGGAGGTGCTACTTGCATGAAAGTATACACCATCATACATACGAGTTTGCTCGCGGATTGTTGCAAAGTAGATTAACATCTAATCTGTACTTTGCTATTATTTTGTCGTAAGCTTTATTTCTAAGTTTAATTTAATGTAATCTGAATTAATTTTGGAAATAGTTCATTATTTGTTATAAAACTGTATTGAAGTGTTGTAATAGACCTTTAAACTCGGTGTACTGACTATTATTTCTGACCTCCAGCCACGTATAACCCAAATTATATCGACCGCTCGGACCTTAGCGCCGTTATATATATAATTTTTATATGGAATAAGTGGGTTATATTCTTACGTATATATGTATGTGTATATAGGGATATAAATGTAAGCTATAATTAGTAGTAAGTGATACCTGTACTGTGAGTGGAGAAAGAGAAAAGAGAGACTCCTTGGCTTTAATTTTGAATTGCAATCTCGCGGCTTTAATTTTGAATTGCAATACAAAAAACTCATAAAATATTAATATTGTAAGTCAGCAGTCAACATCAATTCGAGATCGAGTAGGTACGCAATACTTGTTCAAATTACTTATGAGGAATTAATTGTCGTATGTCGGAAAAGGAAACCTGTACATCTGAGAGTTCACCATAAAGTTTTCAACGATGCACGATGTGTAAGCTTGCCAATACGAACATGCCAAGCGCATTGAACTATGGCATTCACTTCTCTCGGCGTAAGTGTTGCATTAATTTATTTCGATAATTTAACTACAGCGTATTCATAAAACATTTTGTTCTGAGAATGAGTTTACGTTACTTTTATTAATTTCCTTATTTTCCGAGGCACCTATGTTGAATTGTTTTTGTTTGCGGTAGGTGTCCAAGTATAGCTACATTGACATAGAAAGTAAACACTGAGAACATGGGAGAATAGGTAGTTTAAAGTTTTCAGCTGTAAGCAGTCTTAAAGTTTTTTACGGCCACTTTTTTATTTAGATATGGTGACGCTTTTCCTTGTGTCTAGTCCGTGTATTGTATACCTATATTTATACCGGTAATTCTGGCAACGATCTAAAAATGTAGGCCAATGATTCATTATTTTCTATATCATACACGTGTAATACTAGCGCGCGGCACTGATTGCGCCATTGCAACTATCCCACGATCACTTTCAACTTGGGTGTAATCGTCGTAAAACTTAGCAAATGTGCCGCGAACTGTATTTCAAGCTAATTGGATGGGACCGAGTTGTAGTTACAAAAGTCTTTAATAGATGGCGGTGGAGTACTCACCCTGTCTTCTGGATAGTTTGAGGAAGACGTCCTCTAACGAAATGCAGCTGTACATTGTAAGTAGCGCCTGCGGTGACTCCTCTGCTAGAAGCCTTCCACTTCTCATCAGACCGATCTGAAAAAAAAACATTATTGTTATTTATTAGTATTTTCTTACAAACCCACTCTGTACCAGAAATTATACGCTGTTTTCAGTATTCTATCGATAGGTACTTTATCTGTTAATCATTTATGAGATAAAAGTTAAAAAGCTGAATACTATATCAATTAAGTACAGATAAGTATTAAATATGGTGACATTACTACAAATGCAAACCTATAAGAAGTCTTAACTTAGAAGAAATAACTGTAGGTAATCTGGCGACAATCAAATGAAGCTGTTCCGTCGAGAGAGTTATTGTCATGTAGAATACATGAAAGAATAATTATAATTTGATACCTTTTATCGAATTCTGTGTCTTGAGTGATTTCTTACACACCGACTTAACATAAAAAATCAGGCTAACAGACTGGCCAAAACTCACCTATGAGACAACTGAAAACTAATAATAACAGACCAAGACATCATAAAAAAATATTAATACATCTCTAAAGATAGCTTGCTAAAAGCGCCTGTTAATCTATTTCACAAACAATAAGCGCTAAAACGAAGTAACATCAACAGTTACTTGCATTTTGCGCGCCGTTGTAACAACCTAAAAAGCACAATGTCACACGTATCGTATATGACTACGGTAGGTAGGTAACATAAAGTGATTATCAAAATATATTTGTCCCTAAGCCATCGATAAATTAAAATTAACGGCACCATTTATATGCAAACTACATGGAAGTATGATTCTTAACCGCTTTGACTAGAATTTCTCGCGAAATGTGTGGTTGCATGAAATATTATCACACAGATATTATTATAATGTTACAAGGCTATTATACCTCTGAAGAGTTTGAAGTCGCTAAAGTGGCGAATTATGAAGAAATTAGACTTCACAAAATTGCCAACTAAAAACCTTATTTTCGTGTAATAGGAATTTATGTTCAATAAAGCATTGGTAACAGGTTTCTATTATAACAATTTAGGTATAGTTTTATAGATGACTAGCGAACCGCCCTCGCTTCGCTTCGGGACCCGTAAGTATCAACCGCGTAGGTCCCAAAATTAATTCAGGTTAAATTAAACTTAGAAATAAAGCTTACGACAAAATAATAGCAAAGTAGCAAAGGATCACAGCAAGATTAATTCAGATTAAACTTGGAAACGCGGCAAGTTTGGTATGGCAGTGGGTTCGACCAAATTTGATTACCATAAAAACGGTTCTAGTGTGTTAATCTTAAAAGATAGACATATACTGTCGTGGACATTTTTTTAGATCATTTCAAGAGGAATAATTCTTTCATACATATATTTTTGGTATCTTGAATCGTTTTCGCAACGCATGCAACGAATGCCCTCGAGAATGAATAATTTTCCCCGTTTTTTCCACATTTTCCATTATTTCTTCGCTCCTAATTGTTACAGCGTGATGTTATATAGCCTAAAGCCTTCCTCGATAAAAGGTCTATTCAACACAAAAAAAAATTTCAATTCGAACCAGTAGTTCCTGAGATTAGCGCGTTCAACCAAACAAACAAACAAACTCTTCAGCTTTATAATATTAGTATAGATTAACGCATTAAATACGCAGGTGTAGCAGTAGAGTAAAATAGGTTTGTGACAGTTTGCTTACAGACAGACAGTGTTGAATCATAGTGAAATAGTTTTAAGCAGGTCATCGTGTCATCTCGAGGCAATTAATGACAGTCACATTAAAAAGCAATTTCCACTAAGAAAATCTTCTCTGCTTTGAACTTATATGTGGAATTTATTCGAGTTGGATCGATTTTCAGTGGAGCTAGCTAGACGCTATGAGACATTTATTATACCTATTTAATGCTGTCTACTTCACCTAGTTTTGGTGGAATATTTCCTAGACCTTTTCAATTAGTTACGAGAGAGTCGTATTCTGTAGGTTGCTAATGCGTCGAAAACGATGAAGAGTTTGTTTTAGACTACAGGTCCATGTCAAAAATGGATGGGTCATATGAACCACCAGGTGATGTATATAGGACGATATAAGAACACAAAATAATAAGATTCAGCACTATGACGCCACTTGTAAGCTGTCCAACTGAATGCTGAAGAGAATTCAAAAGTGCGACCCTCGATTTTTTCCCCTTGTTGCATGATTTTTGTACGGCGTTGCGGAATAATGGATTAGAAACTGTATTGAAACAGTATGAAACTGATGCCGTACAGAATCAAATGACCAAACTTACCCTGGAATTGTCAAAAAATCAAAAAAAAAAATACCGACTTTGTGGCGCACCATTTTTTTACGGGACTGCGCGCTTTCTTGTTATTTTTCATGGATCTATCGATGGTGAAAATGCCGTACAAAAATATATGACCAAATTGTACTCACTCTACCTGCACTTTTGAATTCTCACCAACACTCAAGTTGGACAGCTTACAAGTGACGTCATAGTGCTGAATCTTATTATTTTGTGCTCTTATATCGTCCTATATACATCAGCTGGTGGTTCATATGACCCATCCATTTTTGACATGGGCCTGTAGTCTATTTGTTTGAACGGGCAAATCTCAAGAACTACAAGTTTGATTTTAAAAATGATTGTGTTGGATAGTCAATTTATCGAGAAAGGCTATAAGATAATTACAACATTATACATTAGGCAGATTAAATAAATGATTGGATATTCAAAATGTGTTCATGTCGTGTAAGTCACGTGTATAAAACTTGATTTTAATATGTTGGACTGGTTGCGACATGTTCATTCTAATGGTGGTCCACCTTGCCAGCCTCTCACCTCAGCAGTGACCACGGTTCGATTTAGGGGACAAATAAATATATTAATTTCCGACGTGAGTCAAGTTAGCTGTGACATAATACGAATGTGTTTCACAATATTAGGAAAATGTCAACTAATTAATGACGACAACTATCGATCACGAACCAGATTTATTAAAGGCTCAATTGTCGTCCAAAACCACATGGGTGGTTTATTAACTATCCTATCCGTAAACACCAATCGGTTTGTAAGATTCGTTTTAGGCAGCACACTTGTTAAGTTTATCAAAATTTTTTATATGAACAGATGAGCCATTTGATGGTAAGTGTTTGCTATCGTCCAGGATTATTGATAACACCATAGGCATCACAGAAACGTCGTGAGTCGTGGGTCTAAAAAGATGGAAGAGAAAAGCTCCCGGCCAAAACAACCAGCGAGGCAGGCCAAATAGCTTGAGCCGTACTGTAGTGTGTGTAGTCTGTGGTAAGGATATGACGTTGTCTCTGGCATGCGGGTTCAGTCAGGGTGACAGTTACAGAGAGCGAGGCAGCGAGAGCGCACGTCACTCGTGGACTGGCATGGAACGAGCCAATATACGTATCTTACACGTGTGGAGTACTACATAATGGCGACGAGGTAAAAGGTCAGTGGTAAACACAAAAAAGAAGAAGGAGGAAGTATGTAAATGTAAGTGAAAATTTGTTTACTTTTACAGTTTATACATTGGATAGTTATTTGATTAAAGTCTGTTTTCTTGCGGTGGTTCTTAGCTATGCTTGAAGAAGAAATCAGTCTGGCTATTTGAAGAATATCAGTTCTTTTCCAAAAATAATGTAAGCCAATTGGCATTCAACGACATCTAGATGTTGGGTAGTGAACAATTTTATTAGTCCAATTGATGGAGGAAAACTATTGACTTTACTATAGTTCACTTGCAGTATAAGTACAAGATGGAGCTGTATCAAATGCCGGGACTACCAGTCTCAGGCACCTAGATGTCATCAGTCATGGTATTAGTTGTGACTTAACATGATTGAGTGAGGTTTAATTATTCATAACTAGCGGCCCGCCCGCGGTTTCACCCGCGTGGATCCCGTTCTCGTGGGAATATATGCATGTATTATACATAAAAACCTTCCTCTTGAATCACTCTACCTATTACAAAAAACCGCATCAAAATCCGTTGCGTAATTTTAAAGATTTAAGCATACAGACAAACAGACGGACAAAAATAGTGACTTTGTTTTATACTATGTAGTGATAACTACTTCGTGCCCCACTTGACTACTTATACAAATAATTTTATTGTTACTTACTTTCTTATTTATAAAAAAGTATTGGCAATTTTGCCTAGGAGTATGTTTGGGATATTCAAAAACATTAACAAGACTGAGGTCGTAAACTATATAATTATAATAAGATCGCATTGGCACTGAAGTGTGAGAGCTGAATTCACCAATTAATATCTTTGAAAGTACTTACCTTGTTTGCATTAACATAGCACTTTTTATATATTTCTTATGGTCCTGGAAATAATGATGAATTAGCGAGTTGCGGCAACGCTGTGCTATGGGCAAATGTTGTCTTGGATTAATGTAAATAGATTGAGAGTTTGTACTGGACCTATATCTACATATATTATATTGCACAATCAACCGATTGTAGTCTAAGCACCGAAATCTAAGCTCAATTCATATGTACATATCATAATCAAAACTATTAAAGATAGTTGTAGTACTTTTCTGTTGCGCTGCGAACCCAAAGTGAAGCTGGTGATGTGTAAGTGAGTGCCGTGGACGAGGGTGTGGGCGCTGGGGGCCCGTGTAGCAGTCCTGAGGTGAGTCGTGCACATTATTTGCTTTGGCTTTCAAGCAGACAGTGAATTCTTGTATGTATGCATGTATGTAAGAAGCGAACACCTGATAGTTGTCATCCGTATTTCTCTCATTCTAATTGGGTGTTGACCCATGAACCCCCTAAAAACTAAAGAGCTAATTATTTATAGCTAGCTTACCTAACTGAAGGATTGTTCAAGCGACGGTAGGTAAAAGTATTGGTTTTAATTCCAATCTGTATTGAAGGAGATAGATTACATTATATATGCATTTGGAAAAGTCCTAAATGTTTTCGGGTGATTAAATAATCTTAATATTGTGACAGCCCTGGCGTATCTGCCTCGCTAAACAATAAACAATAGGGGCCATAAACATGTCGCGCAAACAATAGGAGCGCGGCAATCTCGAAACTACGCGCACGACGCTTCGCCTTACGGCAATAGTCATAAGGGCGAACGTCGGTTGCAAGGAACATACTAGAATTTTAGACGAATCTGGTCCGTCCGGAATTAGCGAGAAAGTTCTGGATTGGCGTGAATGGTGCGTGAGTGGTATAAAAAGGGGCGATCGGTCAACCGCGGACATTCTAGTTTCGGAAGCGAAACCAGGAAGATACCAGCGATACCTACGAGCGATACCAGTGCGAAGTGAAGTGATTTCTACGAGCGATACAGTGTTCGACGAGTGTGTTTACGAGTACCTACGTGCATAGTGTTGTGGTGTGTACTGTGTACAGTGTGTAATTGTGTATCTATGAGTACAATAAAGTCTTTGTGGTACATTTTGGCATTTTCTCGAACCCAGTAGTCCTGACACGTAACAATTGGTGACAGAAGCGGAATGCCTGTAGTACCGCAGAGTGAAGAAGGGATTCGTACGCGACGGCAGACGGCATTGGATGCCGCGCGGATGGAGTCGCCGGGTCGTGACCGCATGGAAACGGAGACCACCGCTGGACCACCGACTACATCAGCCGCAGCAGTACCGACACCGAGTGCATTCGATATGGCCTCCTTATTAGCCGCCATACAGCGGAGCCAGTGCGAAGCAATGGAGCGCCTGGAAAATAAACTATTGGGAAGCCAGCGCCAAGCGATGGAGAGCCAGCGCGAAGCAATGGAGAGCCTGCGCGAAGACATAAAGAGCCAGCGCGAAACCATGGAGAGCCAGCGCGAAGCCATGGAGAGCCAGCGCGAAGCCATGGAGAGCCAGCGCAAAACCATGGAGGTGGGCCTAGGGGCAATCGATGCAAAGCTGGACAGTTTCCAGGGGGATTTGAACGTCGTGAAGGAGGAGCTAGAATTGGTGAAGGTGCGTACATCCGAGCACGACCAAGCCCTCAAAAACCATGACACGTTACTAAACTCCCACGAAACTAGGCTCGTGGATTTGGACCATAAGCTGCAAAAAATAAGGGTTATGGGCACGGCAGCAACCAGTACATGCTCTGGGGCCCCGAAGTTTAAGGTCCCAAGTTTCGACGGCACGACCTCGTGGACAGCTTTTAGACATCAGTTCGAGGTTGTTGCAAGCGGGAATGGCTGGGAGGACGAACACTCGTTGGCGGCACTCACTCTAGCTCTTCGAGGGGAGGCACTGCTGGTGCTTGAGAACCTGCCCGCCGAGCGACGCACCTTGGAGTCGCTATTTAAGGCCCTGGAAGCTCGATACGGGGAAAAGCACCTGGAGCACGTGTACCGCGCGCAACTTAAAGACCGAGTACAGAAGTCGAGCGAAGGACTGCAGCAATGGGCTACGGAGATCGAGCGCCTCGTACGTCGAGCCTATGCGTCGAGTTCCACACCCGTCGAAGACAAAGTTCTAGAGGCGTTTGTCAGCGGAATACGGGATCCCGAGGTGAGAGCAACGGTGCGCTTGGGGCATCACGCAACATTGGAAGCAGCTTTGGCACATGCCCTTGAAGTGGAAGCGGTACGAAGCGACTATAAAAGTTGTAAGGTGCGCGAAGTCGTAGCAGCAATTCAACCTCGTACTGGGCCTATCTGCTATGGATGCGGGGAACGAGGTCATATTAGGCTTAGCTACCGGACACGGAAACAACCGAAATCGGTGTGGAGGGCTACGCAAGTGCAAGAGCTAGAAGCCGCCGCCGCCGCTAAGAAGACTGCCAAGCCTCCTACGAAGACCTCGACGGCTACCCAAGTTGACACCCAGGAGCTGCTAAAATTAAAAGGCGTCAGCGCCACGGGACGGGCAGCGGCTGGACTTCGTCGAGCCCCTACTGTTATAGTGTCACAAGCTTGTGACGGGAACAGCCTGGTAGCTACTGGTGAGATAAATGGCATACCTTGTCGATTTACGATTGACACAGGAGCATCGAAGTCCATCGTTCGACCGGAACTACTCAAGAGGACTATCATGTGGGAAAATGGACGACCATCATGCAATCTACAGACAGCGACAGGCCAGCCAGTGACCGTCCTAGGAGTTACGGAAGCAAGACTGAAACTCGGAAGTGACATTTACACGCAGTCTGTTTTGGTAGCAAATATAACTGACGACTGCATTATCGGACTGGACTTCCTACAGACACATCGCTGTATAGTTGACATAGCGAAAGGAGTATTAAGCTTCCACGATCAAGAAGTCTTCTTGGAGGGTTCATCTTCAGGAGCAGTGTACTGTGACAGGACAGTGAAGCTGGCACCCAGATCGGAAACCTTGGTCAAGGTTAGGTTTCCTGAAAAGATACAGCTGAATCGACGTGTCGTAGTGGAAGACTATGGAGATCATCCCAGTTGGATCACGGCAAGGACACTGCTCATGACCAAACGCGACGCTAAGTTAAAGGTCATCAATCTTAGCAGCACGCCGATATACCTCGCAAAGAATACGGTCATTGGCCGATGTGAAGCCGTGGACAGCTTAAGGAAGGTACAAGAAAACTCGGACAAACCTCGATCAACGGATCACATGACATCTTTGCTGGAGGCGACAAGGAGGAATTTGAGCTCCGAAGAATATACTCAGGCAGCAAAGTTGTTAATGGACTACAAGGACATCTTTACCAGAGGAGATAGCGACCTTGGAAGAACAAATCTTGTCACTCACCCAATAGATACCGGCAATACTTCACCGATCAAGCAAAGACCGAGACGAGTACCATTGGCAAAGGAACACGAAGTTGCAGAAATGATCGAGGACATGGTGCGCAGCAAGGTGATCGAGCCGTCAACTAGCTCTTGGTGTTCACCTGTGGTACTCGTGAAAAAGAAGGATGGCAGTACTAGATTCTGTGTCGACTACAGGATGCTTAACAACGTTACCAAGAAGGACAGCTACCCTCTGCCTCGGATTGACGACACATTGGATATGCTTGGTGGAATGAAGTGGTTTTCGACGGTCGACCTGAAGAGTGGTTACTGGCAGGTCGAAGTACGGCCAGAAGACAAGGAGAAGACTGCCTTTACCACCGGAACCGGAAATGGCTTGTGGCAGTTTCGCGTAATGCCTTTTGGGCTATGTAACGCTCCTGCCACTTTTGAGCGTCTCATGGAGCGAGTGTTGGTCGGACTTTTGGGGGACGCTTGTCTGGTATACCTCGATGACGTCATAGTCATGGGACGAAACTTCGTGGAACACATGCGAAATCTGGAGAAGGTATTCAGACGATTCCGTGAGTCCAACCTCAAGCTCAATCCAAAGAAATGTGACTTCTTCAAGAAGGAAGTATCATTCTTGGGACACATTATATCGGATGAGGGTGTTCGAACTGACCCGGACAAGATAAGAGCTGTTCAAGAATGGCCGACACCAAAGAACAAAACCGATGTGAGAGCGTTCTTGGGACTATGCGCCTACTACCGTCGGTTTGTGAAGAACTTCTCAGAGATAGCCAAACCATTACACCGTCTCACAGAGGACAAGAGAATCTTCAGTTGTGATTCCGATTGCGAAGATGCGTTTGTTCGCTTAAAGGAACGTCTGTGCTCGGCTCCGATTCTTGGCTACCCCAGAAAAGAAGGGAGATTCACAGTAGACACGGACGCTAGCAATACTGGCATCGGAGGAGTGTTATCGCAAGAACAGGACGGCCAGCAGGTGGTCATTGCGTACTTTAGCAAGACCCTTTCGAAACCGGAAAGGAATTATTGTGTGACTCGGCGAGAATTACTGGCTGTGGTGAAGACCCTTCAGCACTTCAACAAGTATTTGCTGGGACGCGAGTTCACAATAAGGACGGACTACGCCGCTGTGAGATGGCTTCTGCAATTCAAGAACCCGGAAGGCCAGGTTGCAAGGTGGATCGAACAGCTTCAAGAGTTCAACTTCGTAATAGAGCATCGTAACGGAAGAGCTCATTCGAATGCCGACGCCCTGTCACGACGCCCATGCTCCGACGAATGTCGACATTGCATCAAGCATGAGGCTAAAGAAGAGGTCAGGGTGATAAGGATGCAGGACCTAGACGAGTCTTGGGGAACGGAGCAAGTAAGCCAAGCTCAGAAGGAAGACAAAGACCTCAGCCTGATCATGGAATGGAAAGCCAAAGGACAGAGGCCCCTGTGGAGTGATGTGTCAGCCTCGAGCGCAACGACTAAGGCATACTGGGCTCAGTGGGACAGCCTTATATTGGAGAATGGCGTGCTTTACCGGAGCTGGGAATCACTCAACGGAAAGGAAAAAACCCTGCAAATGGTTATTCCCAGGAGTAAAGTGGCTGATTTGCTGAAGCTCGTACATGATGGCACTTCTGGTGGGCATCTCGGCATCAAAAAGACCCTCGTAAAGATACGAGAACGCTTTTATTGGGTGCGGTGTCGAGAGGACGTTGAAGATTGGTGCAGGAAGTGTACCGTGTGCGCTTCAGTGAAAGGGCCCCGCACTAGAACCAAGGGAAAACTACAGCTGTATAACGTCGGAGCCCCTTGGGAAAGAATCGCCATAGACGTTGCTGGCCCATTCCCTCAGTCTGAAGACGGGAATAGATTCATCATCGTGGTTCAAGACTACTTCAGCAAATGGCCGGAAGCGTTTGCAACTCCGAACCAAGAGGCGAAGACCGTGGCCAAGAAACTTGTCGAGGAGGTAGTATGCCGCTTTGGTGTACCATTGGAGTTACACAGCGACCAAGGCAGGAACTTCGAGTCGACGTTATTCCAGGAGATGTGTGATCTTTTGGGAATAAATAAGACACGTACCACACCGGCGCATCCTCAATCTGACGGCATGGTGGAGAGATTCAACCAAACGTTGGAAAATCACTTGGCCAAGGTCGTCGAGGAACATCAGCGGGACTGGGATCGGTACATTCCTCTGTTCCTGATGTCATATCGCTCTGCCATACACGAGTCTACGGGATTTACACCCGCTAAAGTTAACTTCGGAAGAGAAATGCGTCTGCCGTTGGATTTGCTGACCGGTACACCGCCAGATGCCCCGAAATCAACCGTTGAATACATCTCGGACTTACGGACCCAATTGGACGAGACACATGATTTTGTGAGGGAGCAGTGTTTGAAGACAAGCGAAAAAATGAAAACCCGGTACGATCGCGATGCCCGGAAACATGGTTTCAAGGAGGGAGATTCCGTATGGTTGCACAATCCACTGCGGAAGAAAGGGAAGTCTCCGAAGCTACAAGCACGATGGGAAGGCCCTTACACAGTTGTCACGAGGATTAATGACGTGACTTACCGAATCAGACAGGGGGACAGAAGAAAGCCGAAGATCGTGCACGTGGACAGATTGGCACCATTTCATGGATCGAATAATGCTCGGGACGAGCATGACTAAGAGGGGGGCAATGTGACAGCCATGGCGTATCTGCCTCGCTAAACAATAAACAATAGGGGCCATAAACATGTCGCGCAAACAATAGGAGCGCGGCAATCTCGAAACTACGCGCACGACGCTTCGCCTTACGGCAATAGTCATAAGGGCGAACGTCGGTTGCAAGGAACATACTAGAATTTTAGACGAATCTGGTCCGTCCGGAATTAGCGAGAAAGTTCTGGATTGGCGTGAATGGTGCGTGAGTGGTATAAAAAGGGGCGATCGGTCAACCGCGGACATTCTAGTTTCGGAAGCGAAACCAGGAAGATACCAGCGATACCTACGAGCGATACCAGTGCGAAGTGAAGTGATTTCTACGAGCGATACAGTGTTCGACGAGTGTGTTTACGAGTACCTACGTGCATAGTGTTGTGGTGTGTACTGTGTACAGTGTGTAATTGTGTATCTATGAGTACAATAAAGTCTTTGTGGTACATTTTGGCATTTTCTCGAACCCAGTAGTCCTGACACGTAACAATATTGTCATAATGTTTAGTGCAATCGTACCTTCTACAATAACTAGGTTTCTCTGGTGGAATTTATTGCTTGAGTTTTACTCAACGTAAGGAAACAATTTTAGTATGTTTTGCCAAATCAACATAACTAAGCTTTATCCTAAGCTGCTCCATTCGAAATATTTATCACTAGTATGGTTAGCGAGCCGGAGGTGGTAGAAAAACTTAATGAAAATGCGAATAGTGATTAAAGCAGGGGAGTAAGTTCTACAACCCTTTCTAAATAATAAAATTATACATAAAATATATTCATTTCACAACAGATTTAGGTATTCATTTCACAGCAGATTTGGAAATTTGATGGTGGACAATATTGAATGGGTTTCTCTGAAGCGGTGGTGGCGTCTTTGCCATCGAATCATTACTGGAAAAAGTGCAACCTCTAGCCCTCTAGGTTAATGAACTGAATTAGAGATGGGTTCATTATTTACTTAGGTAAAACACTTAGTCTTCAATAAGGTTGCCGTATTAAAACCTAGGCTTCGGTTTTTATCATACATGCAGAGTGGTTGCCTTGGATAAAAAAAAAAGAAAAAAAAAGAAGGATGGGAATACTAGCATCGACTATCAAAGTGTAGGAGCGGTGATAGTCTGGTAGTTGGGAGTACGGTGGTTCAAAATCTCTAGGAGCACACTTTTGACTTTTCGGAGTCATATGCGTTTTATAATGATTGAATGTCGCTCGCTGTAGCGGCGAAGGAGGGAATCGGGGGAGGCCTTCAGTTCACAAAGCTTAAATAAAGCTTGAATCTTGGTTTTATATTTTGTGTTTCTGTTTTAAAATATTATTTTTTTAAATATTCCCTAATTCTGATACTCTTAAAAAAAAAATATACATTGTCGTTGTCAAGCACTACCCGTCATTATTTGTGGTAGCCCTTATAAGAACTTTTTGGGATGGCACTGATAAGTGCCTTTTGGTTTGACTTTGATAAGAGCCTTTTTGACGGAAGTATTAGTCACGCCACTGTCTTCACTAAGTCACTCCTGGAGCAAGGTGTCCAGGGTGCGCAGGGCGCTCATGTAGGCTTGTCATGTTCACCGCGCATTTTATTTTTACCATATCAGTTATAATAAGTAGCTCGCTATAAGTTTTTCATCATACATAATCTTGAATATCAATTATTAAAATCAATATACAGTAGACTTTTCTGGTACTAAGCAGCTGACTGACGTTAAGCACAAACAAACAAACAAACAAACAGTATTAACTATGTTGTATTGTTTTAAGCATGTGTAAGTATTTCGGTATAAAAACGATAAATTGAATAAATATAACCATAACTTTTAATGGATAATAATTGCTTTTTGCAAAAAAAAAATAACCGACTTCAACCTTGATAAGTAGAGATAACTCAAAAACTACTCGCCAGATGGCGCTCAATTCAAGGTGTATGTGTAAAGTTTTCGTCACTACAAATTAATCAAGCCCAAACACTAGATAACTGCAGTAAATCGTTGAGGAGTTCCCACGACTGTCTTTCGGCTTCATCAGATCGACTCCAGACCTTCTTGAAATGGTAGCGCTTTAATGTATTTATGATAACATGAACAAACACACTAGTCTTCCATATAATTTTCGAAAGTTGCCCTCGATTTCTCCAAGATGCCATCATCAGATCCTGATGATCCTTTCAAAAGGACCCCACTGCGCATATCTACTTTACAACAAAAAAAGAATTATCAAAATCGGCCCATAAACGACGAAAAAATCGCTGAACAAACATAAAAAAAAAGCATATATACGGTCGAATTGAGAACCTCCTTCTTTTTTGAAGTCGGTTAAAAAATTGGATGAATTAAATAGCTATAACGGTTCTATTGATTCTTGACCTCGTGAATAGTGAATAGTAATAGTATCTGTTGAGTCGATGTGGTGTGGTGATGAAATAATAGACGGCGCTTGATAGTACTGGTGTATTACGAGTGAATTAATAGTAACAAAAGAGCGTGCGCCTGCGCTGAGGTAGTGTGGCCGACTGATGTCGCCGGCGGCCGGCGGATATATAGTGTATGATCTATGGCCGGCGGGGTCAACGCGCGGCGAGCGCGGTCAATGCCCCGCCGTAATGTTTGTCTAGTTGCGCCTAGACAATTTGCCCGGGTTGAAGTACTTCAACAGGAAGAGGACAGATGTTGTTGAAGGCCCGTCGCAGTGTCCCTCTTCGAGTCTTGATGTCGGCGACTCTCACGACGCCGTCGCTGCCCGGGTAGACTCGTTCCACGCGCCCCAGCAGCCAAAGTAGAGGTGGCATAATATATCATAACGAGGTACATACATACTTGAAGGATTGTTAGGTGGCTGTGCAACTATAGACTTTAAATTGTACCGCATAAAAGGATTTGTTAAAAAAATTTGGTTTTGGTTAGTCTTTGCGGTGATTTAATGGTGAATTAATGGAGTTTTAATGCAAAAATACTTAATAAAATAAATATATTACGCGATAAGGTAGTACAAACCTACATGAAATTGTAAATTGTACGTGATTATGTATGTCAGGTAGTACGAACCTACATGAAATTGTAAATCGTGCGTGATCGGGTGTATAAGGTAGTACAAACCTACATGAAATTGTAAATTGTACGTACAAGTTGTGTGTCAGGTAGTACGAACCTACATGAAATTGTAAATCGTGCGTGATCGGATGTATAAGGTAGTACAAACCTACATGCAATTGTAAATTGTACGTACACGTGAGTCAGGTAGTACGAACCTACATGAAGGTGTAAATCGTGCGTGATCGGATGTATGGGGTAGTACAAACCTACATGAAATTGTAAATTGTACGTACACGTTGTGTGTCAGGTAGTACGAACCTACATGAAATTGTAAATCGTGCGTGATCGGATGTGTAAGGTAGTACAAAGCTACATGAAATTGTAAATTGTACGTACACGTGTGTCAGGTAGTACGAACCTACATGAAATTGTAAATTGTACACGTTGTGTGTCTCAGATAGTACGAACCTATATGAAATTGTGAATCGTACGTGATTGACGACCCTGTAGCCTAGTTGGTAGCAACCCTGCCTGCGACGCGAGGGGTCCCGGGTTCGATTCCCGGCCGGGGCAGATATTTATGTGGCACATAAATATTGTACTCGGGTCATGGGTGTAATTGTGATGTGTTATATGTGTGGTCCATGCCACCCGCGACACAGGTACCTAGTAACCTACTGCGTGGGTATGAGTGTGTTAGCGTTTATTATTATTACTAGAGAACCGCCCGCGCTTCGCTTCGGTACCCGTAGGTAACAGCCGCGTAGGTCCCACTCCCTTAGGAATCTCTGCTAAAAAGTAGCCTGTAACATTTGCCTATGACTTAAGTAAATTACATGTAGTATTAATTTGATAGCGTGATTCAAAACTCGCAAATAACGCCATCTATTAACAACTCCGGAAATAAATATCTAGCAACTAACAAAACATCGATCTTCCCATGGGAATGAGATGTTTTTCCGCGGTAAAGTAGTAGCCTACGTCACTCTCCACCCTCCTAACTATCCCCACACACATAAACCATACCATATAATAGCCATGTTGCGACGTGAAAGAGTCACAAACAAACAAACAAACAAACAAATACACTTTCACATTTATAATATTAGTAAGGAAGTAAGGAAGTAAGGATTATTACTACATTAATTCCAAAGTCGAACAGCGGTTACAGTGAAAGAATTGTATGGTGGGATTGTAAATAAATAATTTTCTTAATCAGAAATGCTTACTGTTGATAAAGTTACAATCAGGTAGTTATTGTGGGAATCGTCTGTTGTAAAATGTGGCCGATAACGACACCCTTTTTATAAAAGGATAATTGCGCAGCGGAGGTAATGGTGGTTGTCACGAATAAATTGCTGTTATTCCGGAACTTGTGCCTAAAAGAGATAAATACTATGTTCAGATTTCTAAGAGACTTTAAGGGAATAAAACAGGTTTGACTGTAAACTGAATACCGACACATTGTTCATACGGCACATTTTGCATTACCTCGGGGTTTTGAGTATGCCCGCCTATTTTTATATTATGTTGGATCCACAGTAGATCAGCAAAATAATCCATTAAAATAAATTGGTTATGAGAAATTGGGATTATTATTATAAAGACACGAATAGTTGTCATGTACATAGGAAGGCGCTTTTCTGTAACCCAATATTATTTATATTACGGAGTTAAAGTTAAGGGGTATTTATGTTTTGGTTTCACAGTTCCCCTAGAAGCAAAGTTGAGAAGATTATTTTTTTAAATAAATTTCATAAGGTCTCACCATGGCGCACTCTATAAATTCGTAATTTTTGTAAAATGAGTATTGTCTGTAAGTGTAAATTGACGGAGTTAAAGGAAAAAATCATTAAAAAGGGTAGAGAGAGAATGGAAAGTTCATGGTGAAGATGAAAGGGAGAATGGAAAGTTCATGGTGAAGATGAACGGGAGAATGGAAAGTTCATGGTGAAGATGAACGACAGTGTAACTTGATTGCGTCATCATTCATCATTCAACCAAGAGTCACTTTAACCAAGAGAAGTATCTTTCATCAATTTTATAATAAGGAAGGGATGTAGTGTATGTAGTTTGTGGTAAGGATATGACGTTGTGTCTGGCATGCGGGTTCAGTCAGGGTGACAGTTACAGAGAGCGTGGCAGCGAGAGCGCACGTCACTCGTGGACTGGCATGGAACGAGCCAATATACGTATCTTACACGTGTGGAGTACTACACGTACCATCAAGCCCGGGGTACCATAGGGATTAAAATGGATAATACCGGGTTCAGCAAGCTCTGAAAACACCGACAAGACACCGTAACCTCCTCCGTTGTTCAGTAGGTGTATCACGAGCAGGGGAGGTCGGTCAAAGTGTATTACCAGACCAATCGATCGAACATCGATCGATGGTGGAATGGATTAGTCGACGTCGATCGATAGTTTCTACTAGACCAATCGATCGTCAGTCGATGCCATCCACCGAGCGATTGTGGAGGAATAGATTTGTAAAATTCTGATAACACCCAAAGAGAGATGGAACCTATGTCCCAAAAATATGACCAAATATTAGAATTTAATTCAAAACCTCACATTAAAATTCGGGTCACAAGGTTTATTTTTCAAAGCCAGTGTTCAATTCTATATAATTTCAATATAATTATATTAACCTTGGAAGCATTTATTAATTTTAAAAACTAGATCACCTTAGCTTTAAAAACCATTTTTCTTTTTATAACGGTCGCTCTTATTTATTAGTTAATTTGGCAGCTCACAGTAGAACATAAATCTCAAACTTGAGGAAGTAAGTTTTATATAGAGCCTTCTTTGTAAATAAATACCTACCCACTGTCTTATTTTTCCCTATCTCATATAGTCTAAGATCCCAGGGCCCCCAGATGTTACTTATTTTTGAAGTAACGAATTTTACGGTATAGACACTCTTCTATGTGTTTAAGAGTGTGTGTGTACTAACTAGTTTGACTAGGCGGCCCGTTCACAGGTAGTAGGTAGAAAAGGTAGACAAAAACATAACTTACTTTTGTTAAATTCGAAGTGCTGATTTTTATATATGTCACATAGAATATTATTAAAAATAAATATTTCATATTGACAGACCGTTTCTGTGGGCGGTAATTCCTCCCAGACGCTTGAAACCTCATAAAAAAATTACCGAACTTTTGTTATATTCGAAGTCTTCTGCTTTATATATGACTAGCTGTTGCCCGCGGCTCCGCCCGCGTGGAACTCAGTGTGTCACAAAGTTATTACTGCGTTAATCCCGACCCCACACCTATTAAGACACACTCCACACATCTTAAGAACAGTTGATTTTTTACTACGTTTTAGTCATACCGTACAAAAATCCGTTATGTAGATCTTGAGAAAATCGATAAAAAGACTTTAAGATATAAACGTCGGGGTTTTTTCATTCCAAACTATTATATTTTTAAACTACATTGGTAGTTTTTCATTCGGGTGCCAAAACATAAAGACCAGCTAAAGCGATGCTGACCCTCGAAAAAGCAACATAAAGTTGATCATGAGAAAAAAAGCCGGTTCGATTCCCGATATATGTATAGATATCCCGATATATAGTTATTAATGAGCCCGCGACTTCATTCGCTCATGGAAGCTTTTCCCGCGTAAATCTCGATCTCGCGGGAAGTCCGGAACAAAAAGTAGCTTATATAATGCTCCATAACCTCCTCTACCTCCCACTGAAAGTCCCTTAAACATCTGAACCCACGACCTCATTCCCGGGTATGAGTTTTTACCGCGTGAATCCTAATCCCGCGGGAATTCAGGGATAAACAGTACCCTATATGTTGCTTCAAAACTTCCTCAATCTCCTAGTAAAGGTCGCATAAAAATTTAAGCCCGCAACTACGCGCAGGAGTTTATTTCGCGTAACTCCAGATCCCGCGGGATTTCCGGGAAGACAGACTTGTTAGTTTTATATTAATGTTTGTTTAGAAGTTATTTATACCCCATACGCGAAGAAGGTTTTCCCGCGTAAATTCCGATCCCGCGGGATTTCTGGGATAAAACATATCCTATATGTTAATCTAAGTTGCCCTCTATGTGTGTGTCAAATTTCATGAAAATCGGTTCAGTAGTTTTTGCGTGAAGGAGTAACAAACAAACAAACAAATACACAAACTTTCACATTTATAATATTAGAAAGGTCGCATAAAAATTTAAGCCCGCAACTACGCGCAGGAGTTTATTCCGCGTAACTCCAGATCCCGCGGGATTTCCGGGAAGACAGACTTGTTAGTTTTATATTAATGTTTGTTTAGAAGCTATTTATACAATACAATACAATACAATACAATACAATACAATACAAATATTCTTTATTGTGCACTAGAAGGACATTACAAAATATATAAAATGGAAAGAAGTTTCACAAAAGGCGGCCTTATCGCTAAGCAGCGATCTCTTCCAGACAACCTTTGGGTAGGAGAATAAAGTAGCACAAATCGGTAGGGTGCACAACTGTTGGGCTGAAAGATAAATAAATAACAAAATAAATATATAGAGACTAAGTATAATAAATATAGTATATATAATATATATGTATACATATAATAATATATTAATAATAATACATATAACATATAATAATATAATAAAAATATATATGAACTAATAGACAGAATGAATAAACTGATATTTCAAATTTAATATTGTTAATAAAACAAACCATACTTTCAATAAAAACATAAAAACCCCATACGCGAAGAAGGTTTTCCCGCGTAAATTCCGATCCCGCGGGATTTCTGGGATAAAAAATATCCTATATGTTAATCTAAGTTGCCCTCTATGTGTGTGCCAAATTTCATGAAAATCGGTTCAGTAGTTTTTGCGTGAAGGAGTAACAAACAAACAAACAAACAAATACACAAACTTTCACATTTATAATATTAGTAGGATGTTTGGGGGGCTATTTTAATACCTTTTGTGTACAGCCAGACCAATCCGAAGGGCCAAACATTCTCCCAGACACAATCAAAGTTCCGCTGTAAGTGCGAGTGTAGGGGCATTATGCAAGCGCTTGAGCGTGAGCGAGAGCAATATATTATGTTTTCAGAACTACTCTAGTAGTTATGAGGTGTTTAGTTCAGTGGTCTCGAACCTTTCGGTATTTCTCGAATTTTTTGGTATTTCTACCGAAATGGGCACTGTTCTACCGAAATACCGAAATGCAACGATTTTTCCACGATTTCAATGAATATGTGTAAATTCTCCCTATTGTTCTACCGATTTTGCGTAATTTTTAAGTTGGCAGCCCATTTCATTTATGTTTTACGTTAAGGGGAATGGGGAATCCCTCAACCATAGATTTAGAACCAGTAAATTCACCCACATATTTGAAAGAGCGAGATTGCCAGTTACAAAATCTACGTGAAAGACAAAAAATATTGTCGTACAAGGATCTTTTGGCGCCTGGATACGTGTGGGTGACAGAGATAGTGTGACTTACATGTAAGGCAAACTGTATAGTCCGTTTTTTTAGAATAGAGTTAACTACAAAACAAATATGGCCGATAATTGTCAAAGTCACAGTAGTCAATAAGACACTGACATTACACATGTACAGTAAAACCAACTTAACCTTGAAATGAAGAGAGGCGCTGTCGGAAGCTTTGGACCAATCATCGAGAGGTAGTAACTGACTGATGAATGGCCACAACGTACTTATGAATGACTTTTTAACATGGCGGCGTTAGTCCCAATTTTTCCATTGCAGAGATAAGTTGGTGGCAATTATCGAAAAAAATGTCAAACATGTCAAGTTCTTGTTGAAATGCATGTTGAAATGATTCATCTGTGAAAAGTGAAGTTGATGGATTTGCACAATGTATGAAATTTATTCATTATTATTGTAATTTACAATCAGTTTTTGGTGTAAAACACAGGGCGATATACCGAGTGAACCGATTGAATTGTTTGTAAGTTGTTTCACGCGTGTAACATTGTGGAAATTTGATGTTTCGGAAACTCAGTGATTTGTTTTGTAGTTAACTCTCTTCTAAAAAAACGGACTGTATGACGCTAATGAGGGTCGCCGTTTTTGTGCTCACCAGTTGGCGCCACCGGCGAGGTGAGGTCCTGCTGTCAAAGCCCGCCCATACATAAACAGTGACAAATGACATTCAGACAAGCGAAAAGTGACAGACAGACCTCACTTTTCACTAGCGCCTCTAGTGGAAAATTCACACGCGGTTACCCTCATTGTTATGATTTTGAAATTAATTCAAAGATGACCGCCGCGGCTATGGCCGAAGAATATTGGTAGGTATGGTCCTAAAGATCATAAAAAATAATTAAATATTGTATACTTAGCATCAAAAAATTGTATTGTGTTTATCTAGCCTGTATATGTGTTTTGTAATTTTACATAGAATTTAAATAACTTTTAATCTGTATATTTTTGTTTAATTTGGTGTATTTGATGTATATGTTACCGGAAATGTATGAAATCTTTAGGAAATGTGTAAAATATTGTTTTAAAAATTATTTAATTCATACATTTCCTAGGAAATGTACACATTTCCTAGGAATTGTATACAATTCCGATATCGTATTAGGAAATGTGTATATCGTGGCCACATCGTAGATTTGTTAACTTCAAATGGTCGCATTTCATGAAATGGGCAACTCAGTTTGTCCAGACCGTTAAATCGTCTACGTTTGGTCATCCACGTTTGGTCAAATCGTAAAAACGCAGAATATAGGGCATAATTTCGAACCGTGACGTCTCCGGCGCTGCGGAAGGTGCAGCCCCTTCGCCCTTGCGTAACAAAGCACAGACACCCACGCTCGCCTGCGCAGCTTCGGCTTGCTGGTCGCCTTCGGCGACCAGCCTCAGCCGCTCCGGCTCGCCCGGGTGTCTGCGTTTTGTTACAGAGGGCGGGGGCTGCCCTCCCTCCGCGCCTCCGGGTTCTAAAAAAAACTCTAGGGGTAGGGCATACAAGACTACGTGGAGTAGGGGTAGGCTAATTCGGTTCTGTAACCAATTCGACCTACCTACACCTTGAAGAATTTGACTGAGTAGTAATGCAAATGAGTATTTATTGTCTTACACAATAATATTTTTGATTAAGGCACTCGGTGAGACAATCTGGTAAAAATCATAACGTAAAATATAATATCTTCATATTATCTATCCCGCGTACCCATTAAAATCTTAAATGTTTTACATTTCCGATTACTATTTAGGAAATGTATACATTTCCTAGGAAATGTGTCCAATATAATTTATTTCACACATTTCCGGGCGATTTTAGGAATTGTATACATTTCCTAGGAATTGTATACAATGACGGATTTAACACATTTCCGTTAACATATATAAATTAGAATAATGGGTGGACATTGGATGAGAACCAATATCAATTTTACTGGTTCGATGGCGATCAGTTACCAAGTCTTGTCAGTGAATTACTCGAAAATGAATCAGGTATGTTAAGTTCACATCAAATTCATTTTTTATATGCACAGCAATTCATACCTTCAATAATGTTTTTTGTATTTTCAGAAGATTCGAACAAAGATAATAATCGACGACCCGAATGGCGCAATGGTTAACACGCCGGATCGCTGTTCCGAGGGTCCTGGGTTCGATTTCCAGCGAAGCGACGATTTGAATGATGAATTTGAATTTCCGTTCTCGGTCTGGGTGTGTGTCCTTGTCTTGTGTGTTGTCCATGGCACCCACGACCACGACACAGGGAATCCTAGTGTGGGGCTTTGAGTGTGTAGCGTTATTATTATTATTGTAATAACGATGATGACGACTTGAATATTGAAATCCCGGATTGGTTCGAGGATGAAAGTCGAAACTCATATGAAGCTAACTACTAATTAAGACTTAATTAAATAATAATGGAAGAAGATCAAATTTTTACTGCATTTCTATGTTTTTGTATTAATATAATAATAATAAATTGTCATTTAACTCAATAATTTGTTGTTGAAAACAAACCCTTTGTAGGCAAAAAAATTAATTGTTTCGGGGAGCTTAATAAAAATTTTAATTGTGTCTGGGAGAATGTTTGGCCCTTCGGATTGGTCTGGCTGTACACAAAAGGTATTAAAATAGCCCCCCAAACATCATATATAAAGCAGAAGACTTCGAATATAACAAAAGTTCGGTAATTTTTTTATGAGGTTTCAAGCGTCTGGGAGGAATTACCGCCCACAGAAACGGTCTGTCAATATGAAATATTTATTTTTAATAATATTCTATGTGACATATATAAAAATCAGCACTTCGAATTTAACAAAAGTAAGTTATGTTTTTGTCAACCTTTTCTACCTACTACCTGTTAACGGGCCGCCTAGTCAAACTAGTTAGTACACCTACACACACACTCTTAAAACACGTTAAACACATAGAAGAGTGTCTATACCGTAAAATTCGTTACTTCAAAAATAAGTAACGTCTGGGGGCCCTGGGATCTTACTCTAATAGTATCATACTACGATTCCTTGTATCCAAGGCATCAAGGACTACAAAAAAGACAAAAACACACACACACCGAGAATAAAATTTTTAACTCATCATTCAAATTTCCGCCACGCTAGGAATCAAATCCAGGAACCTTGAAACGATTATCTGGCACGATGAACATTGCGACAAACGGGTATGAGACGTAAATCTTCGTCCCCTGCATGTTGTAAAACGAATGTCTCCGTATCACAGGGTCCTCAAACCAGTAGATCTATTAGCAAAATAATATTATCGTAATACTGCATGCGGCGAATCCCCGCTAGACAGCCAAAAAATACACCCTAAAACAATTGCTTCGGCAGCTCTTTTTCAAAGGTCCCTGAACTATTATCTACTAATCTTATTCCGTTCACTGCATTTAAAAGCATAACAGGTACATAATATTGATTTATCTATTAATTATATTAGTCGACCGTCAAACAGTTTAAATTATATCCCTAGTTGTATTAAGGTCCTTGCTTGGATATGAACAAAAAGCGTACCTTTCATTTCTTAGTCCAAAAATCAACAATCACGGAACTAAGTCTGCTTTAACTAAAATAAATCAATGATAACTATATTTCCAATATCACACGTCGATGTGTGAATAATAATAATTCGACGGTTCCCGGGCTATTTGCATGAAGCGACATCATGGGCGATATTGAGTTATATACATATTTGGAATCAGCGAATTTTTCTGCGTCTTTTGAGCCGGGTTTGGTAGCAATCTGAGCATATTTTTGGCGCTTCATGCAAATAGGATTTTGGGATCATTCTGATTTTTCATTGCATCAAGTGACACGAAATTTGTCTTTTTTTGTAGAATGGGCACTTAAGCCACACACATTTTTTTTTAATTTTCACTTGAGTCGTTTTGCCTTACACACAATTTGTTACGACTGTGTATTGTATTATTGTATTGTATCTGTTACTGACACACAAAGTCGCTTGATGCATCTGTCTTGCATTAAATTACAATACTGAAAGGTACTTAAAACATTTTGCCCTGCAGTTGTATGTTCTTTTGGGTGTCATTTGAAGCTTTATTCCCGAAGCAATATTTTTTCAATTCGTCGCTTCAGTTAATTTAAAATTACTAGTTTTATCCCTTCAAGCACTTTTCTTAAAACTTAAAGCGCTGCAAAATATGTAAAATATGTATGAGTCGTTTTTAAGTTGTCGGTTCAGACAAAGCATTTTATAGTTGTATGGAGATTTACTACTATTGGAGCTGTCAAATTGGGAAGTCTTCCTATGATACCAGGCTGTAATTACAGTTTTGAAGACTTTAAATGATGAAACTGAAAAGACTTTTTAATTTAGGTGTCATAATTATCTTAGACATTATGAATTACTAATGATATTATGATCCTTACATTAAACAATTTTGTCCCTAGAAATTGAAACAGGGTCCCTAAAATTAAGGCATTTTTTTAACAATAAATAACGTTAATTTTAAAAATTAAGCAACTTTTTATTTTCGAGGGTTGGGGGTGTTAGGGGCTCCTTTCATCTTGAGCCCAAGCCGTCCTCCCCTGCTCGTGGTGCTCCCTGCTAAGCAACGGACGAGGTCACGGCGCCCGGCCCCCCTATTTAGGGGTCTCTGGACTTTGTACCCTCCAGGTCAGGCCCGACTGGCTAGCTACCACCCTCCTTCTAAAAATCAGCCATGAAATGTCCTTGACGTGTTTCGGCTGAAGTGTCGGAGAGCCAGACTTCCTCTTCTTCTTTCTCCCCCATTTTCAGTTGTTTCCCTCCCACTCTTCATCTATCTCCTATCCTGAAGCGGTGTGTTGTTGGTGTATCTGGGGTCCGTCATTACAAGCTGCTCTCGTGCTTCGGGCGTGATGACCAGGCACGGCGGCCAGGGAGAGCCGATGAAAAGTTACCGCTGGCGCCCGAACCCAGGAGATCCCGGTCTGGGAGGCTGTCCCGCCGTCAATTTTAAAAGCCAGTTGAATAATTTCCTTGCCGATGACGGGAGCCGGGTGTGGACGGGGACTTTGTTTGCGGGTTGGATCGGGGGTCCTTGCGTCCGCCGTGCCAGTAGCTAACTCTACCCGATTTGCAGAGAGAGTTCGCATGACATTGCTTTGACCCTGGCGACACCAATTATATTCTATTGCTTCCAGTTAATCTTTGTCTTACCCGCAATAAATATGAGAAAGTCAAATAAAAGAACAAGGTTCAAATCAGCGGCATCCCCCTCCACATTTCAAATGGACTTCTGCAACATCAGGGGCTTACACTCTAACCTCATCGCCGTTCACCACCATCTTGAATCGGCGCAGCCGGCCTTACTCTGTTTGACGGAGACACAAATATCGGCTCGAGAAGAAACATCTTACCTTCTGTATCCTGGATATAGATTGGAATACCAATTCATACCACATGCTGGTGTCTGTGTGCTCTCGAGATGATATTTGCTGTCAAGGCGTTGCTTGACTTTCTTGAAGGAAGAGATCTGTCTACCATCTGTGTACGCGTTGACGACGGTGGTCAAACGCCCGTCTACATTTGCTTGTACAGGTCTCATAGCGGCAATACGGAAATTGATCGACAAGGGGCGATCGATTATGTGCAGGAGCAGATTCCTCGTGCCGAAGTGGTGATCCTAGGTGACTTTAACGCCCATCATGTTGAATGGCTTGGATCACGTACAACGGACTACGCGGGGAAATCTGCCCACAGCTTTGCCTTGGCCAATGGCCTCAGTCAGTTGGTGTCCAGCCCAACTCAGATCCCTGACATAGACGGTCATTTTACTTCCAAGACCATGCGCGTCTCGCCGGGTTTGGCATTTTAGATCGGCAGATTGGGATGGTTTGCGGGAATTTTATTCGTCTTAGCCTTGGAGGCGCAACTGTTTCTCTTCGGCTGAACCCAACGTTTGCACCCTGTCCATAGCCGATGTGATACTCCAGGTCATGGAATGTTACATTCCTAACTCTGTGGTACCCGTTGGTGGAAAAACCCAAGCCTAGTTTGACAGAGACTGCTTTAAGGCTAACAGCCTGAAGCAATCTGCTTATCAGGATTGGCTAAAGGTGCGCAAACTTGGTTGTGCAGACGCTTCTCAACTGAAGAAGAAATTTAATGCTACCTCCTGGTCCACAAAAAAGATCAGGATTGACTAAAGGTGCGCAAACTTGGTTGTGCAGACGCTTCTCAACTGAAGAAGAAATTTAATGCTACCTCCTGGTCCACAAAAAAGCTAATCACCAAGGGAATGTTCAAGCACATACATAGAACAGGTAAAAGACTTCTAGGCTACCCTTGTGTTAGTCGGGCCTTCTGGCCCATACTGCTGAGAACCGATAAAAAACCCCATTCGTCATAACAACACGGTTTCAGAACATTCCCCTTAACATCTCCAAGAGTATTGGGATCCTAGGTGTTGATATCTCAAACGAAGTTCAGTTTCGGGACTACTTGGTGAGTAAGGCTAAACCGACCACAAAGAAACTCAAACTCAAATCGTTTATTTCACATAGGTATTTACAAATACACTTGTGAATGTCATTATTTGATTTTGATTCAAGAAGTTGGGAGTGCTCAACAGAGCTAAGCGGTACTGCATGCCTGACCATAGGATGATGCTTTATAAAGCACAAGTGCGACCTCACATCGAGTACTGCTCTCACCTTTGGGCAGGGGCCCCGGCTAACCAGGTAGAGCCGTTTAACCTAATCCAACGGCGAACTGTTCGTCTTGTCGACGATCCCATGCTCACAGATGGTTTGGAACCACTAGAACTACGGAAAGATGTGGGCTCTCTCTGTGTGTTCTACCGTCTGTATAACGGGAAATGTTCTGAGGAACTGTTCAGTTTAATACCTGCGGTTAACTTCCGCCATCGCACATCACGGGGTAAAGCCAGGTTCCACCAACATCATCTGGATTCTTGGCACTAGTCCACAGTTCGGTTTTCACGTAATTTTCTACCACGTACATGTAAACTGTGGAGCGAGCTTCCTCCCTCGGTATTCCCACAGTGCTATGACATGGGGTCCTTCAAGAAGCGGGTATATCGCTTCCTTGATTTTAACGCGCTGGTGACGCCCCTGGTGTTGCCAATGTCCATGGGCGACGGTGATCACTTACCATCCGGTGACCCGCCTGCTCGTTATTAGTCCAATATAAAAATGAAAACCTGAGCATATTTCAATGATCAAACAATATAGACATGCTTTAACCGCCCGTTTTTTTAATTTTTTCATATTAGTGGTCATTTCAGACAATATCGTTCTGAAAACCTTCGCCCCTTCAATCGTTTTGCTTTCCTCTGCTTTGTTCAATACTTGGTTATTGACGCAATTAGCCTTACACTAAAAAACTAACACGATATTACTTCAATCAATTCGCTTTAATCTATTACTAGCAACCAATGGCGCTTCAACCATTTAGCCTGCATCTATAAATAAGAAAAATAAGTGCATTTTGCATCAAGTGACATTTATTTCTGCTAATAGGAGCTATTTAAGTGACAAACCTCGATCAGATTATGAAGCGTAAATTTTTGAATTCGGTAAATGTTTCTTTTACGAAATTAAGCAACGTTTCGACAAGTTATGATTTTTTTTCTGAAAATAAAAACTTTGAATGGCTCTCCTGTAAAGTTCAAAAAATGTCGCTTCATGCAAATAGCCCGGGAACCGTCGATTATATTTTGTGACTTAAGACTCGGAAATAACCCGTTAAAATATACAGGTTCCTATTAAGTCATCGGAGTTCTGAAATTTTGTGTTGGTAACCCTTAGAACTCTAGATAATAATTCATTAGACATTCAATTTCAAATATAAAAATAGATTTAACTACAAGTACCTTTATTATATTTACGGAATAACGAATGTAATTTCAAGATATTCACAGTAATTCTTAAATCGCACTTACGAGGTATCTATTTATAGCATAAAAGCCGTTTTCCTCATCTCATCTAAAGTCTTACAATGTTTAATAAAAATTGGTTGCCTGTAAAGTCGGTATACGGGCGAAAGTTTTACGTGACAACGACTTTGAGTGGTAAAATAATTTTAATGTGAATATTCATTCGTATAGTAGGAAGAAGGATGAAATAATAGTAACAATTTAAAACATTTATTTATACAAAGAATTATATTTAAAACATTAATTTATACAAAGAATCTCATTTGAAGGGACGCGTGCCTTTCACTTTTTATGTCTGTCTCTCTCGCTCTTAGGCGGGCTAACCATGCCCGAGTGGAAGGGACGCGTGCCTCTCACTCGCTCTCATTGTGAGCGCATAACGTGAGCGGAGCGTAACGCAGTTTCTTGAAGTGTCACCCGGCAAACCAATTTATAAGATGTTGTCACGTCAAAATAAGGAAACCGTTTATTTTATGCATTGAAGTTAATTTAAATATTATTATATTTTTATGACATATATATTAGTATGAGTTTTTGTATCTCTTACTATTCATTCGAGTTATCGATGATCACAATCGATTGATACGTCCTTGCATATTTAGCAGTTAAAATAATTTTCATAAAGTGATTGTATCGGACGTGTTCTTTTTAGAGTTAAACCATAGGTACAACCCCATGGTTGCTTGACAGAAACGCTCGTATTAGTAATAAAAAAGAACGTCATCAACGTTCTCGGAGTCAAAAAAGTATGCTTATTACAGATAACTCAAAAACTACTGTTCAGATGTTCAAAAATAGACATCAAATCGGTCCACTTAGTAAAAAGTTGTGATCTAACATACATACAAAATACAGTTGAATTGAGAATCTCATCCTTCGAAGACTATTAAAATTACAAACAACTAGATCAATTAATTTCATTTCCTTGATTGTTTAAACCGATAAAATTTGTCTCATCTCTTCATCCAAGACCACTCACCCCGTGGGGATTTGTAGAAGCGATGACATATTTTGACTTTCTAAGAATGTTTGTATAAACCAAGTCCTAATAACATTCACTTCATTTCACCTGTAAAACATCCAACACTTGCATAACACCTAAACTATCAAATAACAAAGCAATACTAAAATTCACTTCCATTCCATTATCACCTGCACCCAAACACCCAAAAAAACCAAACCGACCAAGACAACCGCGCAATACTCACACAATGCGCCTGCCGCGCCTCCTCGATGTAATGCGTGGTGATGATGACGGTCTTGTCCCCGGAGCTGGTGATGCGCACCAGGTGCGTCCAGATGGACTGGCGCAGTAACGGGTCCACGCCCACCGTGGGCTCGTCTAGGATCAGGAGTTCTGGGTCGTGCATGAGCGCCACCGCGAAGGATACGCGCCGCTGTTGGCCGCCGCTGGGGACAAAGTTGATAAGTGTGATGAAGGCTATCACACTGGCTGCAGCAAGGACGATGAACTTCCCTATCGATGAGTTATTTCACAAAAATAAACTTCAGCAATATCTTTTCACGTAGTTTATTACAACATATACACATTATTCTCTACACTTTGTACATTATTACATTTAATTACCAATTAATTTTACAAGTATACATTCGGGCAGAACTTCCCCTTAGAACCGTTACAAAATTAATGACCTGCACTGCCTTAGTCCGCCATATTTATATCCTACTCTCAACCCCACTTTACAATTAAATCGGAAGTCAATATCACTTATATAATCTCAAACAATAAATGAATTTATTAATAAATCGTAGGAATAAATTATTATACACAGAATTATTATACAAACAATTATACAGTTATTGTAATTAATAATTAATGTTGGGTTATATCGGGGTGCCGGAAGTAGAGCTTGTAACATAAGTTAGTCGATTACAACTGACTCGATGGAACAAGGCACTCGTAAGGGCGTTACCAGACCAATCGATCGATCGTCGATCGACGGCATAGACAGATGATGGAATCGACTAGTCAACGTCGATCGATCAATTGGTCTTAGTAAAAACTATCGATCGACGTTGATTAGTCGATTCCATCATCGTCGTCCCCATCGACCGATGCCGTCGATCGACGATCGATCGATTGGTCTGATAACACCCTTAGACAATGATGTTAATTCTTTTACAGCCCGATGATGACTATTTTACACGTGTTTCCTTTTACAATAATACCGAATAAGCTACATTTTTAATAGTAACATAAACTATTATGTGTACTTATAGTATAAGGCTTAAGAGTTTGTTTGTTTGAACGTGCTAAGCTCAGGAACTACTGGTGCAAATTGAACGATTATTTTTGTGTTGGATAGCCGATTTATCGTGGAAGACTTTAGGCAATATAATATTACCCTTCGACCAATAGGAGCGGTACCCAGTGAGTACCAGTACCCAGGCCCGCTTATTTCAATACAAACATAAACAAAAAATATCGTGCATCTTGCAGCAGTTTTTAAAAGGTTACTTTTAAGAAAACCGGCGGGAAAAAATAACTACACCAATTACAAAAATATTTATAACTAGCTTTTGCCCGCGGCTTCGCCCGCGTGGAATTCGTTAATATGGCGATCCGGAGAAGTGGGGAAGGGGGTACGTCATCAATTATCTTCCTAGGAAAATTCATCGAAATCGGTCAGGCGGTTTAGATTTTTCATACAAACTTTCATCCCCTATTTCAAGCCTTTAGGGGTTGATTTTTGAAAAAAAAGTAGCCTATGTGTGACTCTGGGTCTTCAACTATTTTCTTTCCGAATTTCATCCAAATCGGACCGGTGGTTTAGCCGTGAAAACGTCACAGACAGACAGACAGACAGACAGACTTTCGCATTTATAATCTATACTATAAATACTATAATAAAACTGTAGGAGCACGTGTTCTGTACATTGAATATTTTTTTTAAATTTCGACTAAGGGGCACTTACATATCGAGATAGAACTCAAAAATATATTTTTTTTATTTATTGTCTGTCTGTCTGTCTGTCTGTCTGTCTGACCGATCATCACGCGTAAACCACTGGACGGATTTAATTGAAACTCGGTAAAGTTATTACCTATATACTGGTGTCTATTATAGGGTACTTTTTTTTTCGAATAATATTAAGGTTCCCTAGGGATAGGTGACTAAAGTTTGTATGGAATTTTTTTATAACGTCGTCCGATTTGCTTCAAACTTGCAACAAAGGGTTATCACTTAAATTAATAGAATACGTGTTTCTCAGTTTTTCGATATTTTGTTAGGAAAAGAAAAAAAACACAAATGAATGCGGAAATTTGTAATTTTTTAAGGTAACTTTCTGACTAAACTGAAAATGATTTTAACCCCATATTTTAAAATAAAAAAAAAACCAGCAAAGGGTGCAAAAATGGGGATAACGTTGGTACAATTATAGGTACCTACAGTGTTTATTCAAGTTGACTTAAGTGACAAAACAAAATCTATAGGTTAAGAAAGAGTACTAGAACAAAAATCTAAAAAAAATAATTAAAATAAAAAAAAAGTTTGTCTGTTTGTCTGTTTGTGCGCGCTAATCTCCGGTTCGGCTGAACGGATTTTTATGGGACTTTCACAGGAAGATAGCCGAGATTCCTGAGCAACATTTAGTCTAAGTTTTATCCCGGAATTCCCGCGGGATCAGGATTCGCACGGGAAAAATTCCTATGCGCGAAGTCGCGGGCTTTAATTTTTATGGAACTTTCACTGGGAGATAGAGGAGGATCTGGAGCAACACTTAGGTCCGGCGCCCATTATCGGCATCGGCAAGGAAAGGGATCTTTTGGCATCCCTACATGCCAGCGCACACTGTCGGAAATTGGCATGGCCTTGGCATGCTACAACGTTCTTAGGGATGACGAGGCGTCCTTAAGCATGCCGCACCGAGTGCTGCTTGGGCGAAGGTGACGACGCGACAGTGGGCGACGGCGTACTGAAGGATCCCGAAGTATCCCGAAGCATACTCAAAGCTGCCGATTCAGTAGCCTCAAGCATACCGAAGATTTTTGTTACTACGATCATATATCATGGAATTTTCTACTTTATTGCCATGAAGTTAATGTACCTATAATGCTTTTTATCACCTAAAATCCTTATCCTGACAAATCCTCAAAAAATTCATCAACACATAGGGTACTTATTATCCCGGAATTCTGGCGGGATCAGGATTCACGCGAGAAAAACTCCTATGCGCGAAGGCTCGGGCTTCAATTTTAATGATACTTTTATTGCGAGGTAGAGGGGAATTCTGGAGCAACGTATAGGCTACTTTTTCTTCCGGACTTCCCGCGAGATCATGATTCACACGGGAAAACCCCTATGCGCCAAATCGTGGGTTCAGATATTTATGGGACTTTCAGTGGGAGGTAGAGGTATGGTATGGAGTAAGTATTATAATAAGCTACTTATTGTTTCGGACTTCCTGCGGGATCGAGATTTACCCGGGAACAACTCCCATGAGCGAATCAAGTCGCGGACTCATTTATATATTCATATATCGGGATATCTTTATATCGGGAATCGAACCGACTCTTTTTCTCATGACCAACTTTATGTTGCTTTCTCGAGGGTTAGCATCGCTTCTGGTCTTTATGTTTTGGCACCCGAAAAAACTACCAATGGAGTTTAAAATTATATATTTTTTAATTATCGTGGTTAAAGTTATGCTTAAAGTTTGGAACAAAAAAACACGTTTATATCTTAAAGTCTTTTTACCGATTTTCTCAAGATATACATAACGGATTTTTGTACGGTATGTCTAAAACATAGTAAAAAATCAAGTGTAGAGTACTTAATATGTGTGGAGCAATATATATGCCACTATTTACCTTAGAGTTCTTGCGGGGTCGGGATTCACGCAGGAAAAACTTTGTGACACACTGAGTTCCACGCGGGCAGAGCCGCGGGCACAGCTAGCAGTATATTATATATATATATGTGTCGGAGACACTTGTCAGGATGGTGGTATAATGCTCCGATTATCAGGTTGTAAGGTGAAAAATAAAACACAGTGGGCGTTCAATACTTTTCTTCATGATTTAAATTAGGTTTCAGGTTACACAGTTTAACTTAATTTGATTAAAGCTTTTGGGTTATGTTAAAACGTGGTACAACTGAAATACACTTAGAGAAACGTTATGCCGTCGGGCCTAGGTACAACGCGGTATAGGATTTTATTACAGAGAACACTAGTTAACTTAATGCGACCGTTCAGCTCGACGTCTGCTCGAGAAGTCCCTGCTGCTCGTAGTCGACTACACAGGTGCCCTCTGTTGGGTTCCCCCTCTCCGATATCCCATCGAGTGACGTTTACAATTCGCACAGAGTTGCCATTTAAATTACAGTTTCCGGATTTACGTTTTATTCAAAGTTTAATGATTTATTTAGTTTGATTTTAATCAAATTTTATTTCCGTCTCCGACACGGCCATTCTGACAACGTCACACGTCCTCGTGTGATGCCTTTTACTTTAGGTTACAACAAAGCTCTAATTTTATTTTATTCAGCAAAAGCTACTAATTTTAAACGAGACTATAAATTTAATTTGAACAACAAGTTTTTTAGATTACTTAAAATTTCTTTGATTGAACACCAAGTTTTTTTTTTTAATTCTTTTTTTTTATTGCATTTTTTTAGCCCTAACTACCTACACTCCCGACGCGCCGCTTCCGGTGTCGTTATGGAGAAGAAACGGCAGAACAAACTCCATAACATTACACTTGTTTAGAGCAAAATTACCAAATTTATTATTAACGCGGGTTTGTTTTTAACTTTTAACGCAACACGTCGTCGTACAATCGTCGTAAAACTGAATGACTCGATCAGCTGTGGTGTCGGAATTTACCTGTAACAATAAACACAAACGAAAGTATCTCTTAAAGCTCGGCCCTTCCTGACCTACTATAAAGTCATTCTCAAAATCTCAAATTTCGTCTTTACATGACTTTATCAAATCATTGCAAATTTTAATGAAATCATAACAGATTATTTCTCTCAAAGGCCAAAGCTGACATGTCGATCAACACCCATACTTATTCAAATAATAGGAAACTCATTGAAATATTGCAGTGCCCGTACCCTGACCTCCATCCGGTCCTGATCATCACCCTTATAACCACCATCCAGTCATAAGTAACAACCCAATAGGCAACCTCTATCCAGTCACCTCCGCATGTAACCTCCTTTCGGTTACAAACACTACACCACCCAGATGATCATTTCGAGCTTTTATCAAAAATAATCTTAAAAAGGTTTGTTCAACATGTCGCTTTATTTATCCTATCACATTACAGATTAATCCAAAACAAACTCTACATTTCTCATTAAAGCTACTTTTCTGAAAAAGTTATCATTTCTCAAACAGGTTGACTTATCGAACGGTACTCAAGTACAATCATGAACTTCTCTCAAAAATAACAACCGTATACATAGCTCTTATCTGCATTGCAACGTCCATCCCGATGGGAAACTGTCTATTGGCACCCACCAATAACAGCACAGAACACTTCTTTCCAGTGCTCATATAAGGGCTATGCATTTTTCAAAGTAACAACACCATTCAATTACAATTTCAAAAGTTCCGTTCGACAAGTTGACCGAAAACTAAATCTCTCAAAAATAAAGAAATCTTTGAAATTGAATGAACATTACGTCTTGAAAACAAATTTTAATTCATTTCTCCTTTAAGCTATCAGAAAACAGATATGACGATACAGATCACCTGTTTCGTTGCGTCCGATCTGCGGCTGCCAGTTGCCAGAGCTTCCTCCTTCAGTGTCATACGAATGAACTCCATAGAACGCGCGAGCGCAAGCACGCAGCTGTCGATGCGGTTCCACATAACACGCGTGTAACCTGCGTGAGCTGCTCTTGTTCCTGATCGCCATTGGAATAACCTGTGCATCCTCGAAAACTTATCTAAAAACAGAACAGAACGATGCACATTGCATCGTCACATGTGAGATTACTTCAAAACTCATTGGTTTCACAAGGTAAATTAAAACCAATCGAAGTGTAATGTGTGTAACGTGTAACGAAGTGTGCACTTGTAAATAAAATAATTGGGGAACTGATTATATCCAACTGCTACTTTAATTAAAAATTTCACTGAACTTCCACAAACTGCAATTTTTTTTATTATGTAACCAAATCAGATATTAGGGAATACAAATTCACTATACTAATAGCCAGGATCACGCATAACAGTCATTAGAACCAAATCACAAAACTACTTTGTACAACTATTCACAATTTTTACTAAATCCAGACTACAAACTTTCGAGTAAGACATCTAGTGCCCCGGCTACCCAGCCGTCCAGCAATAGCATTGCTCACATCCAGCGCATGGATCAGATCCTTCGGATCACCCGTGTGTCACCTCCTGGTAACCACACGTATGGTCTGTACAGACCCCGACCTCCGCCAGAGCTAAACGCGCACCGCGCACCCACGCCCTACTTGAGATGTTTCAAGAGATACCGATTTCCAACGGCTTTTACAGGTGGTAGAGCCTAGAGTTCGTCCGGGGAAGGACCACCGCCCGCCAAGGTACTCAGTACCATTCCTACCGTCATAATAATTGTTTTTAAGAGCAATTGTGTTCCGGATAGGAAGGTTTGTGGAGCCGGTTTCACTTTTTTAGAGGCGACCATCTCAGACGTCAGGGGTAGCAACGCATCTGTGACCGAATTGGAACAAGACTCATACTAACAATAACTAACTGGACTATTACTAACATTAACTAACAGGACTAATTATCACTAACATACCCTGTCCTCGCACTTATTAACAAACTAACCAACTAATATATTATTCTAACACCATCTACTAACTGGACTACCCATCCTAGTCCCTTTGAGTCTAGTTCTAGGTCGGTCACAGTTGTTATGGGCGGCAGGGGAAGGGTGGTACTGCATGCTCGTTTGCTATCTTAATTCCATAAAAAAAAAAAAAAAAACGTAATAGCTACTGGTACGGTCGAACACTTCTCTTTATGGCCCCTAGAGTCCCCTTACTCGAGTTTCCTCCACAACTTAGATTTGAACATCATCATTAACTTCATCTGTATCGATCTCGACTGATGCGTGACCTGCTGGCATTTTTCTTAACCTATCGTGAACGTATTTATACCTACGATTTGAGTCTAGAGCCTTTAATGTGTAACGATCGCCGTCTAATACCTCTACCACTTTAAAGAGCCTTTAATGACAATGTTTTGGATCATTAGATAATCCCTTATACAATATTTAAAATTATCAATGAACTGCGCGGGTATTTACAATAATACTACACAAAACAATAAAATGTGCTTTACTTTTAAAACGACGCAAAAAAATAAGCTGAAATCGAACACTTTTTTTTTAATTAATGGCTCGACAAACATCACTATAGTGAGATTACTCGAAAACATTTTGTCACATAGTAAATAAAACTTTGAAAATAGTATTGTGTTTCACTTTTAAAACAACGTGAACTAATGAGTAACTAATTCGATCGACGTCACTAATGAAAAACCAAACCGTTCACTTTTTAAAAGCGTAAGCTAATTATTGTTGTAGGTACTCGATAAATGGAATACTTCGTCAAGTTGAGCACAAATAAAGCAAACTATTTTGTGTGTGTCTATTTTTTTCCAATTAATCCTTTTCAGCGATAAGCGGTGCACCAAATTACCAAAAACCAAAATAACTATCACGAACATTACACGTTTGATAAAAGTCACTGCACTGTACGTCATATCTCGTTATCAATTAAAAATTGTACCAACACGGAATGCATAATAAAATACCCGACTTTAAAACGTTTGTTTTTCTTTTTCGACCAGACTACAAAATCTTATCCACCCCCTTTATCTTTAAGAATTTTATGAACGTAGATTAATTATTATTGTCACTTCGGAACATAATAATTTTACTTTAAAATGACTCGAGTTACGTTACATTTCGATTAAATTAATTGAACAAAAATGCTTACCCAACCAAGTACCAATATTATCCAATAACCTTCATCAACTATTATCATCAAGGAAACTCAAAACAAAGCATGAATCCTATTCGTGGCCTGTGGCTTTTCACTAAGCCCAACCAACAAACCTTACGTTTGTTACACACGCATTCTTCTGAATGCCGAACGGGTCGCACGGATTCTTCCGTGGTCTATCCAGGACCCGACCAACAGAACTAAGATTCATCACTATTACTCGACTCAAATTCACTTTTTATATCACAATACTTCAAATGGTACTTAGCCCTTGGGCATCTTAGCAATCTAACCACAAATCTACCCACGTTAAACTTCAACAAAATGATCGCATGATAAAAGTGTGTTCCGATGTTATAATACTTGGTTAAATTACACTAAAATCAAAGGGAAAGTTACAAGAGGTCATAATAAAAACGATTTTTCTTTTTTTTTCAGCGATTAAACATCAAAATAAGATTACAATGAGGAGCGACTTGTTTTAATTACGGAGCTGCGTTAAATGATTTTATCACCGGAAATTGATGTCTTTATTTTCACTCACGATTTAAAAAAAAAACTACACACACACAATATAGTTTACACAAAAATTAAAATTTAAGCAATGAAATTGTATCACCTCAGACGTAATGGAATAAAAAAAATGCCATACCCATACTCGCTCTCTTACTTAGCTTTACCAAAATTCGACGCCACATTCCATCCATGCCATGTGAGATGGAATGGCACATGGCAACTCACTTGCCATTTATGGATCCAGTTATCACCTGAAAATTGCAACCTGAAAACCTGAAAATTGTAACCTGAAAACCCACAGTGAGTTCTTTATCCCAACTTCTGATATCGGAGACACTTGTCAGGATGGTGGTATAATGCTCCGATTATCAGGTTGTAAGCCTAAATTGGGATCATGTTGGACTCAAAATACACGGCAAAAACCTATCACATTTGAGGTTTGCGGATGATCTAGTGCTGCTCTCAGAAAATCCAAGCGAACTGCAATACATGTTCCAAACATTAAACAAAGAAAGTAATAGAGTAGGACTAGAAATCAACCAAGAAAAGACAAAGGTGATGACCAACGGGGAAAGAATAGAAATCGAACTTCAGTCTCTCTCGCTGGAATACGTGGAGAGTTATATATATCTGGGACATCAAATTTCGTTTGAGGATACCACATTAAGAGAAATAGACAGAAGAGTAGATAACACCTGGAAAAAATATTGGAGTATGAAAGAGATTTTTAAAAGCAAGATCCCAATTACATTGAAAACAAGAGCCATGGAAATTTGCCTTATGCCCTGCCTCACATACGCTTGTCAAACCTGGACTATGTCGAAAAAGCTTTTACAAAAAATTAAAACTTGTCAAAGAGGAATTGAGCGCAGCTACTTAGGCCTGAAACTAAAAGACAAAGTAAAACACACGAAAATAAGACAAAAAACAAAAGCAAAAGATATTATTACACAAACCCTCAAACTAAAATGGCGATGGGCAGGACATATGCAACGAGCAAAGGACGATAGGTGGTCAAAAACAATAACAAATTGGTACCCAATGAATGCTAAAAGAAAGCAAGGACGACCCCATAAAAGATGGTGCGACGACATTGCAAAAGTGGCAGGAAGAACATGGAGCAGACTAGCCAGAGACAGACACCAATGGAAACGCATGGAGGAGGCTTTTACCGCACTAGGCGGTCCTTACACAGATATTTAATAATAAACAATATATTAGTAATAATTAATGTAAAAAAAAATGGTCAAATTCAAATGATTTAAATGGATTAAATAAATATACTTAGTAACTATAATTAATGTAACATACATAATACGCAAATTCAAATTATTTAAATGAATTAAATAAATATATTTGGTAATTAGGTATAAGAAATGTAATGTAATATAATATAATAGTCAAATTAAAATTTTTAAAAGATATTGATACTACTTAGATTGAAATACAAATAATGATATACATACGATAATTATACACTACATAATTTTTACTTTCATTAAATAATTACAACATGTTAACAATTATTGTAAAATAATGTAGAGACTGAATTATATACAAATTTATTAATATTAATATAATTTTAGTCAAATAGGTATGTGTATAAGATGTATAATAAATATTGCATGAGTGTTAATTTCATCAAAAAAATTACTTTAGAATCATATTGTAAAATGTTAAAAAGACTGAGTGATGTGTAAATTTAAATGAATAGTTGAATAAGTACCAGTCGTAATTAAGTAGTAAAATAATAATAATAATAATGAAATATATATAAAAATATATATATATATAATCTCGAATAACTAATAATAATATATAAATAATAATATAAATCACGATAAATTAATTTCACTTGCATGAATAATTGTAAAAAAGTTTTGTTAGGAAGTGTACCAAAATAATTATTAAATAAAATGTAATATAATATAATTAAATAAAATGTAATGCATGAATAGTAGGTAATGTTAATGTAAAAGAATGTATTTTGTAAGGAATCAATAAAAGCTTTTTATTTTATTTATTATTTATTTATAAGGTGAAAAATAAAACACAGTGGGCGTTCAATACTTTTCTTCATGATTTAAATTAGGTTTCAGGTTACACAGTTTAACTTAATTTGATTAAAGCTTTTGGGTTATGTTAAAACGTGGTACAACTGAAATACACTTAGAGAAACGTTATGCCGTCGGGCCTAGGTACAACGCGGTATAGGATTTTATTACAGAGAACACTAGTTAACTTAATGCGACCGTTCAGCTCGACGTCTGCTTGAGAAGTCCCCGCTGCTCGTAGTCGACTACACAGGTGCCCTCTGTTGGGTTCCCCCTCTCCGATATCCCATCGAGTGACGTTTACAATTCGCACAGAGTTGCCATTTAAATTACAGTTTCCGGATTTACGTTTTATTCAAAGTTTAATGATTTATTTAGTTTGATTTTAATCTAATTTTATTTCCGTCTCCGACATATATTAGTATGGAAGTATGGATAGCAGCTGTAGTAACCTAACGAGTTAAACGGAAACGACCGCGGTAATTTACTGGCCAGTTCTGACCGTCCTTGTCATTCCTGTACCATTCCACGCCGAAATAACCTTTCTGTGTCAGATAAACACATCAACAAAGTCTAAGACTCAGGCACATTTTTGGTGAATACTTAAAAATGTAACTTTTTTTATTAAACATTTTTATGCGATTTAAAGGGTAACTAAATGCTTGTTTATAAATTAAAATTTCCATGTAGTTAAAGTGACAAAATAAAAGTTTAATTGAAAAGATCAAAAATGGAAAGAAAATTAATACACATGTACTTACTGAATGAAAACTAAATTTAACTTGGCAAATTGACATTTTTATTAAACAAAAAGCCGGTTCACTTTTTTAGAGGCGACCATCTCAGTCCTCAGGGGTAGCAACATATCTGTGACCGAATTGGAACAAGACTCACACTAATCATTACTAACTGGACAATACTAATATTAACTAACAGGACTAACTATCACTAACAGTCCCTGTCCTCACACTTATTAACAAACTAACCAACTAACATTCTAACACCATCTACTAACTGGACTAACCATCCTAGTCCCTAAATTGGGTCTTGTTCTAAGTCGGTCACAATTGCTATGGGCGGCAGCGGAAGGGTGGTGCTGCATGCTCGTTTGCTACCTTAATTCCATAAAAAAAAAAAAAAAATTTATAGAAGTGGCATTTAGTAGTCTGTTGGACCTCCTAACGCATTAGCTCTGGCTCTGCCTTGGCATGCTTAGAATCAGGTTGTCTATAGTATCCTGGGGAATCCTGCGCCAAGTTTGAGAGAGATGCACAAAATGTTCTTGTTCGGTGCATAAATTATGAGGAATCTCTTCAAATGCCTTTCTGCCAATAAAATCCCATGCATGCTCAATAGGATTCATGTCGCACGATTGTGGAGGCCAGTCTAGTACAGTGATATCATGTGTACCGAAAGCGGTCATCACTGACCGTGCAGTATGTGCTCGTGCATTATAATAATAATAATAATAATAATAATAATAATTCTTTATTTATTTGCTCTCAAAATAAGGTACATATCTTAAAGACATATCTCAAAATAAGGTAACATAACTTAAGGTATAAAAGTAACAAAGGTACATCCAAATTAAAGTACATGTAACCTAGGTGCAGAGATGAAAGGAAAAAATTAAGTTGGCCAAAAATTGTACCCGTGAGAGCCTGGTGCCTATGATAGGTTTCAGTAGAACCTGTGTTACAGGACGCCAGTCACCCCCCGTGGACATGTTCTGGTATTAGGTTAACATTTTGATGGAGTAGGTAAAACCTTAAGGTCTTAAGGTCTACAATCTGAACTATAAAATATTTCTATATACCTAGATTAAAAATAATGTGAATATTAGTATTATGTGTGTATGTGTGTGTGTGTGCGAGAGAGAGAGTGTGCGTATGTATGTATATATATGTGCGTGTGTGTGTATGTATGTATGTATGTGTGTATGTATGTGACTGTGTGTGTGGTGTGATTACGTGTGCGTATGTTTGACTGTCTATAGGTGTGTGTGAGTGTGCGCGTGTGAGTGTGTGTTTTAACGACAAGTAATTTGAGAATGGGAATTAGGGGTAGAAGAACAGGGAGTAGTACAATACATAATTATTGCTAACAGAAGTTACATCATTGTATATTAAAACGAGATCAAAAGTTGTTCGGTTTCATCGTAGGTAAGCGTTTTAAGGTAGTTAATGACCGTTATCTTTACTTTTCGTTTGTGGAGAGGATATATGTTTATTATTTTGTTGAGTTTATTGTATAAAAATTGACCAAGGAAACAAAAAAAACCTGTGTGATGTGGTTGTATTAAACAATTTAAGCGGAGATATTTTGTCCTTACGTCTCTTATCTGTAAGTATCAGTGGGTCGTATGTTGATTGAGAGTGGCGCCTTAGGATGATGTGGAGAATGAATGTTTGGCGTATTGTAGGTACATCCCAGTATCTATATACCTCAGAGGTGGGATGACGGCGAGGAAATCCAGCCGCTACCTTGAGAATTGCACGTTGAGCTCTTTCAACCTCCAGCATGTGAGTTTTTGCTGCACCTCCCCATGTGGTAATGCAATACTCAAACAGCGACTGGCAAAGGGCAAAATATACCATCTTAATAATGACCTGGCGATCAGCTACGTGACGCAGAGATCTAAAGATGTATATTAGTTTACGGAGCCTGGTTATCAATGTTTCGATATGGGGTTTGAAGGTAAGTGATTGGTCAATTATTAACCCTAGATATTTAATTTTATTCGTACGTTCAATTATAGGACAATTGCAAGTAATGTTGGATAAGTTGCAAATATGGGCGATAATATTGAAGGTTGGAGGGGGAAGTATATTAGCTTTAAGACTAAAAGTTATATATTTGGTTTTTGTCACATTAAGTGACATTAGATTAGCTTGGAGCCAGTTGGTTACTTTGTCGAAACCAGATTGTGCGTTTATGAACACTTCTTCCCAAGTGTCTCCGGAAAAAAGGAGGGCTGTGTCATCGGCAAAAGTTATTACTTGACCACCATGGAGATGGAGTTGACATAGGTCATTTATGTAGGCTAGAAATAGGGTAGGCGAGACTATGCTACCTTGGGGGACGCCATATTCTGTGTGCATTATGTCACTAACTTTGTCTTCAATTTTGACTCTTTGTGTCCTACCAGATAGGTAATCTTCAAGTAACTTTAAGGGAAGGCCTCTGATACCTAGCCGATGTAGTTTATCTACGAGACGAGGGATAGAAACTGTGTCGAAGGCTTTGGCCAAATCAAGAAATATTGTGAGACATTTCCTTTTCCCGTCTAGAGAGGTTATAATATTATCGACCAGTGCATGAACAGCATCATTTGTTGACTTCCCTCTGCGAAATCCATACTGGTTAGGTGAGATAAGATGGTGTGATTCAAGGAAGTCAACAAGACGATGGTTTATGAGGCGCTCTAAAATCTTTGACATAGCTGGTAAAATTGAGATAGGCCTATAGTTATTTACACAGTCTCTGTCACCACTTTTATGAATCGGTTTAATAAGAGCAGTTTTAAAAGCCGTGGGGAAGACACCTGTTGTAATCGCTAGGTTACAAACATGTGTGATAGGCGCGGCAAGGAGGTGTTTGTATCTTTTGATAACTTTTGTAGATATGAGATCTATCCCTACTGAAGTATTGTCTTTTAATAGATTTATTATATTTATGATTTCTGGTTCATCAGTCGGAGACAAAAGCAATGAATTTAAAGAAGATGGTGGAGGTTCATGAGATTGGGCAATTGAGATGCTTGGTTGAGATTTAATGCCGTCAGCAAGTTTTTTGCCAATGTTAGCAAATCAAGTACAAATTGATGTCATTAATATTTTGATCTTGTTTACCCGATGATAATAAGTTAGGAGAATGATCAATTTGCTGGTTTGTCCCGTTTATTTTTTTAATAACTTCCCACAATTTTTTTGTATTGTTTTTTGTTCTTACTATTTCCTGTTTTTCGTAGTTTATTTTTGCTTTTTTTAATATCTGGTTGCAATAATTGCGATATCTTTTGTAAATAAGTTTAAGTTCTTCATTTCCCATGTTCTTTTTTAACTTTTTATATAATTTGTCTCGATGTCTCATGCAACGTAAAAGACCCTTGGTAATCCACGGTTTATTTATGCGTTTCCTGTTCGGTGTTTTGACCGATTTTGAATTATCTTTGATAGCAGTAGAGAGCAAACTTATTAGTAAATTTGTTGCAGTGTTTACGTCAGAGCAGTTTATAATTTGGTCAAAGTTCATATTATACATTACATGATCAAGTCGATCGAAGTTGATACAAGTTTTAATACTGTACGGCAGACTGATATCTTTAGTTTTCTTTAAGCTGAAGGCAACGCTCTCATGGTCTGTGACGGAGGTTTCAAAAATAAAACAGAGCGACTTTAATTTGCTTTTAATCATAACGTGATCAAGGCATGTACGTCCATGGGTGGGTAGTGTGTGGCCAGGAAGAATGCCATGACAAGCCAATATGTTTAAATATTCATAGGATCTCCTATCATTGGTGTTGGGACATATATCAATATTTACGTCGCCACACAGTACTATGGTTTTATAATGGTGTAGTTAATTAATTATCCTGCATAAACACAAAATCTTCACCCATTTGCTGTCGGAGCGGAGCAACAATGGGTTCAACCACCTCTTGGCGGTACTTTTCGGCAGTCAAGGTGCCCCGTATAAAAACGAGATCAGTTCTCCCACCAACTCGAATTCCGCCCCAAACCATGATTGTTCCACCTTGGTAGGGAAGAACTTCTTGAGGACACTGAAGCCGTTCACGACGTCCTGAAGCACGCCAAACGCGTATCCTTCTTGAATCAGGATGGAAACCGAACCTGGATTCATCAGAAAACAGGACATAAGCCCACAGCTCGTTAGACCATCGTAAGTGATCACGTGCCCATTGTAACCGTCGTGCTCGATTGCCACGTCGAAGAGCTTGGACCCGTAACGATCTACGAGACTTGAAACCAATCTCATGCAATCTCCTCCTGGCAGTTTGGGTGCTGACAGCCACTTGGTGGGCAGATCGCAGCTCTTCTACGAGTTGTCGAGCCGTAGTCCTAGGTTCCTTTCTGGCTATGTTTTGTAAAAAACGGTCTTGTCGCTCAGTTGTTACCCGATATCTGCCACGGTGCCTTGTTTCCTTTTAAAGTAACTAAGTAGCCAGTACAGTCTTTAGATTCGTTGTATACGAAACAGTATTCACCTGAGTCTTAGACTTTGTTGATGTGTTTATTATACAGGTATATGTAGTCTTACTAATGTATGATACAACAAGACTCAAATCGGTACTAGGATGGTCTGTCTGGGGTAGTCTAGTACGCAGACGATGTTAGAATATTAGTGGTTTAGTAAATTGATGTTATAGTACTATTATAAGGACTGGGGCAGAGACTGCTAGTGATAGTTTCTTTCTAATGATACCTAGACAACTTTGGGGGATGGTGGTAGAAAAACAGAATAGTACATTACGATACGGTGCGTAAAGTTGGCCGTTGGTGGCCGGCGTATATCGCACTCGCTTCGCTCGTGCGCTAACTTCACGCCGTTCAAAAATGCAACTTTACGAACGAGTATCGTATATTATTTTATAGCACGAGTGACATAAACCCGCTTAATTGTAGTTATAATAGATAATAGTTATGATTTAATATGTTAATTTCATATAGATAACATATCTCTTTAAGTTGTTACAGAGTTACACTTTTTAAGTTGCGATGATGTTATTGTTGTTTTATGGTGCGAAAGAGAATTACAAAGTGTAACATGAAGAGTCAGATAAAAAAATACGAAAGGAATTATTACGAATTTATTAATGTTTAAATTAAAATTTTACCACACAAAATTAGCAGTAAGCGCTAAGTTGGCAACACAGCAATCAGGTGTCAGTGACATTTCGCTAGTGTCAAATATGGCGACTGCGATTTGTCTCTCAGAATAATTACAATTTAACAAAACTGGACAATCCGAATTTTGCAGATATATGTTGTCGACTCAAAATCTTTGTTTTTTTATGTTTTATTATTCAGGTAAATTATGAATATAGATTCATTTTTGAACGGTGTGAAGTTAACGTCATTTACCATGCAAAAATCAGGTATTTAAGTCACTGATATCTGTGACTTAAATGCGGGGTTAGGTCACGCTGTGCTATAAATATTTTTGTAAGTGTATTATCAAAATACCGACATTATATTAGTTATTTTTATTACTTTGAATAAATATTTCGGTACAAAAATCAGGCATTGGTTGAGATTACAATATAAAAATGTACATTAAGCCCCACAAAAGACTGCATGTCAAGCAGACTGATAAGACATTAGTCTAATGATAATTTTTCAACGACAACCGCGAGACACGAGACAACACGTATAATTATGGAATATCATCATTAGCATTACTCACATGAGCTTCAACTTTAAACCCTTCATTGACGTGAAGTGATCTTGACGAGTTATTTTCCGCTTTCGTCATTATAATCATATATATTAAAATAGGCATTTCCTCCTTTCCTTCATACCTACATCCTCGGAACATATGGGCATATGTTTTTATGATAAGTAATTGATTAAATCATATACCAACCGTACAGCTACGCTAGTTTCGTACGTGTGAACTTATATAACAAGAGGTTTTCGCAACTGAAATAGTTCATCATCGCAAACCATAACTGTTCCACTGCTGGGAAAGACTACACACAATCAAAATAATTAGAGAACTCTCAGGTGTGCAAGTGTACAGGATTCGATTCGAACCTAGGCCCCTCTGTTTAGGAGGCTCAGCAGTCAGTAAAAAAATTTGACAAAGGATCAGATACTGACTGACTCCCTGTCGTGCAATTATTCAATATTTAACAAAATTTTTATACCCAAGTGTAAAACATATTTTTTAAATTTTTGGTTAGTTTTGGTTAATTTTAAGCCACTCTCTACTTTCATGCAGGCTTCTCCCCTCGACTATAATGATATTTGACTAGCTTCTTGTGGAATTTCCACTACTACTACTCAATCTTTACTAAAATCTACCTACCAATGATAAATATGCAAAATTGTTTTCGTATGTCCCTTTTGTATTTCAAGTCAAACAGATCTACTACAAAATCTTCATAAATTATACAAAGTGACGCAGATATAATCAAGTCATTATTCAATTGTTAATTACTGGTTGTAGTCATAAGATGACTACCAACACCCACTTCAAGTACACTATGAAATGTACTGGATCCTTTCTGTAGTATTTTTCCTTATAGTTTGGTCTAATGAGTTTTAAAACAAAAGCCACGCTGACTTTATGACGGATGATTTAAGGCAATGCAACGCTTTGAACAAAATAGCTTTGAATAAAATGTCTTAGAATGAAATTGAGTCTCTTTTATAAGAAACTAAGGCTGCTTTTCCACTAGAGATGCTCTACACAACTATGATTCTAGGATGTGAAAGCTAAGCTCCGAAACTATGTAACCTTTCCACTGATGATAAGCTATAGATGCGTGTCTTCCTGTCTACTGTAGTTAGGTTCATACCAACATCGATAGCAATAAATTGGAATTTTATACCTCTAACTACTATAAGAACTGTGATCAGCAACTATGATGCGGATCAGGAACAGAAGGAATTGGGAAGAGACATAGTCAGGCGAAGTGAGGTGTGGTGAGCTGGCGATTCAAGGTTTGGAGTGGTGAGGTACGATGAGTATGAAGAGCAGAGGAGAGCTGAGGGAAGGATGAGGAGAGATGATGAACAAGAAGTTTTCTGAATGTGTCTGACCATCCAACAAAATATTACTGGCTTACGAACAGGTCATTTTCGAGAATAGACAGATGATCAATAAAAACAGCAGAATAGAGCGTGATGCTGTCAATACGGCCATTAAATAAAATGATGATGCACGAGTATAATATAACGCGTTATAAAATCTAATATCTTTAAACGAGCAATTCTTGTATATTTATTTATTTATTTATTTATTTATTTATTTATTTATTTATACCTATATTATAATATATAATCACGATCTCGGAAACGGCTGCAAAGATTTTCATGAAAATTACAGATTAGGGGGTTTTCGGCTCAAGGAATCGATTTATCAAGGTCCCAGGTTCGAGAAAAGCTCGGTTCCCGGGATAAAGAGATTTTAAAAACATCATACTGACGCCATCTATGAAACATTAGGATAACTTCTATGAGGTACTTGTAACGTGTTGAAATTTCAGTAGTATGAAACTAGATGGCGCTGTACAACTTTGTGAAACACGCTGTTGAGATCCTTTGGCCGTAACATAAGTAAAATGAATTTTGTGCTCAGTGAACAGTTGTATGATTTGACTCCTGAATAGATGGCGGAATTCCTCGTATTTCTTGCGATTCATACTAAATATAATTTTCAACCGAGCAAAGCTCGGTCAACCAGGTACTAAACTGTTTATACTTAATTAAAATTGATAATAACACTACCCATAATAAAAATAACAACCAAGACCTTGAAACCTGAATAGGCCATTGAAAACGGTGCAGATTTCCATTAGTATGACGAGACGCAGAATATCATCTTTGATAGTTTTTACTTGAAGCTGTTCCGTTTGATTTGCGTGAGAACCATCTTAACCTTGAACTCACTCAATATTGAAACCCCAATTATAACTTCAATTATTGTTAACATATTTTACCGCAGAAAAACTCTACCTGCTATCTATACAATATATAAAACTCTTGCGTTACTGAAGGATTAACTGATTGACAGACAACGTTCAGCCGAAATCCCTGCCAGCTGTTTTTTTATCTTATAAAAGGTATAGACTACTTTCCGAATGGTAGTTGAGAACCATTAGTTGAGCGAAAGACAATAAAATAAAAGTTTTAGTTGTTTGCGGTAAAGTCATAGTACTCGTGATTTCAAGAATTGTAATTCATAAATATTTTTTTAAGTTTCCTCAAATATGGAAAACACGTGATATTTATTATGCATTATGCAAATAGTTACATTTCTCACAAATTCTATGAAATAACACGTTCGGGTCAACCAATTGTAGAGTTGCCATCTACTCGGAATTATTCGGACAAGTCTCTCTATCTATATATTATAATTAAACGTAACTAAAGAAGAATATAATATTCTATAAGTAAGTGTTCGTTATAGTTTCACTTTTAACTAACCTTCGCCATTAAATCTGATTTACCCTCTCCCACACCCTTTTGGACCAGGAACTCAGAACCCTTGGATCAGAAGCTTACAAAAACGTAAGACAAAATTACAAAACCTGATTTTATAACTAAGATACCCACCGAGACCTTTCTAGATATGTCCGAATTGTTCACAATGGCCTGGCCAAACTTTAAATTCCAATTCAAACTGCGCCCGAGTGCTAAGAAGACCACGTAATAAGTCTGCGGTCGTGACATACTAATACAGAGTGTAATGTATCAAACCACACGCCAAGTGATTCATGACATGCACACAGCGTATTTAACTTTAACTGGAAAACTGCGGGTTTACCAAAACAAATATCAAATCATCGTAATATAAATATTTTTGGCCAAAATTAGTTGTTACAACATCTGATACACGACTTCATAGACTACCTGTTAATGATGACTAGACTTGAGTCATCAAGAATATGGAATATTGCCACTCCCAGCTAAAACAAATTTATTGCGTGTGCTCACGGTTCTATTTAGCTTTTATGCAAAATTTGCTTAAGGCATTTTAAATTCCGAGCCGTTTATCTACAATGAATCGTCAACTACCTTAATCACAGGCTCAGAAAGCTATTCTTTGCGTGGATTACAATTAAAACGAATCCCTTATCTACACTACACCCGAATTCTTAGGTAGAGTCACTAACTCTACCTCATTTCACTTAGGTAGAGTCACTGACTCTACCTACGCATTCAGGTTCGATTCTGGGCCGGGACAGACACTATTAGTACCAGTGATATGTTTGTTTTCAGCCTGTTTAAATCTGGACGTAACTGGGTCTCAACTACAGCTAATGCACATGTGCATTTATCAATACAGGAATTCATATTGTGTGACTATAAGTGTGAGAATTTTTTACATGATGCAGTTTCAAGTCATTGTCTTTGACCAGCGTGTGCCACGGTAGGTAAGGACTTTAACTCAAGGATGGTCAATGCCCTGCAAACCTTAAAATGTATGAAGTTATGTATATAAATTGTAAACATACATAAACTAATAATACAACACGCTATCCTACTATGTAGTACCTACCACACGAACATGGATTATTTCAATTATATCATCAGTTTTTAGTTAGTCTGTATCAATAAGATTCTTACTAACAAATATTAATTGGACTAATTATAACATTAAATAACCGGACTAACTAGTACTAACAGTCCCTGTTAAATTCCTGCAAACGGAATAAAATTTTGTATCGATGTGTGTGTGTGTGTGTGTGTGTCTTGATGTGAGTCGGTCATCCTCCCGTGACGGTAGCGGGTGGGGATGCATGCCTGATTGCTATCTTGTAAGTTCATAAATGAACACTAGATATTCAGAATCATTTATTAGCTGTTTATTCCCCTTAGACATAACGCCTTTCCGAAATGGTAGTAGAGGTAAACAAAGACGTTATTGTTATGACGTGTGCATCTTATCCTATAAAGTGGGGTGTAGTGGAGTGTTCCGTTAGAAAAAAATAACCTCCACAATCTCTTCTCTAGTGGCTCCAAGAAGCTGTAGTCACAGCGGCCACACCCCGGTAAACCACGCAAGTGGGCTAAACCTAGAGAAGGGGCTACATCTACGAACATCTGTAGAGTAGTTATCGGACGATCCCCGAATTAATACTAAAGACTGTATCTGTAGTACACACTGAGTTACTGGTACAGCAAGGTACGGCGAAACACCTTAAGGGCGCTCGTCAGGATCCATATTATGACCTGCGGCCTTTCGCTGCATCCCAATCTCTACCGATCGTACCGGCCCACCGGTCCATTGGATTATAGAGAGAGGGACGAGGGAGTGGACTTGCACCCGCGCAACCGCCTGTCCACTATAAATATGTTCACGCGCAGATGACCCCAGCTATTCCTTTCCGGTTTCGAGATTTTAAAAGCCCTGCGGCGATAGGGTGTTGATGGTGGGGCTGAGGTAGCGATGTGCCAAGGTCTTAGTTAATACCCTGCACGTAGGCGGCCAGGGGAGAGTGGTCGTTCCCGGAACCGATTTGAGACAGGGTTCAAGGTTCGGCAGCACAACTGGTGACAAAGCAGCCCTATTCAGGATCGCTCTGCTTTCCTCTGCACAGAGGAGGGGTCTAGAAAAGGTGACCCAAACATAGTCTGTCTCATCATATATCCTGGTGTCAGCCGCGGGCGTCGGGACATCGGTCAAACGCGGTCGAAGTAAAAAGGAACAACTAAACAAGGTCTTGAAATTCAAACGACTTGGCATTGCTACATGGAATGTAAGGACTCTTCTAGATAATGACCGTAACTTATGCCCAGAAAGAAAAACAGCCCTCATAGCAAGAGAGTTGGCTCGTTACAATATCGACATTGCAGCAATTAGTGAAACTCACCTAACTGACTGTGGCCAGCTGCGTGAAGATCTTGGAGGCTACACGTACTACTGGAGTGGACGTCCGGCCGGTGAAAGGGCAAGTAATGGCGTAGGATTTGCAATTCGTAACGGTTTAGACAGATATCTGAGTGAACTTCCTAAATGTGTGAACGACCGGCTCATGACACTACGTTTTAAAATCACTAACAACAAACATGTCCATCTCATAAGTGCTTATGCCCCTACTTTACCCCAACCGGAAGAGGAAAAAGAGGTTTTCTATCAACAGCTTCGCCAAATCCTTGAAACCATTCCAAAACACGACAAGATAATTTTGTTAGGAGACTTCAATGCTCGAGTCGGTACTGACCACGATCTTTGGAATGGAGCTATTGGGAGACATGGCATAGGAAAATGCAATGATAATGGGCTCAGACTCCTATCCTTGTGTGCACAATTTGATCTGAGTATTACTAACACCTTCTTCCGCCTGCGTAATAAACACAAAACCTCGTGGATGCACCCTCGATCGAAGCATTGGCATCTGCTGGACTATGTCATTGTACGCCGAAAAGACCTGCGCGACGTCCTCATAACGAGAGCGATGCGTGGGGCGCTGGGCTGGACTGATCACCGTCTCATCAGATCAAAATTGAACCTCTCACTTAAAGTGCCACGGCGAGCACCCCATAATGTTCCACAAAAACTAGCCTTTTCAAGGCTCATTACCTCTCCGGATTTGGGAAAGTCTTTGGATACTAAATTTGCAGATAGTATTCCACAGGCGAAGGCTTCCTCCATAAACGAAACATGGCGCTCTTTTGCGGAACACCTTCATAACTGTGCGCTTGATACTGTTGGCAAAAAGCAAAAGAAAAACCAAGATTGGTTTGACGCTTCTGACCCTGAAATCTGCCAGCTCGTACAGAAACACAGAAAAGAATTAACTACAATGTCTACAGATACACAAAGTAGAAGAGAGACGCAACAGGCTTTAAGATCAAAGGTACGCGAATTAAAAGATAAGTGGTGGAAAGAGAAAGCCGCTGAATTACAGCATTACGCTGATACAAATCAGGCTGGCAAGCTCTTTGAAGGTATAAAAGCGACTTTTGGACCAAAGTTCAGAAAATCTGCACCAATATATCTAAAAGATAGGCAATCGCGAGTAGTTGACAAAAGCGCAGTATTAACCCGCTGGGCGGAGCATTTCAATGAGGTATTGAATCCAAAAGTCATCAACATTGACATGCCTTATATAAATTCACTTGAAGAGCTACCAATTTCTGAACATCTAGATGACCCACCGTCTTTTGAAGAGTTCGCAAAGGCAGTTAAGCGACTGAAAAATCTGAAGACACCGGGCATGGACCAACTACCTGCTGAAGTTTATAAGTACAGCGGCAAGAACATACTACAAGCGCTATATCATCTAGTCAGGAGGATATGGGTCAATGAAGAAGTTCCACAAGATTGGAAAGATGCGGTTATCTGTAAGCTGTACAAAGGGAAAGGAGATGTCTCCGATTGCAGCTCTTACCGAGGTATATCGCTCCTCTGCAGCGCTGGCAAGATCTTCGCGCACATTATTAACACCCGCCTTAGTGAATTAGCAGAAAAGTATCTACCTGAAACTCAGTGTGGTTTCCGGCCTAACAGAGGTACTATTGATGCAATTGCAGTTGTAAGGCAACTCCAGGAGAAAAGCCTTGAACACCAACGACCTCTATTCATGTGCTTTGTCGACCTGGAGAAAGCCTTTGATAGAGTACCACGACAAGCCCTCTGGCTAGTTCTTCGGAAAATAGGGTACCCTAACAAGTTCATTAACCTCGTAAGTCAATTTCATATTGGTATGAAAGCCAAAGTGCAACACGAAAATGAACTTTCGGAGGAGATTCTAGTCACGAGTGGTGTAAAGCAAGGCTGTGTGATGGCCCCTACCCTTTTTGCCATATACTTCTCCGTTGTCATGAGAGACGCGCTCCAGTGCTGTAGTAACCAAATAAGGCTCAATGTGCGAACTGATAAAGGGGTCTTTGACATTTCTAGGTTTCGTGCAAAATCCAAAGTGAAACAACTGCCTATTTTAGAAATACTCTATGCTGACGATGTATGTCTTATGGCCGACGAAATAACACACCTTCAAAACTATCTTGACGCGTTACACTTATCCTGTCAGCGATTTGGACTAGTCATTAGTGCTTCGAAAACCCAAATTCTTAAACAACCTCCACGGGGCTTCAAAGCTACCAGGATGGCGTTAAACTTAGATGAGAAACCTTTGAAGGAGGTCTCACACTTCAGGTATTTGGGAAGCACCATTAGATCAGATAACACCCTTGCCTCTGAGCTACCTTTACGCATTGCAAACGCTGCTGCCAACTTTGGGCGGCTTACTGACCGTGTCTGGAAGTCCCACGATCTAAAGATGGAAACAAAATTGAATGTGTACAAAGCGATAATCTTACCTACTCTCCTATATGGGGCAGAAACATGGTGCCTGTACAAACCAGATATTAAGAAACTTGACACATACCATCTTCGATGTCTAAGATCCATCTTGAAGATTAAGTGGCAGGACCGCGTACCTAATACGGAGGTTTTACGTCGCACTGGAATGTTTGGCATGGAAGCCATGCTTATGCAGCGCCAATTACGATGGTGTGGACATGTCCTGCGCATGGATGACGATCGTTTACCTAAAGCCGTCTTCTACTCCGAGATGGCTAAAGGTAACCGTAAACAGGGTGGTCCGCATCTGCGCTACAAGGATGTGCTCAAAAGGCACCTTACAGCCTGCGATATCGAGCCGTCACGTTGGGAGGAGCTTGCCTCAGAAAGGTCTTCATGGCGTTCTACCATCTACAAAAAGGTCAAGTCTTATGAAGAGTGTAGACTTAACACACTTGACTGTAAACGCCAAATACGTAAAGAAAGACCTAAGCCCTCCTATACATATACATATAATTCTGAGGGTCAACTCTATTGCTCTACATGTGATCGGGTATTTAAGTCAAAGTTTGGTTTTGCGAGTCACGTAAGAGCCCATGCTAAAAGGTAATAATTTAATGACTAAGTAAGTATGTGTTTGACATTTATTTTATTTTATCTTTTGACATGTAATTAATAAATGTGACATTTTTTTAAATATAATTTTATTTTATTTAATTGACATTATTAAACAATTCAATATTATTACAAAATCATTATTTATATACATTATTATAAAAATTTGTTGGGGTCGCCGTCATCGAAATCGATGAGGAGGACTATATATATATATCCTATAAAGTACTGAATTATCGGTCTATGATTTCAAAAGAACTGTGTTTCTCAAATGCTTAATTTTTATAATGTCCGAGACTGCAACACAAACGAACTTTTAATTTTATTTTAGCTGACTGTGTTCCTAATAATCTGGAATAGCCAAATCGATTTTAATGAATCTTATCCTTACTTCCTTACTATCCTTACTAATATTATAAATTTGAAAGTGTGTTTGTTTGTTTGTTTGTGGCTCTTTCACGTCGCAACATGGCTATTATACGGTTTGGTTTATGTGTGTGGGGTTAGTTAGGAGGGTGGAGAGTGTCGTAGGCTACTTTTTACAGCGGAAAAACATCTCATTGCCATGGGAAGATCGATGTTTTGTTAGTTGCTAGATATTTAGTTCCGGAGTTGTAAATAGATGGCATTAGTAAAATTCATTTGTAAGTTCTGAATAACGCTATCAAATACTACATGTAATTTACTTAGGTAAGTCATAAGCATATGTTTCCTTACTATCCTTACTATCCTTACTATCCTTACTAATATTATAAATGTGAAAGTGTGTTTGTTTGTTTGTTTGTTTGTTTGTTTGTTTGTTTGTGACGCTTTCACGTCGTAACAAAGCTATTATATGGTAAGGTTTATGTGTGTGGGGATAGTTAGGAGGGTGGAGAGTGACGTAGGCTACTTTTTACCGCGGAAAAACATCCCATTCCCATGGGAAGATCGATGTTTTGTTAGTTGCTAGATATTTATTTTCGGAGTTGTTAATAGATGGCGTTAATAAAATTCATTTGCAAGTTCTGAATTACGCTATCAAATACTACATGTAATTTACTTAAGTCAAATGTAATAGGCTACTTTAGCTCTGCCTCGAGAACTCCCCGCTCCGGCTGTATTCAGTGTACCGCCCGCCCGCTGGCACTATCCTGTTGGCTGATGTCCGCAAGTTGCTGGACTCGCCGACACCGGTGGTGGGCGCGGGCGACTGGAACTGCAAGCATCCGGGGTGGAATAGCCTAGCTGCCAACAGAAGTGGAAGGCTACTTTTTGATGCCGCTGAACAGCACGGCTACACTGTCGAGGGTGTTGCACACCGTTACCGCGACTCTGACTAAGAGAGAACGCGTGTGTGCAGTATTCCTCGACATGGAAAAGGCGTTCGACCGTGTTTGGCACGACGGCTTTCTCTACAAGATCTCGCAGTCGTCGGCGCCCCGGAGTGCCGTTAAGGTGATCTCCAGTTTCCTCGAAAGTAGAAGCTTCAGAGTAGTGGTTGAAGACGCCGAATCCACCGAGCGTCTGATCGCAGCCGGCGTCCCGTAAGGGAGTTGCCTGTCCCCGGTCTGCTACGCCTGCTACACCGACGACATCCCGGCGGCAGGGGGGGCGTCGCTTGCCCTGTATGCCGATGACGTGGCGTACATCACCACGTCGCTGAATAGAACCCACGCCATCGTCAAGATGCAGCGTGCGCTTGATGCCCTCCCCGAATGGCTCGCCGCGTGGAGACTGTCGGTGAATATCGGGAAGACGCAGGCCGTGAACATAGGAGGATACCTCAACAGGCGGGACCTTACTCTGGAGCTTCACGGACAAGATATCCAATGGGCCCCACAGGCCAAATACCTGGGGGCAAAATCGACGGAAGACTCTCGATGAACCCACAGGTTACGAAAGCCGTCGCGAATTCCAGAAGCGCGATGGCAGAAACCAGTGCTCTCCTCGAGCCTCCCTCTCGGACTGAAGCTCGGGGTCTACAAGACCTACATCAGATCCCGCCTCACGTACGCGTCACCAGCCAACCAAGCCAGCGAACCGCAGCGCAAGAGGATGCGCGCGGTTCAGGCAATTGCGCTCCGCCGGCTGACTGGTGCGCCGAGGTACGTCAGGAACGCCGTCATCCAGAGGGATCTTCGAGTCGAGAGCCTGCTGGACGACTTCATCGAGAGATTGGCACGCAACATGTTCGGGCGTGTCGACGCGTCGCGGTTCCCGCATCTGCAGGACCTGGCGCCGCTCCACACCCGTCCACCGGACCGCTGGGCCTTCCCGCGCGACTTGCTGGTTGCGCGGGACGGGCCTAGCACTGACTGAAACTGGGGCTTCATAAGTCGTCGCCCGGCGCTGATCGGCTCCTGCTGGGCTTCCCACGGGCGGGATTCGCCCGGTAGGGCCTCGATCGCCTGGGCGGCGAGAAGATGAACCCCATCCCGTTTAAGACTCTGTGGCCTGTAAAAAGGCCACCACTCACCGGACTTGACCTATTGGTTAACCACAGATGGACAACCAAGGGCCTTAGGGCCCAACCCAAGGACCGGCCCGTTTTAACGGCGAGAGACACCCCCAAAGGGGAACTAACTGTCCCGAGGGCTCCACACACCTCAGACAGGGTGGAGTGAAGAGAGCGAGTAGTAGGCTACTTTTTAGCCTAAATTCCTACGGGAGCGGGACCTACGCGGCTGTTACCTACGGGTCCCGAAGCGAAGCGCGGGCGGTTCTCTAGTATGTTATAGGCTGCTTTTTAACTGAGATTCCTACGGGAGCGGGACCTACGCGGCTGTTACCTACGGGTCCCGAAGCGAAGCGCGGGCGGTTCTCTAGTATTGGAATATAAAAGGCGTTGTTAGTCCTATAATCTTTTTCTCAATATATAGGATCTATAAGTATCTATGAATTCCCATGAAATTCTTATTAACCCGGGAAAAAGTCCAACGCAAACGAATTCGCGAGCAGCAAGGTTTGTATAAATAAACAGCTATTTGAATTTCAATCTACAATTTAATAGTAAAAAATCTGCCCAACATTGTGGAGAAGGTAAGTTAATAATTTCCTTTGTTTACTATAATAATATGGTAATTAGGCGTGGAGTAATTATGACACGGAAACGTCATATTAACGCAGTAAAAAGTTACACCAAAGGTTGAGTTTGCCCTCGCTTATTACAAATCTTAATATTATTATAATGACAACCTTGCTAATACATATAAATAGTAATGTCTATCCTTGTTATAACCAAGAAAGATATTATATTAATTAGTACATGCATATAAGCCAAAGTTATGTGTACATGGATTCCAGTTAAGCGACAAAGAGGATCTTAGTAAAGTAATTCCGCGATGAAGTATGACTTCTTTAAAATAAACTCCCTATTTTGGAAAAATTGTTTAAGTTAGGGATCCACTTTTGTACTGTGAGAACGTATTTGTCATCACGACAACTCATCGCGGATACAGCGTTAATACAAAAAGCAAAGAGTATACCTATAACTTGGAGATTCTTTAACGATACCTATATAATTTCAATGTGGACATTGTCATATACTCACACAGCATTTATGTGGCTAGTATTTGCTCTGAGTCGATGTCTCCTCTTCCTTATTTACATACAACATTACGTACTCACGGTTTATGTTCGCTACCCGTGACTTATTTATACTACCTGCTATTATAAATGCGAAAGTAACTTTGCGTTTCAGTTGAGTTTTTGTCTCATAAGGGGTTTTTATAACATTTATACAATGTCATACTAAGATTCAAAGTTTAATTGTTGAAAACATCAAGTTTATTATTTTTCAATGAAATTATTATTACTTTTGGTACTATTTTAAATGAAGGTTTTCTATGCAAAATTATAACACGACAAAATCAAATTCATTTATTCATGTCAGTATTTTGACAATACACCTAGACACCTAATTTTTTAAATCTACAATCTACATCATTTCATCTACAATCTACATTTATTAAATCTACAATCTACATCTCTACCGTCTACATACATCTATCTCTAGACCGAAAACTAGGTTTATGTCACGAGCCGTCCCGTGCCCATTCTAACCTACCACCCAGCATAGGTACATAAACACCTAACCAGCCACACAATTACACTACAACACATACTAACCTGAGATTCTTGACCATCCTGTTCTCGCTGGGCAGGTCGAGGAAGTCGAGCAGGAAGCGCAGGCGGTTGTTGATCTCTCTGGTCTCCATGCCGAAGATCCAGCCGAAGTACATCATGGTCTCCTTGATGGTGAACTCGCCGTACAGCGCGATCTCCTGCGGCATGTAGCCCACGCGCTTGCCCGGCACGCCCGACCCTGGAATGGAGGGGGGTAGGTGAGTCTTTTGGTTTATGTTAGCCTGGCAGCTCGAGCGAGATATATGGGGTGGTACGGGATATAAAAGTTGGTCTACTCCTTTGGTTTATGTGAGCCTGGTAGCCAAAGCGTGGAATATACAGTTTGGTGTAGGATGTACGGGTTGGTGTACACTTCTGGTTTAGGCGAGCCTGGTAAATACTTACCTATCTTTATGTAATTGTTAAATGTGATTTTTGTTATATTGCAAGCCGAGACCGGCAAATGTACCTAATCACAATTATAGATATAGATTTTCCGAGAGGCGTCATGAGAGGCAATTTCGGGCCTCCAGTATTATGTACCTGATTATTATATTTACAATTTACCTATCTTTGATTGCAAGTATTTGATATCGTTACTTTACAAACACTTCAAAAGCCAAACTCTTCATCAAAACCAATCCTATCCTACTAATATTATAAATGCGAAAGTTTGTAAGGATGTATGTGTGTGTGTTTGTTGCTCTTTCACGCAAAAACTACTGAACGGATTTTCATGAAACTTTGCAGTAATATAGCTTAGACATCGGAATAACATAATTTGTTAAAATTTATAGAGATTTTTGAAGGGACTGGTTTCCCGAAGCGAAGCGAGGGCGGATTTACTAGTGTTTCAATAAAGTAGCAATAGTCCAACAGACTGACTGTACTTCTTTCCACCTACAGAATAGTACATTCTTCTACTAGCTAAATACAAAAGAAGTAGGTACATTACGCTAATATATTGCATACTAGTAAACCCGCCCTCGCTTCGCTTCGGGGAACCAGTCCCTTCAAAAATCTCTATAAATTTTAACAAATTATGTTATTCCGATGTCTAAGCTATATTACTGCAAAGTTTCATGAAAATCCGTTCAGTAGTTTTTGCGTGAAAGAGCAACAAACACACATACACACTCACTCACATACATCCTTACAAACTTTCGCATTTATAATATTAGTAGGATTACGGTAAAAGTTCAGTCATAACAGGCAGTATGTCTCATTATCCGCTGCAATGTGGTCTATGAGCTGCAATAACAACACAACAACAGGTAAATTGACTGTTTGTTAGTTCTAGGACAAAAGAAATGGCTCGCTAGATTCCGTTACGGCTGTGGTTAGGGATGCCACGATAAAATTAAGTATTCTCTTTTTATTAAGTATTATGCAAATTATCGCATTAGACAATCGTTATGTGAAAATCAAATGCTTTAAAGAATGCTAGTAAGAAATTCAATAAATAAGTCAAATTCCATAAATTAATTTGAATTTCATTGGCAATTTACCAGTTAAAGGTACTAATCAGTGTGATAATTTATTTTATTCATATTTATTTATTATCATTTCGTGATATATAACTAATATAATCAGAGAATGCAAGTTAAAGGGTTTTTTTCGACCTATCTTTTATGAGACAATTTGGTTCCTATTGGGTCATGGATATTAACTATATTTTTGTACACCTCCTGCACGATGCTCGAAATCCTAGTTATTGTGCCCGAATGTGTCAACTTTAATGATAATTTATTTTATACTACGAAAATCACACACCGACCAATCCCCATAATTTTGTATCGTACAACCCTACAGCCGATAAAGAACTTTTATTAATACTATACTATACCACGCAAATCACACATCAACCATTGCTAACAACTGTGCATTTTTGTACAACCCTACACCCGATAAAGACGCGTAAACCTCTTCGAGTGTGGTCGCGTGTGGTCGACAGACGGCGAACAATGGCGGTGTTTACGGTAACGAGTGTTGTGATCGCACCTTTGTCTGTCTGTCCGCCGTGACTAACGACTGCTGGAATGACCGATCACATTCACGGTCACCAACCGTTGACCGTTGACATCACGCGATGGATAGATTAAGGACGATGGATCCAGACATGGTGTGTATTGACCGGTATAAGCCGTTTCCTTCCCTTGCAAGTACGGATATAAGGACAATATTATTTTATTTTTTGGAGTTTACTCCTTAAGAAACGATTTGAGTTATAAGGCCCGGTACGGGAATTTTATGAGGAGTAAAATCAAGTGTAACACGAAAGTTGAGGCGTTATGTAGAAAGAGACAAACATATAAATCTGTAGGATTGAACGTGTAAAAGAATGAGATGGAATACATTACACAGCATATCTCATTCTCGGGGTCTCCTCTTTGCGTGATACTTCGTAGTCTCACTGTATAGTTGTACTGTGCGTATGTTTGTACGTGTGTGTTGCGCGCCTGCGTATTACGAAGTTCTGCCACAACTTGTATACTGCTGCCGAGTACAGGGTATGCATGCTGTATAATAAATGCATATAGTAGCATTTATTATTATTATTTATTTGGTCGTTGGTTAATAGGATGCACGGCAGTGTTCAAGCCAAGTTTATATGAAATACAATTGATAAAAAAAATATACATATTTCAAATTCGAATATTAGCTTCATTAGAGACACGGTAGTGTCTAAGCCAAGTTCCACAAAAAATACCCCTTTTGTTTTGTTCATTAAAATTATTTGTTTCCTACATATTTCTTATAATACTTGGTGCACGGCAGTGCACCTCGCCAAGTTCGAAATTTTAAATAAAGTTTTATTTCGTTTATTATTTATTTGGGTTGGTTAATAGGGTGCACGGCAGTGTTCAAGCCAAGTTTATATGAAATACAATTGATAAAAAAAATATACATATTTCAAATTCGAATATTAGCTTCATTAGAGACACGGTAGTGTCTAAGCCAAGTTCCACAAAAAATACCCCTTTTGTTTGGTTCATTAAAATTATTTTTTCGTTTCCTATTTCTTATAATACTTGGTGCACGGCAGTGCACCTCGCCAAGTTCGAAATTTTAAATAAAGTTTTATTTATATTATTTTGTAACATACTTTATGTAATACGCTTTATTGAAGTAATTATAAATAATCCGAATAATTACAGATATATGTTTGTTTCTCTTATCATTTTAGCAGATGCGTTCATTTACCCTTTTTTCTATTCGATATATATCATAATTATCGTTCGTAAGGAGTAAACTCCAATCGTGCGTCGTAGCTGACACACACTTTTTTTTTATTTTTATTTTATTTTTATTTGGGAAACAAACGGCAAATATAATACAGGATTACATGAGATAAATACAACATACATTAAGCGAAATAGTTTCCACAGATACATTATTACATAATAACAATTTGGAGCATTAAACCGAAAATATAAAACAATTTAAAGTATACATGTAAAAACAATTTAAAAACGAAAAGATTAAACTATAGGTTTAAATCGGATAAGATTTGTCGTACACCTCTCTTGAAAGTTGCAAAGGGGACATTAAAGGGATCAAGGCTTTGAAGATTTTTATTATAAAAATTGCAAGAGCGTATTATAAATATATTGCGTGTATAATTTCTTTTCATATGAGGGGTGTAAAACAGAGATCTATTGCGTGAGTGGATACGGGGGCAATTAAATTTAATGTGGCTTAGTAGGAAAGGAGACTCAATATAATTATTTAATATTTTGTACATAAACATTTGGTCTCTTTCTACTCGCCGTTTATGTAAAATCATAAAGATAATAGTAGGTAGGTATGTGTTGTACCTAGTGTATTATGAATGTTTTATTTCCTGCAATCCATAATTATTTCAATATGTCAAAAATCAAAGAGTTGATAGATACGCAAATAAAATGGCTTAGAAGCAGGACAACGGAATCATAAATCTAACGTTTGAATTGACCACAAATCTCTTGGTCAATCCGCATTTATAGACGTGGATGTAATATATTATGGCCACTTATAAGAAAAAATGCCTGTCTTAATTTCACAATTAACACGATCATTCCATTATGAATAGAACAATATACCCAGGGTTACCAATCTAAGTTCATTAGGACCTTGCTGAACACACAAGTTAATTTTAATGTGACAGACAAAGGAGATGACCAGTTTCAGGCCAAGACTTGACACGTGTCAATTACGTACCAAAAAAATTGTCTTATTTCCTTGATTAACTTAAATAAATATTAGCTTTTTTGGCAATGGCCAAATGGAGATATTAATTTTTTTTAAGTATATATCGCTATCTCCGTAAATGTCTGATATATTAATATATTAGTATTTTTTTCGTATTTAACAATCTTCGTAAACGCTTACCATAGTTCGCGAATAGAGCACGCCCGTAGAGATGGGAACACTTAACGTTCCTTTATGTTAACTATCGATTAAATAATCGATTGATGAACGTCATTCTCACGGTAATACGTCTTAATTAAAATAATAATTATCATTAAATGTATTATCATGTTGTTCCTAATATACAATAAAATTATAATATATGATTGTTATTTTAATATGATAGTTTGATGTGTAAAATAAATAAAAAATCGATACTGATTGCTTCAATTAATCAATTAACAAAGGTCGTCTATTCTGTCAATGTCAATACGTCATATACGTCAAAATGTCATATTCCTGTATAACCTTTAACAGGTTTGCTTTGAGTTTGGATCTTTGAAACATGAATCTCAAATCTGTGCGTAAAATTGTAGAATAGCAATCAATCGTTGCAATGCTACTGGTAGAAGGCCATTAGACGATGACGCGATACTTGCCATTGTACGGGAATGGATCGCGCCTCAAATTGTAAGTACTTACTGCTTAGTTATACTATTATCTCTACACTTTTAGTATTCTTATTCAGAAAGTTTTTTCACTAATAGCTTCCCATTGCAATAATTTAAATACATATTTTGTACAGTTTATGTACAGTTGTACAGTTTAGGTACAAATGTTTCATACAAACCTATGTAATCTATTTCATACCCCTGGCCATTTATTAGCATTATCTTCCTATATTAATAGAACCAAATATTGTTTCAGGTACATTCTAATGATTTTGTGTGTCAAGCTTCTTGGAATGTCGCCAGCCAGTGAGGAAAGTAGACCAGAGGTGTCACCAATGGGGCACCATCGAATCTGCATTCTCTGTGGACACTCTCTTCTAAGAAGAATATGATTTCATCAATTATGCACTTCAGTACAAGAAAGCAGAAGTTATAAGAGAATCGATTTTACCAAGAACGGTTTTTAGTTTTAAAGCATTTATAGTTTATATTCATTGATAATAATTTATTGATGAGTGTAGCGACTTGAATTTATTGATAGTGTTACTAAATCACAAATGAGATGTTGAATTCTATCATCACCAATTATAAATAATATTTATTTTGTCCTGGGTGTTAGTGATATTTAATTTGTAATGTCCATGCCACCCGCAACACAGAGATACTACTGTGAGAGTATGAGTGTGTTTGTGTTAATTAATGAACAAGCATGTTTAAAAAAATTATTTTAATAAGAAGCATTTTCACACTTGTTATTTATTTTTAGGTTGGTGCTTCAAGTGTTTACTCTTATTTGTCACACTTGTTGGCCACACTCTAAAACAACGACCAGATACTTGACTGATCATTTATATATTATACTCATCTCTCTTGGTACATACCAACTGAAACAGGCTCGGTCATATTTTGGGGACTATATAAGAGCAAATGGCAGATATATGATATAAGTGTACAGAGAGGTCGACAGCTCTCTATTACAAGAGCTGTCAATATCGGACACCACATGGTTGTTAAGAGGCCAAATACAGTCTAGGCACATAAGTGCAAAAAAATATTTTGTATATGTTTTAATCGATGGTACAAAAAGTGGAAGAGATGCTATTGTTCAATATTATTGCAACTGCGTGGTAGGAAAAAGGACTGTTGGTTGCTGTGCTCATACTATGAGCATTATATATGGTACCTTGGTTGGGCAAGGTACCAAGAGAATATAGTGCCTCCTGCAAAGTCTCTAGACTGTATATTAATAAACTATGATGATGATACTGATTAAATGCATTAAAAAAAACTGGTTTTTTATTTGAATTCTCCGATAGGTCATAAAATTAGTTCATCTTTATAATAGTAATAGCAGCATCAACTTAACTACCTTTTACTACTATTCTAGCTACAAATGCGTGAACTCGCTATGTGTGCAATAGGTTTATGTATATAATCCATCGCAATAAATTAATAGACACCTAATGATGAAGTGTTATGCACGTAGTAAGTACGGGTGTAAATACCCGTTCGTAAAAAGTATATTATACAAAAATTATGTACAATGAAGATAATAATTATCCAAGTGGACTTAGTACCATAATTATTTAATGATATTTTCTTCATTAAACACGTAACCAGTGACACTCCAAGTACCTAGTTTGCGACAAGTATAACCTAAAAATCTCGAAGTTTATCATAAGATTACTTTTAATGGCCATTGCAGATTGTTGTGAAAATTGGGCAATATAAAATTAATATTATGTTGTAATTTATGGCAAATTTTCAGTTCTGTAACGTCGGGCCTGAGTTTGTATGAGAATTGGGTTTGTCCTTTGTAACCGATGTGTATGATAAAACACTAAGTAGATGGATAGTCACTTATTCCTCTTAGAATTATTGGTATACCACAACACACACTATCTTAGCCCACTCGCATAATATCCGGGGACAACACAGATGCTGCATAGTTCACCATTACTAAGCAGACGGACAAACTTCACACATCTTTGCGAACATTGGAAAGTACTCTCGCATCAGTTATGCAATATTAATAAATACCTAAACGCTTACATGCTCATACTCTCCTATTTGAATTTATTGTGCTGTATCAAGTACAACTCAAATAGGACATCACTAACACTAATCATCCAAGAACAACCATCTGCCCTGGGTGGGATTCGAACTCGGATCCGTTAACTTCCCATCCCGTCACCACACTCACCACCAACCGGGCGTTCCACTCAGCAACCAAAACACTCGAAACGTTACATTTTCTATAGAAAAAGCATCGATCTAAAAAAGTGTAGTTAAATGTTCTAACAGTACGTGATATACCTACACGAGGAGAATGAATAGGTTGTTTTAAGTTTTAAGTTAGTGCGTTCATCACCTAACATCTTGGACTTCATCGCCACTTACCACCAACTAGAATCAATATCGACCATTAACTTATTTTGGGCAAAAAAACCACAAACACCAACCTTTAGTCCCCGGCTTACCGCCCAGCACCCAGATCTCGCCGCTGTTCAGTTTCCGCCGGCCCACGATGCACGACAGCAGCGTCGTCTTGCCGCACCCCGACGCACCCAGCAGACCGTATCTGCGAACATACATATGTGTTGTAGTATTCAAATACGGAGAAATACCATCTCAGTTGGTTAGGTGATTGTTTGCAAAAATATCTGAAAAAATTGCCTGCTATCCCAGTACCTACTAAAGAGGGAACGAAAGAAAGGGGAATATTCACGTCTAGTCTCGATGTAAACTTACAGGTTGTCATGGGTTTGCGGAAGGGTCCGAAGGAAGATGCTGCCTGATATCTAGCTATCTTAAATTCATAAAAAATCTGTATCTGGGTCATGTCTGGATCAGAATCTGGATTTGGATTAGTATGGTACTTGAAAACCTTTTCAATTATGAGAAACCAATGCCTTATACGGGTTAGGTAGAACCACGAATGATACGCCATCCAAGGCAGTTTCCAATTGATTAAAATTAATATAGTAGATGTTCTAAATTCGAGTGTACAACGCAACGGTCTGTTTGGTGTTTGCGCCACCAGAGTGTGATTCGCTTTGGTTGAAGCGGTAAGATATTAGGACAGAAACATACTTTCGCAATTTTAAATCAAGAGTGAATAAGGTTCTATTGTTAGCGCGCTTAACCATCCAAGACTAGCCACTCCTCTTTCCTCTCTTTTGTTTACTGAAACTAAGTGTGCTTCAAAATACTCATTATTAACCAACCATCCAAAAGCATTTACTTATAGCTTGTTTGCGTCGATCTTTAATGATCGAAAGCGGTCGGTATTTGGATGGGTGGCCACTAGAGGCAAAAACTCTTGGGCGTTTCCATGTATCGGACTACACGAAAAACTATATCTTGCTTATTATTTATGTAGTAATATAGCAGTCATCAAGTAAGTGTCGGAGGACTTCGGGCAGCATTAAATCTACAGACATTTGTGTTACCCTCTAAACCCTTCCACCAATCAACACTAAAGTATTGTAATGGAGCACACTACTCAGCTAGATAAATATGGGCCTGTAACCGATTGGGGTCATTCAACCTATCGTTGAATCTAGCTTTCCCAAAGGAAGTCCAGATAAGATAGGCTAAGTCTAGAAGTTTCTACGGTAAGACAATGTTTGTATTTTGGCCCTCCAACAATAGCGGCGGGTCCGCGCGTCACAATAACTTCATTATCATAATTGTTGACGTACAATCGATGGGCAGCTTTAGCTTACGGGGAAACAAGGCTTCGGTCACATTGACAGTAGTAAGTACTTACTAGGAAATGCTCCCTCGCTTGCTTCCCTTTGAAAAACTTGTCTTTTAGTTATTCGTAGCATTTTTTTTATTTTCTGACGTAATTGTTTAAACAGACTTCACTAAATTTGTGATGTAGAGAAAAAGGGGAGATCTCCCGCCAAGCGTTGTCACTGCCTGGGGACCGCGGTGTAAATGTTAACTTCGGAACATTCCTATTCAATAGATCAAAAACTCCCACGTTTGAATTAAGTCACGGGGCACAGTTCGTTTATAATGCCAATTAAAATACATACGAAGTGTCTTGAACCCTTTAGGGTTTGAACGCAATTTCCGATTTTAAACACTTTTTTATTTACCCGCAGACAAAGTTGTAAACGCACCCTAACCTCCTTTGTTCTCATCAAATGTGCAGTTGTCCATGTGCGACACAATAAATTATCGGCCGTTGGTCCGTTGCCGAGGGCGAAGCACCCGTAGCTCGGCCCGCGCCCTTCGACGGTGGCGTGTTGCCAGTATTGATACTTGTTGTATATACATAATATATGTACAGTGTTGTGTGATATCGTGAGTAATGGTGGGAAATTGAAAGAATTTAGATTTATAACCGATTACGATGAAAGTTATATGATTTTTATCGAGGGTGCTTGAACCATTCAAGGTGATTGAGCTGTTGAGAACAGAAAAGCTGATACTATTAACTTCTAAGTGTATTCAGATTCTTAGTGTTCTTTGAAGTGTAAGAAGATTCTTAGTCTTACTCTAAAATTGATGGCAAAAATGAAACATTCATTTCAATGTTTTTCTAAAATCAACCTCTAAAAAATCGGCAATTTTCTAACATTCATAGAAAACTGGTCGATATTGAAGCAAAATAATAAAAGTTAGCTAATAATTTACACTGTGTAGAAAAAACATAATGTACCTATCTAATTTTAAGTAGGTACCTCGATGTTTTAAACGATATTTGAAATGAATATCCTTAAATCTAATTTGGCTTTCTTTACAAATGAAGAAACATTTGCTTCAGAATTATAGAAAAATCAACCGCCGAAGAAATTAAACTAAAGTTGTTACTTGCATCGCGAGCAACAGCAATTTTGAAAAGTGTATCTGAGAGACAAAGTATTTTTTTGTGTCTATGTGAGCGCGGGGGAGGGGGTGTCTCGTCTATGTAAATGAGAGAAAAAGTATTTGTTTGTGTCTATCTGTGTCTGTGTGTGTGCGGGTGGAAGGGAGGGGGGAGTATCGTCGTCGTACTCACATGGTCCCCTTGGCGACGGTCATGTTGAGGTTGCTGAGCACGTGGTTGGGCCGCTTGTTAGAGCCGTAGTGCTTGAACGCGTGCCGCACGCACACCGCCTGCTGCCGCTTCTGCCACATCTGCAATACAACCAACATTACACTGGAATACTCACACGAATGTCGGCTTTATTCACCTGGGGTTAAGGTGCATTACAGGTTGATGGGGAGGAGTTAAAAGGTCGTAACTGTCGTAAGTAAACAACAACAAAATCCTCTTTATTGTACACCAAAACAGATTACATGATCATATTATCACACGGAGATGAGTACAATAGGCGGCCTTATCACTAAATAGCGATCTCTTCCAGACAACCTATTAAGCTTAATACAGAAATAAATTTGGAAACAAGGTAGGGTGTACAATTGAGCTATACAAATTTATTTGTTTGTCAGCAGTTAGTTAGTAGGACAGAAGAGTAAGTCTTTTAAAACAGTAAATACAAGAAGGATAGTCGATGGAAGAGGATAGAAAAGAGTAGTATAAGTTAAGATAAAGATGAAAGATAGAAATCTTTTACGTTTTTCTTGAAAGTATCAAGTGTCTGCGCTCGTCGGATTGTGGTTGGTAAAGAATTCCACAATCGAACAGCTACTGCATTGAAGGAGTTACTGTAGAAGGATGAAGTACAAGAAGGAGCTGATAGGGAAAGGTTTTCATTAGAGCGAAGAAAGCGATCTTGATGATTTGACAATTTATATTGGAACCGTTGTTTTAGATAATCAGGCGTATTTGGATTAAACAGTACGCAGTATAAAGCAGAAAGAATATGACTATTCCGGCGAAGACGAATTGGGAGCCACTTGAGCTTAGTCCGATACTCAGAGATGTGATCATATTTTCTAACGCCAAATATGAATCTTATGCAAATATTTTACTAACAAACTACTTTAAATTTTGCTGACAAACTTAAATAAACTGTGACGACAGGTGGTTTTGTTTTTAGAGGGGGCACTCCGCCTGCTGCCGCTTCTGCCACATCTGCAATACAACCGACCTGGTAGTACACTGCGAAATTATCATGCAAATGTCGGCTTTGTTAACCTGTGATTAAGGTGCATTACAGGTTGATGGTGAGGGTTTAAAAGGTCGCAAGTAAATTTTGCTGTCAAGCCAAATTGAGCTGTAAGGACAGGTGATTTTGTTTTTAGAGGGGGCACACCGCCTGCTGTCGCTTCGTTTCGTGTGAAATACATCCCACACAAAAGCCTGCCTTCCATATTATCTGTAACTATGGTATAGCACTACATACATCAGCTCACTTCTCCACGACTGTTTGAGATTGAGCACGTAATATCCTGAAATTGATGCGATGATATTTCAGGCGGAATCTCTGACAGCTCTGAAAACATCTTTGGCGATTTATAATGATGTCCGCTATCAAATCGCGTGGTTCAATAAACTAACGGTCTACCCCAGTTATAGGGATATGGATTTGACTAACTTGTTTTCTAACCATGTCAAGTATATAAATAATTTAATTACAGTGAGTGAAAAAAGTACTTGAATAGTTAATGTGCCTTCTTATTGAAATAATCAATCAATCAATCAATAAATAATAACTTTGTAGTTTTCCTTCTTTCCAGGCCTGTAACAAATAAGTATACTGGAGATGCCTTTGGTGTGCCTAATGTCTATGCCTAATGGTGATTTTTTTTTATTTATTTATGGAATTAAGGTAGCAAACGAGCATGCAGCACCACCCTTCCGCTGCCGCCCATGGCAATTGTGACCGACATAGAACAAGACCCAATTTAGGGACTAGGGTGGTTAGTCCAGTTAGTAGATGGTGTTAGAATGTTAGTTGGTTAGTTTGTTAATAAGTGTGAGGACAGGGACTGTTAGGGATAGGTTAGTCCTGTTAGTTAATATTAGTATTGTCCAGTTAGTAATGATTAGTGTGAGTCTTGTTCCAATTCGGTCACAGATGCGTTGCTACCCCTGAGGACAGATGGTCGCCTCTAAAAAAGTGAACCGGCTCCACACCTTCCTATCCGGAACACAATTGCTCTTAAAAACAATTATTATGACGGTAGGAATGGTACTGAGTACCTTGGCGGGCGGTGGTACCACTTACAATCAAATGATTACTCTGCTCGTTTGTAAAGTTGTGAGATAATATAAATTGTCTATAAAGTTGATAAATCAGTTGAAATAAAGGTTCAAATGAAGTATGGCTATAACGATATGTATAATCTAATCCAGGAATCATGGCTAGGACATGACTAGGAGCACACCCCACTGCACCAACCACTAAAAACAAATGGATATTTACGTCCTTATTCAGTCGACATAAGAGTTGTAAAATTCTGGGTCTATTAGTCTAATCTAACTACTTCTGACCTGTGAGTATATTCGTCACTTCCTGTAACTATTTTCCTAAGTAGTTCCTACACTTAATTACAAGGACGAATTCTAACATTTTCCTTATTGCCCGGCCAGCATTGTCACAATCCTAGTGACAGGACACTTCCCATGCCATTTGTCACTGTAATGTCTGTGATGACACATGACGTATGTATTTCGATGTGGTTTGTTTATGGCGTCCTGTTTTGGCCTAATTGTTTATTGTTGATGTTGTTAACGGACGTCGGACGTGCCCTAACTGGTCTGTATGCGAATGCGAAGATTATGATGTCCATTGTTTTGTTCAAGCTTCCTGGACGACGCTTGAGTTTCTAGAAGGCCTAGAAGTGTTTTGGTTTTCAACTTAGCGTTTCTTGGGATTGTCTCTGACATAGAATAAATTATACCAGTTAAGAAGGTCTGAAGAACCTGTGGCATAAATATGAAGGAAAAAGGGAAAATGTGTAATGATTTCGAAAATAATTATTTACAAAAATATAATTTGCTATTGGTTTTGCGTTTTTAAGCTTATTACAATGGATTTTCTCAAATTGATTGCATTTATGTAAATGCAGAAACAGAGCACCGACTCCTAGTTAATATCCAGATAGGTTTAATAAATTTTGCTTACAAGCTAAATTGAACTGTGAGCTCAGATAATAAATCATTTTTTAGCGGGGACTGGCAATTCCATATTCCCGGCGACTTAGGAATATTTCGTAAAAATGCCAAAAAAATACTGCACGGATTTTTAAGGGTTTTTTGACAGCTATAACTTAACTATCAAGAATGTTCGGGGTATATAATACAAACTTGATAAACTTCAATTGTTTCGTGTGCTGTTACTCTTAGTAAACACAAAGGATGGTAATTTCCAAAGCGAATTACCGAAGCGACGCGACACGCGACCACGGCGGATACTGTAAGATATTTCAAACGCGTAACTACTATGTGTACTGCTTATTATATACATTGTACAGTAAATGTGTTTAAACTGTTCTGAAATACCAATCACTAATAGCATACCTAAGAGTGTTAAAGTTTTGGAAATCATTTCTCGCCTTAGTAGGACGATATCAGACGTCAAAAGTGCAGTGCTTGGATCTCTTGAACCTTATCCCGCAAAGTAGACAAACATTTTTGATTTTTTTCTAAAAAATTATATTTTTACATTACTAGCCCGCAAACAAGCAGTCTAGCCATCTTATAGAATCTGATGGTAAGTGGTCACCGACCGATGCATTGTCGGTCAAGAAAGAAAAAGAGGAAATAAAGAAAATACTCGCTCTATGCATGTGACTGCCTTAGCAATAATCTAGTGTAATAATTTAAGAAAAACAAAGGTAATTATTAGCGGAGATGCAAAAAACATATTTTTCTGCGTAAACATTGTACGAAATACAGTTCCCTTTGCGAACGAGTCCTAAGGCATGTATTAATAGGTACTACTAAGACTCGTTTATTGAGATTATCGCATTTCATACAGGCTACATCTAATTCCCCTTTATTATATTATACCAATTATTAAGATCATTAAATTATAATTATTACATTATATTATTAAGACATCGAAGTACGACAGACGATCTTATCTCGTTAAGTTAGCTGTCAGTTCTTAAAAAACGAAATAAATGATTTGAATGCATTACTTACTATTTATTGATCACATCCAGACTAGCTTTTTGCTGATATAATAGGTACGGTATGGACTTTGTTTAATAATACGTGCATACACGTATACCTACATAGTACCTATATACCTACGTGCTGCTTACAGTATTTCGCTACCAATTTCAATACACTGTAGTTCTAAATATCATAGGATATACTTAGATGTACTCAACCATTGAGTACTGATTAGGAATGTGATGTTTTGGTACGAAAACTTGCTTGCCGATATCATGAGTCAGATACCACAAGTTTCGCAATTCACATTCAGTTAGGTATTTGTCCAAGTCTATCTATCAAAGTCCTTCTATTCGTTCAGATGCGCCGGGAGCTAGTCTCACTTTAAGAGCTCCCGTGAAAGCCTTAAAGCCTTAGGAGAATGAGCGTGAAGTGGCACAATTCCCTTGAGCAACTCATAGCTTATAGGCATTTGGTCGTCGCGATACAAGGTTGTTCACGCCAGCTGAACCACATATTCCACTACTGTTAACGAACATCCAAGCAAACGAGCATACGAACGAGACGATAGTACGGTCACAATTATCAGTACCCAATCACAATTACCTACAGGCTGCAGTCTACGTCTACAGCATCACTGTTGCGTTAGCGGCAAATAAGAAGAAGATCTGTATTTTAAGGCTATCCAACATTACGCCTAACACGCGTAATAACATTTCAAGGTAGATTTAGAAAGGTGTGTAAATGGTAATTTATAATTGCAGTTTCGGAGAGCTAGTGGCGGATCGTCTATTTCTTTCTACTTCTTCGTTCATGGCCTTTGATCACCGCTCACAAGTCTTCTGTTTGTTTGATTGTTACGCGACTTCCCGATGGTCCAGCCACGATGGCACAATACCTACAAAATAGCTGTACAGGACCACTATTAAGACGTCAAGTAAAGTTATTCTAACGTAGAAGTAAGCAAGTATATTACCGTGCTATCCTTGTCTGAGAACTGTATCTGGCTCATTTTGGACTCCTTCTCGTCGCCCATGGGCGACGGAGGCGAGGTCTCTCTGTAACAACAAGAAAACACTATAAGCATACTTATAACAAAACATTTTGATAAAGCACTAATATTGTAGCTTATAAAAATACTATATGTATGACACACACATTTATGTTTTATGCACATATTCGGAAACACTCATATCACTCAAGCATAGTAAAATATCTAAATATAGTAAAGTCTCCAACAGAGTCCGACTGTTACCCTCTGATAACAAACGATACCGATCCGTTATATACCGATACCGTTCTGAATGTGTAGTTACAGGCGCAAGTAATCATGGCCAGTAGTGCAGTGCTCGCGCTAGCTGGTAGAGCTAGCTACGCATCCGCTGCAATGAGATCAGATGTGAATGTGGGTTATGAAATATATACCAACATATTAGCGTTGCAACACTACCAGAAAATATTCCTAATGAATAATAATATACCTACTAGTAAATCCGCCCTCGCTTTGCTTCGGGAAACCCGTCCCTTCAAAAATCTCTATAAATTTTAACAAATTATGTTATTCCGATGTCTAAGCTATATTACTGCAAAGTTTCATGAAAATCCGTTCAGTAGTTTTTGCGTGAAAGAGTAACAAACCCACACACACACACTCACATACATCCTTACAAACTTTCGCATTTATAATATTAGTAGGAAGGAAGTAGGATAGGATGTAAAACTTAGTGCTAGAGGTTCATTACTTCCAAACCATTGAACAGTAGATAAATAGCCCAAAAGTTGCAGTATAACTCAACAAAACTGTAGCTCTGAGCTGCGTCGTTCCGCGATACAATAGGGGCTACGATGTCTCCTCTCGACTACAAAGCCTGCTACAGGATGGTATCTGTAAATTCCATTACTGCGGCCGCTTTTGCGACCAGTCTTCAGCTATACGATTGACATGGTTTAATATATGGTTTAAAGTTTAAGATCTTTTTGTGCCTCTTGAGGATTTCACAAGTTTACAGAAAAACCTATATAACAAGTTTTTGCTGTAAGATGTACAGTGGGCCAAGAAAGTGGTGTACCAGTTTTCATTTTGTTTCCTAGTCATCAAAAATTACATCAAAGTTCATAGGAAATATCACTGAAAGAGACGCATAATAATGACGTAAACCTAATTGTTAAGAATACATACATCATAAGTCACATTAAAGGTGCAAAACATTTTAATCTTTATTAGAAACGGATAATGCATTAATTTGTGCAAAGAAGATTTAAATATTCTGAACAAAAGCATAAGAATTATTTCAATTGACAAAATATTTCTTTTTAAAAAGAAAATTGACAATTGACATTTAGTCAAATATATGCAAGTAATACTATAATAAAAATTGGCTAAGTGCGAGTCGAACTCGCCCATGAAGGGTTCCGTAGCAGCAAGTAAAAAAAATATTCGAGTAGATTGAATGCAGGGTAAATTGAGATTTACGATTTATGACGTACTAGCTTTTGCCCGCGGCTTCGCCCGCGTGGAATTCGTTTATATCGCGAACCGTGAAAGTGGGAAAGGGGGTCATCAACTATCTTCTTGGGAAAATTCATTGAAAGCGGTCAAGTAATTTAGATTTTTCATATAAACTTTCATCCCCTATTTCAAGTCTTTAGGGGTTGATTTTTGAAAAAAAAGTAGCCTATGTGTGACTCTGGGTCTTCAACTATTTTCATTCCGAATTTCATCCAAATCGGACCGGTGGTTTAGCAGTAAAAACGTCACAGACAGACAGACAGACAGACAGACTTTCGCATTTATAATATTAGTATGGATAGTATGGAAGTATGGATCCGCGTTTAACTGAACCGATTTTTACTTTTCGGCGTTAAAGTCGGTTCTATTTTGTTAAAAGTTATGTAATAAAAAAATGACAATGTAAAGCGCATCGTCCGTACCGGAGGGATGTTTACCAGCCACCCGCACCGTCGTCAGCTCGCTCGATGTTGGAAAGGGGGGATGAGAGAATTAAAATAAGGTTTTGGTGTTTATATTCTAACACCTATCCTAACACCTAGACATTAACAAATTAAAAGAAAACAAAACTCTTGCAATTATTATACCAATCAAAAAAGCAAATCAAAATCCGTGAGAATAGCCAAAGTAACCAAACAAAATTTCAAAACAGAACACAATCTGACACACAACGACAATGTAAAGAAAAGTTACACATTGATTCAATGTCGTATTCTTAACAATTTACAACAACATCTTAATACCGCGATTCAGATTAATTATACTCAGCGCCATCTATTTTACTTTGTTGGAACTATACTATTACTCGTACACCCAAAAAGCAATTTGATGAAAACGAAAATGTAAGCGAAAATAACACTGGGAATTAATGCCATCTTCATAAAAATGTATGACAACATCTTAATACCGCGATTCAGCCTATATGCAACTAATACACAGCGCCATCTGAATTATTTTGTTGTTACTACACTATTACTCCGACATGCAAAAACTACTGATCTAATTTTCATAAAATTTGGCACACACGTAGGGGATAACCTGGGTTGACACATAGGATAGTTTTTATCGAGAAAAAAGTCCTGTGGGATACCATGGAGATGATTCTTAAGTCTTTGCATACCTGTGCAACCTGCGATCAAAAGTAATGATAAATAGCAAAAACTTCTTCACAAAATTAAAAGCACAGATACCGAGATTTATAGACATACATATATGTGGAATACTCCTTATTCCTGTAAAATTGTCCTGTAGGATATAATTTCTATATTTCATCTTTTTTTGTTCAAGGCTACGTCCAAATCGCAAATACGACTGATAATATTATTTACATGAGTTACAAATAAAAACCTGGATGAATGCATGATCCCAATATAAAAATCCCGCGGGATTTCTGGGATAAAAAATATCCTATATGTTAATCTAAGTTACCCTCTATGTGTGTGCCAAATTTCATGAAAATCGGTTCAGTAGTTTTTGCGTGAAGGAGTAAGAAACAAACAAACAAATACACAAACTTTCACATTTATAATATTAGTAGGAAGTAGGATTAGTAGGATTAAAATAACTACTAACTACTCGTAGATCTCATTTAAACCAATTTTCGGTGGAAGTTTACATGGCAATGCACACCATATACCTATTTTTTTTTAGTTTGATCATTCTCTTATTTTACAGGGCACATATTTTACCGTTTTTACCACCTCAATATTATTTTTTACGACCAATTCTTAGATATCCCACACGTATGGGTTTGATGAAAAAAAAAAACTTGGTTTCAGTTCTAAGTATGGGGAACCCTCACAGTTTTAATGTCCCTTTTGATTTTATTGATTTTCCGACGTCAATGGTATCGGACTAGTAGAAATCGGACTAGAGAACCGCCCGCGCTTCGCTTCGGGACCCGTAGGTAACAGCCGCGTAGGTCCCGCTCCCGTAGGAATCTCAGCTAAAAAGTAGCCTATAACATTTGCCTATGACTTAAGTAAAATAAATTTTGTATTTGATAGCGTGATTCAGAACTTGCAAATGAATTTTACTCACGCCATCTATTAACAACATCCGGAACTAAGTAAATATCTAGCAACTAACGAAACATCGATCTTCCCATGGGAATGAGATGTTCTTCCGCGGTAAAAAGTAGCCTACGTCACTCTCCACCCTCCTAGCTATCCCCACACACATAAACCATACCATATAATAGCCATGTTGCGACGTGAAAGAGTCACAAACAAACAAACAAACACACTTTCACATTTATAATATTAGTAAGGATAAGGATGTTTAGTTTATTACGCCGGATCTCTTGAACTATGTGAACGGAACTTAAATCAGTAAAGTAGGCAGGCTCTATGGGAACACATGTTAAGTGATAGACGGAAGCATTATTATCATACATTTTATAACTCAATATACGAGAGTTAGAACAGATAGAAAAAAGGTCAGGTGGTCTGATGACACGAATAACTCCAGGTCAATTAAGGAGAGCCATGTTAAAAGATAGTTGTTTTTAGTAAAGGACTTTAGAAGTTAAGTATGTGAGTACATAAGACCACAATGAGTAATTTTAAATGGATTCGTAATCGGGTACACTTGACTCGAAAAGTGAAATAGACAAAATAACGAATGTCGTCATAAAAATGTCTATCACCGAATAATATACCGAAACCTCAATTGAATTGTAATTAAATAGCAGAACAGATTGGCGCCCGCAACCTAATTCTAATATTTCATCGTGGCAACCCGATCTGTTTTACTTTTAATTCAAGAGGCATCGGCATCATGCATTCAGCCAGCGTGCGCAGCCCGTGTTTTGACACATCGCTCATGGTCGGCGCGCGTGGCGAAACTATTACGATACATTACGCGGAGTGCACAGAACTCTACCCGTCTCGCTCCATCGTACGTCAACCTTGACTGGTACGGTCCACGACAAAAGTAGATGACGAAAACTATGCTAACTGTACTGATTGAACACTGCAATCAATAGTTTTGGTTCTCAAAACGATTAATTTTTGAAAACACGAATTTTTTTTGTTTCTCTATGACAAATCATTTTTGATGCTGACTGTACCCAATTTTATTCGCAATACCGGTTGTATTGCGCGACTGCTAAATACCTATCGTTGATGTTAAATTAGGCCAGCTTCAAAAAATATGTAAACAGTACGATTTAGTGACCTGGACAAGTTCTGTGCGTTAATGATACCGGTTTATTTACTAACTCACCTACTATACTCGTCACCTCATTGTTAGACTGCCTTTTAAGTAGCTAGGCTAGCGAACTTATTAGTTAGTGTAGTACTCCGCACGTGTAAGATACGTATTTTGGCTCGTTCCATTCCAGTCCACAAGTGACGTGCGCTCTCGCTGCCACGCTCTCTGTAACTGTCACCCTGAACCCGCATGCCAGAGACAACGTCATATCCTTACCACAGACTACATACACTACATCCCTTCCTTATTATAAAATTGATGAAAGATACTTCTCTTGGTTAAAGTGACTCTTGGTTGAATGATGAATGATGACGCAATCAAGTTACACAGTCGTTCATCTTCACCATGAACTTTCCATTCTCCCTTTCATCTTCACCATGAACTTTCCATTCTCTCTCTACCCTTTTTAATGATTTTTTCTTTTAACTCCGTCAATTTACACTTACAGACAATACTCATTCCCAATTTCTCATAACCAATTTATTTTAATGGATTATTTTGCTGATCCACTGTGGATCCAACATAATATAAAAATAGGCGGGCATACTCAAAACCCCGAGGTAATGCAAAATGTGCCGTACGAACAATGTGTCGGTATTCAGTTTACAGTCAAACCTGTTTTATTCCCTTAAAGTCTCTTAGAAATCTGAACATAGCATTTATCTCTTTTAAGCGCAAGTTCCGGAACAACAGCAATTTATTCGTGACAACCACCATTACCTCCGCTGCGCAATTATCCTTTTATAAAAAGGGTGTCGTTATCGGCCACATTTTACAACAGACGATTCCCACAATAACTACCTGATTGTAACTTTATCAACAGTAAGCATTTCCGATTAAGAAAATTATTTATTTACAATCCCACCATACAATTCTTTCACTGTAACCGCTGTTCGACTTTGGAACTCCCTTCCCAAGTCCATTCAATAAGCCCAATCCCCATGCTCCTTCAAAGCTTCAAACTCTTGTCAAATCTTATTTCTTACAATCACAATAATTATTTATTTATTTTTACTTTTGTTCTAACAATCGATGACCTGTTAGACATTGCTATCAACAATTCATGTTTTGTTTTATGTAAATCTGTGTTCTTTCTTTTTTTCGTTTTTATTCTCAACATATCACGTTATATTATCTACTTACTTATATATTTCTATATTTTAATATACTGTTTTACTGTTTTCACAATATATCTATATTTACACCCTGCCCCTAGGAATGCTATCCTATAGTCATAACTTCTAGCCCTTCCGGCTGTCTGGAAGAAATCGCTCTTTAGCGATAAGACCGCCTTTTGTATAAACTTGATTTTTGTCTTTCCGTTGTTGTTATCGTGTTTGGTGTACAATAAATATTATTATTATTATGTTTTTATATACTTCTTGTGTCTTACGATTTACAATTGAATGTAGGTTCGCACTACCCGACACATCTGATCACACGATCATGTTGCGATTTACAATTAATGTAGTAATAATAATAATAATAAACGCTAACACACTCATACCCACGCAGTAGGTTACTAGGTACCTGTGTCGCGGGTGGCATGGACCACACATATAACACATCACAATTACACCCATGACCCGAGTACAATATTTATCTGCCACATAAATATCTGCCCCGGCCGGGAATCGAACCCGGGACCCCTCGCGTCGCAGGCAGGGTCGCTACCAACTAGGCTACAGGGTCATCAATCACGTACGATTCACAATTTCATATAGGTTCGTACTACCTGAGACACACAACGTGTACAATTTACAATTTCATGTAGGTTTGTACTAAATCACACATCCGATCACGCACGATGCACACCTTCATGTAGGTTCGTACTACCTGACACACGTGTACGTACAATTTACAATTTCATGTAGGTTTGTACTACCTTACACATCCGATCACACACGATTTACAATTTCATGTAGGTTCGTACTACCTAACACACAACGTGTACGTACAATTTACAATTTCATGTAGGTTTGTACTACCCCATACATCCGATCACGCACGATTTACACCTTCATGTAGGTTCGTACTACCTGACACACGTGTACGTACAATTTACAATTTCATGTAGGTTTGTACTACCTTATACATCCGATCACGCACGATTTACAATTTCATGTAGGTTCGTACTACCTGACACACAACTTGTACGTACAATTTACAATTTCATGTAGGTTTGTACTACCTTATACACCTGATCACGCACGATTTACAATTTCATGTAGGTTCGTACTACCTGACACACATAATCACGTACAATTTACAATTTCATGTAGGTTTGTACTACCTTTTCGCGTAATATATTTATTGTATTAAGTATTTTTGCATTAAAACTCCATTAATTTTATTAAATCACCGTAAAAACTAACCAAAACCAAAATTTTTTAACAAATCCTTTTATGCGGTACAATTTAAAGTCTATAGTTGCACAGCCACCTAACAATCCTTCAAGTATGTAAGTACCTCGTTATGATATATTATGATTGATACTATTACTATTCACGAGGTCAAGAATTAATAGAACCGTTATAGCTATTTAATTCATCAAAATTTTTTATCCATTAAAAGTTATGGTTATATTTATTCAATTTATCGTTTTTATACCGAAATACACATGCTTAAAACAATACAACATAGTTACTACTGTTTTGTTTGTTTGTTTGTTTGTGCTTAACGTCAGTCGGCTGTTTGTACCAGAAAAGTCTACTGTATATTGATTTTAATAATTGATATTCAACATTATGTATGATGAAAAACTTAGAGCGAGCTACTTATTATAACTGATATGGTAAAAATAAAATAAATAAGGAGCCTTCCCGTGCGGTGAACATGACAAGCCTACATGAGCGCCCTGCGCACCCTGGACACCTTACTCCAGGGGTGACTCAGTGAAGACAGGGGCGTGACTAATACTTCCGCCAAAAAGGCTCTTATCAGAGTCAAACCAAAAGGCACTTACGAGGGGAGGTCCAAAATTTCGCGGAATGAAGGGGTTTTGAATAAAATAAAACTATAAATCTATTTTTCCTTTTCAATATAGTCTCCCTTAAGCTGAATACATTTATTATATCTATGTATTAACTTTTCTAAGCCATCGTAAAAATATTTTTTATCTTTTGCTTCAAAATGAGCCAAAATAGCCTCCTTCACCTCATTGTCGTCGGAAAATTTCTTTCCCCTTAGGTCTTTTTTTAAATTGGGAAACAAATAAAAATCACTTGGGGCTAGATCTGGACTATAGGTGGGTGGACAAGTGATTCAAAGCCATGTTTGTGCAGAGCGGCCATCGCAACTTTGCTCTTGTGAACCGGCGCGTTGTCTTGCAAGAGCAATACACCTTTAGTCAATTTTCCTCGACGTTTTTCCTTGACAGCCTCCTTTAATTTTTCTAATACCGTTGCGTAGTATTCCCCAGTTATAGTTCTTCCCTTTTCTTTGTAATCAATGAGTAATATTCCCTCACAATCCCAAAAAACAGTAGCCATCAACTTTCCGGCCGACTCCGACACTTTGAACTTCTTTGGCGGCGGTGTCCCCTTTTTATGCCATTGCATGGACTCTTGTTTTGACTCAGGCTCAAAGTCATGAACCCAGGTTTCATCTCCAGTAACAATCCGTTTCAAAATCGGTGCAGGTTCGTCTCCACACAACTCCAAAAACAGCTTTGACGCATCGACGCGCTGTTGTTTTTGCAGCGGCGTGAGCATTCTCGGTACCCATCTTGCACTGACTTTTGTCATACCCAAGTGGTCGTGGAGGATGCGCAAAATGGTGGTATCTGATACTCCAACTAATGCAGATGACTGCTTTTTTTCAATCGGGTGTCCTCCAATACAAATTTTTCCACTTTTTCGACGATGTCTGATGTGGTGGCCTCAACTGGCCTTCCTGAGCGGGAATCGTCTTCAATCGAGTCCCGACCATGTTTAAAAAGTCCATGCCACTTGTAAACCATTGTTTTACTAGGGCAGTGTTCCCCATAAACGGTTTCCATTTCATTCAAACTGATCTGAGCGTTTTTTCCTTGCTTGGTAAGGAACTTTATCACGGCACGGTGTTCAATTTTTTCCATAGTTTCAGTTTTCTTCCGGATTTACTTGTTTAGCAGGTGACTGTTCGTAAATGAATGACGCAATAGGGCTGAAACTTAGCATATATACTAATTATTAGTCACTAATTAGTATGACGTTAAGCAAGTTCACCTATCCCCACTCCATCCCCTCCATTCCGCGAACTTTTGGACCTCCCCTCGTATCAGTGCCATCCCAAAAGTTCTTATAAGAGCTACCACAAATAATGACGGTGGTGCTTGACAACGACAATGTATATTATTATGTTTTTTTTTAAGAGTATCAGAATTACGGAATATTTAAAAAATAATATTTTAAAACAGAAACACAAAATATAAAACCAAGATTCAAGCTTTATTTAAGCTTTGTGAACTGAAGGCCTCCCCCGATGCCCTCCTTCGCCGCTATAGCGAGCGACATTCAATCATTATAAAACGCATAATATATGACTCCGAAAAGTCACAAGTGTGCTCCCAGAGATTTTGAACCACCGTACTCCCAACCACCAGACTATCACCGCTCCTACACCTCCTTCACTGTCGATGCTAGTATTCCCATCCTTCTTTCTTTTTTTTTCTTTTTTTTTTGTATCCAAGGCAACCACTCTGCATCACTACATAGTATAAAACAAAGTCGCTATTTTTGTCTGTTTGTTTGTCTGTTTGTCTGTATGCTTAAATCTTTAAAATTACGCAACGGATTTTGATGCGGATTTTTGTAATAGATAGAGTGATTCAAGAGGAAGGTTTTTATGTATAATACATGCATATATTCCCATGAGAACGGGATCCACGCGGGTGAAACCGCGGGCGGCCCGCTAGTGTATGATAAAAACCAAAGCCTAGGTTTTAATACGGCAACCTTATTCAAGACTACCGAGACTAGGTACGTGTTTTACCTAAGTAAATAATGAACCCATCTATAATTCAGTTCATTAACCTAGAGGTTGCACTTCTTCCAGTAATGATTCGATGGCAAAGACGACACCACCGCTTCAGAGAAACCCATTCAATATTGTCCACCATCAAATTTCCAAATCTGTTGTGAAATCCTACTAATATTATAAATGCGAAAGTTCGCATGGATGTATGTGTGTGTGCCCGCTGCTCCTTCACGCAAAAACCACCGAACGGACCCCCATGAAACCCCGCAGCAATATAGCTCAGACATCGGAACAACACAATTTGTCAAAACTTATAGAGACCTTTGAAGGGACCGGCCCCCCGAAGCGAAGCGAGGGCGGATTTACTAGTGAATATCTAAATCTGTTGTGAAATGAATATATTTTATGTATAATTTTATTATTTAGAAAGGGTGGCAGAACTTACTCCCCTGCTTTAATCACTATTCGCGTTTTCATTAAGATTTTCTACCACCTCCGGCTCGCTAACCATACTAGTGATAAATATGTCGAATGGAGCAGCTTAGGATAAAGCTTAGTTATGTTGATTTGGCAAAACATACTAAAATTGTTTCCTTACGTTGAGTAAAACTCAAGCAATAAATTCCACCAGAGCAACCTAGTTATTGTAAAAGGTACGATTGCACTAAACATTATAACAATATTAAGATTATTTAATCATCCGAAAACGTTTAGGGCTTTTCCAAATGCATATTATATAATGTAATCTATCTCCTTCAATACAGATTGGAATTAAAATCAATACTTTTACCTACCGTCGCTTGAACAATCCTTCAGTTAGGTAAGCTAGCTATAAATAATTAGCCCTTTAGTTTTTAGGGGGTTCATGGTGTAGTGTATGGATATAAACCAGTTACTTGTCTCGAGCGCATACGTCACACTGTGCGGGTCACACCGAGCTCAGTTGTTATCCGACCGTCGACGGAGTAAGACGTGGTGGTGGTGCGTAAGTGAGCCAAGTGTCCTTAGATAACGGGTATACTACATTGGCGACGAGGATAAACTATATCTAAATAATAATTAAGGTAAGCAAATGAAAATTCTGTTATTACAAAAAAAAAGAAGGACAAGGTAACACTTGGTAATAGTTCAAAATTGACAAATCATAATAAAATAGACAGTGGATAACGTTGACAGCTAAACATACAATGTATTATTTACTAATTTAATAGCTTAAAGCCTTTAAAAAACGAGATGATAGCCTTTTGTATTACATTTTGTACAAATGTGTTATTCTGTTACGTCACGTTGTTTTTGGGGTAAAATAAAAGAAAAAATTGTTATTATTTCTTGCTGTTTACTATTTTATGCAATATGAATCAGAGCACATTGCCTGAGTGGTAAAACAAAATAATGCTGTTCGACAGCTGATGTTGACAATAAATTTAAGTCCATTATCTCTTTTTAATAGAAGATACTGTGTTGCATTTAATACGCTTTTATTACATGATAAGATGTATGTTACGTTATTACACTGTGTTACCTATGTCATTCTTTAGTAATACATAAAATGACTGGTTAATAAAAAACGGAAAATGTGTAGATAAAGTCTTAAAAAGAAACAATTAACTGTTAGTCGTAGTCCAAACAGGACACCAAAACCGTTGAAACCGACAAGGGCTCCGTGACAATGACTTATTAAAGTTTAAGAAACACACTCAATTCGACGATCCCTATGGCTTACTAAGTACCATGAGGGACTGCCGTTCGCAGTGAGCTGGGTTCGATTCCCAGCGAGGTGTTAGCGATGGTGAATGGACTGTATTCTATACTCACCTGAGCCAGCGCTGGTTGTATCGCCGTATCCCGGGGTGTTTTCCTTTAGGAGAAGCTTCAGGCGAGTGGAGATCCTTAGGTGCGATTCCCCGAATTCTTCGTGGTTGGTGCGGACACTGGATATTAGTTTGCACGGGACTGGGCACTTTAGACCGTTTAGACTAGCGTTATTTTGGATATTTGTCGCGGAGTCGTTGCGCACTCGATGGCTGAAATTTCTCGACAACGTTTGCCGCGTTTGTTGGCGAACAGCGCCCTCTCTGGGCAGCCAGAGCAAGAAAACAGTCCAACTTGGTAGATAATTAATATAGATTAAATAAAGATTCTTCATGGATGGTGCATTCTGAATATGATTAAGAATAGTACGGAACAACAGGATTATCGACATGATCACTGGTCATTAAATTGACATGGCCACTAACCATCGGTCAGTGAATTGACATTGTTACAGATAATGGGCATTGGTCATTAAACTGGTACTGCCAGTGGTCATTAAATTGATATGGACATCAGTCATTAAATTGACATGGACATCAGTCATTAACTTGACATGGACCTCAGTCATTAACTTGACATGGACATCAGTCATTAAATTGACATGGTCGTTAAATCGACATGGTCATTAAATTGACATGGTCATCAAATCGACATGGTCGTTAAATCGACATGGTCGTTAAATCGACGTGGTCGTTAAATCGACATGGTCATTAAATTGACATGGTCATTAAATTGACATGGTCGTTAAATCGACGTGGTCATTAAATTGACAGGGTCATTAAATTGACATGGTCATTAAATTGACATGGTCGTTAAATCGACATGGTCGTTAAATCGACATGGTCATTAAATTGACATGGTCATTAAATTGACAGGTTCGTTAAATCGACATGGTCATTAAATTGACCATTAAATTGACACAGTCATTGGTCATTGGATTGAAACATGCATCACAATGGAAAAGGACCTCAAGGCTTGTTATTAAATTGATGCGAACAAAAATGTTTACTCCAGAGACTAGATACCATCATATATGGTGCAACTCGCCCTGGAGAAATTCGATTGTGCAGGGGAACCTACATTGGTTGGCATGATAGATAGGTGGGAGCGTTGGAAGCCGCACTGTAATGCACAGTGGTAGAATTTCATCTTAAAAAATCACCAAAGGGTAAAATTTGCCAGGGGCATAGAAAATAAGTCACGAACTTATAAACCAAATGGCATAAACGAGTCAGGGACTCACAATTTGGTGAATATTATGCTATCAGCAAAGCTTAACTAACAACATTAAGATCGAACTCTAACGACCCGGTTAGAGACTACTGTTAAAATGTACGTAAAAAAAACTGTAAATTATATCATACAATTATAACAAGTGTAGCGGCGCGATACCTACAGAAATATGAGCGCGCGCCGTACATATGCTGACCACGCAACCACAAGCAACGAGTGCAGTAAAACAGTAGACTACGTCATACGCGTCATACTGAACTGGCCAATCAGATGACGTATCCTCAACCGCGATATCGAAGATTCAAGATATTCTAACTATAGATACAAATGGTCCGAAGGTAACATCGGACCGCGGTGCCCAGGCAGTGACATCGCCTGGCGGGAGATCTCCCCTTTTCCTCCACAATTGGTGACACCGACGTGATTTGATTCAGCAACCACGTGATTTGACCGACGTGATTTGTCGACGTGATTTATCGACGCGATTTGATCGACGCAACGTGATCGACCCGGCGAACGTGATCAACCCGACCTGGTCGAGTTCAGTCTTCACCATTGGTGATCCTCTTGAAGTATCTGAAGTCCTTCAGCAAGTATAAGGAGTCATGCAGTTCCAGCCAGCAGCAACGAGCATAATGACCAGGTTCCACGAGCAGCCTCCGAATGAGCGCCTTGGTTCCTCCATCCGGCTCAAGTTCAGCGATCCGCAGCACGCAGCAGAGGTTTGACGGTTTCCCTCCCGAGGCAGCGCACGCATTGCATAGTTCCGGCACACATGGCCGATCCACACAAGTATTGTGGTACCAGCAAATACACGTATATACAATAGCCAGCCACATATATATACCCCTGTACTGTTACGAATGAGGCATTATGTTGAATACTTACCTTAATATTATATACCAGAACCCGTATTTAAACTTGAGTTCAAAGGCGGAAATACCGGATTTACTATTACTCTTGTACTCCGACGTGATTTATCACGTCGACAAATCACGTCGGTCAAATCACGTGGTTGCTGAATCAAATCACGTCGGTGTCACCAATTGTGGAGGAAAAGGGGAGATCTCCCGCCAGGCGATGTCACTGCCTGGGCACCGCGGTCCGATGTTACCTTCGGACCATTTGTATCTATAGTTAGAATATCTTGAATCTTCGATATCGCGGTTGAGGATACGTCATCTGATTGGCCAGTTCAGTATGACGCATATGACGTAGTCTACTGTTTTACTGCACTCGTTGCTTGTGGTTGCGTGGTCAGCATATGTACGGCGCGCGCTCATATTTCTGTAGGTATCGCGCCGCTACACTTGTTATAATTGTATGATATAATTTACAGTTTTTTTTACGTACATTTTAACAGTAGTCTCTAACCGGGTCGTTAGAGTTCGATCTTAATGTTGTTAGTTAAGCTTTGCTGATAGCATAATATTCACCAAATTGTGAGTCCCTGACTCGTTTATGCCATTTGGTTTATAAGTTCGTGACTTATTTTCTATGCCCCTGGCAAATTTTACCCTTTGGTGATTTTTTAAGATGAAATTCTACCACTGTGCATTACAGTGCGGCTTCCAACGCTCCCACCTATCTATCATGCTAACCAATGTAGGTTCCCCTGCACAATCGAATTTCTCCAGGGCGAGTTGCGCCATATATGATGGTATCTAGTCTCTGGAGTAAACATTTTTGTTCGCATCAATTTAATAACAAGCCTTGAGGTCCTTTTCCATTGTGATGCATGTTTCAATCCAATGACCAATGACTGTGTCAATTTAATGGTCAATTTAATGACCTTGTCGATTTAACGAACCTGTCAATTTAATGACCATGTCAATTTAATGACCATGTCGATTTAACGACCATGTCGATTTAACGACCATGTCAATTTAATGACCATGTCAATTTAACGACCATGTCAATTTAATGACCATGTTGATTTAATGACCATGTCGATTTAACGACCATGTCAATTTAATGACTGATGTCCATGTCAAGTTAATGACTGAGGTCCATGTCAAGTTAATGACTGATGTCCATGTCAATTTAATGACTGATGTCCATATCAATTTAATGACCACTGGCAGTACCAGTTTAATGACCAATGCCCATTATCTGTAACAATGTCAATTCACTGACCGATGGTTAGTGGCCATGTCAATTTAATGACCAGTGATCATGTCGATAATCCTGTTGTTCCGTACTATTCTTAATCATATTCAGAATGCACCATCCATGAAGAATCTTTATTTAATCTATATTAATTATCTACCAAGTTGGACTGTTTTCTTGCTCTGGCTGCCCAGAGAGGGCGCTGTTCGCCAACAAACGCGGCAAACGTTGTCGAGAAATTTCAGACATCGAGTGCGCAACGACTCCGCGACAAATATCCAAAATAACGCTAGTCTAAACGGTCTAAAGTGCCCAGTCCCGTGCAAACTAATATCCAGTGTCCGCACCAACCACGAAGAATTCGGGGAATCGCACCTAAGGATCTCCACTCGCCTGAAGCTTCTCCTAAAGGAAAACACCCCGGGATACGGCGATACAACCAGCGCTGGCTCAGGTGAGTATAGAATACAGTCCATTCACCATCGCTAACACCTCGCTGGGAATCGAACCCAGCTCCCTGCGAACGGCAGTCCCTCATGGTACTTAGTAAGCCATAGGGATCGTCGAATTGAGTGTGTTTCTTAAACTTTAATAAGTCATTGTCACGGAGCCCTTGTCGGTTTCAACGGTTTTGGTGTCCTGTTTGGACTACGACTAACAGTTAATCGTTTCTTTTTAAGACTTTATCTACACATTTTCCGTTTTTTATTAACCAGTCATTTTATGTATTACTAAAGAATGACATAGGTAACACAGTGTAATAACGTAACATACAACTTATCATGTAATAAAAGCGTATTAAATGCAACACAGTATCTTCTATTAAAAAGAGATAATGGACTTAAATTTATTGTCAACATCAGCTGTCGAACAGCATTATTTTGTTTTACCACTCAGGCAATGTGCTCTGATTCATATTGCATAAAATAGTAAACAGCAAGAAATAATAACAATTTTTTCTTTTATTTTACCCCAAAAGCAACGTGACGTAACAGAATAACACATTTGTACGAAATGTAATACAAAAGGCTATCATCTCGTTTTTTAAAGGCTTTAAGCTATTAAATTAGTAAATAATACATTGTATGTTTAGCTGTCAACGTTATCCACTGTCTATTTTATTATGATTTGCCAATTTTGAATTATTACCAAGTGTTACCTTGTCCTTTTTTTTTTTTTGTAATAACAGAATTTTCATTTGCTTACCTTAATTATTATTTAGATATAGTTTATCCTCGTCGCCAATGTAGTATACCCGTTATCTAAGGACACTTGGCTCACTTACGCACCACCACCACGTCTTACTCCGTCGACGGTCGGATAACAACTGAGCTCGGTGTGACCCGCACAGTGTGACGTATGCGCTCGAGACAAGTAACTGGTTTATATCCATACACTACACCATGAACCCCCTAAAAACTAAAGGGCTAATTATTTATAGCTAGCTTACCTAACTGAAGGATTGTTCAAGCGACGGTAGGTAAAAGTATTGATTTTAATTCCAATCTGTATTGAAGGAGATAGATTACATTATATATCGACGGTTCCCGGGCTATTTGCATGAAGCGACATCATGGGCGATATCTATACTAATATTATAAAGCTGAAGAGTTTGTTTGTTTGGTTGAACGCGCTAATCTTAGGAACTACTGGTTCGAATTGAAAAATTTTTTTTGTGTTGAATAGACCTTTTATCGAGGAAGGCTTTAGGCTATATAACATCACGCTGCAACAATTAGGAGCGAAGAAATAATGGAAAATGTGGAAAAAACGGGGAAAATTATTCATTCTCGAGGGCTTTCGTTGCATGCGTTGCGAAAACGATTCAAGATCCCAAAAATTATGTATGAAAGAATTATTCCTCTTGAAATGATCTAAAAAAATGTCCACGACAGTATATGTCTATCTTTTAAGATTAACACACTAGAACCGTTTTTATGGTAATCAAATTTGGTCGAACCCACTGCCATACCAAACTTGCCGCGTTTCCAAGTTTAATCTGAATTAATCTTGCTGTGATCCTTTGCTACTTTGCTATTATTTTGTCGTAAGCTTTATTTCTAAGTTTAATTTAATTTAACCTGAATTAATTTTGGTGATAGTTTATTATCTTCCCGAAATTCCTACGGGAGCGGGACCTACGCGGTTGATACTTACGGGTCCCGAAGCGAAGCGAGGGCGGTTCGCTAGTTGAGTTATATACATATTTGGAATCAGCGAATTTTTCTGCGTCTTTTGAGCCGGGTTTGGTAGCAATCTGAGCATATTTTTGGCGCTTCATGCAAATAGGATTTTGGGATCATTTTGATTTTTCATTGCAACAAGCGACACGAAATTTGTCTTTTTTTGTAGAATGGGCACTTGAGCCACAGACATTTTTTTTTAATTTTCACTTGAGTCGTTTTGCCTTACACACAATTTGTTACGACTGTGTACTTAAGTCGTTTTTCCTAACATTACATCTTAAAGTCGATGTCGTTTAAAGCGTTATGCCTTTACCAAAAAATTAACATGTATGTCGCTTCAAACAATTAGCCTGCATCTGTTACTGACACACAAAGTCGCTTGATGCATCTGTCTTGCATTAAATTACAATACTGAAAGGTACTTCAAACAATTAGCCTGCATCTGTTACTGACACACAAAGTCACTTGATGCATCTGTCTTGCATTAAATTACAATACTGAAAGGTACTTAAAACATTTTGCCCTGCAGTTGTATGTTCTTTTGGGTGTCATTTGAAGCTTTATTCCCGAAGCAATATGTTTTCAATTCGTCGCTTCAGTTAATTTAAAATTACTAGTTTTATCCCTTCAAGCACTTTTCCTTTACCACTTTGCGCTGCAAAATATGTAAAAAATGTATGAGTCGTTTTTAAGTTGTCGGTTCAGACAAAGCATTTTATAGTTGTATGAAGATTTACTACTATTGGAGCTGTCAAGTTGGGAAGTCTTCCTATGATACCAGGCTATAATTACAGTAGGATATTATTGGGCATTCTATACCACTTTTCGGCAAATCGCTCGGCATACGCCTCGCTGCCGAAAAGTGGTATAGAATGCCCAATGCTAATCGCTCGGCGTACGCCTCGCTGCCGAAAAGTGGTATAGAATGCCCAATGGGTATAATGGATTCGACTCTACGTAACCCGTTCGGCAAATCGCTCGGCGTACGCCTCGCTGCCGAAAAGTGGTATAGAATGCCCAATGGGTATAATGGATTCGACTCTACGCAACCCGTTCGGCAAATCGCTCGGCGTACGCCTCGCTGCCGAAAAGTGATATAGAATGCCCAATGCAAATCGCTCGGAGTACGCCTCGCTGCCGAAAAGTGGTATAGAACGCTCAATCATACATAATGGATTCGACTCTCTGCTCAACCCGTTCGTTCGAGTTCTGAGCATTCTGTACGACCAATGACCACAGTCACGAAAAGCTAGTTCGATTTCACATCGTCGCAACAGACTGTTTAAAATATATTAGTATCAAAAACAACAGTTACATAAAATAAAAGGGGTACATAGTAGAATATTTTAATACTTACATTTTTTTCAATCTGCAGAGTTAAAATTTCACTGAATTGATTTGATGGATATCAATACTGACAACAACTTGTGATTTTCACTAATTATGACCGACGGTAGAGAACTTCTTCAAGATGACTTCCACACTTGCAAACTGCGATTAGTTTGTGCTCCAAAAACACAAAGCTTATAAAGTCAGAAACGCAAAATAATTAACTATTTTAAAAATTACCTCATTCGATCAAATATGATACTATGAATTGCCTTTTTTCCTTGGACGTTTAATACAAGTACAAAAATAAAGGACTAAGCAATATAATTCGTATAGTAGCAAATGTCGATGCTGCCAAATAACGTAGGGTTGACAAAACGAGACAGTACTTTAACAACAAATAAAACTGATCAAGTGTTAGTAACGCCTATATTTTATCCCTTTGGTTTATTGTAAAAAATACACAAAGACTAAGTCTAATGGTAAAACAAAAGTTTTAGTTACTTAGAAACATCCTTTTTTGTGTTACTTTTGATATAAACATGTTTTAAGGTAACACTAAATAAATTATAGTTTAAAAAACTAAAAAACACGCTTTTTATAGTTAACTGAACTAAAAAAATTGAAAATAAGTTTAAATAAATTTAAATTAAGAATAGTGTTAAAAATTTCAATAAATATGAATTAATAATAGTGTAAATAAAGAAAATATTTTATTAAAAAAAAGCGTGGGGTGCTTTTTAAGATATTATCAAAATGACACCATGCACCCCACGCTTTTTTTTAAATAAAATATTTTCTTTATTTACACTATTATTAATTCATATTTATTGAAATTTTTAACACTATTCTTAATTTAAATTTATTTAAACTTATTTTCAATTTTTTTAGTTCAGTTAACTATAAAAAGCGTGTTTTTTAGTTTTTTTAAACTATAATTTATTTTCTCCTTTTTAGTTTTGTTTATTTATAATAGCTTGTTTTTATAATTTTAAACTATTATTTGGTCTCTATCGATCTATCGACTATTACTCCCGTAATAAATTAGAATTCAAATAAACAGAAGAACAACGCCATCTAGTAAAACGTAATGTACGCAGTCAATCTGAATACGGAGTTATAGCTAGTTGCCCGTAAATATGGGTAGATGGCAGTAGCAAATGGGTAGATGGCATTAGTGTGAGAGTAAAAAAAATTAAATTCTTATTTTGCATATTGAAAATTGGAATAATTTTATCAAAATAGTGTAATGTCATCGGAACTCGATAAATCTACAAAGTTTGAACGAAATCTGGCCGTTTAAAGTGGGTCAAAATCGCGCCCAAAGAAGTCGGTTACAAATAAAATTAACTTGTACGAGATCTACCACTATAACTCGGTTTTCACTTTTTTCGTCGGATTGGCTTGAAAAGCGGTGGGATCGACGCAGGGCAGTTGTACAAGCACAACGAAGTCGGTTTGGAAGAAATCGGATGATAAACTTGGAAGTTATAGGCTAGGGAAGGTGGAAATTAAAGAAGTTAGGAAAAACGCCTATTTTTAGGAAAATCCGCGATAGATTTGCGTGGAAAGGGTCTAGAAAATTAGGGATCAACTGTTTATAGGTGCGTTATGAATTTGAAGCAAAACGCCTGAGGGGCACGGAAGATATTAACAGAAATGTTACATACAAACATACATACAAACATACAGGTGAAGTTAATAAAAGCGTGTTAAAAACATGGATTTTGTATAAAACTCCTTCTTGAGTTTTACTTTTTTGTGTTTTTGTCATTAGTCGTTTACAGCCTGGTTTAATAATCCCTAAAAGAAACAAGGTTGGATAGACTTAGCAATGAGATTTGTGGAGCCGGTTTCACCTTTTTTAGAGGCGACCATCTCAGACCTCAGGGGTAGCAACGCATCTGTGACCGAATTGGAACAAGACTCATACTAACAATAACTAACTGGACTATTACTAACATTAACTAACAGGACTCAGATTATAGAACCAAAAGGCAGATGTAGTCGTTCTAGTATAAAGTGAAGCTACCAAAGCAAATACAAAATAAAAAGCTAATACAATCTCGTGTCAGTACTACGGAAAGCGTCAAATAGCATAAACGTCGCAAGTGTCACATTTTTTTTAAATAATTTTATCAGTTATAATGCAGTCTTGCATTTTTAAATTCTTTAAAAGTTGTTCGCAAAAACAAAGAAAAGAAGACGGAATATCTTTTCAATTGTTCATTATTTTATTATTTATTTATAATAATATTTTTGCGGTTCGCTCGGAACACAAAACCTCAACAATCATTCATTTGTACACCAGTTTAAATGAAAATCGGTTACCCTAAATTTGGGGAAATATGCATGGACTATTTGGACATTGGTCGATTTATAAATTTATATCGAAAAAAAAAATATTTTGAAAGTAAATAGTTTTATTTATTTAAACCTAAAAGTCAGGCAATACAGCCAATAAAATTAGCATTCTAACTGCTGAAAATGTCACGTGTATGATGTAATATGTATGATAAATATTATATAGGTAATATTTTAGTTTCTGCTTAGCCTACTAATAACTAATAACTATAATTTTTGCAGAGTTCCTACAGATGCTGTAACAAGAGAAAAATGGGTTCATATTATTCGGAAAAGCAGCAAGCAAGATATTAATTGGCTAATTAATTTTGCGTGGTTCGCTCATTACATTTTAGTGAGGATGACGTGTACCTATCTCACTAAAAAGGACATTGGTTGATTAAAAAATCGTCAAAACCGAATTTTTGTTATAATAAATAAGTATATTGATATTTTGATGTTTTTTTTTTGATTCAAAATATCTACCCAAAGAGACAAAAATCCATAGGTTAATTAAAACAATTAAACATATTTAAAATATTAAATTAAATAGGTATATTAAAAGAACATTAACACATAATTATTATATAATACTTTTTGATAACTAGTGATATGGCTACAACCCATTAATGTCCCACTACTGAGGGTCTCTCCTCATTATTAAGGAGGCCTAGAGCATACTCCACCACGCTGCTCCAGTGCGGATTGGTGGAGGGGTTAGTGGCCAACACATTGTCGAAAGTTTTCAAGCCGCCCGAAGGCCTCCGACACGGCTTAACGACTGCTATCTATCGATGTATCGATATCAACCGGGACCGACGGCTTTACTTGCCTTCCGAAGCTCGGAGGCGCTCAAGAAATTATTATCAGAAGAAATTAAAATCAATTATTATTTTTACATACAATAAAACTTTAATTTTTTGTCTGTTTTTCTGTGCCTTTGTTCCGCCTAATCTCAGGAACGGCTTAACAAATTTAGATGCAGTTTTCACTGACGTATTCAAATGAGCTTGGGTTAGTATTCAAATGACATTTAGTGTGTGTTTTATTTGAATCGGTACACAAATAAGAAATCACGTAAATTTAAAGAATACCATCCCTCATTTATCGATTATGGGCTTACCGAAGCGAAACAAGGGCGTTCACTAGTAATAAATAATTTGCCAATTTAATTGTGCATAATGTTTTAAGCTGAAAATAATATGGCGAACAATGTTTACAAAATTGCGGGAGATTATGACTTTTCACTTGGCAACCTCACACACACAAAGAATTACGTATCCATACGGTGCAATTGCTAGTTGACATTAAGGTTGTCACGCACACATAGGGAAAAAGCGGCTTCACATTATTCGTCGCTTTTCTTTGCGAATGTTCTATCTGCCTTTTGGTTCTATAATCTGAGTAACAGGACTAATTATCACTAACATACCCTGTCCTCGCACTTATTAACAAACTAACCAACTAATATTCTAACACCATCTACTAACTGGACTAACCATCCTAGTCCCCTTGAGTCTAGTTCTAGGTCGGTCACAGTTGTTATGGGCGGCAGGGGAAGGGTGGTACTGCATGCTCGTTTGCTATCTTAATTCCATAAAAAAAAAAAAAAAAAAGAGATACTTTATTATTCTTTGGTGGAACGGAACCCTTACAACGTAATTAATTATCTGAGTAGGTAACTCACATTTAATATTGAATGCGTATCAACCTTAACTAAAATAGATGATTGATGCAAACGTGACTTAGTTGACTAATTAACAAATAATAAATAATAATAAATAATAATAAACGCTAACACACTCATACCCCCGCAGTAGGTTACTAGGTACCTGTGTCGCGGGTGGCATGGACTACACATATAACACATTACAATTACACCCACGACCCGAGTACAAATATTTATCTGCCACATAAATATCTGCCCCGGCCGGGAATCGAACCCGGGACCCCTCGCATCGCAGGCAGGGTCGCTACCAACTAGGCTACAGGGTCGTCAAAAATAAGGTGTATTGGTGCAAATTCGTGCAGCACGTGCAAGCATTATTACAGAAATATGAATGAAATATGATACATCCTGTTATGATTTTAGTTTTATGAACAACACTTTCAATGCCTACTTTAAAATTCGAAAGCTCTAGATTTCAACAGTCATATTACGGACGTCGCGCGGAACCTTTATTAAGTGAAAAACAATTCAAAGACTTGGCGCCGCTCTTTGTTATTGACTGCTCCAGACAAGCAGATAACTTGAAAGCAGGCCCGGTTGTGGATGTAAGAGTGGAAATTGAAACTGATTCGGTTATACCTAATCAAACTTTAGCATACTGCGTTATATTAAACGACTGTATAGTTGAGTATAGACCGTTGAGCCATATCGTGAGGAAAATATCATGAATCCCATAGAAGCTATACTATTAGACGTTCAAGGATTTAAGGACCTCAACAACAATTTTATAGTAAAAGAATTAGCTCTAGCCACTCGTGATTACACTCAAACCTTTTTAGTTAAACCCCCATACTTGTTCAGATATTTAACAAGTGATGAACAGAAGCAAGTTAAATGGCTAGAAGGAAACAGAGGCATTTATTGGAATGAAGGATATATTGACTATAAGGAATTTCATCGATTAATCGTTCCATATTTACAAAATAAAACAATTATTGTCAAAGGCTTGGAGAAGGTGCAGTGGGTAAAAGATTTGTGTATAAATTGTAAGGTGTTAGAACTTGGTGAAAAACAATGTCCTAATTTATCTGTTTTGCATAAAAAATACTGTAATGTAGATTCGAATTTTTAAATTGTAATAATCATTTAAAGCAATGTGCACTTAAAAATGTGTTATGTTTAAAAAAGTATTTGAAATGGTAATAATAGGTGTTGTACAAATAAAAAGCTTTTATTATTAAATTATTTTTTTTATTTCATTATTCTAAAACCTAACCAAAATAACTTAATAAGAAAATAAAATAAAGCAACACAATAATATACTAGATACACACAGGATATTCATTTATTTTACAAAGTAATCATACACAAAAATTGATATTAAAAATCACTGTCACACAAAGATTTTGATATTTTCTTAACTAATGACTCAGTTTCGTCCATTACACTGTCGATAGCGTCTTTCACAATATATTGAACATTAATAATAATATTCTCAGTATCACTTTCACTGTCACTGGTTTGAAAATTATTACAGAGATCTACGACTGAAATTTTTATTAACTTTATACCTCGTTGCTGTATTCGTTTCATAACAAAAGATTTTGTTGGTATTTGTTTCTTTAACTTTTCTCTGCGTTGTTGTTTTGATTTCTTATTTTTCGTAACACGTTTGCCATGCTCGGGTTCAATGTGAAGCATCCCGGAGAATCCTTCATATGGATCTTGAGCGTACTGGCTGAAGACAATCTCTGATTCAGACATCTGGAACAAAATATTAAAAAAATGTTATTGTGAACACAATTCTATAATTAATTACAACTTACTAAATCAATAAGACGCTGGTCCTTGAAACACAGTTTCGACTACCTCAGGGACCAGAGGATTCATAAAATTCATGTACATTTAATTGTTAAACAATAAAGATATTATTATTATTATTGTTATTATAAAAAATAAATGTAACTTACCGAGGACATAATTATGATGCGCTTTAATTTTAACCAGGAACAATTAAAAACAAAAAAAATATTATACAATAAAATAACACGTTAAGGTTATCACTCACTAACTATATAACTTGAGCATTAAATGAGTGAATACGTTCAAGCTAGTGTTACAAGACGCGAATGCTCCTTAGTAAGTGCATCAAGGTAATGTTCAAAATTAAATTATGCGACATAACATACACGTGCTTCCAGTCGATGACTACCTGTAAGGATTTCGAACATGTAACAACTTGTTAACCAACATACTTTAATTAAAGGATTCAATTATGATTTTTATGTCTCAGTTATTACGGTTTAATTTCGATTCTATGCTTGGTGTCGGTTTGGAGTTGATCAGGTCAGGTCAGGTTGATGACGAGTAGTATGTCTTTCAAGTATATACAACCGTAATTATCACGACATAAAGATCATAATTGAATGCTTTCGTTTGAGTTGGTCGGTTTTCAAGTTGTTGTCTTATTTGCAGAACTTTAAAGGTGCTCCCTCACCGGGAGAATCCATGTGTAATGTAACGTTATAGATTAGAGCATTACATCAGTTTAGAAGGAGAACCGAGCATTATAATGCATACCTTGTAATGATACAATGTGTAATATCTCTAGATAAAACTTGTAACATTGTTACATTTCAAGCAAATGCTCCCGGTGAGGGAGCACCCTAACTGTAAAACGTTCAGTAAGCATTTATGTAACCAAGTTGACGACAATAAACTGATGTGTCTTTTTGTTTTTTAAGGTTACGTAGTCGAATGACAAAAACGGAACCCTTATAGATTCGCTATGTCTATCTGTCTGTCTGTTCGTCTGTATGTTACAGCCACTTTTTCTGAAACTATATTGTTGAAACTTGGTAAGTAGATGTAAGCTGTAAATCGCTTTAAGATTTTCATACAAAAAAAACAAAAAAAAAACAATAAATTCAGGGGCTTCGCTATACTTAGAACTGCAACGATACTTAGAGCTGCTACGGAACCCGTCATGAGTCCGACTTACACTTGACCAATTTTTAATAATAAAATTGACGAACAATCGGTTCGGATATTGTGATTATATTACATGATGGTAAGCATTTACTTATGTATCCAAGTTTACTACAATAAACTGATGTATCTTTGTTTTTTAATAATTAAAATGATAAACATTGGTATGAATGTTGTGATCATATTACAAGGTGTGATTACGAAACTTCAATGTATGTATAAAGTGTAGGTTTGATTAAAAGTAGAAGCCTGATGTTTATGAATACTATGTTTCTGGTAAATAAAACAAGTTCTTAGTTACATATTTTATTTATATTTCTACAAAGCAGTAACTTATATCCACATAATGAGTACCTAAACTAATACCTACTAAGTATAATATCTGTCACTAGAATAAAATTACATAATTATAAACAACTAGAGAACCGCCCGCGCTTCGCTTCGGGACCCGTAGGTAACACCCGCGTAGGTCCCGCTCCCGTAGGAATTTAGGCTAAAAAGTAGCCTACTACTCGCTCTCTTCACTCCACCCTGTCTGAGGTGTGTGGAGCCCTCGGGACAGTTAGTTCCCCTTTGGGGATGTCTCTCGCGGCCCGTTAAAACGGGCCAGTCCTTGGGTTGGGCCCTAAGGCCCTTGGTTGTCCATCTGTGGTTAACCAATAGGTCAAGTCCGGTGAGTGGTGACCTTTTTACAGGCCACAGAGTCTTAAACGGGATGGGGTTCATCTTCGCGCCGCCCAGGCGATCGAGCCCCTACCGGGTGAATCCCGCTGGTGGGAAGCCCAGCAGGAGCCGATCAGCGTCGGGCGACGACTTACGAAGCCCCAGTATCAGTCAGTGCTAGGCCCGTCCCGCGCAACCAGCAAGTCGCGCGGGAAGGCCCAGCGGTCCGGTGGACGGGTGTGGAGCGGCGCCAGGTCCTGCAGATGCGGGAACCGCGACGCGTCGACACGCCCGAACATGTTGCGTGCCAATCGCTCGATGAAGTCGTCCAGGCTCTCGACTCGAAGGTCCCTCTGGATGACGGCGTTCCTGACGTACCTCGGCGCACCAGTCAGCCGGCGGAGCGCAATCGCCTGAACTGCGCGCATCCTCTTGCGCTGCGGTTCGCTGGCGAGCGCGTACCACGCCGTTGCCGCGTACGTGAGGCGGGGTCTGATGTAGGTCTTGTAGACCCCGAGCTTCAGTCCGAGAGGGAGGCTCGAGGAGAGCACTGGTTTCTGCCATCGCACTTCTGGAATTCGCGACGGCTTTCATAACCTGTGGCTTCATCGAGAGTCTTCCGTCGATTTTGCCCAAGTATTTGGGCTGTGGGGCCCATTGGATATCTTGTCCATGAAGCTCCAGAGTAGGGTCCCGCCTGTTGAGGTATCCTCCTATGTTCACAGCCGGCGTCTTCCCGACATTCACCGACAGTCTCCACGTGGCGAGCCATTCGGGGAGGGCATCAAGCGCACGCTGCATCTTGACAATGGCGTGGGTTCTATTCAGCGACGTGGTGATGTACGCCACGTCATCGGCATACAGGGCAAGCGACGCCCCCCCTGCCGCCGGGATGTCGTCGGTGTAGCAGGCGTAGCAGACCGGGGACAGGCAACTCCCTTGCGGGACGCCGGCTGCGATCGGACGCTCGGTGGATTCGGCGTCTTCAACCACTACTCTGAAGCTTCTATTTTCGAGGAAACTGGAGATCATCTTAACGGCACTCCGGGGCGCCGACGGCTGCGAGATCTTGTAGAGAAAGCCGTCGTGCCAAACACGGTCGAACGCCTTTTCCATGTCGAGGAATACTGCACACACGCGTTCTCTCTTATTCAGAGCCGCGGTAACGGTGTGCAACACACTCGACAGTGTAGCCGTGCTGTTCAGCGGCATCAAAAAGTAGCCTTCCACTTCTGTTGGCAGCTAGGCTATTCCACCCCGGATGCTTGCAGTTCCAGTCGCCCGCGCCCACCACCGGTGTCGGCGAGTCCAGCAACTTGCGGACATCAGCCAACAGGATAGTGCCAGCGGGCGGGCGGTACACTGAACACAGCCGGAGCGGGGAGTTCTCGAGGCAGAGCTAAAGTAGCCTATTACATTTGCCTATGACTTAAGTAAATTACATGTAGTATTTGATAGCGTAATTTAGAACTTGCAAATGAATTTTGTTAACGCCATCTATTGGCAACTCTGAAAATAAATATCTAGTAACTAACAAAACATCGATCTTCCCATGGGAATGGGATGTTTTTCCGCGGTAAAAAGTAGCCTACGTCACTCTCCACCCTCCTAACTATCCCCACACACATAAACCTTACCATATAATAGCTTTGTTGCGACGTGAAAGCGTCACAAACAAACAAACAAACAAACAAACAAACAAACAAACAAACACACTTTCACATTTATAATATTAGTAAGGATAAGGATTGTTGTAACCGAAGATAGGAATAATAATAATTAACAATTACACATACAGTAATGCCTCATCTAAAACATTTCATCGTTACTTTTAACAATCAACGCATGACCCCAGGCTTGCATTGATATTTTCCCTACAGATATCGCTCGTTTATCGTCATTGTTGGATAATGCTATTTTGTTGACACACTGAGTATATATTTCGTGCTTAATTGATTTAAACATTATATTTTTTCTACGTATAACTCCATCGTTAAATAAAACATTTTCATAATCTGTGATGTCTATGTCTCTAATTACGCTTGATTTTACACCCTTTGCCTTTTTAATGATTTTATCAGAAGTTTTAATGGAGTAAAGTAAGTAAAGTAAAAATATGGAATCCTCAGTATAATGTTTATATTAGTAGAATAGAATCGATACAATGCAAATTTATGAAGCATCTACAATTTAAGTGTAAAAAAATTGACGAGAATTATGAAAGACGGTGCATTAGAAATCATATATTACCTCTCCATGTAAGAAGAAAAATCGCGGATGTTACCTACTTGTTAAAGATAGCCCAAGGCCAGGTTGACTGCCCAGAACTACTCAATAAAATAAACATAAACGTACCATCTACCTCAACAAGACGACCCCTAAGATATTTGCAAGCTGCTGACCGTTCAACAAATTATCGAAGTAATTCTTTTCTTATTAGATCTGCACAAATAGTAAATGAACTGAATGACTTCCCTGAATTTGATTTGTTCAACACGTCAGGTAAAATATTGAGAAAGAAATTGTCTACGAACTGGTTTGGTTCGAAGTCTTAACTTTGTCTTGTCTGTATGCAGTTGTTCAGTGTTTTCAGTGTTGGTGAAAAAAAAAAAACAAAAATTTCAAAATTTTATTGGTTTGTTTGTGAAACTTTGGTATTAACTTGAAATTATGTAAAAGTAACTTTTTTTTTTTTTAAGAGCATTCGAGCTATGAATTCAATATGCGGAAGCAATCAAATGGTGTCTATGTTTTTATACAAGTGGAATATATGTAATTTTAAGTACACTGGTATGTTTCCCTAAAAATAAATAAATAAATAAATAAAGTTTTGATCTCAAACCAACAAAATCAGATATACATGTCCCAGCCATTTTATCCTTGAACAGGCCTGGTACTTTTTTGTTCATTAAGGGAATCTCAAAATCATTGTTATTTTCATAGTTACTTGTGTCAAAATATTTCAAAAAATTATACTTTAAGTCATGATAAAAATCATTAGTATATATTTTGTACACAAAAGAATCTGTATCCGTATAACATAGTTGCACTCGATCTTCATAAAAAGGTTTTACAATATTGTAATGAAAGTCGTACATGTGTGACTTAGAAAGTTCTAAGACAGTGAATCCAATATAAATAGGTTTATCTAAAATAATTTTTTCAGGTTTCATTTGTATTGCAACTAAATTTTCAGAGAGGATAGATGCACTATGGAAATAGGGGCTGGCTACAAGTCTCTCGGCGGATATAGATTTCTTGGTTCGATTAAACTTGTCGCACCATTGATTGACTAAATGAACAGTCACTCTATTTTCAGTATTTTCTAATGTCTTACCAAACACACTGTTGTTTAACAATTTAAAAAAATCTTGTTCGAAGGAACTCTTTGCTTCTTGTCTCAATGGAGTGTTTAATTCTATATATTGTTTTAAATAAGGACTCTGTCTAAAAGTAATAACTCTATGAACTTTTCGTAATATTAAGCCGTGTTCGAGACACTTTTTAAAATGAACGTAATGAATTACATATTTATACTTGTTATACAAATTTGCAATTAGTTTTTTTGTTTTACCGTCTGGAGGTATACATTTCTCTGGACAAAAAGGTAAATCATTATGACGATTGTGCAAATGTTCAGGGTACAAAAGATCAACTTCCAAAATAAAGCCCCACTCATCGGTATCTCCAATAGTTTCAACGTGTAAATTGTCTATTTCCTCTTCACTAAGAAATCTAAAATCGGAATATGGTAAATACTGAGACATGCTAAAACCGTAAAGATTATTACAATCTAGATATACAATGTAACTTTGAGGCTCAGATGTGTTATATTCAGACATGTATTTATTATTGGCTTTTGCGTACCGATAGGAACACATGCACAAACCTCCTCGTATACCACTTTGAATCATTCTGATGATAAACAGGTCCGATACAAGTTCTAATTGAACACCTGTTTTAAGCAACATTGCGTCAAAGGACAAACTAGGCGCGGTAATATAAAACGCTGGATCTAATTTATAATGTTGTTTGCAAGTTTTTCGAAATTTTTGAAATATATCTGTCAATAAAAGTACGTCCGTTTTTAAGTATAAATCCGTATACTCGCCTAAATCTTTTATTTGAAATTCGTTCCACACAGTCTGGGCATGACAATAATCTTCATCGCTAATATCTTCGTTAGTTAAAGAATTATGAAAACTAGATTTGGATGGTAAAGATTTTTGATCGTAACATTTCCAGTTATATACCTTTCCTTTCCGGATATATACCTTTCCGTGTTAACAAACTAAATTTTTTTTCATCGGAAAAGTTAGATCGAAGATTGACAAAATCTTCTATCTGCATTGTTTTAGCAAGTCTGTCTAAACTGGTTCCTAATTTAAAAAAACTAAAAAACACGCTTTTTATAAAAAACCGAACTAAAAAAAAGGAAATAAGTTTTAATAAATTTAAATTAAGAATAGTGTTGAAAATTTCAATAAATATGAATGAATAATAGTGTAAATAAAAAAATATTTTATTTAAAAAAAAGCGTGGGGTGCATGGTGTCATTTTGATAATATCTTAAAAAGCACCCCACGCTTTTTTTAAATAAAATATTTTTTTATTTACACTATTATTAATTCATATTTATTGAAATTTTCAACACTATTCTTAATTTAAATTTATTAAAACTTATTTTCTTTTTTTTAGTTCGGTTTTTTATAAAAAGCGTGTTTTTTAGTTTTTTTAAACTATTATTTATTTTCTACTTTTTAGTTTGGTTTATTCATAATAGCTTGTTTTTATAATTTTAAACTATTATTTGGTCTCTATCGATCTATCGACTATTACTTCCGTGATAACTTAGAATTCAAATAAACAGAAGAACAACGCCATCTAGTAAAACGTATGTACGCAGTCAAACTGAATACGGAGTTACAGCTAGTTGCCCGTAAATATGGCAGTAGATGGCAGTAGCATCAGTAGTAGTCTCACACTACTGCCATCTACCCATTTGGTAGATGGCAGTAGTGTGAGAGTAAAAAAAATAAAAATCTTATTTTGCAAATTGAAAATTGGAATAATTTTATCAAATTAATGTAATGTCATCGGAACTCGATAAATCTACAAAGTTTGAACGAAATCTGGCCGTTTAAAGTGGGTCAAAATCGCGCCCAAAGAAGTCGGTTACAAACAAACATACAAATATACAAACATACAAGTGAAGCTAATATAAAGCGTGTAAGAATTCAAATAAACAGAAGAACAACGCCATCTAGTAAAACGTATGTACGCAGTCAAACTGAATACGGAGTTACAGCTAGTTGCCCGTAAATATGGCAGTAGATGGCAGTAGCATCAGTAGTAGTCTCACACTACTGCCATCTACCCATTTGGTAGATGGCAGTAAAAAAAATAAAAATCTTATTTTGCAAATTGAAAATTGGAATAATTTTATCAAATTAGTGTAATGTCATCGGAACTCGATAAATCTACAAAGTTTGAACGAAATCTGGCCGTTTAAAGTGGGTCAAAATCGCGCCCAAAGAAGTCGGTTACAAACATACAAATATACAAACATACAAGTGAAGCTAATATAAAGCGTGTAAAAAGTTGAAGGAATCCAAAAACCTTATTTGAATGTATTCATTATCAGCAATATGAATAAACTTTGTGAAAGTGATATATTTTTCCTTATTACGCGGTATTATTTTAATTTGTCCAGGAATTTCGCCTAACTTTTTTATAAATAAATGACAGTCGTATCCTGATAAATTATGAAAAAATATTGGAACGAACTTTGGTATTTTATGTTGTAGATTACAATATCGATGTGCTGCACCTCGGTATCGTCCTGTAATATGACAGTGATCTCTAACTCTATCGGTTAACAGTAAATTTTCACATAAATGACACTTAACAGCGAGCCTAAAATTAAGAGCATCTTTTTCAGTGAATATCATAGGCTCGCATTGGGACAAAATTCTATGTATTGATTTAACATCTTTAGTTAAAAAATGTACAAACTTTGAAACACAATTTTTACCGCGATAACTTCTATAGCCTTGAATAGTATTGCTAAATGATGATACTATATTATAGGCAAACGCCGCTGGCACGTGTCGTTGTGAGTATGACGTATTAGCGGTGTCTAATTCATCGCTGGAAACCGGTTGCAGCAATGTTTCGAAGTCAGCATAAATAACGAATGGAATGTCTTGTTTCCTATCATAATTTTTAAATTTTAAATAAGACCCTTGTTCTGGTAATTCTGTCACAACACCCTCACATAAATGTGTTTCGATTTGATTGAGAGTTTGAAAGAACAATAAGCAAGTTTCGCAGAAGTATAGCTTGCTATGATGTTTAGTCAACTGATTTTTAACTAATCGAGGTAAATCTTTGATTAGACAATAATGAGAATTAACGTTATTTTCTAAAAACAAGAGATGAATACTCTTAGATTTATTATTCGTTGATTTATACAAAGGTTCGATAATTGACTTATCATTTTTCAATCCGTACACGAAAATATTCAAATGAGGATTATTTTTCTCAAAAACAGCTATGTCCGAAAATGTAATCGGAAATGACAAGCCATCGACGTTTAAAATATCACGAAAGTGAGGACAAGATGAGACTCTATCAGGATGTCGCGTTGTGGGGTATAAAGCAGCTACAACACACCATAGAAAACAAAACTCGTCTTTGTTTTTAATATTCAAGCAAGCTCTTTTATTTTTTACTAGAGAACCGCCCGCGCTTCGCTTCGGGACCCGTAGGTAACAGCCGCGTAGGTCCCGCTCCCGTAGGAATTTAGGCTAAAAAGTAGCCTACTACTCGCTCTCTTCACTCCACCCTGTCTGAGGTGTTTGGAGCCCTCGGGACAGTTAGTTCCCCTTTGGGGGTGTCTCTCGCGGCCCGTTAAAACGGGCCGGTTCTTGGGCTGGGCCCTAAGGCCCTTGGTTGTCCATCTGTGGTTAACCAATAGGTCAAGTCCGTTGAGTGGTGGCCTTTTTACAGGCCACAGAGTCTTAAACGGGATGGGGTTCATCTTCGTGCCGCCCAGGCGATCGAGGCCCTACCGGGTGAATCCCGCTGGTGGGAAGCCCAGCAGGAGCCGATCAGCGCCGGGCGACGACTTACGAAGCCCCAGTATCAGTCAGTGCTAGCCCCGTCCCGCGCAACCAGCAAGTCGCGCGGGAAGGCCCAGCGGTCCGGTGGACGGGCGTGGAGCGGCGTCAGGTCCTGCAGATGCGGGAACCGCGACGCGTCGACACGCCCGAACATGTTGCGTGCCAATCTCTCGATGAAGTCGTTCAGGCTCTCGACTCCAAGGTCCCTCTGGTCCGCTGGCACTATCCTGTTGGCTGAGCAACTTGCGGACATCAGTCAACAGGATAGTGCCAGCGGGCGGGCGGTACACTGAATACAGCCGGAGCGGGGAGTAGCCTATTACATTTGCCTATGACTTAAGTAAATTACATGTAGTATTTGACAGCGTAATTCAGGACTTGCAAATGAATTTTATTACCGCCATCTATTAACAACTCCGAAAATGAATATCTAGCAACTAACAAAACATCGAACTTCCCATGGGAATGGGATGTTTTTCCGCGGTAAAAAGTAGCCTACGTCACTCTCCACCCTCCTAACTATCCCCACACACATAAACCTTACCATATAATAGCTTTGTTGCGACGTGAAAGCGTCACAAACAAACAAACAAACAAACACACTTTCACATTTATAATATTAGTAAGGATAAGGAAGTAAGGATTAGTAAGGAAGTAAGGATAATCGGTGGCAAAGGTAGAAATTTAGATCCACCGAGAGGTTGATATTTATTAATGTTTATTTCTAAATGCGAATTGCACAAAAATGTCCAACCGCTATCTCTTTCTTGAAACTCTTCAATTTTTTTAAGAGTAACTGAACTATTGATTTATAAATTGAATCAAAATCGTAATTAAAATAAATGATATAGTTTTTTGTAGCAAATGACTTTAATTCCTGCTGATCACTTTTAAACAAAAGAAAAAATGAAAAAAATTCAAAATTAATTTTTACTGAGGTATGTTTCAGTACTGCCTGATCTATGAGATTTTTCACTTGTTGACTAATATTACTCAGAAATATTTCTGGAAAATTATTTTTTTGCTCCTCAGTTGCAATGATTCTGTAACTTACGATTCGACCTTTGAACGAAGTATTAATAATTTCGATGTTATCATGTATAAGAATCGTGCTATTTTTTTTATGAAAATTGCTCCGTAAATGACCTGCCCATCGACGATTATCGACCAATACGTTACAAACTGAACAATAAGGCATTATTGATTAATTTAATATTACTTATCGTTACTAACTAAATACTTAACGTTTGATTATGAGTATAAAGTCTCTAATTTGTAGTCTGACAACTAAAATTAGTGATCTTATTATTAGTAAACCGTAAAAGTATACTGAAGAAAGTATTAGGAGGATTACCCAATGATTGTCTTCAAAATAGAAATTATTTGCTGTAGTTCTCTAGTTGATGAGCTTCGAGTCACTTATCAAAATATTTCTGGAAAGAGAAATGTATAATATTAATTAGGCGCTCAGTTTTAAGAAGTAAAAAAAATAATAACTGTGTATAAGTAAAATTACCTACAATAAATAAATATTAATATCAGACAGCCTGAACAGAAATGATTTGCTGTAAGTTCTCTAGTTGAATCCCTTCTTCATAAACTATTCGTGACGCTTGTCAAAATAATTGTTTCTGAAAAGAGAAATGCATAATTACATTAGCCGCTCAGTATTAAGAATAAAAAACTAATAAAAAATATTGTAGGTATTTAATAATTACCTGTAACATATATTTATACATATGAATGATCCAGATGTCACTTGTCCAGATGCTTAGGTAAATAATTATTTTCATACGAAAATATTTAACTTCAGGCAAACAAACGTCTTTTGAACAGGTTCACACTTCGTCGTTGATTCTAGGTAATAAAGTTAAAATTAACAGCTTTCGAATTTTAAAGTAGGCATTGAAAGTGTTGTTCATAAAACTAAAATCATAACAGGATGTATCATATTTCATTCATATTTCTGTAATAATGCTTGCACGAATTTGCACCAATACACCTTATTTGTTAATTAGTCAACTAAGTCGCGTTTGCATCAATCATCTATTTTAGTTAAGGTTGACACGCATTCAATATTAAATGTGTGTTACCTACTCAGATAATTAATTATGATTGTAAGGGTTCCGTTCCACCAAAGAATAATAAAGTATCTCATTGCTAAGTCTATCCAACCTTGTTTCTTTTAGGGATTATTAAACCAGGATCTATACGACTAATGACAAAAAAATCTAAGCTCAAGATGGAGTCACATACAAAATCCATATTTTTCAGTGTTACCTTAAAACATCTTTATATCAACGCGACACAAAAAAAATCTCAGTAACCAAAACTATTGTTTTACCAATAGACAGTCGTTGTGTATTTTTTACAATAAACCAAAGGGATAAAATATATGTGTTACTCACACTTGATCAGTTTTATTTGTTATTAAAGTACTGTCTCGTTTTGTCAACCCTACGTTATTTCGCTGCATCGTCATTCGCTATATTTCTGTAATAATGCTTGCTATTGCACCAAAATTGTTATTTAGTTAACTAAGTCGCTTTTGCATCAATCGTCAATTTTAGTTAAGGTTGACACACATTCAACATTAAATTTGTGTTACCTACTCAGGTAGATAATTAATTACGTTGTTAGAATTCCGTTCAACCAAAGAATATTATAAAATCTAATTACTAAGTCTATCCAACCTTGTTTCTTTAGGGATTAAACTAGGATCTATACGACGAATGACAAAAACACAAAAAAGTAAAACTCAAGAAGGAGTTTTATACAAAATCCATGTTTTTCATTGTTACCCTAAAACATGTTTATATCATAAGTAACACAAAAAAAGGATGTTTCTAATTAATCAAAACTCTTTTTTGTCAATAGACTTACTCGTTGTGTATTTTTTACAATAAATCAAAGGTATAAAATAGACATATAACGTAACTCACACTTGAT